>JAIPUX010001232.1:37462722-37499260 GCA_020142125.1 Phrynosoma platyrhinos
TTCATCAGGGTAAAACCAGGGACGATTTCGCTAGTTACTAAGGCAGCACTTGTTATCTGGGAGACTGCGATTTTGCCCTTGTGGAATCCTTCTGTATCTTTATAAGCTTAAAGATAATAATGATTCCTACAAAGCCAAAGCAGCACACAAATCATCCTGTTAATGTTTAGTCATCTGGGCCAGAATGTGTGTCTCCTGTCCTATGGTGTTTGGAGCCAGTCTGCATGTCCAGGAAAGGCACATGGTAACTAATCTACTGTTATAAAGCCCTTCACATACCACTACTATGGACGAAATGGAGTAGAATATCTCCCAAATGAGTCTGTGTGGTACAGGATACCCAGGTTCAAATACCCACTTAGGGCCTTTGCAGACTGCCAGAAATAGTGCAAATTGAGTCCACTGTAACTGCCCTGACTCAGTGCTAGGGAATCATGGGAACTGTAGTTTATTGTGGCACCAGAGCTCTCTGACAGAGAAGGCTCAGTGTCTCAGAAAAAAAATATATAATTCCCATGATTCCCTAGCACTGAGCCAGGACAGTTAAAGTGGACTCAATTTGCACTATTTCTAGCAGTCTGCAAAGGCCCTTAGTCACAAAGCTTACTTGGGACCTTTGCCCAGTCATATTGCAAGTACAAACAAGAAAACATAATATGAAATATGTTTGTTCTAGTCAGCCAAGCCAGAGGCATGCCCATTTTCTCAAAATCCAGCCACCGCCTTCATCATCCATCCATCCATCCATCCATCCACCTAACCATTGCTTTATTTATATCCTGCCTTTCTCCCAGACTGGGACTGAAGATGGTTTACAAAAACCAGAACACTACAATAAAAGCACATGTAGTTAAAAACATACACAGAAGTTGAGATTTAAGCTAACAGCAGAAGTATTATAACAGCCGAATTAAAATCATTTAAAATGTTGTTGTTCTGTGCCTTCCAGTTATTTCAACTTATGGCAACCCTAAGGCAACCTATCATGGGGTTTGGCAAGTTTCTTCAGAGGGGGTTTGTCATTGCCATCTTCTGAGGCTGAGACACTGTGACTTGTGAGGCTGAGACACTGTGACTTGTGAATTTCCATGGCCAAGCAGGGATTTGAATCCTGGCCTCCAGAATCATAGTTGAATGCTCACTGCATTCCAGTTAAAGACATACACAGAAGTTGAGATTAAAACAGTATTAAACTAACAGCAGAATTAAAATCATTTAAATTTTTAGTTTAAAACAAAGATTAAAAGCTACAGCACGATAAAAGGCCTTCTCTTGTTAACAATCAATTCCCAAAGTCTTGCTGGAATAGAAAAGTCTTAAGCTGCTGCTGAAAAGACAACGAGAAGGGGCATCCCAACTTCCCTAAGGAGGGAATTCCAGAAATGGCTATATCCAGCCTTTTTACCATATGTGGCTATGAAGGTGGTGGGATAAAAAGGAGTGCCTCCCCTTGTCTCAAAGTTAGCTGCCTCGAGCATGCTTCCTCCTACCAGAACAGATCCTCAAATGGCACCTGCAAACTCATCATGAATCCTTGAAAATTGTTCATCTCAGGGGCCACTCAGTCATGCAAGTTTACCAACCATTCTGCTCCCTCTCCCTCCCTGAAGCTCCCATCTTGTCTCCACTTCTGAGCAGCCAGCATCTTGTACCTCAGCTGGTCTGGTTGTGCTTTTTCAGCTGCATGCTTGCAGCGATTCAGGATCAGGTCATTCCCAACTATCTGTAATGTGCAGGGTAACTCCACTCCAGGAACACAAGTCTTCAGCAGATTCAAGAAAGCTTTATTCAGTAAATAAAAATTCATTGTCAGGACTGAAAGGTTTTCCCAGTTACACAGTATACCTAGAGTCCTAACAATGCACCTGTTACAAAAGCCTTCATCTCATTTGTCAGCATCTCAGGACATACTGTTTTCAATGTCTTATTCCTTCTTCTTTCCCCTCATACCAAGGTATAGCTTCCCACAAGAACAAACTTGATAATTTGCAGTTCATACTTCTTCCCCTTACATCTGGTCATTATTCCAGGCTGTGACTGATACAGAAGATGGTTTCTTTCTCCATCATACCCAATACAGTAGTATACCCCATTATCCCACATTACTCAAGCATGGCAGTTAAGCATGCCAGGACCATGTCTGGAACATGATCCTGACAGGATCTGAGAGCTTGGGCAGGTTCCTGTGGGAAGATACAGTCCTTCAAATAGCCTGGGCCTGACTTGTGTAGCTGGTAGCTCAGAAACAGAAGGAAACTATTTCTCAGCCTTGCTTACTTGACAAGATATATTAAGGATAGAGCTTAGCGGTAGGGAAGGATGCATAAACTACCTGGAGTTGCTTGGAAGAAAGGTGGCTCATTAAATTCATAACAAGATATCTGCAATACAAGAGATGTACTTTTATAGCAATCTTGTGATATCAGTGTTGCAGTGATCATTATTATTCCTCTTCTGCATTGATGTATGGTTCAGAAAATATTAAAATTGCAAGGTATTTATATACACAAATCATAAGATACTTTTGAATTTAAATGGGAGAAAAACTGCATATGACCTGTTGCAATTTAAAATGTCAAGAAAAGAAAACCTAGAAAGAATATAGATATAAATCTAAAAATATTTTCTGCCAAAAAAAGCAAGCAAGCAAGCAAAGTCACATTAAACTAAAATGATTACAAAATACAAAAAAAAAACCCAAAAAAACAAAGGTACTTTAATACACCCTCCAGTTGAAACAGATGAAATTGTTTTAATATTTTTGCAAGTAGGTTGAAAGGAATGTAAAGAAACCAAAGAGTTTCTCTCCCCCCTTTCCCCCCCTTGAGAATGCCATGAGCAAATTTTATAAAGATAGATTATAAAGTCTGTGTGTATGTGTGGTGTGAGTGAGCCTGAATCACAGCAAAGACTCACCTTCATATATCATCGGGTTTTATTTTACCTAATGAGAGGAACCTTCTTGAAAGAACAAAAGGAAGAGAAGAATGTGCTTTACACAACTGCAGACAGAATTGGCCTTAGGAGCTGTTTAATTCTGGTTTATTCTCTCCTCCAAAGTCATACTTCTGGTTTCCCAATCTCAGTCACGCCTTGAGGAGAGTATCTACACAATATCTTTCTTTTAATTATAAATATGCTTATCAAACTTCAAACAACTTGAAATCGTTGAGAGGATCTGTATTGTGTAAGGTGATACTGTCTTAAGACAATCACACCAATGAGTAATAATACTTGTTGCTCTTATACAGCACCTTTCATCTGGGAATCTCAAAGCTTGTTACAAACAATTAATTAAACTACATGACACCCCTGCCAGGTAGGGAAATAATTGTACATCTATTGAATCCAGAATTAGAAAAGTCCTGTTAAGTCATGTCATCTTAGCGTTTCCCTCTAACAATGCTAATTTTCTTCTGTAAGATAACTAGTTACCTGCCAAAATTGAGTTTCCCTAACAATAAAGCTAAATAAAAGTCTGAATTTTAAAAAAGGAATTCTGTAGAAGTTATTTTTGATTATGGTATTTTGTGTTATTTTATAGTGTGTGTGTGTGTGTGTGTGTGTGTGTGCGTGCATCCCTGCACACGTACTCTTTTATGCAGGCAGGGATGGAGTTAAGTAGTTTTAGACTATAATGCTCATGGTTTTAGGAGAGGGGCCCTTTAGACACCTATGTATTAATTCATTGGTGAGCAAGCATTCTGAACACTCTTAATTTATAGCAGAATGGTTAGAGGAGTAAAATGAGGTTTGTTCCTCTAGCAAAACATACTTACTTGGGCATAACTCCCATTTTGTTAAGAAAAGGATAACATATTTTAAAATCAAGAATAATTGAATGAGTGTGTGTAACCATGGTCATACCTATCTAGCCACCCCCAGCTATACAATGTTTTCACAGTTCAGAAAAAAATAATGCTGCAGTAATCAGCGTCAGCATTAGGGACCCCTGCCATACCCAGGTATATTTGTAATGCTCCATCACCTGCCACAGACAGGGACCACATCTGCAAGATTCCTAGCTGTATCTCTGCATATGGTCTTGTTAATCTTGATTCAGTCTTGTAAATTACTCCTTAAAAGTAACATGCTTATAAAAGTCTTTATTAGTTCTTTTGCTCCCAGGTTAGTAATCTGTTGATTTAAAGAAACAATGTCTGTGGTGCTTCCTCTGTCTTGACTTACCTGGATACGTAACCTTATTTGCTACATGTGCTTCTCAGATTTCTTTTGAAAAATAACTTTTCTTGAGTTGTACGTTGATCCCTGAACTCTCTAAAGCAAGAAGGAGCTTTCTGACTTTATAAACATGTTTTGTGGAAGTTTATATTACATTTATAATCTATACGATTCAGACCTTGTACCTAATCTGCAGTGAGGGTTGACCTTTTCCACTTGTCAAGGAATCATTTCCCTTCAATATGTCTGCCATGGAAGAAGAATGAGACAACTGTTGCCCAATGCAGTTCAGGTAGGGTCCAGGCCAGGCATATTTTGCCCAGCACCTTTACTGACATGCTAATTTTCAGTGTGCAAGAAACCTGTTTGGTGTTTTACTCAGACATGCAGCTCCGTAGTCACTCTCTAAATGAGGGGAGCCAAGAGAAAACCTATGGACTCTCATCTGCAGATTCAAAGCCTGACCCAGAAATACAGTGGTAGTTTCCCAAGGAGGCATTGTTGGCTTCCATCTGAGCTGGGAAATGCATTAGGATTGATTATTCCTTTTGCCAAGTCTACACCACACCTCACAGACAAATTGGCACCACTAAAAGATCTCCTTAAAGAAAGAGTAAGGCTTAGTTTCAATGGGATGTAGTGGGAAGAGTATGCTGATAATGAGTCTGCCTTCACTACAACAACAAGCCACCTAATTGATACTACTCACACTTCATAGTGTTGAAAAGTTTATGTATGAGATGACTAACCAAGTCTGTAATTACTAATGCATTCAAAGAAGCTGAGCAGGATCTATAATAAATTAAGAGTGTTTATCTCTCTCAGATGGGCCATGACCCTCACCATGACCCAAGGTGGGATTCACCAGCAGTGAAACTACCATCATTTGTGAGTGTTGTTTTAAGAAAAGGATCAGGGAACCAGTAAAGGTAAAAGTTGGAGGGTGACATGAAAAGAGTAAAAATAGTAAAAATAGAGAGGAGAAAAGTGGGACCACATAGTTGTTGATTTTTTAAAATGTGATTGTGGCAGTTTAGGGTTAAAGTTAATAACACTGAATCAAAAGTATGCTGATAAGAAATCTTGGTTAGTAATTAGTAATGGTAGATTGTAATATGTAATACCATTTTGAGGAATTAAAGGAACCCCTCTCCCCAAGCATATAGCGATATAAATGTTATTTAAGACATGCAATCAATACAGATAGGAGACTGCTATGATTAAATTAAAAGTTATTTGTGGATCTTATTTAAGTATTGCTTGTACTTATATCCATCATTTCCACCTTACATGGTCCTAATGTGCTAGAACAAGTGTACAAAAAGGTTAAAATAGCAGTTTATGATACTAATAGTTTTAAAAAGGGTATCCTCAAATAGTCCCAGTCTTTGCTCCTCCAAATGTTCTCGATTTTAATTCACAGAATGCATGTTGGCTATCGTTTCTGGAGGATGGAATCCAAAACTTCTAGAGCATCAAAGGTTGATAATGACTGCAGTAGAATATACAACACTCAATTGATAAAGTGGTATAACCAACTCCAGCTAAAATTTCAGGCAATTATCAGCCAGATCTTTAAAACATAATTGTGAAAAGCCTTTCTTTTGTTAAGAAAAGCTTAAGAAATTTCTGAGTCAGCCAGCCCAGTTTCCCTCAGTTCTGTAGAAGTAGTGCTACAAGAGAGAAAGTTCTTGACTGAGTCACTTGAGTGTGGAATTTCAGATGTCTGGACCTCTCTAGAAAATCTGAAGGCTTGTGGTAAATATATGCATTGAAATACAGTTCCTGTTGTTCTGACATGAGACCCTGAAGGAGCTTCAAAGTTAGTTTTTAGGTCAAATTGCTGCTTTTAAGTGGTCATTGGGACAATTCTTTGAGTACTGCTATTAGCTAGCCTTCCAGCTTACTAGATGTATTGTTCATGTCTGAACCAGCTGTAATTTCCAGGCATCATTCTGAAGCATCTCTGAGTAAAATGTGATGTAGCCTAATCATGAGGTCATTGTGGCATGAAACCTCAGATTATAGATTATAGATTAGAATCTGTAAACTGTATGGAAGCTCTCAGTTCTGTTTAGGCTTGAAGAAAAATAATTATGTCTATTGTGGTTGCTATAGTGTAGGAGATGGCCAAAGGATTTCATCTTTACAAAGAAGCAAAACAAAACAAAAACAGGTGAAGTGATGGGACCCAGTACTATCAAGAGAAGGCAGTACTGGATATTTTCTTGGCTTTGGTCTGCTCTGAAAGCATAAATTGTGTGAAAGGACCCCAAAAAGTTGAATATGGGTGCTTGCATGGAGATCACTTCAAGTATGATACTGCAGCTGCAAACTCCTGCGGTTTTTAAAGTTGATATGGTACAATGGCTGTCAGTGTTTAATGGAAAATTTCTTATTTTTTTACATTCAGTTATGATTTGAGTGTTCATTTAATTATACAGTATTCCTACTACCTCTTTATAACCGTATAGGAAGATATGTTGGCTATTGTTTGTCTGTAATGGTGACACAGTCTGAAATTGTGATGATGACAAGACCATCTCCTACTTTAGTGTAAAGCCTTTAATGAGTTCAGCAGGTCTGTCATAATTTGAATGTTTGTAGGTCATTTATAGGCCTCTGACAGTAATTTTACAACACTGTATAGAATACTAACTGTATATAGTATATCTTGTATGGTAAATAAAGGAAAAGCCAAGTCATCTTTCAAGTTACTATAAAAAAGAGCTTTTTTTTTAAAGGATTCTTGATTTTCAGACAAGTCAGTTCATACATGCATTCTTATCATTGATTGTTCTGTGGTAAGTTTCATATATGTAAACAGGCTTTTGAGAACCAACATGGTGTTGTAGTTTGAGTGTTGACTACAACTCTGGAGACTAAGGGCCTTTGCAGACTGCCAGAAATAGTGCACATTAAATTGAGGCACTGCCCTGGCTCAGTGCTAGGGAATCATGGGAACTGTAATTTATTGTGGCACCAGAGCTCTCTGACAGAGAAGGCTCAATGTCCCAGAAAAAAAAATACAGTTCTCATGATTCCCTAGCATTGAGCCAGGGCAGTGCCTCAATTTAATGTGCACTATTTCTGGCAGTCTGCTTAGGCCTTAAGATTCAGATCCCTGCTTAGCCATGGAAATCCACTGGGTGACTTTGGGCAAGTCATATTCTCTCAGGCTCAGAGAGGGCAAAGGCAAACCCCTTCTGAACAAATCTTGCCAAGCAACCTGCCTTGGGTCCCTTCTGGGAGAAAGGTGGCAAACAAATGAAATAAATAAAAACCCCAAAAGTCAGAAACAACTTGAAAATACGCAACAACAACAACAAATAGGCTTTCATAGCTACATATATGTAAATGGGTTTCTGCATCTTTTAAGACACCATGCTTCAGTGAAATTCATTTATTCAATCAGCTGCTGTTCAGATGTCTAGCAGTGAAGTGAGAAAAGATCAAGTGCTATAACAGTGGTAATCCATAAAGTGGGTCAGGACTCAATGAAAGTGTAATCACACAGGTCTGTTTGTTAGCAGACTTGGATTACAAAGCAAAGGAAGTATTCTGGGTGGTGTATCTGACTTAGAAGATTCAGCCTTGTATTTTGATACCCAAGTGGCATTCAAGAAATGAAGCATCTTTCATCAGCTGGAGCTGGTGTGCCAAGTACACATCTCCCTAAACAGAGAGACTTGGACAGAATTATCCATGTCGTGATAAAATCTTGTTTTGATTACTGAAATGCATTATATATGGTATTGCTCAGTTGAAGAGCTGTAATTGCTGTTTGTTGTTGTTGTTTGTTTATTCCTGTCCAGCCCTTTCCCCAGTTTGTGATATGAAGCAACTTACAACAAATTAAAAATACACATAGTTAAAAATCCACTAATGCAAAAGTTAAAAAAAGATTAAACAATAAAAAAATCTAAAACCAGACTAAAACATACACCATTAGACACATGTGCACACTCAGGCATGCACACATAAACACACACACACTAACACTACAATAAGTAAGATCTAGTACATTGTTTAGATGAGATGAGCCTTATACAATCAACCATCAAATGTCTGTCAGAACAGAAAAGCCTTTGCTTGTCTGTGAAAAGAAAGCAGGGAGAGTGCCAGCTTAACTCTCTGGGACAGGAGTTCCAGAACCTGGGGGCAGCCACTGAGAAGGCCCTCTCCTCTGTTCCCACCATATGTACATGTGAGGGTGGTGGACAGAGAAAAGAGTCTCCCCATCAGATTGCAAAGCATGGGCAGGTTTGTAAAATAGAATATGGTCTTTCAAATAACCTTGAGCCATATAGTGTTGCTCTAGAATTTCTTATTTTAGATTTGTTATTTTAATCTGGCAAAACACTATTATAAATTATTCCATGTTATGCTACTTGCTGTTTCTCTTATTGCTTGTGAGAGGTATAGTTAGAAGGATGTCAAAAACCTATCAAGTAAATTGATAAGTTCATCTATAAAAACATAAAAAAGAGTCTTGCTGGATTGGACTAAAAGCCATTATAGTCCAGCATTTTCTAGTATGAACTACTAAATGCCTATGAAAAACCCACAGCACAATAACATCCCCTCATTCATGTACTCTGGCAAATCAAGTTCAGAAGCATACAGGCTCTGATCAGAGGCATATAGATTGATACTAGAAATAATTCATACTCTTCATGATTAATAGCCTTTGATGGCTTTGTCCTCCCTCAGTTTGTCTAATCCCCTTTTTGAAGGTGTTCATGTCAGTGATCATCACTATTACTTCTCATAGTGAATTTCACAATGTTAACCGCACTCTGTGTGAAGTACTTTCTTTTATCTGTCCTGAATCCACCATGCAGCTTTACTGGACGACAGCAGATTTAATGATGTAAGAGAAGATGAAAAACTTCCTATCTTCTTTCTCCACAACATGCATAATACATTACACAATAATTTGCATACTTTGTCATGTGCCACCACCCTGCTTACTTGTCTTTAAGCTAAAAAGCCCTCAAACATTGTCAGCTTTCCTTCTAGGTATTACTTTAGCCCCTTGAGGGTTTTGGTGCCTTTTTCTGACATTTTCTATCTGTACAATATCCTGTCTGAAGTGTTCCCAAATTCTCCACTTTATGCTAAATGTGTTCCCACCCTAGACTTGTGCAGAGACATTAGGATACTGTCTGTTTTATTTCCAATTCCTTTCCTAATGATCCCCAACATGCAATCTGCCTTCTCCCCCCCCCCCCCATGCTTGGTTGATAGTTTCATCAATTTATCCAAAGTTACGGTATTCATAACTCAGGATCCCTTTTCTGGTGAATAATATATTTGCTTAACAATTTCAGAAAGAATTCTGCCAATATACATATGGACTGCACGGGATTTTTCAGAGAAAGGGAACAATCAGATAATATTAACAAGCGAATAAATCTTATGAATAATAGCGATACTAAAAAAGCTACAGCATTGCACTTCCTCAGTTTATTAAAAAAAAAAGTTTGAAAGAGTAGGTGACCAAAATGGTTTAAAGTAATGGAATAATTGTAATCATATACATTTAATGTTTGTGCAAGCTAAAGGTGTTCAGGGTGGGCAATTTTTCCATAATTTAGATAGAGAAGCAAAAGTAAAGGGAGATAGGAACACAAGTAGATAGAGAACCTAAGAGATTTCACAAATAATTCAGTCTTAAGTAGGGATGCATATGTGTGCATGCAGTGTGGCTGGTCATCCATTAAGTCCAAAGTCATATTGGCTTGTACTGGCTGAGACATGAGGGGGTCTGGATAAAACAAACCAAAACAATAATCATGCCAAAATATGATCTAAAGAACATTCCAGCAGAATCTAAAGAAAATTGAGAAACAAATTTGCACTATTAGGCCTAGTTGACTGGGAACCAGAAGAACTGTGGACAGAGGTCGGGGACATAGTCAAAGCGGAGCACAGAAAGATGATACCTGTGGCCAAAAAAAAAGGAGAAGAAACAATGGATGACAGACAAAACACTTCAACAGCAATAGCAATAGCAGGTACATTTCTATCAGTGAATTAGCACTCCCTAAGCGGTTTACAACATGTAAGCCAATTGCCCCCAACAAGGTGGGTACTCATTTTACCGACCTATGTAAGGATGGAAGGCTGGGTCGAACTTGGATCCCTCCAAGATCGAACTTAGAATGTTGTGGCTGCAGGACTGGCATTTAACCACTGCGTCACCAGGGTAGTTAAAGAAAGATGAGAAACAAAAATAAAGAGAGATAGGAACATAAATTAGAATCATGAATGCTTCTGTCCAGAGATTAGTACACAAGGATAAAGAGAATTACTACAACAATCAATGTGGAGAAATAGAAATCATAACAAAAAAGTAAAAACAAAGGACCTCTTCTTCAAGGTCTGCACATTCAAAGAGAAATTTAAACCAAGGCTGGGAATTCTCTACAACCAGAAGCAGAATGTAATAGATGACCACGATGATTTTTTTAAAAAAAGATAGAAACAATAGACAAAAGAGCTAAATAAAAAATGTCAAAGGATGAACAACACATAGGAAGAAGACATCTGCTAAGATGAACCCCAAATTTCGGAAAATGAAAACAGCACTCAAAGCAATTGGGAAGAATAAAGCACCAGAAACATATAGCATACCAATAGAACTGCTACAATCCACAGAGACATAATCAAATCCAGTTCTAACCAAAATTTGTCAACAAATGTGGAAAACAAAGCAGTAGCCAACAGATTGGAAGAGATCATTATGCATTCCTATACACAAAAAAAAGACACAAAAGATTGCAGGAACTACAGGACCATTGCACTAATTTACCATGCAAGCAAAGTCATGCTCAAATTTCTGAAGAAAAGGCAGTTAACAGCAATAACAAAAAGTCCTTTGTAAATCTCCTCCTTCACCCGCATAGAAATTAATTCCAGTGGACAGAGAATCAGTTATCCCAAGTCCAGGACAGACCCGGAAGGTTGATCCTGGATTCATTAAGTGCTTTTGGAGCCACTGGATCTGAGGATGCCTTCAGAACACTCCATTTTGGAGCTTACCACATGATGCAATTATTTTTCTGAACCAGGGACTGGCAACCTACGGCCCACGGGCCGGTTAAGGCCCAGGTCCTTGTACTTACCGGCCCAGGCGGAAGGTTGCCGCCACCGTGCATTTTTGCCACCGCGCGGCTGCACGTGTCGCAGCCGCCATTTTGAAAATCAAAATGGTGGCTGTGGTGTGTGCGGAGGTGGTTGTGCGGTGGCGGCGGCAGCAGCAGCACACACGGGGGGTTGCATGTGCGGGGAGCTGCATGCGCGCACGCGCGTGCCGCCATTCCCCCCCTCAGCCCAGCGGTGGAAAGGACTTCGCGGGACCAGCCCCCGGCTCAAAAAGGTTGCCTACCCCTGTTCTGAACTTTCTGTGGGTGTAACTAGAATCTCTGGGCATAAATACAGGTGCAATGAAAAGATACCGCCTTCACAAGCAAACCACTGACATCAGATGCTCTGCTAATCTTCCATTATACTGTTTCATTGTTGTTGTGTGCCTTCAAGTCATTTCTCATTTAAGGTGACCATAATGTGAACCTGTCATGGGATTTTCTTGGCAGGGTTTGTTCAGTTGTGATGTGCCTTTGCCTTTGTCTGAGGCTCAGAGTGTGACTTGTCCAAGGTCACCCACTGGGTTTCCATGGCCAAGCAGGGATTCAAACTGTGGTCTCCCAGAATTGTAGTTCAGCACTCAAACCACTGCATCATACTGTCTCAAAGTATTTCATATTGGCTTTTAATTGTCATATGTGGAAAAGTAGTTTATAAACTTGACATAAAAGAGTAACAACTATTCTTATGTTGTTTTTTTTAGATGACTTAAAAAACTTGCACATATTCTGCAAAAATATTTGTAAAATCCTAGTTAATCATAAACAAACACTATAATTGGTGCTCGGCTGAGAGAAGGAACAGAAATATCTTACTGAAATTCAGATGGTAAAAATGCTGTAAGGCTGAAAAATGAACTATTAAATGAAGCAATAAAATGGATAAACATATTAAGGAAAGTTAGCATAGAAAACCAGTAAGAGCAATAAAACAGTTGTACCAAAGAAATTACACGATGAGTCTCCCTCATCCAGAAGTCCAAATTCTGAAATATTCAGAAATTCAAAATTGTCCACATGCGTGGCTGAGATAGTGACATCTTTGCTTTCTGATGTTTCAATGTATACAATTTGTTTCATGCAGAAAATTATTAAAAATATTGTGTATAAAATTATATTCAGGCTATGTGTATAAGGTGTATATGAAGCATAAATGGATTTCATGCTTAGACGTAGGTCCCATCTCCAAGATAACTCATTATTTATATGCAAATATTCCAAAATCTGAAAAACTCTGAAATCCAAAACACTTCGGTCCTTAGCATTTTGGATTCTTTTCAAGGGTAGCCCCACAAAACCCAGTCCCAGTTAAGAGATCACCAAGGTAAGGAAGATAGTGGCTAGGTCCTCATCTGAGACAAGGGCTATATTTGTTTCACTGTACAAAGCAGCAAGGGTTCTAACCACTGTTGATACTTAAAGAGCAGTTGCAGAGTCAAGAATGTGAAGTTCTCAGTGCAAGAGAACTTACACCCCTTTCTAGTATAGCCGAAGGCAGTACCATTTCGCCTGCAGCTTGGCATGATTTGCCTGGCTAGAGCTTCTGTGCCTTCAGTGGCTCACTTCTACTCTTGGATAAGGAAGATTATGATGATGATGATGATGATAATGATAATGATAATAATAATATTTTTTTTTATTTGTAACCCGCCCCTCTGCTCAGCAACAAATGATTTCATCAGTGTACCAATGGTACCACACTCTCACAGTTTGGGCAGCCTTAAAGTTGTGATACATAGATTAAAACAGGGGTAGGCAACCTAAGGCCCGGGGGCTGGATGCGCCCCCCCCGAGGCCTTTGGACCAGCCCCAGGCCAGCCCTGCCGCCGCCCCCACCATGATAATATTAATTATTGTTGTTATTACTTGTTCTTGGGGTTTTCTTGGCAAAATCTCCAAAATCTTGGCAAAATCTCCAAGATTTTGCCAAGAAAACCCCAAGAAACAAGTAATAAGAAAACCCCAAGAAACAAGTAATAACAGAAAACCCCAAGAACAAGTAATAACAACAATTGGCTTCTCAGGCGTTTTGCCATGGCTTTTCTGGGGCTGAGAGAGTGTGCATGCATATTTTTTTAAAAAATTAATTTTTAATTTTAAATTTTTTGTGCTTCGGACCCCCAATTGTCTGAGGGACAGCAACCTGGTCCCCGGCTCACAAAGGTTGCCTACCCCTGGATTAAAAGTTCAGATGGTAACGTGGAATCCTGAGGGATTTTAAAGACCATGGGTCAGAGCAGTGGCTATCTACTGTTGCTCTCTACCATCATTTTATAATTAGGATTGGAACCACCGCAAAACAGCATGCCCTAGCTCCGAGTCAGCACTCTTTCTTGTGGTCAAGTTGTGTTGATGGCCTGCTAGAAGTAAAAGTAAGACTGTTTGCCTTACTTCACGCACACATATTATATCAGTTCTCTCTTCCAACATGGTCTCTTCTCCAAATCTGACTGATGTGGGTTCAGATAATTACTATCTTCTGAGAGTCACTGGAACAAATTACACAGTTGTTCTGATATTCTGCCTTACCTCATTAAAACTGTTACATTGTTTACTTTTTAAATTGGTGTTTACAAACTGGTAATGTACATGTTTTCACCGCAGAATTTTTAAAAACTCCCTAAGCTATCAACTGAAAGCCCACATGGGAAAAGCCTGCTAGGCTTTTGTTGATCCAAGCATCTGTGATCAAACTTTAGGATGCTTGTAAAATTCTTAATGAATTATTGGGAACAAGAGCTTCCTTTTACTGAGTCAGATCACTGTGTCCTTCTAGTTTGCTATTGTCAGCAGTAACTCTCCAGAGTTTTAGACAGGAATCTTCGCAAGCCCTATCCAGGGAATTAAAGGTAGGACTTTTTGAGAAGCATGTGTCTTACAACTGAACTACTGACCCATCTGCTCCTTTCTGTAATTGAATCTCCCTTCTCGATACCATCATTTTGTTTAAATGGTTATAATTGGCCCTTTTTTGTTTCTCTTTTGAGATCATTGTAGCATATTTTACCATTTTATTTTGCGAAGTCTTCAAATCTTCCATGATATTTGCATCTCAGGTTGTCATGTGATGTAGATAGGTGGAGAAGGAAACATGCTTGCATCACTAAATCCTTGGGTTGTATGCATTGTCAGATTATTGGGTAAAGGTTTAGGACGGATATATTGCCAAGCATCCATCATAAATGTGGAGCCTTTCTTCTTAATCTGCCATTAACAGATTCAATATTTTTTTAAAAGAGGGTTGGGGTTGGGAAGATATTGTAGCTGTAGAAGTTTCCCTGTGTCTTGAATGAGTCTGTGCATCTCAGATGTCTCAGGGAAAGCTGGGGTCATGTACTTGGGTTTTTTTCTGGTCTTATCCTTAGCCTTCTAATTTGATGTTTTATTTACCTGCCCAATAGCTAAAGCGATGTTAAACCCTGCAGTCATGTTGGGAGCTGTCAGTTCCTTTACTTCTCATAAAATGGGGTGGATTGAAATTAGTTTATATTCTGAGAGGGTCCAGAGAAATACATTCTTGTCCACACTTGCTGCTTATAACTATGGCTGGTTCATCTGATTTAGGTGAGGCAGCTTGCCTTAATTGATATCACATTTACTCTGAAGGATCAAGTATGTGACCATACTTGATCATATTTGTGTGGGTGTGTTGAATTCGGATATGCATTTCTTTCTAGAGAGCAGTGACCTAGCTATGTCATATCATTTATGCCATCAAAATCTTGCAGATTGGTGACATTAATTCATTTGGGGCTCAGCTTAGAAATGTTACCTTTTGGGAGCTACAAATCTCTGGATTGTTTAAAATTATTTAGAGGCTACATCAGGTTCAGGAAACTGCAGAACAGTTATTAATGGGATAATGTCATATGTACGATTTTGTTTATGACTCAGCTGAGGTGAATTGACATCTGATTTCCAGTTTCAGTTCAAGGCTTTATAGTACTAGGCTTGGTGAAAAAGTTCTTTCTGATATAAGCTTCTCATTCATCTCCAGGATGATGCACTCAGTTTCTACCCACAGGGCAAACTGGATTCTCTGGTGCAGAGTACTGGTGCCTTCACAGAAGAACATTTCCCATTGTGATTCACTTGGCTGAATTTCTTTGATCTTAGGTGCTAGCTAAAACTGTAGCCTAAATCCAGTTGCTAGTCCCAGCTGTAATGGGCCCACTAAATCAATGGGAATTTGGTAGTCATCACTTATGTATGTTTCATTGGTTCATTGGGTCTACCCTAATTAGTACTAGCAGTTAGATTTAGGTCAGGGGTAGGTAACCTTTCCCCTTTAAGGGCCAAGGGACTTCAGCTCTCAGAATCCCAGGAGCTATTGGCCAACATGGGACTATTGGCCAACATGGCTGAGGCTTTTGGGAGCTGAAGTCCCTCAGCCCTTAAAGGGGAAAGGTTGCCTACCCCTGATTTAGGTCTATGTCTGTGCCACCAGACCTTTGAAATAGGTTACTGCACTGTGTGGTCTTGAGACCTCTGCTGCAGGTCTTGGTGGCCCTATTCAAGATTAATGTTGTGGGTCTTCTTCTCCACTCCTTTAGATTTTCTTATGACAAACTTTTTCCTTTCCTTTGAACGCTTGGAAAGTGGTATATACAAGACATGTAGATAGATAGGCATCATAAGTTAGAAACACTTTACTAATATCAGTATGTAGAGAGATCTTGTAGCACCTTTGAGACTAACTGAAAGAAAGAAATTGGCAGCATGAGCCTTCATAGCCTTCAATCTACTTCCTCAGAAGCGTTTGGTGGAGTGGAGGCCAGGCACAGACATATATATGTGAAGATGTCACATATATATGTCTGTGTCAGGATGAATGCATCCAGAGGAAAATGTCTTAGATGAAGCAATATGGGACAAAGGCAAAATATTACATGTGGCAGCCATGATGAGCTAGCAGTTGGAAGGGTGCTGTGTCACAGGAAGATGATGACAAACAGGAAGGACATGGCATCACCAGGCTTCAATACTGCAAAGTTATGCCACATAGGGAACAGGAAGCTGGGTTGCACACCAGTAAGGGGTTGGACTAGACCAGGGGTAGGCAACCTAAGGCCCGCCCTGAGGCCTTTGGACCAGCCCCAGGCTGGTCCTGCCACCGCCTGCCATGCTGATATTGACTATTGTTGTTATTACTTGTTCTTGGGCTTTTCTTGGCAAAATCTCCACAGGGGTTTTGCCATGGCTTTTCTGGGGCTGAGAGAGTATGCATGCATATTTTTAAAATATTTATTTATTTATTTATTTTTGGTGCTTCCCCCCCCCCAATTGTCTGAGGGACAGCAACCCGGCCCCCGGCTCAAAAAGGTTGCCTACCCCTGGACTAGATGCTCTAGCAATAAATGTGTATATAAGGGAGGAGCTCCAATGCCTTGTGTGGTGGTGTTAATGTTGTCAGTCGGTGTGAGATATTGTAAATATCAGAACAAAAATTAAAAGCCTCCTTGAGAGTACTCAGCATGTTGTCGTGTCTGCAGCTTCTGTGTGTGGGAGAAGGAGTTCTCCAGCCTGCACAGAATTGTACAGCAGAGCTTTCTGTGGCATGTATTCTTGGTGCACAAGCTTCAGCGTCTAGACTTTGGGTCAAAAACGTGCCAACAATCTGTGCCTGGCCTCCACTCCACCAAATGCATCTGAGGAAGTAGACTGAAGTCTACAAAGCTCATGCTGCCAATTTCTTTCTTTCAGTTAATCTAAAGGTGCTACAAGATCTCTCTACGTACTGATTCTACTTTGAATTCTATTTACAAATATCAGTTATTGTGGTTAATGCTTGGTTTTTAGTTGAAATGTGTGCTTGGAGACTATTTCTTTTGTGGACATCAACTTGATAGAAGAAAATAATGTGAGTCTGGTTTTGCATACCATTCTGAGAGTACTTTTTCTTCTTTTTCAGGCTTTAGTAGCCAGTTTAATAGGTATACAGAATATCCAGGTGTGCAAGAGCTTTAGGCATGATTATGGATCAGGCTTCACACTGGCAATTCTTAATACAAAGCAGCATGTGGAGAAATTAGTTTATGTAAATGTACTTAGGCAGCCAAATTTCAGAGACAGATTTCTCATATAAGGCAGCATTCTTCAAACTGGTTACTTCCAGGGAACTTTCCCCCATTAGTTTGGTTTGCTCATCATGTTAAACCAAGGATCCTCTGGTTTACTGTTTATGAATAGCATGCTCATGCATATTACCTAGTCATTTCTGCTTGCAGTAGAAGTGATTTGCCAGCATGAGTGAGAACACTGACTCATCCTTAAGAGACCAGAATCATGTTGAATTCTGGCTTGTGATGACTGAATACAACCACTGACTAGTCTGTTGGGCATTGCAAAGATTCATTACATAGTCTAGGGGTTGTCTACATTGCTTAAAAAAACCTTTGAAAACCTGCCCTCTCTCCAAATTTGGGGTAATAAGGCCTCATGAGGTGCAGCCTTATTGCCGAATCTGAGGTGATAAGGCCATATAGCCCTATCCACCCCAGCTTTTCGGTATCTTACCTTATAATTTAGAAAAAAACCCCACAACTCTGGCATTTTCTTAGGAGTTTGCCCTGACAGGTGCTGCCATTTTAATGTCTGGGCCAGTTTCCATCCCAAACAGTGAGGTTTTTTTGCACCTTTCTCAGCAGTCCTGGTGCTGGTGGCTTACAACTACGTACTTGCTTTTAAGGTCAGACTAGGCACGCGGATCACCTGTTAGGCACCTCGTTTGCTTCAGAGTGATGGGTGTGCTAGTGGAGCCAGCATTGCCAAGAGAGGAGGAGGGAAAACCTTCATTTCAGCATTTGGGCTGGAAATGGCCAGGACATTAAAACGGTTTGAAAGATGGTGGTGCTAGTGGAGGCGGTAGGGGAAATGGTGGCAGGAGCCGTGTGGGTAGACTAGGAAGACTCTGCTGGGACAGTTGGGTGGTGAAGCAATTTACCTGATGTCCCTTCAGAGAAAAAGGCATATAGGGTGGTTCTGGAGTGGGTGCGGTGGCGGGAGAGGCAAGACTCCATTCAGACCTTTGCCCCTAGTGTAGGCTAGCCCTAGGTTACAGAAACAGTTCATGCAGATTACTTGTCCTGCCAGCTGGTCCTTATTGTTTATCCACACACACTAAGACAGTACTTTAGAAAATGCCCAAATACTTCTGTGTGGCTAGAATATTCAATAATATTCATGCATTGCCAGAATTAGTTGTGTTGAAGAAATTGACCTTCAAGGAGGCTTTTCTCTGATCACTGATCTTCTCACTGAATAAGCTCTTCTAAATTTCTGAGGAATCCTTTAGAACTTATAAAAGTAATAATCGGGGGCTTTAAGAGACAAAAGAATAAAATTAACATATAATGCATGTTGTGGCAATGTAGTAGATTAGATCAAATTAGATTTGTTTTGTTTTCTGCTAACATCCAGTTTGAGTGGATAGCCTCTCTAGAAGACATTAATAACCCTAGGTTAAATGAGATACCAGACAAGCAACAATCAGAACTTGGTTAAGGGCTATTTAAATTCAGTTCAGCCAACCAGAAACAAAAAAAACCCAAACCTTATGGGTTTCTGATGGAGAAAAGTCCCACCTATCAGAGAACATCTATGTCAATAAGCATCCTATTTTCAAGGGAGAATAAGATTTCATTTAATTAGTTTGGTAGAGAGACAATGTGGTGTAGTGATTTGGGTGTTGGACTATGACTCTGAAAACCAGGGTTCGATTCCCAACTTGGCCATGAAACCCACTGGTTAACCAAGGGCAAGTCACATGCTCTCAGCCTCAGGGAAAGGCAATGGCAAACCTTCTCTGAACAAATCTTTCCAAGAAAGCTCCATGATAGTGTCTCCTTAGGGTTGCTGTAAGTCAGAAACAACTTGAAGGCACACAACAACAACAAAATAAGGAAGCTACAATCAGTCCACCATATCCATGGAATTTTTAACCACAGATTCAAGCATCTACAACTTATAGATATTTTAAAAATATATACATTCCAAAAAGCAGACCTTAATTTTGCTATTTTATATAAGGGACACCATTTTACTCTGCCTTTGTAATTAATGGGACTTGAGCATTCATAGATTTTGTTATCCACAGCGGGTCTTGGAACCAAACTGTAGCGGATACCGAGGATTTAGAAGGGAATGTTGAAGTTCCTTCTTTTGAACTATGGGTATTACTCTGCTCAGACTGTAATATAAATAGTAATCTGACAGGGAAAAGAATCTATTCAGTTCCTGTCTGAAAGCATCAGAAGAAATAATCTATTATCTATAGTGAAGCCTCCCCACACTCATACTCTTAACTTTGTTCATGACCAGTCAGGGTGTATGAGCTAAATCAGTAATCAGAATATATCTTTAGTATCAAGGTTGCTATCACACTTACATAGCCATTCATGATGTGGCAGAAGTTAAAACAATTCTTAAACATAAAATCTTTCTTGATTTGGGGTAAGGGAGGATAGTTCTAAGTTTTTATCCTCTGCAATTCTCATTTTCAGTACAATGAAAACTTGGTAATCTGTGCCCATCAGTATTTGGTCAGACCACTATATGTAAACAAAAATGCACATCTTTATTTATGATGCATATATATATTTTCTCTCTGGAGGTCTGAGTTTTTAGCAAATGTATAGCAATAACTCCAGAAAGTATTTCATAACATACCATAAGAGGTCAGGAAAAGGCATCACTGCGATGGCTCTTTATATTGCTGTACAAGGTACTTACTGTCCACTACCCCATAACCTTTTTACTTGCTGATGTAACTGCAGTGAGTAAGCAGTGTTGACATAGGGATCAACAAGTAAAATGGGGTGTGTGGGGAGCAGAGACCTTTGAGCTGAGAGCTGGTTTCATATTCACAGCTCATCTAGGCAGGCTTAGATCTTACCTGAAGTTGTGTGACTAGCCTGATCAATATCTCAATGGGAATACTGAGGTAAAGAAAAAGGTCACACCAATTAATTTATATGGAATCTGGTACTCAGATCATGTTCTCCTGAAATCAGGTTCTGTACTAGCATATTACTGCCTTCCTGTCCTTTTGGATTATTCCTGTCTTGTCTTGTAATAATTCTGTGTCTGTCTGAATTATTGAAGATGAATGTAGCACATCTTGCATTCCATTATATATATATATATATATATATATATATATATATATATATATATATTGCTCTAGACACCTCAATCTGAGTGTAATTTGATGACAAAAGTAAAGTACAGATATGTAAGGGTTGGATTCTGCCAATCTTTTTTGACAAAATAGCTACCCTTCTGGGTAACTTTCTCATTCACATGGGTTCAGTTCATGGAGCTTCTTCTCACCCTAAGCAAGAATGTCAGAAACTTGGACAAAGAAAAAGGTTTTGATTATAATTTATACATGCATTTGTTGGAATAGACGCACCTATCCCTTGCCCTAGGCCTCCTTTGACATCTGTGACTTGATATCAGGTGCTATTCTGAAATATAACCTAATTGCACCATAGGCTGCTCTCACTGTCTGCTCGCTCCCATCCCTTCCTTTCCCTTTAACTATTTAATTCCACCAGGTTGAGACAGCTCAGTGAACAAGGTTTGTGCAATTTTCAAGAATGCCTACCTGATCTTTTCACCAAATCCCTGTTGTGCTACAGAAGATCAACTGAGGTGTGGTTGAGGAAATTAATTAAATTCTAAATAGCTGGGTGAGAATGGAACACTTCATTGGCCGCTGGAATAATACCCTTCCAGCTATTTTAACCCCTTGCCTCATCCCAGATTTGGTATCACCCATGCTTTGTTGGAGTAGCTGCATTAGCACAAAACCTGGCCCAGACTAAGGACTTTGTGGAACTCTGTTTAGAAAGTTGTTTTTAAATGAAATCAAACCCAAATAACCATGAAGAACTTAGTAAGTACTTCCATGTCATAAACCTCTTCTGATGTTAGAGGAAGGGGTGTTGAGCACTGGAAAGGTTATGACACATAGTTGCTAGGCTGGTGGATTTCAGTTGGTGGGTCACAACTTTTGCAAGCCACGAGGTCTGCATCTATGGCTTTTTACCCCAAAATCTTCCAATGCCCTACTCCTTGCCTAACCCCTAGAAATTCGACTTTTTCTTCGTGGTCTCTGCGAATCACACAAATGGGTTATCTCTGCACCTGCGCAGCAAGCTCAGAAAGTTCTGGTATCACTGGGCAAAACTTCAGTTGCAATTTTTTGGTGGTAGCTCCGCCCACTCCTATAAAGCCCCTGGCGTTCCCGCTCTTTCTCAGTTCCTTTCGTCTGCCACTTTTTGCAGCTAGCAAGGAACTTAGCTCACTAGAGTTACTCACTACATTACTTGACCTACAGCTTTTGGCTCATGTTCTGGTTTTCTGACTACTCTTTCGACTTCGGCTTGGTGATTGTTGTGGATCGATTAACCTTGGATCTGTCTGATTTTGAATATTGCTCAAAGAATTGGTTTTTGTCCACTGGTATGGCCTCCTTCAAGTGTTGTGTTAACTGCAACTCTAAAATCCTGACAACTGATCATCATGATCAGTGCGTCTTGTGCCTGGGTGAGGCCCACAACCCAAAGACTTGCCCCCTGTGTAAGGGGATGACGACTCAAGCCCTTAAAAATAGGGACTTGAAGCTTAAGGCTGCTCTCTAGGAGCAAACTCTCAGGCCGTCATCCGCACCAAAAACCCAGACCCCTCGGGAGCCTCAACCATCCACCTCCGGTGCTGATGTGTGCCCAGAAAAAGAGAGACCCAAGGAAAAGGCCTTCAAAGACAAAAGAACCACCAGCTCTCACAAGGATCATGGTGATGGGGCTAGTTTGACCTCCGTTAGACATCGAGGGTATGGGACTGGAAAGAAAACAGCTAAGCGTAAGCATTTGGTGCCTGGGACTGAGTCTACTGGACACTCCCCTTCTAAGAGGGCTCGTTTGACTTCACCAAAAATATCTCACCACGAAAAATCATCGAAGTCGGCTAAGACTCCCCTGGCTTCCTTCAACTCCAACTAAGCCCAGAAGTCACTGGGTTCTAGGCCTCTATCCCCTCCGATTCGGGTTGAGTCGAAATCTGAAGGCAAGATCAGAGAAGAAGAGCCTCCAGCTCTGACTCCACATCAGCTTGAGCAGAGGCCTTCAACTTCTTCTCTGGCTCGAGAGCCATCTGTTGACTGGGCTCGGTCCTGTGATTCCCTGTCCCTTGGGCTTGAGGTGGATCAAGCTGAATTGTGGGAGAGGCCAATGTGGCAAGACCCTCTCTTGCTGCAATACCCAGACCTCAGGATCGAGGATGGGCGTTACTACCTCCCTGTTGACCCTGACCAACTTTGGCGTGAGTGGCAGTGCCCAGAGATGCCACCACCTCTGGTTCCACCACGCCATGCATTACTCTTCACCCACAGGTCTCTTCCCAGATCACCAGAGGGCTCATCGGTGTCTAGCTACTCTGAATGTTGATCTCGATCTCTTTCACCAGGATCGGACTTTGATAGGATGTTAAGTCCTGCACGCTTGGTCAATCTAGCATCATCTTCACCTTTGGATGATAATAGATCCTTTATGGACCAAATTGTGCGTATGGCCAATGCCCTCAATATCAAGGTTTCCAAATCCAATGATGAGGCCATGGATGATGTGGAAAAGAGAGTACATGGTACGGTTCCCACTCCACCTGCCATTGCCTATCTCCCTTCATTGGAGAAGATAGCCAAAAGATCTTGGGCCACTCCAGCTACTGTGCCATCTACTTCCAGGAAGCTGTAAAATTTATATCGCATTGCCCCGTCGGGACTGAACTGGTTGTTCAAGCATCCGAAGCCGAATTCGGCCATTGTTGAGGGGTCTCAACTTTCTTCCACCTCCCGAGCTTCCTCATCACCCACAGACTGGGAGAGTAAGAAGGTGGATGCAGTGGCCAAGAAGATCTATGCCGCGGCAGTGTTGGATTTGAAGATTGCCAATTACAAGGCTTGTATGGGAGCATACGTCCAACACCTTGTGGAAAGGTTGGAGCCACTGTTGTCTTCTGTCCAGGAGGAAGACAACCCCTCGCAATGGCCATCCAGGCTGAGATTCATGCTTCTGGGCGGCCAGCAAATCATTTCCTCCAGACACTCCACCGACTGCGCCACGAAGATGCTATTAGGCTCAGTAGCTGTTCGCAGGCATGCATAGCTACGGGCCTCTGATCTGAACCCCAAGGCCAGGATGACGATTGAGGACATGCCATTCAATGACTCCAATCTCTTTAATAGAGACGGATGAGAAGCTGAACTTCCAATACCGCATGAAGGCGGCGGCTAGGAAGCATGGCATGTCCTCTCCCACCTTCTGTCCATCCCGAAGGTGTTTTGAGGGACATCAACCTTAGAACCAACCGTATCAGCAGCGATCATATCAACAAGAGCACCAGGGCCAGCAGCAGGGTCAGCATCGCCAGTGACAGCTGTCGCATTCATCTTCCTCACCTTCAGGATGGCGTCAGCAATCCCAGTACCGACAGGACTTCTGTAAGAAGCCAGTGGACCTAGGCAAGAGAAGGCAATGATGTGGGGCTGCACACTTGATCACCCTTCCCTTTGGGGACAAACCTGAGGCTTATTTTTACACCTGGGCCTCAATCACCTCCGATATTTGGGTGCTGAACATTGTCTATAGGGGCTATGCACTCGGAATTCAAAGAGCTCCCTGCCACCAGGACCGTTCTGTCCACCAACCCCTCAGACACCCTACTTGACGAAGTGTGCTCATTACTAGCTAAATGTGCTATCGAGCCTGTAAATCCCGAGCAGGCCCAATACTGCTTTTTTTCTAGATATTTTACTGTACCTAAAAAGGACTCAGGACTTAGACCCATTCTGGACTTGAGACAGTTGAATTCTTACTTGTGTTACCACCGTTTCTGTAAGGTAACTCTCCATTCTATCTTACCAGTTTTACAGAGAGGACATTGGTTCGCGACCCTCGATCTGAAGGATGCTTATTTCCACATCAGTATCCACAGAGACCGCAGGAGGTTCCTCACCTTCACCATCGGGACCGACATGTATCAGTACAGAGTTCTACCCTTTGGACTCTCAACCTCACTGAGGGTGTTCACAAAATGCATGGCTCCAGTAGCAGCTTACCTCAAATAAAGAGGGATCACCGTCTTCCCCTACTTGGATGACTGGCTATTCATCGCCCTGACCCAGGAAAAACTGAAGGAGGATCTGCATTTTGCATTAACCCTCATAAACTCCCTCAGACTCATGGTCAACGAGGAGAAATCACACCTATCTCCCTCAAAACAGGTCAAATTTATTGATGCCCTACTCGACTCCAACAGAGCCATGGCCTTTCTGCCTCAGGACAGATTTCAGGCTCTCTGTACCGCCGTCAGGAACTGTCTGACCCACATGCGAGTGAGGGCATGTGGCCCTGGGACATATGGCTTCCACCACATTTGTCACTCAGTGGGCCCGTCTGCATCTGAGACCGATACAGTTTTGGTTCCTGTCCATCTTCGATCCCATGAGCAATCCTCCATCGAAGTGGTTCATGGTAGCAAGGGCAGTCGCTAGATCACTGTACTGGTAGCTCGATCCAGGCAACATCTGTTCCGGAGTATCCTTTCTCGCCCCTCGGCCTCGAATCACCCTGACCACGGATGCATCCATGGAAGGGTGGGGCACACAGACACAGGGCTTGACCATCAAAGGGGAGCGGTCTCTATGAGAGAAAGAGCTTCACATCAATGCTCTGGAAATGATGGTGGTGGAAAAGGCTCTCAAAGCATTTAAGACTTTTCTGTCAGAAAAAGTGGTCTTGGTGTTGATGGACAACACCACCGTCATGTTTTATTTAAACAAGCAGGAAGGCACAAGGTTCCACACACTGCTACAGATCACCTTACGCATATAGGACTGGTGCATTTTCAACAGAATTATGTTCCAGGCAATGCACCTGTCAGGACAAGAGAACCAGTTGGCGGATCAATTCAGCAGATCCTCCAACCCCTGCCACGAATGGCGTCTCCACCCAGACGGGGTTTCCAGCCTATTTTCCATCTGGGGCACACCGGACATCGACCTCTTCGTGTCCCCTCAGAACGCCTACTGTACAAGGTTCTGTTCCCGGACCCGGACTCCTCAATTGCTAGGAGATGCCTTCCAGCTCGAGTGGTCAGGACAGAGGTTCTACGCCTCCCCTCCGTTCCCACTCATCACGAGAGTGGTGGCCAAAATGAGCTCCGACAGGACGGACACCATACTGATAACTCCATGGTGGCCAAGACAACCCTGGTTTGCACCTCTGATTCTGTTGCCAAGGGAGAACTAGTGTCGTCTTGAGCCCCGCTCTGACCTCCTGACACTACACAATGGGCGAGTTCTACATCCAGATGTGGACAATCTTCCTTTGGTGGCACGGAGGCTACGTCCATATTGAACCTGCCTCAGCCGATACAATCTGTGATCCGGACTGCACAGAAGCCCTTTACTTTAATCCTACTTGTCTAAATGGAATAAGTTTGTGAACTTTCTCACAAACAAGGACACTTCTCCACCCCAGGTGTCGGTGGCTGAATTTCTATCCTAGAATTTTTAATGTCGCTGGCTGACATAGGACTTTGTTTGAATTCCATCAAATGTTATTTATCTGCACTATGCTCTTATTACCAACTCAAGGGCAGGCCCTCTCTCTTCTTGGATCCTCTAGTAAAGAGGCTCCTTAAAGGACTTGCCAACTTGCACCCTCTGGCTTTGGTACTGACACCGACTTGGAACTTGGACTTGGTTTTGGCTCATCTCTCTTCAAAACCCTTTTTGCTGATGGCCACAACGGACTTAAGATTGCTGACCTGGAAAACAGCTTTCTTAGTGGCCATCACCTCTGCTCGTCATGCTGGTGAGATTTGCGCACTACGGATGGACCAACCATACCTTCAGTTTCATAGGAACAAGGTGGTTCTCCATACCGACATCACATTTCTACCTAAAGTGGTGTTGGCCTTCTATATCAACCAAGACATAGTGTTGCCCACCCTGGCTCCGAATCCGACCACTGACACCAAACAAAGGCTGCATACCTTGGACATTCACAGGGCATTAGCTTTCTATGTCGATAGGACCTCGGGTTCGAGGCGCTCAGAGAGACTCTTTGTGTGCTACTCTGAGGCCAAGAAAGAACTGCCGGTCTCGGCATAAAGGTTTTCTAAGTGGGTGATTGCCGCCATTCATCTCTGCTATGAATTGGCGGGCAAGACCCCACCAAACAGGGTGCGGGCACACTCAACCAGGGCGGTAACTGCATCCTCTGCTTTTTTATCTGGGGTGCCACTGGAGGATGTTTGTAAGGCTGCTGTCTGGTCACAACCATTGACTTTTATAAAACATTACAGGTTGGACACAAGGGCCAGACAAGAAGCCTGTTTTGGGAGGGCAGTATTACTATCTGCTTTGCACTGAAAAGTTATTTCAAATGTTAATGTTGATTTGATTGCACTTTCATTGCATACTTGAATTCAGTAATTGACACCAGAATGCTTTGGTGATTACAGTTTACAGTTTAATGTTGTTAATAAATCTTTTCTTGTTTGAATCCATAAGATTGTATCAGGACACTCTCTCCTCCACTGACCTAAGCTTGTCAGTCTGAATAATCCATTTGTGTGATTCGCAGATACCATGAAGAAGAAGGACAGGTTGCTCACCTGTAATTGTATTTCTTCGAGTGGTCATCTGTGAATTCACACAAATCCTGCCCATCCTCCCCACAGTCATGTCCTGCTCGCTGCTTAATTCATGCTGTCGCTGTTTTGTGGCGTACTTTCGGAACTGAGAAAGAGCGGGAATGCCAGGGGCTTTATAGGGGTAGGCGGAGCTACCGCCAAAAAGTTGCAACTGAAGTTTTGCCCAGCGATGACCACTCGAAGAAATACAGTTACAGGTGAGTAACCTGTCTGTTTTGAACTCAAATAAATGATGTGGGCAGATTTCCTTAACACACATTTGATTACCAAAAATCTATTTTTTCCCAGTAAAGTGTAATCATTAGCCTAATCAGAACTGGCTATACCATTGGGCAGAACATGGCAATTGCAGATGCTAGGTGTTTCCCCTAAGCCCTTATGCTGTTCCTCTCTTTTGGAGGATCCAACTATCTGTGCCATGGAGTCTGTCCCAGTTCCCTGTTGCCTATTGCCTTCAGGTGAGATGAATAATGCTGTCTTATAACCAGTACTGAAGTGAGATTCAACTGGTAGTTAGTCAGCTTCTGTATGGAAGATAGGGAAGGGGACACTGACTTGTCATTTTACCTTTCACCAAGGATTCTCCTCACTCTACCACCCAATGTAAACAAACCAAACTTCCATGGGTAGCCATCTGTGTATGGGCAAATGTAACATTAATTTCAGCCAGCTGCAGTTTCCATCAATAAGGAGGTGCCCAGAACTGGATCTGAGGTTATTCAGGACTTATTAGTTGACCTTTTTTAGTTTCAAGAGCTGACAGTCTTAAGTTGCTGGCATAGAATGATGCATGATCAAAGGACTGTGTTGTACTGCTTCTATTATCTGGCTCAGTTTAAATCTCCACTGTTGCACTGTAGCAAATATAGAAGATGTCTGAAAAATTTATTTTATTAGTCAACCAAGAATTGGATCTGTGGTTATTCAGGGTTTAATGAACCAAAAACAAGACAAAAACACTTCTGCATTTATATCATGAATTTTATATAAGACAAGGGTGCTATTTATTGTGGTATCTTTGTAGGTCAAGTTTATGAATTGTCAGGTTGCTTTTATTTTCTGTATTTTGGAAAAAAAAAAAAAAGAGAGAGAACTACTGTGGTGTAGTGATTTGACTATAAGAATACCACTCTGGAGACCACAGTTCAATTCCCTGCTTCGCCATGGAAACTGACTGGGAAAGTCACACTCTCAGCCTCAGAGACCAAAGGCAAAGGCAAACCCTCTGTGAACAAATATTGCCAAGAACACCCCATTATAGGTTTGCCTTAAGGTCACCATGAGTTGGAAATGACTTGAAGGTACATAACAACAGAAGGGCAGCAGATCAGTGCTTGTGCACATGCTCTGTGTGATCATGGTTCTGTGTTCAATTCTTAGTATCTCCAGGATGGGATAAAAAAACAAACACAAACATCTGAAACCATAGAAAGCCACTGCCAATACAGCTACATGGTTCTGATACAGTATAAGATGGCTTCCTGACTTTACCCTCCATCCCATGAGCCGCAATAGGCATCTGTCAGCACAAAATGGGACTATCTTATGGTTCATTTTGTGCAATGCAAAAAAGGTCTGACTTCATATTCTTCACAGGAGAAGACAAAATCTATATTTATAGACTGGATATTTCCTCTATTCATTTAAAGGGGAGTGGTTACACAATAGAGGGCTATACTTCATTTGAAATTATACATTCAAGGCATCTAAACTAGAAAGTCAAATTATAGGATGTTGTGATTGTGCTGATACTGTGGATATGAAAGATTCAATTATCCTTAAACTCTTAAGAAAGGTGCTGCACTTATGATTAACTATACTGTAGTAAATAAAGTGCAATGAATTTAACACTTGTAATCCGCCACTGTATGTTTGAATAAGAGATGAGAAATTAAAATGTATGTTAAGATGACTAATGCTTGTGTTAGAGAAAATATTTATGTTGTACAATAGTTGAGATTTGAGCTAAATGATAGACTCAGTCTGTGATTCTAAATGTACATAGTCATGAATAAAATCTGATGAAGTGAGACTAGTCTGACTAAGGGATTGTGCTATAGTTTATGTATATGTGTTGTAGTTGTGGCCGTTGTTGTTAGTATGTGTGTGTGTGTGTTGTTTTTTAAGTACTTCTTGATTCACATGTGTAGTCTTGTGGGGATTGGGGGTTCTGTCTTATCAAACTTTCCATAAGACTTTTTCAAAGCTTACATGGAGGAAGATTATGGTCAAGTCTACTAAATTTTTTAAGTTGTCCCATAAGCCCCACCACAGATGGACTGCATCCAAACCATTTAACTCAGGGGCTGCAAGATGGAATTTAGAGGGTGCGACAAAGAATGGTTGTGTCCTTGAGTGATAAGTCATGAGTCATCACTCAATTTTTTTTCTGAATAAATTAGAATCTAATTGCTCAGTTTTGATGTACATTTTATGCACTGAGTTAAAAGCTTATTTTTTTAAAGTTCAAATTGTTTACCTGAAATGTTGTATGTGGCTGAACTTGTGGTTCAAAAATTAGAAATTAGACTTCTTCAAATGCAATATTACTTTTGTAGGAGGTGCAAACATTAATCAAACATTTCCAAGGGGTGTGGGGCCTAGGAAAGTTTGGGAACTACTGGTATAACTTTTATTTTGGTAAAGGTGCTCAGGGTTTGCTTGCAATACTTTTGCTGTCCTACTTTCATTTGGGGGCAAAGATCTATAAGAAAAGTCCACTGAATGGCAAGGGAGAGAGCACACACACTGGCAAATTCATGCTTCTTAAACACATCTTTCCTCGTTAATGTGAATGCAGGGCCAAAAGTAGAGAATGGAGATATTCAAAGATGGATCAGTAGGATATTTAACCCATTTCTTTAACTGCTTTCCTGTTTCTTGATACACATTACGAACTTCATTCTCTGAGTCTGGTTATCTCAGTCTGCAGCTGAAGAGGTGCCGAAGGTGCGCCGGCAGCCTTTTGCGGCGCACCTTCGGCGATATGTGGAAGGAGCGCTATTTTAGCACTCCTTCCTGGGGCAGCGAAGCTGCACCGCAGGGCCGAGGAGTGCGGATACCTCGGCCCCGATCCACAGCTTCCTGGGGCGGCCCCGTGCTGGCCGTCTGCTTCCCCCCTTAGTTTTGGAACTGGGGGTGTGGGGGTGTGGAGGATGGAGCTATGGCCTGGTAGCAAAGAGTTTCTCCCCTGTTATTACTAAAACTGTTTTTATTTCCCCTTGTGATTCTGTGACTTCAACGTTACTGTCTTCCTTCTTGCATACTGGCTTCTGATATCCTGGACAGCAACAGTGACTAAAGGTGATGTGTTGTAAAGGCTGTAGAGGGCAAATGAAAGCAAGCTAAAGGCTTGGTGGAGGAAGTGAATGTGCAGTAAACATGACTGCGTATGCCTATTCCAAAACTGAATGTAATTCAGGATCAACCCATATAATGTGTACTTAAGAACAGGAGAAATTTCTGTTGCATTCCATTTGTGAATGTGAGGTTTCTGATTGTGGGGATGGCAAAGAATCTCAGTGCAGTTGAGCTTATCAGTCAGAAGTATTCATTGCATACTTTCCAAGCCTTGCTGCAAGGCAGACTTTATATTGCCCCAGAAATGTGCACTTTTGTAGGGTTTGTCTGTGTTTCATGTAATATACACAAAGTCATGCCTATGCTTTTAAAATGTGGATGGTTAGAATGGATTACAATGGAAAAATCTTTCCAAAAACATTTTAGTTAATGGGGAAATAATATACTAGAATATGCACATTAGATAAATAATAAGTGCAAAAATGTGTACATCAGGAAGAATCCATAGCAAACTCTGCAGAGAGGCAGGATATAAATTATTATTATTATTATTATTATTATTATTATTATTATTATTATTATTATTATTATTATTATTATTTAAACTGAACTTCCATCAGGAAGAAAAACTATTTTTTTCTAACATGAACAAAAGATGGGCAAGGATAAGGTGGATACAGATACTCAGACAAGCACCAAAAATGGAGAGTTATATACATTTGCATTCAGTACTGATTTACTACTGATTGATGGTGTAGAATGTTCCTAACTATTCAGAGATCAAAGAAAGTTAAAAACTCCTATCAGTGACAGTGTAGGTTATCACACACAGCTTTTAAACCACAATTATAGTTGTAAAATAACATATTTGGCAATACTTATCACATAACATCATCTCTGACCCATTGTTGCTGTGTCTGCCATGAGTGGCTAGGGTATCCCTTTTCATTGACAGAGGAGCTTTGTCAATAAGCTACCAATCGCATGGCAGTCCCATTAATCATCATGTGCAAAATGTTGTCACTGTGGCAGTTATAATATTGACAGTCACATGTCAGAGTCTTCCTGTCTCTCCCAGTACCTCCTTCAATATACCCCAACAGCCTGATTTCTTTTTCTATTTCTATTTCTTCCCCCCCCCTCCCTTTTGTAACTTTAATTGCATTAGCAGAACTCTGGAATTGTGTTAAAAAGTGGAAATAAAAATAAAATACTCGAAAGGCACACTGAGTAGGGCATAGGGCAGGGAGGTGGAGTTAAGGGGGAATCTGGAAGAGAGTGTGATGGCAGAAGTAGCCCCAGTTGCACGATTGACAAGACATGCAATAATGCCTGCTGATAAACTGGTATGTCTCTGTTTTCTTTAACAAGCACAATAGTGGTGAGAATGGGCCTCATGTGATAATGTCCAGTGAGGGCAAAAAGGTGGTCATGAATTTCACATATGATTTGAATGAATGGCACCCCTCCTCCATAATTAACAATGTATTAATTAAATCTGTTCTTTGTCACTTTCTATTTTAAGGCCTTATATCCCACTGTTGTGTCATCTGACTTCTCATAAGAAATATCAGTTTCTTGGGTTCACCTGTCTTGAGGATTTGGCTTTACCTTTTGTGCTTCAGGATTAATTTTAATGTTGGTGTTATATTCCCACAAATAAAATCCTTCCTGGAAGTCATTCTAATCTTCCCTATAACCATTCATCAGAAAATGTTTCCTTCTGTGTTGTCATGAGTCTTGCACCCCTTCTGATGGAATGAAGTTACATTTGTTTGCTATTTATAGAGAACATTTTCTTTTGAACATGCATGCCCCTCGTTACAGGTGTGATCCACCCTAGATGGTGCATTAGATGTCACAACTTTTGACCTGAGATAACTCCATGGCCACATTCCTGCTGAATCTGTGCTTGGCACAAGCACCAAGAAATTCTCTTCCTTATTATTACACCGTGATGGCTTTTCTAAGATCAGCCTCTGGTTCTAAAAAACTGGATAAACCATGCAGAGTAAGAGATATATAGGACATAAGAATTTATCTTGTGGAACAGCTTAGGTTCAGCCTATCTGAATGACCATATGCATACCCGAGGAATTTGTTGTCAGTACCAGAATCGAACTCACAAAATCATTTCACCCACACATCCATCCATAGTTTCCTCCCAGGTGTTCTTTTTCAACAACCTTTTTGCGGTAGTGATGAAATTACTTTATAGTTATGTCTATTAAACAACGGGGACAATTTTGTTTCAAATATCCATCTCTCAGCCAGTAATAAACCATGTGAATGTGAACCTAGGAAATGGTAGCAAATGAGGTGGTTGTTGTTGTTATTGTTGTTGTCATTCTTGTTGTTGCTGCTGCTGCTAATTTACATCTGTGACTTGTTTCTGCTGACTCATCAGGTTTTGGATTCAGGACGTCTGAAAGAATATGATGAGCCGTACATTTTGTTACAAGAAAAGGAAAGCCTGTTTTACAAGATGGTTCAACAATTGGGTAAAGCTGAAGCTGACTCCATAATGGAAATAGCAAAACAGGTAAGGCAGTTCCCCATCACCACCTGCACCTGCCCCTACAAAATGCAATTAAGTTTGTCTCAGTGATTTATTTTTCACAAGTTAGCATATTCAGGAGTTCAGAAAAACCCATCCACTCCACTATAGTTAAAACTTTCACAACTTTTCAATTATAAACCCCTGTTTTTCATACTTTATTACTGAGATTTGGAATAATATATACCCAGAGCTGAAAATGACATACTCCCATCACAGAAAATAGCTATGCTTGAGATTGGGTTTTCTGTACATGTGGGAAGGATAAATACATGGTGTATTCTTGAACATGCCTTGATTTGGCATGTGCTTCTGCTTGCCACTACCTAGCATACTGCAATCACAGTAGCAGTGAAGTTTTACTGTATTCCTCTTAGAGTCTTGTTTGGAAAAAAATATTTTTTTGGACAACAGCTCCCAGAACAACCCAGCCAACATACTGGGTGGAGAATTTGTCCCAAAAAGTAACTTTTCTAAACTTTTGTTAACAAATCTACATTTTATGCATGTGTAATGCAAGCTGGGAAAATACAATCAGCCCTCCACATTCGCAGGTTGAAATCCACAAATTTGATTATTCATGGATTATTGTCACCTCCACCATGACTGCCCTACACATTCTCAGTCTCTCTGCAAGCCTCGTGAGCCTTTTCCAGCCTGAGTTGACAGAGCCAGGACAGGCAGGAGCTGTGGAGGCCATGTCCCTTCTGCTGCCATGGAGTTCAGAGTTTTGTTTGGGCTGGGTGAAGGTAGCATCTGGCACATGCAGCATGACCAGGCAGAGATTCTGGTCCAGGTGCTTGCCCGTATCACCATCAACATCAGCAAAGGCCACACCAAGGTGGCCAAGAAGAACAAGAAGACTCAGTCCAAGGTTGACACCAGTGGGCATGCAGCTGCCACTGCCATCTGCCATGTGCCTCTACTCCTATGATGGACAGGCTGTGGCTAAGGCCGTGCCCAATGTGGAGGCTTGGCAGGACAGTACCATCCTGCATATCAGCGAAGCCCAGTACTGGGTGGAAATCAAACCACCCACTCATATGGAGCCCCACCTGCTGCACTTGCTCATGGCCAGCTTCCCTGTCTGCCCTAAGGTCCGCATTGAGTTTGGCACTCCTGGCAACTGCCTCTCCCTCTGGTACCAAGAGCAGAAGGAGGAGGTGGCTGAGGCACCAGGAATGGTTGGCTGGGGCATCAGCAGCTGAGTGGAAGTCCCAGGTGGCACAGAGTGCATCTTCACAGCAAGCAAGGCACACGTGGGCAACAGCTGGAAGCGTTATGGGCTGGGCCACGAGGTGAGGCTTATAAGTCCCTATCAAGCCAGCACTAGGGGCGACGTTAAATATGATATGTTAAATCTAATTTGGGGAGCCTGGAGACATTCGTGGTCTTCCACTTTCACAGGGAATCTGTCTCCCCCGCCCCTGCAAATTTGAGGCCAACTGTACTTTATTCTGCCCTAGTTTGGATTCTTTGGACAATCTGAGATCTGTAAATTTCTAGACTTTTCTAATAATGTGTTCTATTATTTCTGTCTTGCAATGGAGCTGCCAAAAAGTTTACTAGCCTGCTTATCCAAACTTATATTTATTTATTATTTATTTATTTTAAGTATTTCTGTATTGCCTCCCAGCCCACAAGGGCTCCTGAGGCGATGAACAAACAGTAATCAATTAAAACAATTCAAAGATAAAAACATGTTAAAATACATTAAAATGCTCCTTAAAAACTAAAAGCCATCTAAAAACAATCCTAGAATCTAGTTTTGAAACAGTTAAAACAGCAATTTCAAACACTGAATGCCACGTGGAACAGCACTGTTTTGGCTGCCCACCAGATGCTTAGAAGAAATCAAGCCAGCCTAGTTTCCTTGGGCATGGAGTTCCACACTTGAGGCACTGCTACAGGGAAAGCCCTGTTCTTCTTCGTGATCTCTGCGAATCACACAAATGGGTTATTCTTGCGCCTGCGCAGTAAGCTCAGAAACATCTGGAATCACTAGGGAAAACTTTCCTTGCAACTTTTTGGTGGTAGCTCCGCCCATCCTTTATACAAGCCCTAGTGTTCCCGCTCTTTCTTAGTTCCTTTTATCTGCCGTGCTAGCAGGTTAGAAGAAGGAACTTTGCTTTGTGGAATCGCTTGTACTTTTGATTTTGACCTAATGGACCATTTTGACTACTCTATTGGATATTTAGACTGGATTTTGTTTGCTGATCAATTGACCTTGGACTGTTTCACTACAATTTGCCTCCTGATTTCGTGCTTTCAATTCAGATCGAAAATGGCATCTTTGAAGCGCTGTGATAAATGCAGTGCAAAGATCCTGAGCAAGGACCAGCACAACTACTGCCTCTTATGTTTGGGTGAGAGTCATAATGTTCAGTCCTGCTGTCTCTGCAAGTCTATGACCACACAGGCCTGCAAGAACTGGGATCTGAGGCTTAAGGAAACCTTGTATGAGCAGGGTTTAAAACCTGTTTCTTCCCCGGTCCTTGAGGGCTCCTCAACCATTGACCTCCTAAAAATCTACGGAGAGAGAGAAGGAGAAGGGCAAATCTAAAGATAAGTCCTCTAAGGACAAAAAGACCAGCAGGTCTGATAAAGACCGTGATGCCGACGAATCTTGGTCCCAAAAGACCTCCAGACGGAAGCACTCTGAAGATAGGGACTCTCCTTCTGGTCAGGGAAGGCCCTCTGTTCACTCGGCCTCCAAAAGATCCCGAACTTCTTCTTCTCAAGAAAAATCTGTCTCCCGTGAAGATGGGGGGTGTCCTGGCCAACCCCAAGATACCATCCTGAAGCCTTGGGCGGTGATCTAGCGTCATCACCAAGGTCTGCCCTTGGAGGAGCTGAATTGGTAACTGTTCGACCAACAGCCTCCTGCAACACTTCCCATGTCCATGTCAACTTGGATACTGAGTTGGAAGGGGAAATTAGAGACCTGGACTTGCCTATCCTGATACATAACCCAAGTGTCAATGCTGAGAGCTCTTGACACTGAGTTTTTGAGTCTCCATGCTGCTGGGACCTCGGAACTGAGGCCGATGATGTTGCTCATGGGGTCGTCGACGACATCGTGGACAACCCTCTGTTACACCATTACCCAGACATCAGCTATGGACCGTTATCTCACCTGTTGACCCAGAACAACTCTGTCATCATCTCCAACATCAGAGATCCCTTTCCCTGTGTCCAACTCACCGGGTCGTGACCCATGCTCAGAGCCCCTATTCCAACTCAACCTTTGGTTCCCCCACAACATGAGTCACAAGGAAGAGGCCTCTACCCAAGACTGTTGAGGATTCACCCAGGACCTCATGGTCTGCCTCCCCCTGTTCAGATGTGGAGAAGCTTTTGTCACTCACTCCTCATCGACCATGACCCAGCCTTTCCCACGGATGACATTAAGTCTTTTGTTGATCAAGTGGTTAGGATGGCCAGTGCTCTCCTTGAAGTTGAGGTCACCCAGTCTGATGAGGGCGCGCTAGACTCTATCAAGCAGAGGGTCCACAGGAAAGTCCCAACGCCCCCTTCTGTTGGCTTTCTCCCATCTTTAGAAAAGATTCCAAGCGCTCCTGGCGCACCCTGATCATAGAATCATAGAATCATAGAGTTGAAAGAG
>JAIPUX010001232.1:37499360-37531951 GCA_020142125.1 Phrynosoma platyrhinos
CTTCAACCTCAAGGAAGATCAAAAATCTGTATAGGATCTCCCTCTCTTGCTGTTTGAGCATTCTAAGCCGAATTCTGCGATTGTCAAGGGGTCCCAGCTGGCTTTCGCCCCCCAGAACTTCTACCTCTCCAACCAACAAGGAGAGTAAGAAAAGTGACAACCTCGCCAAGATGTTTTGTGCTTCTTCGGTACTGGACCTCAAGGTGGCCAATTACTCGGCTTGCATGGGGGGCCATGTTCAACATTTTATGGAACACATGCAGTTGCTGTTAGATAACCTCCCAGATGATAAGAAGGCCCTGGTGCTGGCCATCCAGTCCAAGATACACACTATCAGGAGTCAGCAAATAATCTCAGCACATCAGTCTGCTGATTGTGCCTCCAAAGTCCTCACTGGCTTCGTGGCTCTCCAATGACGAGCTTGGCTGCAGGCCTCTGATCTTACACCTCAGTCCTGAGCCTTAATAGAAGACATGCCCTTCGATGGCTCTGGCCTCTTCAATAAGGAGATGGACGAAAAGTTGAACTTCCTTTATTGTATGGAGATGGCAGCAAGAAAACACAGTATGTCTTCCACGTCCTTCCCGTCACCTTCACATCGCCTCTATGAGGGCCAACGTCCTCGGTACCCTCCCCCCAACAGAGGTCCTATCAGTCCCAGGAGTGTCAGTACCAGCCCTAAGACCAACCTCGCCAATGCCACTCTTCTCAATCTTCCTCTTCTTCAGGCTCTTGACAGTCTGCTCAGCCTTGGTACCAACAGGGCTACCGGAAGAAGGACAGTGAGCAGGGCAAGAAGAGGTTGTGAGATGGGGTGGCGCACTTTGTACTGATCCTCTTTAGAGATAGACTGAGGCCTGTCTTTAACACCTGGGCCTTAATCAAATTGGACTCATGGGTCCTTGATATTATTTAGAAGGGTTATGCCCTTGAGTTTGAAGAGCTCCTGACCACTGGGGATGTTATCTCCCCTACCCCCTTAGACACCTTACTTGACAAAGTGCACTCTTTGCTTCAAAAGGGGGCAATCAAACCTGTACACCCCACTTGGGGCCTGTCACTGCTTTTTTCTTGCTACTTTATTGTCTCCAAGAAAGACTGTGATCTTAGACCTATTTTGAACTTGCATACTAACTTGTTTACTGCTTGTTTACTGCTGTTTTCACATGGTAACTCTTGCTTCTATTTTGCCACTCTTGCAGAAAGGTCATTGGTTTGCAACCCTTGACCTCAGGGTTGCTTACTTCCACATCAGAATCCATCAAGAGAGATTCCTCACCTTCACTGTTGGGTCTGACTTGTTTCAGCATGGTACTTTCCTTTAGACTCTCTTCAGCACCAAAGGTTTTCACCAAGTTCATAGCTCCCATTGCAGCCTACCTTCACCAGCGAGGGGTCATTGTCTTCCATATCTGGACCATTGGCTCTTTACAGCTCCATCCTGAGAGGAGCTCCTCAGGGATGTCAACTTCACATTATCCCTCTCGGACTCCTTCACCTGATGGTCAACAAGGAGAAATCCCAGTTGATCCCATTGAGGCAGGCCAGATCTATCAGGGCCATTCTTGATTCTGACCACTGCATTGCCTACCTGCCATCAGACAGGTTCCAGGCTCTCTCCAAAGTGGTTCGGGACTGCCTGTCTCACAGACGCATCAGGGTGCACATGGCTCAAGTAGCGCTGGGACACATGGCCTCAATAACTTTTGTCACTCTGTGGGCACGGCTCTGCTTCAGACCATTTCAATCTTGGTTCCTCTTCATCTTCAATCTCGTGGTAGACTCCCTAAACAAATGGATCACAGTACCAAGACCTGTGGCCTGATCACTTCACTGGTGGCTCAGTCCCAACAAGGTCTGCATCAGGATGCTGTTTGTGCCCCCTTAGCCACAGATCACCTTAACAACGGGTGCATCTATGGATGGATGGGACACTCATACCTTGGACCTTACAGTCGGAGACAAGTGAGGCCACCCAGAGAGGCAGCTTCACATCAATGCACTAGAGATGCTGGCAGTTAAAAAAAACTCTTAGTACTTTCAAAATCCTCCTCCTGGGCAAGGTAGTACTCCTTTTGACAGATAATACCACTGTCATGTATTACCTAAACAAACAGGGAGGAATCAAGTCCCAGATGCTTCTCAAGATCACCCTTTGCATATGAGACTGTTGCATCCCAAGGAAAATCCTCTTACAAGCCGTCCATCTCCCTGGAGAGGAGAACAAACTGGCAGACCAGCTCAGCAGGTCTTTGGACCTGGGCCACGTGTGGTGGCTCCATCCCAAGACAGTGAAAAACTGTTCCACACGTGAGGTGAACCACCCATTGACCTTTTTGCAACTCACCTCAACAGTCACTGTACTAAGTTCTGTTCTTGGATGCAATCACTGGGCTCCTGAGGAGATGCCTTCCTGTTCGAATGATCAGGAAAAATGGCCTATGCCTTTCCTCCCTTTCCACTCATCACCTGAATGATCACCAAGTTGAGAGTGGACTGCTCTGATGCCATCCTCATCACCAAGGAGTGTTTAAAAGCAGATTTGTCCATTGCTTCCTAGAAAAGGAAAGTCTCTAAGCATATTGCGTATGTGGAACACAAGAGTGGTTGCTTTGAATTGTGATGCTTATCTGTATATGAGAAGGACAGTTTATTAATAATTTTGCTAGGAGCATTGCAAAATAACATAAATGACCAAAGAATGGGTTTCATGCTCTTATTTTCAGTGCAGCGTGAATATTCGGCTGAAGTCATGACACACATCTGCCATAGGAAAGATAGTGTATTTTCTGTGTGTGTTTTAAAGGCTCAGACAAAACTTTTCACATTCTTCTTTGGAGGAAAAATACATTTTGAAGTCCTTTTTCACCCAAACACATTTTCCGATAAGAGCACACAAGTCTTGACATTATTTCATTTTGTTACACACATCTGTCAGGGAACAGAGATATGATACAGCTACTAAAAACTGATGATTGTGGAACAGTGAAACTTGACAGCATTTCATTTCCTTTATGTTCTGATTATACATTTATCAGGAAACCTGTATCTCTGGCAGTTCAGCTAGAAATTGGTAGAATTCAAGAACTCAAAGGCTCAGCAAAGAACTGTCCTATTATTTGGTATCATCTTACATTTTAGAGAAGTTGCTTGGTGGAGCCATTGTTACTGCTTTCCCTTTCCCTTTCATTATTGTGGCACCCTATCCCCAGATCACATTTCTATAAGGCTCTATGACTCCTCCACAGCGCAAATTAAACGCCGGGATATTTCATACGTACATCCTGAAGTTTCAATGGTTGTCAATCACAGTTTGTAAAATGCAGGGATTACAACCTTGATATTAACATCCAAATCCATTGTACTTATTTTTATGTGTGAAAATGAAAAGCCCTTGTGCAGACACTAGATTTTGATGCTGCTTTGTCACCCTGTTTTTAATTTATCTCCATTTCTGAGCCAGTTAAAAGGATTTTATTTATCAATTTAATGTCAAATGATAGTTATCAGCTGATCTGAATTATTAGCACATTGAGTGGGATGGCAGACACATATGTTTATATACCCCAGTTTTGTTGCAATTTACTAGGAGAGTTAAAGGTAATTTCACTATTTTTTTTAAAAAAAAAGAAAAGAATTAAAAATTAAAATGTGTACTTGTCCTACAGGTATATATATCCTTATATTAGAGTGAACTTTCTAATCAAAGTAACACAGAACTTTTTCCTTCCCTAGGTTTATTTCAAGAAGAATTATCCTGAAGTTATGCCAAGTGGTCAAGCAGTCTCCAAATCAGTAGATGATTCTCAAGGATTAATTATTTTTGAGACTGCAGTATGATCCTATGCTGTTATAATTTCTGGGGTGTTTTTTTAAAATGAGTATGTAATACTAATGCAATGCAAACCAAATGTTGCTGTTAATGGAAAATGCTGTTTTTGCACTGAATAACTAGTTATACTGGGTGTGGTGGGGAATCATGCCCCATTCATGTTAGTCATGCAATGTTGTTCAAATTTTTTTTAAATGCAGTCTATTTTGAACTTAGTTTTTTTAAAATGCTTGATGTTGGGGGATTAGTAAATAAAGACTTTCCCCATACCACAACACATATTCTAAAACTGTTGGGCCAGGGAGGCATGGGGAATCCTGACTTCCTCTCTTGTTTTAAAAATGTCTTGACAGAGAAAAGCTGAATTGTAAGCTTCTATTCCTAATAGTGTTTCTGGGTCATTAAACTGATCAGAGGTTCATTGCTCTTAATACAGTGCAGCAAGAACAGACAAATGGAACTGGTGCTGATAGGTTCTGCTGTTCTGTCAATATCATCTTTAGCCAGAGATTGACCAGTGGCCTCACTCTGAATGTTATGACATTGCTCTGATGCCTCAAGCCCACAGTATTATATTTTAGTGTACATCTCCCAGTGTCCCTCAGCTAGCATGGCCGGTAGAAAAGTAACATTTACAAGTTTGGATTAAACCTGATCCAGAGGCCTAAGCTGTAAGGGATACCTTGTCTATGTGCCTTGCCACACTTCAAATGAAATGTATCCCATCAGCCACACTGGCTGGCTGTCTGCTCTGCTTTTGTGCCTTTCTTTCTAGCACTTGGGAGACATGATAGGTCCATGTAGTCAGCCTGAAAGGAATAACACACATTAATATATCAATCTATTTGACTATTGTGGACCTATTGGCAGAGCTTGGAATAGTTACTCCCAGCTAGAAGAGTACTGTTTGGAAAACAATGTTTTCACACTCTGCCTGTTAGTTTAGTTAAGCCAATGGTACCGATACTTCTGACCTTGACTTTTGCAATGCATTTTCTCAGGTGGGAAATAAAGAATGTATTTTTTTCTAGTTTTGCATATAAAAGCAAATCTGGGATTAATGAATGTTACTTTATGCAAAGAATGTATTTTTATAACTCCTGAACTGTATCTGTGTAATGTTCATACCAATCTTTTAAAATGCCTCTACAAATTTTTTTCTCCAAGAAATGAGCAAGCCCAATGTTATCTTTCTGGAAACAATTTTTCAAACATGCCCTTTTATCTTGATTTTGGTAGGAAGCAAGATAGATGGACACATGCCACAAATGATTGTACTTCAGGCTCATATATACAGTAATATACTACAACATATAAAGGGGATTAAGTTTAGTGTCATTGACTGCCTACATACATACTTTAAGGGGAGTGAATCCCAACAGACTGTGGCCACAATCCTACATTGTTGAGCATAATGTAAAACTTCCACATGTAGGAATCTCCTACAGCAAAAGACCAAGGATATCTTCCAGCAAGATCCATTGGTCCTATGGAGGACTCCGTGACTGATGTCATCAGTCTGCATTTTGCTATGGGATCTCCTCTGCTTTCCACAAGCAGGGAAATAGCTATGTGGAGTGAGTCTGTCACATCACAATGGTGAGCACAGGAGGGGCTTTGAATGTTGCAAAAAGTACCTGTCTCCACAGTGACCAAAACAACAATACATACACAGCCATAAGTTACTGCAAATGTCAGTAACAGGATGACCTTGGCAATTCTTCACCTATGATTTAAGGGTCAGGGTAGTCCTTTTGAGGCCAAGCAGTTTTGCAGATACACTCCTCAGCCTGTTTTTTGTGATATCCCTTCCAGATGAACTTTCTCAGGATCAACACCTCAGCTTGGGAAAATGTCAAGTCAATTTTGAATTACTGATTGTGCATGCAACCAAATGTTTTTCCTGTTACTACCTCTTTAAAAGATATGCTTCTGAATGTTCAGTAAAAATGGCTGAGGAGTGCTAGAATCACAAAAATATTTTAAACTCTGACACCTTGTTGAGACACATGGAAGATTTGTTCTTTACTGTAAACCTATATGTGAGAAAAATCCAGCTAAAAACTCAACTTATTTCTCATCATGGCCATTGTTGAATGGTAGGAAGCTCTTAAAGGCTACATTTATCTCTTCACAAAAGAGTCAGGTTTTGGGCTGTAATCGTGAGGCTGGGACTTTTGAAATAAGCAACTTGAAAAGTAATATATTCAGTGCCCATGCCTGGTGGTTTGAAGTGTCAGACAATCTGGGAGGATTTGCTATGCTAGCTTGCAAATGCTGAGAGTGCTCCCCAGAATTTCCAGAGGAATGCATTGTACAGATTGAATAGCAGCCAGGTTGGAGTCAGTAGCCTTACAAGACTCGGCACCATTTTATTCCTTCCAGGAACAGAGGAGTCTATTTTACTTTTTTCTTTGTTCACAGAGGCCCCTGATAAAAGATGTTTCTCTTGAGTTTTTCACTGACTGTTTTGTCCCTACATTGCTCTCCCTCCTATCTTCTTCCCTCTCCATGTAGACTTGCAGCGCACTTAGTGATATCTCCCCATCTAACCAGGGGAAGAATGAAGATATTAGTCAATGGAGTAAGGGGATTCTATGGGTCTCTGTAGGTCACCATATATGGCTGATCGGACAAAAGTTCTGCAGATCCAAATTTAAAAATAATAGAGAAGGCAGCGGACTTTGTTGTGCATTTTGTAGTGAATGCTTTGTGAAAGCCACTGCTACAGAGTGAAGGATATATGGCTGTATCTAACAATGATAGGCTGGGATTTTGCAGCTTTGGTCTGTGATAGTTAATACCTCATGTATTCTGTACGCTGTATGGCAGATGTATAACTGGTCTATTGTTCAGACACACAACTGGTTTTAGAAATAAAATGATGGGGCTGGCTGGGTATCTTTCAAGAGTGCTATAGCTGCGTAGTCCTGTATAGCAAGGGGTTGGACTATTTGGCCCTTGTGACCCCTTCCAAATCTAAGACTCTCTGATTCTGTTTGCATTTTTTATGGTACAGAGTAGTCTTCTGTACTAAGGAGATATGCATATATTTGGTTCAGTGGTATTTAACATACATTATTTCACCCTAAATTGATTAGAAGGTGAGGTTGCCACTTCACAGAACAGAGAGCAAGAGACTCTGGCTTCATTTTCCTGTCGAAAGACCCAGACGGATCTTGCTGTATCAGGTCATAAAAGTAGCATATTTTACTTACTTGAATCAATATGATATTGTAGCTTTTTGAATGTTAACAAAAATGCTAGGTATCTGAGAATGCTGTATGTGCTGTTTTAACGTGTTTGGACAAGATGCTTCATGCAGCCTGATGTCAGTGTAATAGATGCCAAAATCAAAAACACAGAGTTGGAGACTACCAACAAATGAGGTTTCTGGTATGAACTTTCTCAGCTCCGTTATATAATAGCTTTATTTTCTGTAAAAAATGTGGAAGGCATGGCACAGATCTAAACCCCTGCTTGGGAGATGTAATTGCCGATACACATGCACACACCCTTGAGTATCATGCTCATCGCTTTTGGGGATCCTCTGGAGTTTTGGGATGGGCAATATTATAAATTATACAGTTCTGTGTTAATATAAATGTTTTTGTTCCTACAAGCAGGCTTGGGTCCAGGTCAATGTATTTAAGCAATAATTGCTTTAAATGGTTACATTTTTTATTTTCAGAACATTGAGAAGTTATTTAATAAAGTCAAAGATGATTTAGCTGCATTTTGAGAGAATCTGAGTTTTAAAACATGGAAGCTGATTTGCCTTTTAAGTTAAATTCCAAATCTGTAAGGAAGACTACCAGTGATTTATCTTTTCAAACATGCAGATTTATTTAACTTATTGCTTTTTGCATCTCCTCACACATCACTTTCCAAAATGAAGCTGAGAGCATGCCTAACCATGCCTTTGAAACTAACAGATTCCCAGGGGCTTTTGATACCACTGTCACCACAACCCTTGTTAAACAAATTACACAGAAATTTGAAATGGAAGTAGCAATCCCTACACAACTGAAATATCATATACACCAGTTGTCTTTATAGTCTACTAAATATTTATGGAAACTGAAAACTCCGAATGGATATGTGTGTGTGTCCCTAGGATAAAGCAGCAGGAATTATTCTCAACTCTTGCTTCTTAGTTTATAATAACCAGTAGTAACAATCTACAAACCATTGCCTCTGGGGGGGGAAAAGCCCCCCGCAGAAGATTTGTGTAGCAAAACAAACATAGTTGATTCTCTGAGCATATAAAATGGAAATGCTATGAATGTTCTGTGTTTTTACCAAGTCAATTAATTTATTGTGCAATTGGAGTTGATTCAGTCTTGATTGGTTTCCTGACTATAGAAAGGAACAATTTATTAAACTTGAGTAGCTAAAGCAACAGTGTTAAAAACTGAGTGGCTTGCTTACAATTATTAAAGAAAGATTCAGAGGCCTTCCATTGTATCAGATTTTCTTTCCAGTCCTACTATTTGATGTACTCAGTATCTACATTTTGTTCCATCTCTAAAATGACTTATTTTTATGTTAAATAAAAACAATAGGCTTGGAGACGTCTGCTTTTTTTAATCTTTGACATACACTTCAGTTTTGTAAGGCAACTTTGTCCTTTTTATGTGTATTTCTACTATGAGTCTATTTTAGTGTCCTTGTTTTTATAATGAAAGGTATCTTTTTAATTGACTATTTTAGTCTCAAGACTTGTTGCACAGCAAAATCTGTCAAACAATAAAGTGGGCTAATAAAAAGTTTTTCAAGTGTGTTGCACAGTATTTTATTTTGCCAGTGCCTGGAGATTTTACAGCTAATGCTCTTGATGTCTCTGCATGGGTACAAAATGTTCAATTCTCTGAATATTCAGGGAATCACACTGTTAATCAGCTTAAAATCTATTGTCTAATCTTCATTGTGTAGCTTTTAATATTTTTTTTTTTACTTTCTTTATCTGATTCTACTGGGAGGTATCAAGGGGATAAAATTTTACATTGGGTTTTAAACCTATTGATATTAAATTAGTAACACAAGCCTATAGGCACAAAGATCAGGCATGGGGGATATGTCTTTGAGTTGCTGAAACCAACAATTTCTGTATCTTAAAGAGTACAAGAGCTCTACAATGCTAAAGCGTAGGTACTAAGGTTGCTGCCACACTGCAGAATTAATGCAGTTTGACATCTCTTTAACTGTCATGGCTCCATTCTATGGAATCCAGGGATTTGTAGTTTGTTGTGGCACCAGAGCACTCTGACAGAAAAGGCTAAATATCTCACAAATTCCATAGGACTGAGCCATGGCAGTTAAAGCAGTGTCAAACTGCATTAATTCTGCAGTGAAGATGCAGCCTAAGTCCCTAGTTAAAAAAAAAGATAATTAAATTGGATCATTTATCTCTTGACTATTCACATAAGCATTTAATATATTGCTTTTTGAGTGTTTAAAAACAAAAACACACATTATCTGAGCAAAACCATACAAGAATCTTCTACAGGCCCTCCCATATTGTAGATGGGGACAACCAGTGCAAAAGTGGCAAGTCTTTATGCACATTGCTGGTAGGAAAGCTGGTTGTATGAACTGGGGGTGACACTTTTGCAATATAGTTTTCTCTGCCATGTTTAGTGTTGTCTCAGCATCCAAACAGCACAAGAAGAATTTCAGGGAAGATCCCATGGACAGAAGGAAGTGTAGGAAGCACGGTCCACCTCTTCTGCACATTCAGTTCTCTAATGGTGTTTTACATTTCATATGTAATACCTCCTATGTTCCAATTCAAATTGGAAAAGCTTCTGAGTTGTGTTCATTGCCTTATGAAACCTCTCTTAGGAAAGAGGAGTTCAAGGTGCTGACGTAAAAATGGATCTTCTTCTGCTTGAAATATGAAGCTTGTGGAGGGGCAAAAGAACTTTTTGCAATGTTGTTTTTCAGTTGGAGGAGCATAAAATACCATTTTGTGGTTTGCTCTTCCTAGATGATTAGGGCATTTGTAGGTTTTTTCATGGCCTTACATAATATTATTTGTGTCTTTCTATATTATCCTGATATAAATAGAATGGTCCTGTGGTCATTAGGCACTTCACATCAGCCCTACCCTGATCTCCATTTTTGAAAATGTAAAAACTCTGCAGCTCAAATCTTTCTGCTGTTCTGGGCAGAATGCATGGGATCTTGAATTGGCACAGAGCAGAAGTATAGAAAACCATGGTAGTCTTTATATTAGATTACATTGTGGGTGTAGCCTGATGCAAGACTAACTAGGGATTCCTTCAGACTGCAAATATGGTGGCCATAAATTTATGAAGAACAGTCAGTCCTGGTAAATCAAGTCCTAACAGTTGCAGATGGGATGAGAAGAACTATATGTATTGTTTTTAATTGTAGAAAGAGCAAAATAATTGGAGAAAAGAATCAGAATGGATCAAGAGAAATGGTCAACATTCTAGCATTCACTAGAGCCAAGGAGATTATTTTACATAGTCTTTAAATTTCCAGAAACAGCCATTGACCATGAGCCAGCATGGCATAGTGGTTTAGTGTTGGACTATGACTCGAGACCAGGATTTGATTCCCATCTTGGCCATGAAACCCACTGGGTGACCTTGGGCAACTCACACTCTCTCTGCTTCAGAGGAAGTCAATAGCAAACCTCTGAACAAATCTTGGCAAGAAAACCACATGATAGGTTCACCATTAGTCAACATAAGTTGGAAACAACTTTTAACACAATAACAACAGCAAGAGATTGACCATTACTTCTTTATCCCAGAGAGAAGTACATTTTGCATGTTTTTTCTGCGTATTGATTGGAACTAATAAAGGTATTGCCTACCAGATAAAGTTGTCAGGTGAAATAAGGAAAGGGCTCCTGTCCTTTTAATGGTTATGTAGAAAGGGAAGGGGATTTCAGCATGTATTGCTTGTCACACCAGTAGTATCTGCTGAAATTCCCTTTTATACAGAACCATTAAAGGGACAGGAACCCTGCCACTTATTTTGTTACTACACCAACATGATGTAGTGGTGTGACTGTTGGACTAAGACGTTGGGAGACCAGGGATCAAATCCCTGCTCAGCCATGGGAACCTACTGGGTGACCTTGGCCAATTCAAATTCTCCCAGCCTCAGAGGACACCAAGGGTAAACCCCCTCTGAACAAATTCTGACAAGAAAACCCTGCGATAAGTTTTCCAGAGTTGCCTTAACTCAAAAATGACTGGAAGGCACACAGCAGCAACATCAAGAAGAGGTAATTAGAATTCTCCAGTACATGCCTTTAAACTAAACTTTAGAAAACTAGCACTGTAGATTATTAAAATTAGCACTGTAATTTACTAAAATTACTAAACCTGTGTGAAAATGGGAGAGGTGTCATTCATATATTGGAAATGGCTCTCAGGTAAATTTCAAAGATATTCCCACAACAAGTGTCCATTACTTCTCCTGGAAGTCTCAGTACCTGCATTTTACCATCATCATACTAAAAAATACAGTCAGCCCTCCACATCTGCAGCTTTGACTTTTGCAGATTTGATCATTTGTGAGTTTGATTAATATGTTCTCTCTAGGAATCTCTGGGTCCTCCAGCGTAACTTTATGGCCAACTTTCACCAGATGTTGCACTGAAGGAGATTCCTAGAGACAACACTTCTCTAGGCATTTCTAGGTCCTCCAGCACAATTCTATCTATGGTCACCATCCAGCAGATGTTGGCCATAGAGATGCCCTGGAGGACCTAGATATTCCTAGAAAAGTTTTTTTATTTGCAGTTTTCCCACTTGCTTGGGGGTCCTGCATCCCTAACCCCAGCAAATGTGGCCATGAAATATCCAGTGATCTTGAAACACTGGAAATCAGAAAATGGTTGGTCATTGTTGCTAGGGTCACTTGTTTGTTTGTTTTTTAAAGATCAAATCCAATTATAGACTAACAGTATATGTGCAGTAGGTGAATGAATCCATGCAGCCTTGTCATTAAATCTTGTCACTGCTTCTTTAAGACTATTCTATGTTAGCTCAAGGATGTTGTCCTTCCATTTTTGCCAAAAGCTCTTCTTTTCAGTAACTGGTTACGTGATGTCGCTGCCAGGGTTCATCTGCTTCTTTTAAGCAACTGGTTATTGCTGTCGTTGCTTCTGGTTATAGAAGTGGAGAGTATCTGTCATCCTTTCCCTAGAGCTACAGCTAAGATAAACATTTAATTTCTCATGTGTGTGTGTATCAAGTGAGAACTATTTGCTATTAAATCTGCTTTGCATGACTTCAGGCGACTTATTTGGTTCATACACGTTATGTCAAGTTGTTCATCTTACAGCCAGAGCTTTAAGAAAAAAAAAATGTATCCTAAATTAATGTTATGAGGCAGTGGATCTGAGGATGACTTTACCCACGTGGGACCTCTATTTTGGAACAGTCCAAGTTGTGAAATATTCTGGAAAAGTCCATCTTGCTTGGTTGTGTGGTCTTCTTTCACCTCCAGGAAATTGGACAATTTCAGAAGAACCCCAGCAGGTCCAAATCAATGTGCTTTCCCTCTGTTTAGAACATCAGTTTAATCACAACTTGGTAGAGAAAACTGATGAAAGTATGTTGATTTGGAGGGGCCTTAGGCTATATGTTTTCCACTTAACTTCTAAAATTAGAAGCGTCTAGACTCTAGTTATCGTGATTTGACTGAAAGATTCTTTCTCCACCTTAATCTCAAGATTTGCCACTACTTTTTACAGAGGTTTTGCTCAGATTTATTTATCTTGAAATATAGGTCCTGCTAATTTAAAATCAGAGCAGGTATAAAATATTTTTGTTAAAAATCTAAATACAAACATGTGTGTTGTAAAATAAGTAATGAATCATAAGACCTTAAATCTCATGAATGAGAAAACTAGTTACTGAGTGTTTTCTTCACAACATATAACAGGAGTGTGGAAAGTATGGCACTTCAGTTGTGAACTGCAACTCCCAACACTGTTTACCATGAATATGCTGATTAGGCCCTTGCTCTCTAGCCTATGTTTCTAGGGTTAACTGATATCAGCATTTAGCCCCTTTCCACAGGCCTCAGGGAAAAATCTTAGGGTGAGAGCACTGTGTGCAGATGCAGACCAGTTTAGAGTAGCTGCTGTAGGCCTTCTCTGTTGTCTAAATGCCTACCTACTCGACCTTCTCCCCATCTGAATGCTTCTAAAACCACTGTCAGCCACAGTGCTCAGCAGAAGGAAACAATCAAAGCAGAGGAATACTGAACTGCCTCAGGAGTTGTACAATATGATATTATAGGATGACTGCTTTGTGGTTTTTCCTGTCTTACTTTTCCAGTTCTGTTCACATTACCCGCCCCCCATCTCAAATATATTAAGGTATTAAGGTAATGTAAAAGCAATGCAGTGACTCAAGTGGTTAAGATTGACTGTTGACTGTTGACTCTGTTGACTGCAAGATTGGCAGGTTGGCAGTTCGAGGCCTGGGTGCTGCATGATGGGGTGAGCTCCTGTCACTAGTCCCAGCTTCTACCAACCTAGGAGTTTGAAAGTATGCAAATGCAAGTAGATAAATAGGTACCACTTTGGTAGGAAGGTAAACAGCATTCTGTGGAATCATGCTGGCCACATGATCACAGAGTAGTCTCTGACAACACTGGCTCTTCAGCTTAGTAACGGAGATGAGCACCATCCCCTATGGTTGGACACAAGTTGACAACCTTGTCAATGGGGAATACCTTTACCTTTACCTTTACCTAAGTACAATTCCCTCTCTTCTGTTCAGAGCAGAACTTGGAAAGCCTCCTTTGGACAGACTACAACTCCTATGTATTATTAAAAGTAGTGTTTGTAAAGGGATTAAAAGCACAGCTGCAAAATTTTCCCCTGCCTCACTGTTTGTTTCAGAGCTCCAAAAACCTAATTTCTAACTAGAGAAATATTTTCTTATGTGTTGGGCACTGGTTTTTATTTGAATGGGATGCTGTGATCAACTGTGCTTGAGGCTGATACTCAATGCAATCACCAGGGGCTGGCCATGTGATACCTTGTAATATCACTAGACCCCACCCCATGGCATCACCAGCTGGTCAATGTTAGGCTTTCAGTTGAGGACTCATCTACATTTGCTAGAATACTCTGGGATGCCCCAGAGTGTTCTGGCCACAAATTCCCCCTGAATCCCCCTTATGTGTTGCAGGTTTTCAGTGAACAAAGGGCAGCTGTCTTCCCACATGGTCCCTGCAAGCCAGCAGTGCTGCCACTGTGGGTGCAAGTTGCTCTAGGTCAGAATGAGCTGTCCAGCCTCATTCTGACCTCGGAGTGATGCACACCTGCAGAGCAACTTGGTAGAGATGCTTGCAGGGACTGCATTGGAAGGGAGCTGTCTGTCATCGCAACATTTTGCTCCATTCTCTGGGGAAATCCAGAGCAAATGGTACATCTTCTTAATGAGGCACAGGCAGTGCAAACCTCCCAAAAAGACAGGACCCAGTTCAGGGTTTGGGGCCTGAATAATGTAAACAGCATGCAGTGAGGTGAGTGAGGGAAGGGATGGTGACACATAGTTTAACACTCAAACCACTATGCCATGCCGGCTTTTCTGCTATCCTATGAGAGCACAATTACAACCTTCCCTGCTATTTTTGTTCTATTTTATTTTCCCCATCCCTTCTTCCCATTGTCATTTATTGCTATTCATGTTTAAAATGTTAATTTGGCAATTATGGATGTTATTAACACATAAACATATACTTATGTATCGTTCAGTTATATAGTAATATAATTTTATGCATATGTATTGGTACGATAAGAAAAATCAAGATTTCAAATAATCCCATTCATATGTATTGATATATTTAAAAACTCAAGTAAGAAAGAAGGAAGAAAAGAAGAAAAATAGTGGTAGTTGATTTTCTCACTCTTTTTTTGGATCAAATTCATGTATATTCATTTGCTGGCACAAAATCACAATCATTTAACCCAAAAGGTGGGTGGGGGAAAGGTGATACTTTCCTCTGTTTCTTATTGCAAATTAAATTCCATGCTTTATTCTTTAACTTTCCACTTAAAAATCATTGTAGCTTAAAAGTAATTAAATCTCCAATTAAATAATTATTCTTTTTAGAAAAATATCCAATTATTTCTGTTTATAAATCTAATTATAAACATGCATCTTTCTCCCATATCTCCTGCATTTAAAATTGCAACTCCTTTAAACAAGCAAAGTAATCAATAATAAATTTTAATTGTTCAGAAATTCATTTTAAATATAATTTCATTAATAATTCTTGTTTACAGTCTATTTTCATTTTCCTGCCATTTTCAGTTCTCTTAATATGAAGTGTGATCAGTGATTTTGATCTTCATCTTCTGCTTGCCTTTCTAAGGAGATTATTGCACCTAGAAATCCCACTGGGATAGATGCGGGGTTAAAAGTCAAACATGCAGCCACGGCCAGGCGAGTGCAACCTGTATGCAGCCCGGACCCCAGCTGTGCTTATCAAGTGGCTTTTCAAAAACAGCAAGCTCCCATTTTTGAAAAGCTGCTGGATAAGTGCGGCTGGGGTCCAAGCTGCATTTGGGTTGCACTCGCTTGGCCACAGCTGTGTGCGATAACACCCGTGTTTGACTTTTCAGACCTGCATCTACCCGGTGGGATTCCTAGGTGTGATAATCTCCTAAATTGCTGAAAATTGGGATATCTAGAGTTTTGCATAAAACAAATATTTCCATTTTGATGTGGTTGTCAGTGTCCTATCTTGGTGAATTACCAAGGTAAAGGAGTATCCCCAGTGATAAATCACTCCTGTTTTTAGTACTACTACTGTATCACTTTTCAGTTTGCAATTATTTTCAAAGGTTCTTGGAAGTGATCTTGGAACAAATTCACTCTTATCTCCTTATATAGTATATAAAATGTACAAGATGTTACCAGAAATGGAGCGTTTTTCCATTTTCTCACTATGTGTATATTTCTGGCATGACCCTAAAACAGAAGTGCAGTTTCAGCCATGCACCCAAGAACGATTTGGTCACGTAGGCCCTCAGAGGTAGATGGTCACATAGACTCCAGCATCCATTTACAGATTAAACATTTAGTTTTAGGAGTTGCAAACAGAAAGATTCACACCTCCAGAGACAGGAAAGCCAGGAAATTTACAGCCTGGATGAGCTTTGGCTGCAGGACAGATAAACCCATTACCCCACTCTGGAAGCTATCTACTTCAAGGAAACCTCTATAATGTTAATTTGGCCTTTGGATATACAGCAATCAACCTTCACTCTGGGCTATTTGCAGCCTATAAATAGATTACCAAAATTCTGGTTAGGTGTGCCTGGTTAGAATTCCTGGTGACACTGCATCACTCTGAATTCTGATCTAGCTCTGACTTGTTCATGTTCCCATCCATTCTCCTGGTTGAGTCCAATTACACATCTGTCCATCTGGAGCACTCCAGACAGGTAATATCACCCTTAGAAAGCCTCATGTTTACTCCACACTAACTTGCTTTATTCCTGAGGTCTTGTGTGAATGTGTATGCTTGAATAAATATACAAACTGATTTGGAAAAACCTTGTCTCTATACACCTATTTCCTTAGCCACCTCTGTATAAGCTGGGTTTGCCTCCTGCTAACTATTTGAACTATACTAAAATTCCCCTAAGTCATATGGCACTTTACAAACATACAGAATAAAATATTTAGAACTATTCCAATAATATAAAATACTAAAATAAACGCTAATATACAGTGCAAACCCCACCACAGACACACACAAAATAATCAGTACATATAATAAAATATACAAAACATATAAAGCATTAATCCAAAATTCCAAAAGTTTTAGAAAACAAAAAGTTTTCAATTTAGATTTTAAAACAGTGAGGGAAGGAACAGTCTGCAAGTTTGCAGGGAGGCAATTCCAGGAATAAGGGTATCAAGAGAAAAAGGACAATAAGTTTATTTAGTGTTTCTACCATCTAAAGCTGTCTAGTGAATAATTTAACTATATATCTCATGGGACTGCTATCTTTTTTCCTTACTTCTATGTGCTCTTTCAAATTCACTTTACAAAACTTTCAGATCTGATGATATTTCATTTATTATTATGCTGTCCCTCAAATCAATCATATTGTCTTCTACAATCCTTTAAAATATAATGTTCAAAAGTCTGTCACTTTTCCACCTCCTTCATTATGTGTTTCAGTTCTTCCATTGTTTATCCTAGTACTTTAATCCCTCCTCCACACACACAGAGTTCAGCTGTATTGGTTAGGGCTTTATCTGCTGCTGTTTCTATGTTGCTTACTCGGTTCATTATTATTTGTGAGTTTAACTTCTAGGAGTTTCAGAACTATGTTTAAATGTTTGCAATCTCTTCTTGGAGTTCTGTTCAAACTCATTTATTTTAAAAAATAAAGAAAAGAAACTGAAAAAAAGAAAAGAAAAGAAAAACAGCTGGTTTAGGAATAGCAAGAGGAAGGGAGAGGGGGAAGAGGAGCAGAATCACACCCACTTGCATCACATGATTCCTGCATATCAGAACAGCTTCAGGAGGGGCTTATCACACGTGCAACAAGAGTAGGAAAGCAATGCAACTGGGAGACATTGGAGTGAAGTAGATGACCCAAAAGGACCTCAGTGGGACCGTACTGGCACTTTTCGTGCCAGGATAGCGGCAACCGCATGCTCCCAACCTTAATCTGGGCTGCCACTGTGGTCCTGAACTGGGCCACTGGAAAAGAGTGGCTTTCAGTCGCTCCTTTATGGTCTGACTCATTTGGGTTGGGGTGGCCATGGCACAGCTTCCGACTGCATTTTGAGTGTGTGACATCTAAAAGCTAAGCCCCTAACTCAGCCTAATGGCAGTCCTTTTGGCCTGTCTGTTTGTGGCCACAGGTTTTGCCTGTAAATGGGAAACAGTGTTCCAACAATGGATGGACCAGCTAATAGACCGTGTGATAAGGTATAGACACAGGCGCTACTATCCTGTTCTAATTCCACTTTTCAAACCTCATGTGATAAAGTCCATAGTTAAATGATTCACTTTAGATAAATTTAGATGGTAGAAATACTGATTGAATGGAATGTTATGTACTGTATAAGGAGACAAGAGTGAGTGCATTCTAAAGCCTCTTCCAGGAAACTTTGAAAATGATGAAATCATCTTCTGTTTCCTTTCCTACTATTCTGTAATCTTTTGTATCTTTACCCTTACCTCTACTGACTCTTTTTAGATACTTTTCTATTTTTGCTTACCTCCAAAGACAATCTTCACTATACTAAAACACTTTGTGGTGTCACTTTTAAGATATTTTTCCATATTCTTCTTTCTTTCTTAATATAGTTTTGTGTTTAATTCAGCATCACTTCCATCACATCACTTTGTAGCATATTAGCACTCATTGGTGGGGGAAATCTGCTTTCTGATTAAGCTGCCATCTTATTTCTCAGCCAGCCCTGCTCTGTAGTTCTGGGAGCCATAGTCAAGTAAAGTAAATGTTTCATGCTCTGCAACTAGAATTTTCTGAAAGTGACTTCAGAAAGTCCACATAAATTATCAGCTGTGAATTTAGCTGCAGTTAGACTATGATAATGTGTAGGGTCTGGGTGTTTAGTATAATGATTAATTGTGTGTTGATGCTCCCATGAGATTTGTTAGGAATTTGCTGTAGTATGTGACAGGGTCACAGATCTTTGACAATCAAAGTGTTATGTGTAGCAACCACAGGATCAATTTAAAGTTGAAGACAGCCTAGTTACATAGATAAGCAATCTTGGCCTGTTATTTAGATCATGCCATTGTCAGTCTTCCCTTATTAGCTTCTTTTGATGTGACCAGAGTAGGCAAATGCAAAGTTAACATAAGCACTTGTATGCTCCAAGGTTTACAGAAATACATTAAACAAATACATTAAAGAGAATTGCAGAGATCAGCCTCCAGCTTTCAGATCATGATATGCATTGAGTATAAGAGAGAAGACTGTCTGAAGCCACTAACCTCAATTAAGGTCATAAAAAGATCAGTTCTTCCCATAAATGAAAAATGTAAATAACCTGCCTGCACCACTCTACCTTTAGGCAGAATGCTGAGGGAGAGGTTTGGTCTTTTGCCAAGGCTGCTACAGAACAGTGCAATAAGCATTCCTAATGTGGGTCGCTTAAAGAGCTGCATGCATGCTAGACTCTATGGCTGCAGCAAAGATTTGTGGCATCTCAACCACAGGTATATTCCCAGGTGCCAACCCCATTCTCCCCACAGTATGGGTTCAGCCTGTTACTCAGCCGATGCCTGATCTCCAAGTTAGCTCAAATTTTTATTATACCAGCAGCAGTTTATGGTGACCCTAAGGCAATCCTAGCATGGGGTTTTCTTGGCAAGATTTGTTTAGAGGAGGTTTGCCATTGCCCTCCACTGAGGCCAAGACTCGGAACTGTGCCCTTCCTCCACCTGTCATACACTCAAGGAGACACTACAATGGCTTTTCTAGAAATCTCGATGGATACCACTCTCCTGCTACAGTGAACATCTCAGCAGAGAGTGACTGGTGGTGTGGAGCTGCCTAGAGTACCCATGCCTGCACTTTCTCTGAGAGATCCTCAGTGCCCCTACTCATCAAAAACCTTGGGATAAAGTGGGTTCTGGTAGTAGGGGTGAACTTCTAGTTATTTTCAGCAGTGTAGTCTGACTATTTCCCCTATGCAAGTCTGCAAATGCAAAGTGCTCCTATACAATGAGGATGTGATATTTTCATTACTTGGCATTACTGTACTCTGCTTTTCCCTTTAAGCCCACTAAGACTGATAATGGCCTACCAAAATAAATACAGGTTGATTCTCCTTTATCCAGAATTCTGAAATCTAAAATATTCCAAACCCCAAAACTTTCTTCATGGGTAGCTGCGATAGTGACACCTTTGCTTTTTGATGATTCAATGTACCCAAAATTTGTCTCATGCACAAGATTATTAAAAAATATTATATAACATTACTGTGTGTATAGGGTGTATATGAAAAGTAAATGAATTTTGTCTTTAGATCTGGGTCCCATGTTGAAGATATCTCACTGTGTACATACATGCAAATGCAGGCACTCCAAAATAAAATCAAAAAATCAAAATCCAAAACACTTCTGTTCCCAAGCATTTTGGATAAGGGCTACTCAGACTATATGTTTAAAAAAATTGAAATTATCTAACAATGAAATGCTGTGTGAGAGCCAGTGTGGCATAGTGGTTTGAGTGTTAGACTATGACTCTGGAGACCACAATTTGATTCTCAGCTTGGCCATGAAACCCACTAGGTGATCTTGGGCAAATCACTCTCTCGGCCTCAGGGAAAGGCAATGGCAATTTTTTGAACAAATTTTGCCAAGAAGGTTCACCTTAGGATTGCCATAAGTTGGAAACAACTTGAAGGTACACAGCAACAAGAACAAAATGCTGCAATAAACAATGTCATTTCAATTTACTATCAGAGGCATAGGTTGGGTGGGGTATTGAACCACAATTTGATAAATAAGCAGTTTACAAAACATTTTTTTAAAAAGCAAATTCCAGTGTCTTACATATGCCCTCAAGTGCTTAACATGAAGCTATCTTCTCACCTTCATATGCTTCTCACCACAGGAGAAGCTCTATATACATGTAGCAAATATGATTGCAGCATGATATATGAATCAATGTTCAGTAGATGGTTTTGGCAAGGTATTCACTCATGTTATATACCTCATAACGATTATTAACATTCCCTAAAACAGAGAATGTTTCTGGTGGGGAATTAAATGTGTTCACTTTGGTTTCATTATCCAGGGAAAATGGACATTAATCCCATTAAGTCCACCCTTAAATGCTTGTTTTTGATTGGACTTAGCCTTGCTAACAATTTCTCCAGAATATGCTAAGACAATATGTGAGGGAGGAAAATAATTCATAATTCACTGTTATAGCCATGGGTTCTGAAGGAGTAATCATTTAGGATCTTGGTCTCCCAAAGGTTTACAAACCAATTAAATTGTCTAAAAGACATGGGTACACAAAAGACCATAAAAAACAAAAAAATTAAAAAACATGTATTTAAAAACTAGTAAAAAAAACACAAAATGTCTTGTTCCACTTCAAAGAGGTAACTCATTTTTTGCAGACTGAGTTTTCATAGACAATAGCCTACTGTATGTGATGTAAGAATTCTGTAAAAAGAGCAGACTGAAGTGACAGCATAACCAACAGATGCAAAGAAAAAAATTATATCAATGAGCCGGTTTCCAAATTTTCTGTTTTGTTTCTACGGTAACTGTGGTTGTTTAAGGAAAAGAAATATTAATGGCTTCCATTGAAATGTAGATTTTTGAGTGCCTAAACATTCTAAAGGCACCAGATCCTGTTTGATTGTGGAAGCTAAGCAGGTCAGCCCTAATTAGTACTTGGATGGGAGATTGCCAGAAAATACCAGGTGTTATAGCTTATATTTCAGAAGACAAAACCATCTCTAAGCATTCCTTGCCTTTTAAAAAACCCTATGAAAAATTCATAGTGTTGCCATGCATCAACAGGCAGCTTGAAGACACATACACAGGTAAACTCAGGAGAGAGACAGTGTGGTTTGACCATTGGTATGGTTTGAGCATTGGACTACAACACGGGAGACCAGCGTTCAACTACTGTATATACTCAACTATAAGTCGACTTCATGTATAAGTAGAGGGCAGGTTTTGGGATCAAAATTGTGTATTTTGATATGGCCCATGGATAAGTTGAGGGTAAAACTTAAGGGCATGTAACAAAGGATGTAAAGGATGAAGCCAAGGAAAATTATGCCAAAGAACTTACAAAATCCCATCAGGCATAAATGTTTCTCCTTACCCTAAAGGCTGGATGGATAAGGAGGAAACCACTGCCACCATTTTCCAGCCAGAAGTGGTGCCACAGTGGAGAAAGTAGAGGGAGTTGGTGCTACTTTTAGGTTCCTCCAATATGGACTATTCTCTGACCTTTTGCCACTCTACTCAGAGAATGGAATGATTCCTTTTTTGATAAGAATTAATATACAGTACTTACATTGACCCATGGATAAGTCAACCCAGGTGTTTGGATCAATTTTTTGATTAAAATATCTAGACTTAGGGCCTTGGCAGATGGCTAATAGGGCCGTCTCCGAGACCCGGAAGAGGAGGAGCCACCGCACGAGCGGCACTCCTTCCTCTTCCTGAGGTCGCCCTGGAAGCTGCCGGCCCTCCGCACGGCCGGCACTTCCGGGGCAACCTCCCTCCGCAGCGACCACATGCGCTGTGGGGGATAAGTCAGGGAAAGTGCGCCCGCCGCTTTTAGGGCGCACTTTCCCTGTCTTGAGGAAGGAGCGCTGATTTAGCGCTCCTTCCAGAGCTGCCGCAGGAGCGCCGGGATGCGGAGGCTGCAGCCCCATGGCGCTCCGTTCGGCGGCGGCTCCAGGGCCTCCGTCTGCTGAGGACCTTAGTCACGAGTATATACAGTACCTCCTCGGTTATGGAAACCGATAGGATGACCTTGGTCAAGCCATACTCCCTCAGCCTCAGAGGCAAATCCCCTCTGAATAAATCTTGCCAAGAAAACCCCATGATAAGATCGCCATAGTGACACCATAAGTGGAAAATTACTTGAAGGCACACAATAACAACAAAGTAAACTGAGAAATAAATAAACAGCTGAACAGCTGTTGAAAAACTTAAAAATCAGTTTGGCAGTTTCATTTAGATTTCCTAAGTGTAGAAAGAACACCCCACCCCCACCCCCCAATAAACTTGGCTAGCTCATGGAAACCTCAATGGAACTCTGAAACTAAATAAGTCAGTTACACAGCAGTTACATAATTGTTCATTTACTTTGGAAGGGGTCTATTATATTCTGATTGAATTCAATTTATATGTTGATTATCCTCCTCCCCCCACAAAGACCATTTATGTTCAAAAGATGGTTGGGAGATTTAGAAATAATCATGTACTCTGTTCAAACACAGAATTAGACATGCCTGAGGGTCAAATCTCATGTTATGTTGGAGTGCCGTGTAATTATCTTTTTATAAAAAAGCAGCCGTGAAGTATGGCATGAATACATGCTGCTGTGTGTGGTTTGGGCCTTGACTCCCTTACTTTGTACACAGTAGTATGTAGATGTCAATAACCCTCTCTTGCATGTGTTGTTTCTGCCTTTATTTTTTCATTCCACTGTGAGCTGCAGATCTCTTTTGGATAGCATCTAAAGAGCACACCACAAATCTCAGTTTCTTGCTTTTATTTAGGTATTCTATTTCCGGTTCACACTGATAAGCTCTCCACAGTTCAGCTCCACCATCTCTCCTTCTCCTTCTCCTTCTCCTTCTCCTTCTCCTTCTCCTTCTCCTTCTCCTAATAATAATAATAATAATAATAATATTTTATTTATATCCCGCCTTTAGCCAAGGCTATCAAGACGGCTTACAATCTAAAAGTGCAATCCCATGCAATACAAAGAACATTCACCCCTCCTAAAAATATATTACGGTAACTTCATAACAACATTAAAATTTAACTTAAAACAAAATTACAAATTCAATACAATTAAACAGGGCACTCTGATTATAAAGGAGTGATCTAATGGTGGGGGAGAGATTATGAGAAATATCATTCTGCGAATGCCTGCCGGAAGAGATCTGTCTTGATGGCTTTTTTAAAGCCATCTAAGGGGGGTTGCAGACTGCCAGAAATAGTGCAAATTGAGTCTATTTTAGGGTTAGGGTTAGGGTTAGGGAATCAGGGGAAATGTAGTTTATTGTGGCACCAGAGCTCTCTGACAGAGAAGGCTCAATGCCTCAGAAAAAGAAACACAATTCCCATGATTCCCTAGCACTAACCTAATCCTTAAAGTTTGCACTATTTCTGGCAGTCTGCAACCCCCCTAAGTTGGTTATCTGACGGATCTCCTCTGGCAGGGCATTCCATGATCTGGGGGCCGTGGCAGAGAAAGTCCTCTGGGAGGTTGTTGCCAATCTAGTTGCTGAGCAGAGGGGCAGCTTAGAAATAAAACTATTATTATTATTATTATTATTATTATTATTATTATTATTATTATTATTATTATTATTATTTCTTATTGATTTAAGCAACTTCCTCCCAGAGGACCTGAGGGCACAGGATGGATTATATGGAGATAGGCGACTCCTTAGGTAAGATGGGCCCAGGCCATGTAGGGCTTTAAAGGTTAATACCAACACCTTATACTGTGCCCGGAAACTAACTGGCAGCCAGTGCAGAGATTTTAAAACCAGAGTAATATGATCACCTTGTGATGTTCCAGGGATCAGCCTGGCTGCCATATTTTGTATTAATTGCAGTTTCTGAGTTAGGATAAGGGTAACCCCATGTAGAGTGCATTGCAGAAGTCGAGTCCTTCTCCTCCTCCTCCTCCTCCTTGTTTTTCACAGCTCCCTCAGGTAACAGAGCCAGCATAGTATAGTCGTTTGAGCATTGGACATTGACTTTGGAGACTGGGGTTCAAATCCCTGCTCAGCCATGGAAAACCACTAGTTGACTTTGGGCAAGTCACACTTCTCAGCCTCAGAGGAATGAAAAGGCAAACCCTCTCTGAACAAATCTTGCCAAGAAAACCCCATTATAGGTTTGCCTTAGGGTTGCCATAAGTTGGAAAAACTTGAAGGCACACAACAACGACAACCCTCAAGTGACCTCTTCCACAGCAGTGTGTGAACCTGATCAATGCATCCATATACCAAGCCTCCCAATACTGGTTTCTTAGGGCAAGAACAGAGCTTTTGTAGGCCAGGGTCTGTTAGGTCTGTTAAAAAAACACTGTTGACTTTGAAGACTCCTGCCATAATCAGTCAGTTTGTTCTCCAAGGTACCATGGTCCATGCTTGCCGTCTTCCTATTATTTGTCTGTTCTGGCAAACTAAACAAGGAAAAGCTGTGCCAATTAACAGCTGCCCCTTTATGGCCTAACAAATGACTTTCCAGCCTCTCTTTGGCCCTGGTTTATGTGTGGAATATATTTACTTTCACCACTCTAGAATGGAACCACAGACAACATGTAAGCACCTTATTATCATTGCATACTTTTGTCCTGGAGAATTTGAATGATAGAGCCATCTGTGGTGTGTCTAACTTCAGAAACGAGGCAGGCTTTCTGGGCTGAGTTCCCTTTCAGTTTATTACATCCTCAAGTGCACATTTCTTGCTATATGCCAGAGCTATTTATGAGCCATTTATGTTTTCATGAGTAATTTCTATCTTTTAAAGGTGTACACAAATCTGTGATTATTTGCCATTCGTTATGCATTATGCTTGCAGTTTTTGGCCATGAAATCCTCTCCACAAATTTAGGAACATTTAGGTCTTTTAAGTGGATTTGTATTGGATATATCTTAAGTTGCTGTGTAGGCATAATCCTTCAGTTCAGGTAGCGACAGACAGAGAATTCCAGTTTAAAACATCTTGAAAGAGCCAGTGTCCTTTGATAGTTTTAAGATATTACTATTCATAGCTGTTGTACAAGTATAAAACCTCTCTCTCTCTCTCTCTCTCTCTCTCTCTCTCTGTGTTGTTCACATATAGAAAATCCCATATAGACATATGATAAATAAAAGATAAGTATGTGTGTGTGTATGTGTGTGCATTTATGTGCATATAAGACTTGCCATAGGTTTCTATATATAAATATAGATAGGAAGTTTTCCACATGTATGTGTAGAAATTTTCTCTCACTGTATACATACATACAGATGTGTAGAAAATCTGGTGAGTGTGTAAACAGATGTACATAAGATATTTTCTGTTTGTGTATTTATATACACACAAAGAGAAAAATCTGTCTGCTTATCTACATCTACATACCCCCCATACATCCTCAATCTCTCATATACATCTCAACATACATTTATATCTATCTACATTTATATAAGCATACACTCACACGTACAATATCTTATCATGACCCCTCTTTTTCTGCTGCACAGTAAGCATGTTTTCCAAAGATTTTTCTCTGAGGATCTCAGCAGCTGATTTCTTCAGAGCAGCTTTGATAAGTTAGAGGGTGAATAGGAGATGGGAGGGAAACATAAATCAAACATTATTTGGGGGATGCTCAGAAAGGAAGCAGGAGGATCAGAAGGGCAGGTAAGAAAGAAAAATGACAAAGGGAGCATGAAATCAAGGTGGCAAAGAAATAAATATTGCTGGAAAGAGGATCCCATATTCTTAAGCAGCATTTGCTAGGCACTCCAAATTCAGAGGACAAATTATTGTAACCTGCCTTGAATTCCATTGTGGGGAAAAGGCAGGATATAAATCCTTGAGATAGATAGATAGATAAATAAATAAATAAGCTTTAAGGAACTGGTCAACAACATGATAACTTCTGCTAGTAAAGTCAGTATTCTTGTGGGCTGGCAAAAGAGACAAACTTCCCCAAACAGAGTTCCCAGTATTATTTGGTAGCTCAAACACACCGAATAAATATGTTTCATTGATCATCACACAATTTATTTTCCTTGATGCCATAGCTTGTAATGGGCATCATTACAAGCTATGGCATCAAGGAAAATAAAATATAGTTTATCTGTGCAAACAAACATATATTATGAATGGATACATGTCAGCTAGGAAGCCTGCTGCACATAGCATACACTCAGAAAGACAGAACCAGCTATCTGTCTACCTATAAAATGTAAAATGTCTTAAAGTATATCTATGCATATATATCATATATCCACTCTTAGCCTGGATTTATGCTGTCTGAAAAAAGGGAGATAATTTTTTTAAATCCTTCGTCCCTCGTCACAGCTTAAACTTTATTGATTTTCATATTTAGCATATTTTGACTGCTTCCAAATGACATTTTACAGCTATAATAAAACAGAGATCTATTGAATGTTTGCTTCCCAGTGATATTAATCTTTTGCTCTCTCAACTCTATATTAAGTTAGTTTTGTTTTGTGTTTTACTGATGGACCATGCAGATCTACAAAGAGATATCTGGCTTAGTCAATTTTTTTTCTATGCTTCTGCCACTCACACAGCCACATGTTTGTCAAGAAGCAGTTGGGATGGCAGTCAGGAGTTACAGTTCAAAACATCTGGAGAAGTAAAAGTTTCCTGCCCCTACCATACTTGATTTAATTGCCAGCTCTGAGGTAAGGCTGTATACGAGTGGGGAGGGGAACTGGTGGTCATGATTTTGACAAATCATCCCCTTGGGAGGAAAGAGAATACAGGATCCAACATCTCTCTTACAGATTGATGCTTTGGATGCTCCTGATTTTGGCATTGACTTTGGCCTGTTGAGAATCTAAAGTTGGATGTACAAATGATCCAAAACATAGAACTGAGGTATAGCTGATATTGCTTCTGCTGTACACTTGAGCCCCATCTGTTCCCAGTGAAATTCAGAGCTACTTACCATGATGAGGTGAGCCATATAAAAGTCTCATATAGATATTAAAGCTGCATTGGAATGCATATTTGAGTAATTCCCTGTGCCAGCTGCCATCCATAGAGAATAGTTTGCATAAAGGAACACACATGTAAATGGAAGCCCCTGTCCTAGTCTTCTTTTATTCATTTTCCCCCATTTTTCCGTCTACCCACTTTTTTCAAAAGGCAGTTCAATAAAGTTAGCATTGTAGTAAAAGCAGCATTTGGGGACTGGAGGAAGATTCAGAAATATGCCAGTTATTACTATTATACTGGTATTATTATTATTATTAATAGTTTATGTTTATACCCCGCCTTTTGCCGTGGCAATCAAGGCAGCTTCCTTGTAAAATTTGATTAAATAAAACTACCTCTATAATATACAATAAAACATTAAAACAATATTAACAAATAACAATGACCCCCCCCCCCCCGTTAAAAATATATTAGCATTTGTAGTGGTAGCTATGACAGTGCGAGACAAAGATTCCGAAGTGTAATCACTGAATACTAAAGTTAAGATTGTCCATGGTATCATATTTCCCATTTCTATGCATGATTGTGAAGAAAGATGATAGGAAGAAAATCAACTCACTGGGAGAAGAATTCTACTGATACTGTGGACTGCTAAAGAGACCAATAAATGGATCAGAGAAAATCAGGCCTGAACTCTGTCAAGACTAAAGGAGTGATGTTATATTTGGCCATATCATAAGAATAAAACACTCACTAGAAAAGGCAATAATTCTTGGTAATGTTGAAGTCAATAGGAAAATAGGAAGACCATATACCAGATGGATAGATTCAACCAGAGGAGCCAGAACCATGAATCTGCAAGAGTTAAGCGAGAGTGCTTAATGATAGGGTGACTTGGAGGCCTTTCATTCATAGGATCACTATAGGTTGAAGTCAGCTGGAAGGCAGATAACAACAAGAAATAGTCATGTCTTAATAAGATTACAAATATAGTAATTATAGTGCTGTAGTGGCATAAAATACTGTCACTGCATGGTGGGGCATGCAGCATCATCTGGCTGTCACTTCCCACAGCAGAGAAATGGAGAAGACCACTGCAGTGACCCTGTCAAAGTGAGGGATAGGAGACAGTCCACTGCATCGTCCAGTTAATGACTGGCAGTGGCCAAACCCTATGAATGCAAAGACTTTTTGAATTCTGAGCTGTTTTTCAGTCAGGGCTTAGGAAAGTTATCTTTTTGGGATGATAATCTAAAACCAGAGATTCTTTGAGTCAAAAAATGTAAAGTTCCCAATTTCTCTGTCTTTCACCATTTTGACTTGGCATTACACAGTAGGAATTATTTGCAAGGGTTGCCAGTATGCAAATGTGTTATGTCTGATGCTTTTTGAAAAACAAGATTGTAATTTTGACCCAAGAGTCAATGCATATCCTGTAAAAAAGAGGAAGCACATGTGTGCAGTTAACAGGTAGTTAACTAAAAAGCAAAAGGCAAAGCCATAGCTCAGTGGCAGAGCAAATATAGGAGATCCCAGATTCTATCCCTACTGATTCCAGGTAGGGCTAGAAAAGAACCCTGCCGGAGCCCTAGAGAATCACTGCTTGTTGGAATTGGCTATGTTGAGGTAATGATCTGGTTCACTATAAGGGCAGCTTCCTATGTTCTTGTAGTAGCTAACAAAAAGAGACAGTCCATAATGCAGACCACATATCTGGCACAGGGTTGGAATTACAGGTAGTCACAGGAGGATGAACTACCATTTCTAGAAAAGTACAAGACACCATGTTGTGACTAAAATTGAAAAGTAGGGTCCAGATTCTGTTAGCTCATATCCTTGTCCTTTCTGCTCTATTCTGAGAACTAGCACCTTAAAAGGATCTCAAAGGCCAAGATTTAAATAAAAATTCTGTCGGAGTCCCTCCAGACAAGACAAAACTGTTGTGAGGCTTCACTATGTGTTACTATAGTTCATGGTTTTGGTTTGTTTGTTTTTTTAAAAAAATGTAAATGATATTTTTGTTGTCCCAGATTATCTACTAGCTATTCCAGGAACCAAATGAAACATATTCTCATCTTCCAGTTGTTTCTTTTTCAGTCTTTTCTTCCATTCTTAATTCCAACACATATCAGAACAATATGTTCCCTACTCTTCTCCTTCATGTCTCCTCCTTTCTTTTATTTTTAAAATTATTTTAAATTTGTTTTAAAATAATTTGCATATAAAAGAATCCCTGTGCTATAGTGCATCAGCACTAAACTCTGTAACTCTAACTTTTAATTTTAAAAAATCAGAGAGGAGAAAAGTTGCTCTTCCAACTATAAGACCATTTTAGCAAACCATACCCTGGTTTTGAGGAGAGAGAAAAATCCTTTGAAGAACCCTCCAAGAACACCCCCCCTCAAAAAAAAAAAAGGAAAAAAAAAGAATGGAACAAGTAGACACTAAAATGGCAATAACTAGCAAAAACTAAGTAGCTGTAGTGCAGGAACTCATGCTTCCATAGACCAGTCTGTAAGAACATTTTGAAACGTTTTGCAGTGTGTTCTGGTCTAGAAACCCATGAAGGGCTTAGGGAGCTATGTTTAGAGAGCAGGTATGTTTAGCCTGGCGAAGAGAAGGTTAAGAGGTGACATGATAGCATGTTTGAACGTTTGAAGGGATGCTATATTGTAGATGCTGCTCCAGAGACTAGGACCACAACAATAGTTTCAAGCTATAGGAAGAGAGATTCCACCTAAACATTAGGAAGAACTTCCTCATGATAAGAGCTGGTTGATGGAGAAACACACTGCCTCAGAGAGTGTCAGGGAAAGCAGCCAGCAGCTGATAACAAAATACAAAACAAACAAAGAGCATCACACTGAGTTTGTCTAGTAAGGTAAGTCTTGAATGGCAGACTTACAAGCAAAGGCAGAGTCCAGAAAGAAGGTCTGTAATCAGTCTGGATGCAAGCCAAAGGGTCAAACAATGACCATAATCAAGCAGTCCAAGAAGGTCAAGGGTTCCAGCAAAGCAGAGTGATTAACCTGAAGTCCAAAGATCCAAGCTGAGAAGTCAAACAGAGAGTCAAGGAACAAGGTGCTTTCACCAGGGAAATTGGATAGCTTCTGACAAAGGCTCTGGTGTCCTTCCCAGGTTTTTACCATCAGCTCTCATGAATGCAGCTGGCTTTTGATTATCTAGTGTTTTGTATAAAGCCTCTGAGACCACCTGAGGCATGGCCTTCGAGATCTCCTCTGGCTGAAGGTAGGTACGTTCTCCTCCTCAATGTCTACAGTTCCAGGAGGCTCTGCTACCTGGAGATTTGGCTCCTGATTGTCTTCTGGGGCTACAGACTTTGTCAGGGCTCTCAGGGCAGAGCTGGGGCCAGGCTCTGGTTCTGGCTCAGGGTCAGAGTCCTCTCTTGAGTCTTCAGCCTGGCTGGGCATGGCAAAGAATGATGGGGTCTTCTTCTTTGGAGGTTTTTTTAACAGAAGCTGGATGCCCATCTGTCACAGGGGCTGCTTGATTGTGTATTCCTGCATGGCAGAATGGGGTTGGACTGGATGGCCCTTGTGATCTCTTCCAACACTATGATTCTTTGTTCCATTTTAGAATAAATGGTACCAGGCTTACTGGAATAATATTATGGCCCAGAGTTTGAGCCTGGAAAAGTTATTTATGGGAACTGCAATTCCCATTATTTCCCAGACAACATGAGCAAGGGTCATTCTATCTGGGGATTTCTAAGTACTGTTGCCCAATAATTTAATTTCAATGCTTTGATCAGAATACAACAAATCTTTCTTCTTTTCCTCCTCCTCCCCCTCTTCCTCCTCCCACCATTCCTTTCCCCTTCTCCTCTTTTTATCTTGCGTTTCTCCCAATAATGGAACTCAAGGCAGCTAACAACATACAGTCATCCCTCCTATTTCTCTGACTTCCCATCTGCTGTTTTGAATTTCCACAGACGGGCAGCCTGGAAGGAAATAATGAGGCGTGTATGCAGGGTCACGTGCAGAGTCACAGGCCCATTCAAGCCAATGGGGCTTGAATATTTGATTTTTTTCATTTTCATGGGGGTGGGTGGGTCCAGAACGGATCTCCTGTGAAAATGGAGGGACGATTGTATGTAAAAAGAATACAAATTAAAAACTATACAGTCTTCCTTCGGAATTCACAATGGATACATTCTGTGCCCCTGAGGATATGAAATTTTCCAAGTACTCAAGTCCTTCCCTCCCTCTTTTTCTCTTTTGCCCCCAGGCTCAGGGGCCAGGGGACGGCCTTCCTTCAGTCCGGCAGGACTGAGACAGGGTGCAGGGGCTGCCAGGGCCTGTAATCTGTGCCATGGGGACTAGCTTCCCAGTGGCACTCTGGGCCTGGTGTGAGCACACCCTGCCCTCTCCACTACAGCCAATGGGTGCATGATACATCCATCCCCTCCTTGCCATCCTGTAACTGGCCCAGCTGAGCCAGCAGCAGGAGGGCAGGGAGGGGATGGATATATCATGAGCCCATTGGCTGCAGTGGAGGGGGCGGGGTGTGCTCACACTGGGCTTTGGCACTCACAGTTTTGATCATTCATGAGGTCGCCGCCATGTGCACTTGCCTTCCTCCCTCCCGGCTTTCCCCTCCCCCTTCTCCTTCCTATATGCTCTTTTCTATCCCCTTCCTTCCCTCCTCCAGTTTAGCTTTGCCTCAGGGGTCAGGAGGAGACCTTCCTTCAGTCCGGCGGGAGTGAAGCAGGGTGCAGGAGATGCCAAGGCATGTAATACACACCGGCCACCATGGGGACTAGCTTCCCGGCAGCAATTTGGGCCTGGCATGCGCACACCCCACCCCCCTCCATCACAGCCAATGGACGCATGATACATGCAATCAGGACATCCTCCCATTGGGGGGAAAGGGGTGAGCATGCCTGGCCACACTTCCCTGTGGTGGTGGTTTCCTCATGAGGAAGCTGCCGCCACAAGGAAAAAGAAGGCTGAGTGTGCCTGGCCCTGCTTCCCTGTGGCAATGGGTGAAGAGGCTGCTGTTGCCATGAGAAGGGGTGAGTGCAGCCTTTTAGCCATGCCCCCCAGTAGCCCCATTCTCTGCACTGGGTAACACCGGAGGATGGGACACCACTGCTGTCAATGAATATTTTAATCAATAAGAGGTGGAGTTAGTCAATTAGCTCTATACAACTCTTCCCAGAGGCTTTCCAGGTCAGTTCCTGCTAGGAAGCAGTTTCTGGGCAGCCATTTTGAGTAGGTGAGTTTTTAAATTCTTTTTAAAAAACATTAGCTAATTAGCTCTATACAACTCCTCCCAGAGACTTTCCAGGCTAGTTTCTGCTAGGAAGGAGAAGGAAAGCAGTTTCTGGGCA
>JAIPUX010001232.1:37533838-37550902 GCA_020142125.1 Phrynosoma platyrhinos
AAAAGGATGTTGAAAAACTGGAGAGTGTCCAGAGGAGGGCAACTGAAACGGTGAAGGGTCTGGAAACCATGCCCTACAAGTAATGACTTAGGGAACTGGATATGTTTAGCCTGGAGAAGAGACAGTTAAGAGAGGATATGATAACCCCTTTTAAATATTTGAAGGGATGTCATATTGAGGAGGCCACTAGCTTGTTTTCGGCTGCTCCAGAGAATAGGACTCGGAACAACGGATGCAAGCTGCAGGAAAAGAGATTCCACCTCAACATTAGGAGGAACGCTTGACATTGAGAGCTGTTCAACAGTGGAACACACTCCCTTGGAGAGTGGTGGAGTCTCCTTCTTTGGAGGTCTTTAAACAGAGGCTGGATGGCCATCTGTCAGGGATGGTTTGATTTTGAGTTCCTGCATGGCAGGGGGTTGGACTGGATGGCCCTTGTAGTCCCTTCCAATTCTATGATTCTATGAATACCGAATGCTGGTATATTTCAGAAGAAGGAACTGGCACACCACCTCTGGATATTCTGCCTAAGAAAACCCTTCATGCGGTAGTTATAAGTTGACAGGCACATTGTTTTGCCCTGTCCCACCACCTGTAATAAGTTTTTCCCAGCACAGTGTTGATTAAGCAACATTGAGAGTTTCAGAGGAAACCTCTGGTTTCAGCAGTTCTTCCATCTCATCTGCCAGATGATGGGGAGAGAAGGTGGTGATGGTGGTGGCCTTAGTTGGTGGTGTGTGCTCTCCAAGTGCCTATTACAGGATAATTAGAGAGGTCTTGGGCCGGTTTAATGACAGGCTTCTACTTTGTTAAGGTCTGAACATAATAAAAGTTAATGCCTTCACCAGTCTGGAGTGAAAATGCCTGTGTGCAGAACAAACTATATAAGGCTTGGTAAGGAAAAAAACAAAACAGAAATATGCCTTCTTTTAAGTGTGTTAACAAGCCCCAGGCCTTGTGCTTGGCAAACATCATGAACCCATGACAGGAAGCATTGTATAAAAATTTAATAGTAAACAACCACCTGAGCGTTCTTAAGGTTTGAATCATGTTTTTGTCTTCCTGTCAGATGTAGGAGAATCTCCTAAATTTCAGTTCTCCCCAAATCCTCTCTCTCTCTTTCTGTCTATAATTTTTAAGATAGGGCAAATGCCGCTTAGAATAATTGTTAGCCAGGAAGATGTTGGCAGTTGAAATGGAAAAGGTAATTCAGGTTCAACAGTGTAGCAACAAATCTTTTAAAATGCTTATTAAAAACATCAACTATATATTAGAAAAATGGCAAGGGCTGGCAAGCCAGACTGCTGCTTAAATGTGCCAGTAACTTCCTTCTCTTTATTTTTAATGCAGGATTTCAATGCAAAGGGATTTCAGTATGGTAAGTGGGGACACTTTATTGCGGCTCACAAATCCACATGCATTTATTCTGCTTAAAATATGATACAGGGCATTTTTTTGTATTTCCATTTATCGCTTGCCAAGAAATAATTAAGAATAGGAGCTAGAAGATTAATTTTAAATAAAAAAAATCTTCTCAAATGAAAATGTCAGGTCATAAAAATTCCTTTTAAATCATAACAGCATATAAATCTTTGAAATTAACCATGTAATTACAATGTCTATCAACTTCTACCTTGAGCTTTGAGCCTCTCTTTTTAATCTTCCATTCTTTTTTTAATGAATAGCTATTTTGAAATTAAAAAGTACTGTTCATTACACATGCCCCACTATAATAGGGTTTTTATCATATTTGCTCTATTTAAAAATACTTGCTACTTTGTAATTATTCACACGCCGATCCCTTCCTATATCGAGCCGAAAATAAAAAATGAAATAGAAGTCAAAGGTGCTTCAGAGCTGAATGATTTACACAATTCATTAAGGACGGTGATTTTTCAGTTAGCATCAGATTAAATGGTTACTTACTCTCAAATAGCCCTCAGGGAGTTGAATTGCTGGGTAGCAAACAGATTAAAGTTTGCATTGAAAGAAAAATTGAATTCAGAGGTAATCAATAGCATAATAGGGGCAGTGAGTGGTGCCTGCTGCCTGAAATGAAATTACCATATTTTTAATCTTAATTTTCCACTCTGTTTATCTGACAGTGTGGATGTGCAATCCAAACAGATAATGAGAGAGTGGGATATTGACACTGCTGTCCTCTGGAGTGCTTGTTTTCAGTGATTAAATGCTGTGATCTGTGATTACTTTGTGCAGGGATGTCAGAGCTGCTGGCCAGAGCTATGGGAGGGACACTAACTCAGCAGCTGCAGCTTCCCTGTCTCTCAGGCCCTAATGCTTGAATTTCATTTTCTGTCTGCTATATGACTATAAGGCAGTGAAACAGCAGGGGTAGTGGTGGGGGGGGGGGAGAAGGAAAGAGAGAAGATGGAGGGAAGAGGATGGGACCAGGAAGAAAGAGCAAGATGATCTATTTACCTATATACCTCCACCACTAGACAGCATGACAGTAATTAACCCTTATTTCTCCTGATTCTTTTTATTATTATTAAATAAAGCATTTAATTAGATCAATATGCACAGGGCTCTCTCTTCTAGCAAGGTATATTTATTCCCACCTGCAAACTTCCAAGCAATGGGAAGATGCGCTACTATTACAGAGACAGAGAGAAGCAGGTGACGCCTAGCAAACTTCAGGGTTGAAGTGAGTTATCTGCCGTAGCGCAAAGTGTGATTCCACGATATCCAGCAAAGCAAATTGAAGTTGATATATGAGAAAACAGAGAGATAAATATAATCAACAGTCGGGCATAATTCTTTTAAAATGCAGGCAAAGCAAAGGAGAGGATTGCTGGTGATGGTTTTTTTAAAAAGGGTGTAGGGATGGAAAGTTCGAGAGCCATCTTAATATACACAAAATACTGGAAGTTAAGTGTTGTTCACTTTCTGTTTTTATAGCTTGTTTTTAATTGTATAATATAAGAATGTGTTGCATAATAAAGTGCCCTGCTATATAAGATAATTCAAATCATACCACTATAGCACAGTATTGGCAGGAAGAAGAGGGAGTGGGTAAATGAATGTTATAGCAGTGACCACAAGGGGCACTATGTCATGCTGATGGAGTAAAAGTTTTGTGTTTCTCACAAATAATGGTACAACACACAAGGTGTATACCGCTTTCCCTTCTTATGGACATTTTTCAATACTACAAAAGAGTAGTAAAAAAAACAGAACAAGAGTCAAAAAGCCGATAGGTCAAACAACAAGTGAAGCAACTCTAGAGAGCTAAGTTCCTTGCTAGCTGCAAAAGTAGAGGACGAAAGGAGCTGGAGAAAGAGCAGGAACACCAGGGGCTTTATGGGGTGGGCAGAGCTACCACCAAAAAATTGCAACTGAAGTTTTGCTCAGTGATACCAGAATTTTCTGAGCTAGCTGTGCATTTGTGTGAATTCACAGATGACCACTCGAAGAAATACAGTTACAGGTGAGCAACCTGTCCATCTTTAGTGTTCTCAAAGATTAAAATTTCAGTCCAGGAACCAAGCCAGCATGGCTTTTATGATAGGAATAACTCACTGTAGTTCATGATCCAGTTTTTTAGAAGTCTCATTTGGAAATCTCAATTTTATTTATTTGTTTGTTTATTTCTTTAAGTCCTATCCCACTTTTCTCCCATATGAGACCCATCTCATTTTATTATTTATTTGATTTATATCTTGCCTTTCTCCCATCGGAGACCCAAAGTAGTTCATGCCATATGTTAAAGTAATACAATTCCGTCTTGATAGGGAATGTTAAAAGCAACAGTCAGGTTTGGAAACATTTGAAAAGTCCTTGCTGCTTTTACCTTTAATATGGGACTGCAGATTCTTTTTCTTGATCTGTATGTATCTTTTAAAAATGAAAAATCACACAATGATTGCTGCTTTCCTTTACTCTTGTTTTTCTTTTTTATTTCCTACTTCCCCCACCCCACCCCAGTTGGGCATGTTTTATACACTGTATACTAGTGACCTTTTAGTCTTCATAAATTTATTTGTGATAGAAGTAAGATTAGAACAAAAAGCAGCCCATAGTCATAAAAGGCTTATAAATCTGTGTTATTTGGCTAAATGTGTCAAAGAGGATAAAATGAAGAATTAACCATAAAATAGCCATCATTTTTGTCAGTGAAGTAGCAGTGGTTTAAGATATCCCACCAGGTGGGCAAATGTATTCAGCGTTCAGGAAATTATAAATGCAAATGCATATGGTCGTCTGTCCCCTGTTACTTCAGTTTCATCTATATTCATAATAGGCGCCACAATTGTGTTATCACTAAAAGTTTCCCAAACTTTTATCAGAACTTACAATGCTGATCTTCTAAACCTCAGAATATTGCTGATAATAAACAGCTGTAGAAATGGAAAGTGGTTCAAGGAATGCCTCTCCTGTTTTTCAGTCTTGTTTTGACTTTTTCTCAGGTCCAATGAGAACTCAGAGTTTAAAGACAGTAAAATGGCTTTGCCTGTCCTTCCATTTGTGGCCACAATTTTAATGCATCTTAAGCTCTAGAAATGCCATAAAATGAGAGAAGAAAATTCAAACAGTCTCCTTCCTTTCATCTTGTAAACCCTGACAGGCTCCATCATCTTTAAAAAAAAATAGTGTCTCACTCTTTCCATCCTCAAATAGCAACACAGAAACAAACATCAATAGAAAAACAATGAAGAAAAGAATTACTGTATCTGATTTTTTAAATGAGGAGATGTTGATTGGAAGGAACTAATCCGTTGGATTTTCATGGTGATGTTAGCTACACCCCGAAATAGGAACGCTCCTAGGAGTGAAAAGAGATCTTAAATGCTGCTAGTCTTTTCTGCTCCTGGAGTTCTTTAATGTGTTGCATGAGTGTGAGAAAGGAATCTGTTTAGAAAGCTTTTATTACAAGGCTTTTGCAAAGAAGCATCCATGCAAAGCAAAAGTAACTTCTTTTTCCCATTAATATAACACTTATTTATTCATGTGTTTGTTTTTTGGTTTCAGAAGCACTACCTGTGTTGGATATGTTACAAACTACACTAACTGCAGCTTAGAGACTCTAATTTTGTTGTTGTATTTGCTGTCATTGTGTGCCTTCAAGTCATTTGTGACTCATGGCAACGATTCATGGGGGTTTCTTGGCACTATTTGTTCAGAGGGGTTTTGCCATTGACTTCCTCTAAGGCTGAGAGAGTGTGACTTCCCAAAGGTTTCCATAGCTGAGTGAGGATTCAAACGTTGGACTTATGATGTCCTAGTCCAACACTCAAACCACTACACTGGCTTTCATCTCCCATTACAAAGGGCCTCTAAATAGACTAAAGTTTAAGTCTGAAACATAATTGTTAGACAAGTTCACCAGTGAGGTTGAATATTATGGGATTTCTGTGCTGGGCTCCCAAACTGTCTTAATCTGGGCCTGAGGATCAGTAGCAATAGCTCCATAGGACAAGGCCTAGAGGAATTTCATTTGAGTCATATAATTTGTCATGGTTCAGCATCTTTTAAGAGTCAGGTACCACAATCTGGGTCACAGGCAAAATGGTATCCAAAAGGCTACCATATACTCTCCATCCTGATACATGCACAAACCCACTGTGAAGAGTCACATGAAATCTGAAAGACTACAGATGTTTCAAGGCTACAATAAAACTAGTTTTTAAAAACATCTTTACAGTTTTTGCAGCATTCATCTAAGACGTCTACTGCCCAGGATACTAACCTATATGTGCAACAAGGCTGGCTTGTGGGCTACTTGGGCTTAGCTATCAGTGTGACATAAACTTAATTTACCCTCTACCTCAGGAAAATTAAAGAAAGTATGTAAGCAGAGTGCATTTGTATTGCTAAAAGGTGCCCTCAACCAGAAAGCCCTCAACCAGAAAGCCAGCTAAAGCTAAAAGGTGCCCTCAACCAGAAAGCCAGCATGGTGTAGTGGTTTGAGCACTGGACTATAACTCTGGAGACCAGGGTTCAAATGCTGACTCAGTCATATAAACCCACTGGGTGACCTTGAGCAAGTCACATTCTCTCAGCCTCAGAGGATGGCAATGGCAAACCCCCTCCAAACAAATCTTGCCAAAAACACCTTAGGCTCGCCAATAAGTTGGAAATGACTTGAAGGTACACAACAACAACAACAAACCCAAAAACAGCTCTCCCACATTTAGAGGTAGCATTGGACTTTATCACATGGGGGAAATCCTGTGCATAAATGGGGTTTTAAATTGAACCCCCCCCCAAAAAAAAATCAGGTAGATTTTCACATGACATTGTCATTAAATTGTAGTTAACCCAAACGGAAAGTAGTAAAAAGCTGCTTTTTTTTTACTTTCAGAAAATACCGAAAGTAAAAATGAGCGGCTTTTGATTACCTTCCATTCAGGTTAACAACAGTTTAACAGCGATGTATATGAAAATCAACCTGCTTTTGTGGGTTTTCCCCAGTTTTTAAATCCCATTTCTGCAAGGGATTTCCCCCATTTGATAAAATCCATAGCATGGCTTTTCCTTCAGTGGATGTTGTTTTCAGTTATACTTAAGGGTAGTACATTCATGTAATGGATTTGAGTCATTGTATTAGAGTACTTAATTCTGTTCCCGTGGCCTAACTGTTTAGGTGCTAGTCAAAGGATGAGGAAAGTGCAAATATTCTGGATTTCTGCATGTTTTGCTATAAGATTCACATTTATGAATTTTGATCAAACTTGACATTTAGACTTAGAGAAATTCTTATATCAAGGATAAATGATTAAAAAAATGAATGGAAGTATACAAATAGGATCAAGGATTGAAATACATAATTTGGGTTTGATCATGCCACACTACTGCCTTAGCAGTAGTTAGTTACTAATCTCACACCATTTTTCTTTCTCTGGTTTTATTTTCTTATCTACTCTGCTCTGAATGAACATTTATTGGAATGCATGTATAGTTTGGGAAGATTATGTCTGATATATATGTATGTGTGTGTGAATTCAAAGAGGAGTAGACATATTCAATCTCCCAGATGTTTAATGAGGACAAACAGAAGTATTTGGATTAGAGTACAAAGCATGACACACCAAATAACTCTCTTAAGTTTGGGTTGTCATTTGTCATTGCAAAGCATTGTTCATATAATATAGGGAAGAATATCAATCAAACAGTTTTAGAATCTTTGCCAATAAAGCTAGTGGCAGGTTTACTGTCTGAAACTACAAGTTAAGGCAAGGAAGGCTGTTACTCTGAGCAATCACCTTGACAGGAGTGATAGCAAACATCCCGAGGAAATGGACTTCTAGCCAACACGTCTCATTTGAAATGAAAGTAAGAGGAACTAAAGAATGGGTTTTGCCTGAGTTTTCTTCTCATGTAATCAGAAAAGAAATTAATATTTTACTAATATTTGCATCTCGTTCATTTCTGCTAGTCCTCGTTCTAGCTGCTATCCCTTGCATTTAATCTACTTGAGGCCTGAATTTATATAGCATTTTGATGGTGCATATGAGATATCAGCTAATCATAATCTTTCAAACATTATTTCTGGGTTCATTGTGTTCTGGGGATGATGGAGAGCTATGTGTGTGTAGGAGGAGGAACCAATCTATTTCTGCTTCTCCCACTATGTGGCAAGGGGTAAGAGATTAAAGTAATAGTGACCAAATTGGCTGCAGGAAAAAGCTGGGGCAACTTGCTGGTGTGATTGTTACCCAAAATGTATGAGATTGTATGAGTCTTCACTATTAGTGGCAATCTATCTTTAATAAGTTTGGGGAATGCTTGGCTTAACTTGTGAGGGGTGGGGAATGTTAGGATCAGAAGCACCAACTATACCAGTACTGGCTGATTGATAGAGACTCCAGGAGTGGGTATACTAAGGGTCTTTACAGACTGCCAGAAATAATGTAGCATGAGGCCACGTTAACTGTTCTGGCTCAGTGCTAGGGAATCATGGGAATTATATTTTTTCAGGGACATTGAGCCTTCTCTGTCAGAGAGTTCTGGTGCCACAATAAACTATAGTTCCCATGATTCCTTAGCACTGAGCCTGGACAGTTAAAGTGGTCTCAAGCTGCATTACTTCTGGCAGTCTGTAAAGGCCCTAAAAGAACTTTTATTGGAAAGAAACATAAAAGAGCACACTTACAAGAATAACTCACTCTAATATCCAGCATACAGAGCGAACTGAAATTGAAAAGTGAAAGGGGATAGCAGAGTTTGAGCTTGGCTAGGGTAGCTGTCCTGAAGACAAGGGTCCACTGAAAGCAAGAAAGGAGGAAGTCTCAAACTGCGAGGTTTGAGAATGCAGGTTTCAGGAAGTGGCAAGGAATGGACAGGGAATTGTGACGGAGCCTGAGGGCAACAAGTCACTGAATGAGCAGGGGAACCTACTGCAGCATTAGAGACTAAGTTCAGGGGGACCTATATATACACTTTAAAATTAACCCAAGCTATAGCAATCCTGTGGGAAGCAAAAGTGTAATAGTCTTTTAGAGGAACCTGAAAAGGTTCCCCTGGTGGTGGACTTGTTTTGCTATATGGGACATAAGAATGGTTAATTTTGATTGATTACTGCATCATTGACTTTATAACACCGATACAAGATCTGGAATATCCCAGTATGAAAGGAAAGGAAGGGTGTTTAGGAATACAGCAAGAGTTGAGAGGGGAATCCAATTTTGTTTGATCTGGCAGAACTTATCTTCGACTTTCAGTTTCCATCAGAAATGCAGAACAAAGGGGTATGTCCTCTCTCAAACCTCTTTTTCCTTTGTTTTAGTCTTCCACATGTCTGGGGTCTACATTTTATATTCACACATCACCTTCTCTAGTGTTTTGTAAGTCATTGCTGTCTCTGAAGCCCAGGCTGGCCTTCCAGAAATTTGATATCAAAATATAGCTGGATCATGGGGATATCTGGACACTTATGGATGGATGGGAAAAAACAGGGTGATGGAACAAGCAGAATGATATGACATGGGGTGGAGTGTGTGAGCATCATATCCACAACCACCTCAGCATGGACAAAGGGAGAAGTGTCAAATGTGACCAAAGATGGCCGGGTGCTTTGGAGAGGAGATGGATAAAAATCTGGTCATAACAGAGTGGGAAAGGTTGGGACGGATATTGAGGCAAGTCTCACATGCTAATCCAAAAACATTGTTCTGAATACTGGTGACTCCATATGACTAGCAAAATGTCGGGCAATAGAACTTGGGTTTCTGATTTTAAAAATTATTTGTTGTTAACTGCCCTTGAGCTGAGTTGGTGACCCTATGCACGAGACATCTACAAGACCCTCTGTCCTTCACTGCTCTGCTTAATTCCTGCAAACCCATACCTGTGACCTCCTTAATAGAGTCAACCCATCTAGCATGTGGCCTTCCTCTCTTCCTACTTCCCTCCACCTTCCCCAGCATTATTGTTTTTTCCAAAGAGTCCTCCCTTCTCATGATGTGTTCAAAGTATGACAGCCTTAGTTTGATCATCTTGGCTTCCAATTTGTTTGTCCTTTTGGCTGTCCACTCTTCTCCAACTCCACATCTCAAATGCATTGATTTTCTTCCTATCATCTTTGTTAACTGTCCAGCTCTCCCATTCATACATGGTAATAGGGAATACAATGCATGATTCTAACTTTTGTTCTGAGTTGTATATCTTTGCATTTTAGCATCTTTTCTAGTTCTTTTATAGCCATCCTCCACATTCTTTATCTTCTTCTGATTTTGTGACTGCAATCCCCATTTCAATCAATGTTTGATCCCAGGTATGGAGATTCTTTTTACTATTTCTATTTCTTCCTTGTATAGGTTGAACTTGTGAAGGTCCTCGGTGGTCATTATTTTTGTTTTCTTTATGTTCAACATTAAGCCTGTCTTGGCACTTTCTCCTTTGATCTTCCTTAGTAGGTGTTCCAGGTCTGTGAGGTTTTCTGCTAGTACTATGGTACTATGGTACTAAAAACTATATAGTTTCCAAATATAAACTGGTTTTATCAAATCAGATGCTTTAACAATAAGCAATGTGAAGTACTGAAAACCACTGATGCAACTCTTAGGTATTTTCTTTCCTCCTGCTCAGCAGTCTCTTCATTAGAATTCTATAACCATTGTGAGTTGTTGGGCTGTTAGTTCCCAGCACTGTACTACTGGCACTAGGATAAGGTTTGCCAGCCAGAATATTGGGTAGAGGATGAAGGAAAGTGGGGAGAGGGGAGGACAGCTAACACTTTTGAATGTGTTAATTTAAACCCGCTTAGGTTTTGCAGATTGTCAACTGTTCTTTAGTAATATTGTTTCAATAATATGTATAGAAAGGGATAATCACACACTTAAAAACTACTCATTAAATTGTAAAGATCTCCAATCACAACTTAGGTATTTACTTTGTTTAATCAAGAACTCTATCTGTAAAGAGTAAAAAGAAGCAGAACAATAAGAGTTCATCGACTGAAATCTGACAATATGGGCAGATAGTATGGAAGAAGAGGAGAAAATTTATTTTAGTCACATTAGAGCTCCCATAGCGGGCCCTTTCTTTAGATTATTTTCACACACACAAAATTACCAGACTTCCTGTCAATAGAAAAATCAGACCAAAACTGGTACCACTGCAGCAATCAAATGTAACCAAGAAAGCCATAAAAATGAAATACCTAGTTGTTTCGTAAGGGTAGTAAAGAAACAAACAAGCAAGCAAGCTTTACTTTTGATGCATCCTTGTCTGCTAAAATGATACACTTGCACCCAAGTCATGTTTGGGATCAATAAGGCACCATCATGTAAAGTTCACAATTACATAAATGGTATGTGGGAACCATCTGACATTAAACATTTTTAAAAATGCCATTAACATATGTGAAACAATATTATAACAATAGTGCAATAGTTATGAACAGTAACATCAGCAGATCTCATATAGCTACCGGTAAATCCAGTATGTAGAGAGATCTTGTAGCACCTTTGAGACTAACCAAAGAAAGAAGTTGGCAGCATGAGTTTTGTAGTCGAAAGCCCATGTTGCCAATTTCTTTCTTCGGTTAGTCTCAAAGGTGTTACAAGATCTCTCTACATACTGATTTTATAGACTTACATGGCTATATCTTTGAAATCTACAGCTAAATCCAGTGCTTCAAAAATGAACTTACCAGCAAGAATAAGAGGATTTTGCTTCTTTATTGCCACACAGCTTTCCCTGACATGTTTCTTACCTAATTCTTTTCATTTGTAATTAACAAGAGAGGGCTTTGAAAACTTAGCTAGATCAGATTCACACCTGTGAATGAATGGAATGATTACTATGTTCATATTTTATACTGCCAAATAATTGAAGTTCCATAATAACATAAATGTGAGACTTTCTTATGGGGCTCTGGCCCCATTAATCAAATTGTCTATTTCACTTTTCCATCATTTGATGATGATGAAGAGGATATAATACAATCTAAGAAATAAGAAATAAGACACAAAGAGAAGTAGAAATTTTAAAAAAGAATGCTCTATAACACTCCAGAATCCATTCTTTTCTAGCTGTAGTGTTTAGAAAGAAATGCTTGTCTCAGAACAAAACAACTGTGACCAATATTTTGTTGTTTCAATGTTAGGTTGCTATGATTTTGAAATTTTAAACCTTAAATGTGAATTCAAAATTATTAAAGGATTTGAGATTTAGAAGCAGAAGAAATTTAAGACTAACCTGAAGATGAACCAATGATTTGCAGAAAGAGAAGTAGCTAGATAAAATGGAATGGAATTGTGATGCAGTTGTTTATTATGATGCATTCTTAGCAGTCTGAATTAACTTGCCTTTGTAGAGGTTTATAATGAAACTCATGAATATGACATCTACATAATGTCATCACTCTTTTTCATCTAATCTAGATCCAGTTTCTGGAGATTACTGAGACTACTATGGGGCTGATGAGGACGAACAAACTCAGGCTTGAATCTAGATATATAACAGTGTTGATATCTGATAGTTCTTTTTTTAATCTAAGGAGGTGGGATTATTTGGCCTTGCCCTCAATATGCTCGAACTGTCATTGGAATAACAGGACCACAGTCTGGGAGTGTTCCAGGAATGTACTTCTTGGGAGCCCAGGTGGAAGTAATTAGTGCTGTTGATCAGTTGCATATGATAAGCCATCTATGGTCCTTATTCAATGATTAGGATCTTGCCCTGGTCAATCCACACCCTGGTAACCTCAAGGCTGGAGCACCATGGCACAATTTCTATAGCTACAGCTAGTACGGAAAGGAAGCACTACTTGCATTATTGCAGAATTCCATTGGATCAGTACTAGTTTCCAACCCTGGTGGCCATATCGTAGGGTTGTGCTTCCCCATAGAGTCAAGTTCCAGAAAACTCAGCCAGCGTGGCCAGTGGTATTGTGGGAAATCTATCTGTGGGTTAACCTCTATCTGTGGGTTAAAATAAGTCAGTTTGCAGAATGGGATCTTTGCTACTGTGACAACCTTCTCTGGGAACCATCATATGCTTTCCATCACTCAGGGAGCCATCATTTTATGCCTTCCAGGTCATGGCTGAGAAGGCCATTTTCTTTACAAATCTTTACTGTGGTTCTTCCACCTCTCTCTCTCTCTCTCTCTGTGTTTACCATGTGTCTATTTTTGCTGATGTTTTAAATAATTAATTCATTTTGAAAACAGGTAAGTTTTAATGATTCTTTTAAGCAAATTACACTTTTGAAGAAATAAAATGCCTTAGACCATCATTCCTTATCGTTCTCTATTTTTGCTTGGGAGGAAATGACCCTTTTTGTCTTCCCCACCCCCGTTTAGCATGCCCCAGGTTTTGGGCTTGGTGCTGAAAAAAGGCCGAAAAGGATATGAGTGCTACACCAGATTTTCAAAAGGATTTTAATTAATAACTCTGCCTTGCCAAGCTTCTTTACAATGGAGCTTAGTTAGCTTATGGACTATAATTCTAAAAAGGAACTATTGATATGTTAATTGCATATGATTATGAATGGCTATTTGTGGCATTGGATCTCACTGCTATACCAATTAGGCTCTTTATGCGTGATCGCCATTGTAGTACAGTTCCAGAGCTTTTCAGAATTTGTTTCTTGCCTTATTTTCCTAGGATTGTCTTCCATTCCATATAGATGATTGCAGCAGTGGTCCACTTTTTCATTTTGGATTTTGCTCTTAGGTGCTACAAAACACTTTCTTTCATATTTTTAAATGCTACTGCTATGGGAAATATTGTATAATTGGTTCAAGTCATTTAGTGTTGCATCTATAGCTGCAAAAAAGAGTGCTGGCACACAACCCAGGCAAGTGCAGAATTGCCTATAATTAACAATGTAGAGCTCTGTCCCTATGCAGCAGCCTTTACCATGCTGTACTACAGAGAGGGAGTTGACCCTTGTGTTGGCACATGAACAGGGGCCTCCCGTCTCTAGGAAAATCTTATTTTAAGCCTGTGTCAACCTTTCTCATTCCCACAATTTTCTTAACCCCATTTTGACTGTGCTGCAAGAGTATTCACATCTTTTACTTTTTCTATTTGCCTATTAATATATTAATACATATTATATATAATATATTTATATATTTTGATGATGATAGCACGTATTCACCCAGACTGTCATTGTGTTATGTTCATGAATATTCTATACTTCTTAATACTTCAATTATGCATCTAGTTTTAAGTTATAGTAATATTAATAATTACCCAGGTAATATTTATAATGCATAATTATAATGTATAATATATAATTTAATATTTTAATATTTATAATGGTGAAAAAGTATTGTAAATATATTTATTTTTATGGGTACTTTTTAAAAAAATGATGCTGAATGCTAAGTTGCATTCCATTTCTGGGAGAAAGATGGGATATTTTTTTAAAATCCCCTTCAGTAATTTTCCCTTTGGTGTGATAGAAATAATTACAACTTTGTCCTTAGTTGTTAAAGAGGAACGTACTGATGTAGGTGGTGTATGTATGTAATAATTTTAAACAGTAGGTTGAGTACAATGACTTAATGTCTTGATGAACATTGAGTCACAATTGAAAGTACACAATCAACTCCACAGTGATGACAAGCTTCCCTTAGAATCATAGCAGCATGCCTAAGTCAGGAAAGTATCTCCTGGCAATGTTTTTCTATCTTCCAGGTTATTCTAGCTGAGAAACTAGAAGATGGTTTACTTTAGGCTGTAAATTTGTACCTACGTATCATTGGATCAAGTTCCATTGAACTTAATAAGACAGCAAGATACTGTGGTTTTTTGTTTGATTAGCTAGCAGCCAAAAAAAAAAAAAAAAAAAAAAAGGGGGGGGGAGGGAGAACCAGTATGGTGAACTGGCTGAGCATTGGACTATGACTCTGGAGACCAGGGTTCAAATCCCCGCTTGACCGTGAAAACCCACTGGTGACTTTAGATGAGTTACACTCTCTCAACATCAGAGGAAGACCATGGCAATCCCCCTCTGAATAAATCTCACCAGGAAAGCCCCATGAAAGGTTCACCTTAGGGGTATCATACATTGGAAATTACTTGAAGGCACAAAACAGCAACAAAGTTGCTTTGGCTAGCTTGAGAAGTGAAAATAAGATTCCCCTTTCCCAGTCAATCCGCTGGGACGTGAGGCAATAGCTTATCCCAGTCCAATTTATTTTATTTTGATTGGGAGTTCCTGCATGGCAGGGGGTTGGACTGGATGGCCCTTGTGTATCTTCCAACTCTATGATTCTATGATTTTCTCCTTCAAGAGCAGACAACTCTGGAACCAGATCCATGCCACACAAGCCTGACTCCAAAGACAAATTTCAGCAAACTCAGTAGTTTCACTTCATGTCTATATAAGACAAATGTGCTCTTCTATTAGTCAGTAATCAGTGTAGTAACAATGCAAATTTACAGGCTTTACACCTGCACTAGTTCTGCCATATGATTGCATTTCATAATACCAGAAAGAGCTGTCATGTTAAGTTTCAGTAATTAAAATGATCTTCTCTGATAACTATGTACGTGATGGGAAAACACAGAGAATTTACAACACAGCTCTGTATACTCTGGGAAAGAAATACAGTATCTACCTTCCTAAACCAACCTCTTTTTTAAATATATTCCTGTAACTACTTGATAAAAATCAAGCAGCCTGATATAGTGGCACAGTTAACAGAAAATTGGAGGAATGTTTCCATTGAATGGGTGATATGGAGAGGATCTGCCGTAGTAAAACCTGCAGGTCTCCCTGTATGTCCCACAATTTAATGAAAACACAAGGGAATAAAAAGTAGATAACAGGATATGAAGTTTGGCTTCTTGAGAATTTGAACTTTCCATGTTGAAAAAAGCAAGTTAATTTTTCTATGAAGCTATGTGAAAAAAGATGGGTGATAACTGGTGAAATTTGGAGTGATCATATGGGCTGATAAGCATGCAAGTTTTTTGGTGCTCAGGAGCAATAGTTGAAAAAATAACGTTTTAGACTACAACTCTAGGAATCTCTCAAACTGCATTAACAGTGATCATGCTGCCTGGGGAAATCTAGGAAATGCAACCTAAAAGGGAACTTTTCTAATTTTTATTTATTAGATTCATTTATTATTATTAGGTTATTCTTATTTATTTATTATTCTTATTTATTTGATTTATATCCTGCCTTTATCCCAAAATGGGATTCAAGAAGGCAGGGCCTAATGTGTTTCTTCCTACCAAGTGTGATGGTGCTTAGGTACATATGTAAATATAAAACATTAATGTAAAACACTTAAAACTTTAAAGTGTAATATGTAGCATAAGAGAAATTATGATCAAATTATGCAGGTTGTACAACTGGGTTACCTTTTAAGTGTAACACCCCTATTCCCACAAACGAATAACGTATTTTTCCAGATTTCATTTGGTGGCATAAAGCAATGCCACTTAAATTCTACTTGTATGCAATACAATGAATACAAAGGCAATGTTTGCACAAATGGCATTTCAGGTAAGTAATTCCTCCTCCAGTTCAGCTTTTTGAATACCCTTTAATTCTTTGATTGGATCAGTAGCCTAGGTCACAGCTTTGATGCATGATTTGCATGCATGACTTATAAGATGATGCCTTTGCATGCACAGATCTCATCACAGTCAGATATAGGTCCTGAAGTTGCAAACATTTCTGCAAGCAAGCACGCACGCACACACGCATGCATGCGCGTGCACACACACACACACACACACACATTCCAAACAGGTCAGGGTTACCAGTTTTACAAATGAAGATTAATTGTTAATATTATTAATTTCAGCTACAGGTAGATGAGTTATTAGCCTATGTGTTCAGCTATTGCTGAAATTTTCCTCCCAGGTGGTCACCTAACCCTAAACCTGCAGAAATGTGTTTGCAAATCGCTCTTTTCATTAATTATTTGATTGAAAATGTACTTCTTTAAAATAGTGTTGGCTTTTTAATTTGTGTTCTCTGATTAACTGTTTGAGGATTCTCTGTGGCAAATGAAGAAAAAAAATGGCCAAAATTTAGCTGGCACTTTTAATAGGACCTTCTCAGTGCAGTAGTTAATATTTTCCTAGGTTTGAATAGGCTGGCTAGCAATTTTACTAGACAATTTTGTACTGTTTGTTGCAATTCAGTTATCAAGGGACTTGGATGCTAGTAACCCACTCATCCAAATTTAGCTCCTCCACACCCTTCTTCCATGGAACCTGAAGGTTTGGTTTTTTTCCCCAAACAACAACAATTTTCATTTCAGAACGTACTGGGTCAATTTAAACAAATTTGGAGGGTGGAAATAAAAAGTTTTTTGAGAGTTCCAAAGAGCTCCAGGTTTTCCAGGAAATACTTTGAGATGGAGAAAATGTCATGTGAATCTCCAAAATAAAATTGGTTTGTACAGGAATAAAACTTTCATTTTTGAGATTTTTCCCCCATCTGGAGATGCCTTTTCTTGCCCTTTTTGTCCTCCTCCCAAAAAACTCACAGGTGACTCTCTTCACTGTTACCCTACCCTTTCTCTGTCCTTCTCTTTCTCCTTTTCTTCACATCTCCAAGTTACACTTGTTCTCTCCTTGGTGCACTTGTCATTTCCCTTATTTCCCATTTATCTCTTTTCTGTT
>JAIPUX010001232.1:37571627-37583105 GCA_020142125.1 Phrynosoma platyrhinos
ATTATTATTATTATTATTATTATTATTATTATTATTATATAAAAGTTTTACCTCTGAAGTCCCTCTAACACAGGGGTAGGCAACCTTTCCCCTTTAAGGGCCGAGGGACTTCAGCTCCCAGAATCCCAGGAGCTATTGGCCAACATGGCTGAGGCTTCTGGGAGCTGAAGTCCCTCGGCCCTTAAAGGGGAAAGGTTGCCTACCCCTGCTCTAACAGTATATATATCATACCATGCAAGTAACTCCTGGTCTTTTGGGTCCACTTGAGTGAAATGCTGAAATATTTCAAGAACCTTTGAATGAAAGTAAACTAAGTAGCCACCAAATACTTTGATCTTCTGGATCACTGTTGAACAATGGCATTGGGTAGGTCTAAGTTCTAGTAAGCTTCCAAACATATCTGGCTTGCTGTTGTGAGATGCATGGAGAGCACAGCCAGGAAAGGCTATTTTTTGGACTGCCAGAACCATTAACCATACTGGTTGTGTTGGCTTAGAAATTCTGGGAGCTGTAGTGGGGAAAAAACTTTTCTAAGCTCTGTGAGACACTAACGTTCTCCAATATAAATTCTTTACTAGTGTCCACAAGAAGGCTAAATCTGGCACGCTAAAATTTTTAATGTGATGAGAATGCTACAAAACTCAGCTATGCAGAATTAAAGCCTGATTTAGGGTAAGATTAGAAAACAGGGCCTTAAACAACTTGTTACTGTCCTCCCAAAATCTCTCAGTCCTGGTTGCCTAGGGAAATTATCATTTGCAGGTTGACAAACATTCAAGTGGGCAAGAAGTCCCTCTCTATTTCACTTAAGTAAACTGACTTTGAACTCAGCTCTCCAGAGAAACAATTCTAGAATATTAAGCAGCAACAGGAATTACTTCTTTCATTGATTTTCAGCTAGAGTACATAGCTGATGCTCCTATTGCTTCTATGTAGTAGAACATTAGCAAGAGGAAGGTGGAAAGAGAGGCAGCTATCTTTACCAGTATAAATCTAAAATAATTATTAACAGTATCATTTACTTCATGGTTCCATTTCATTGTCACAGGAATAGCACAGACCTAGGATGATTCGTTTCATAGACTATTGGCAGGAAACTTCCATGAGACAGTCAAAACATTCATGTCAGTTGTCTGATGCGACAAAGATAGTGTTAGAGTTGACTACTTATTAAACTGACCCTGGAAATAGAGCAGCCTTCAGGTAATATCCAACTCAGTGACTCTGGAAGAATGAGATGTTGTTATCTAGTTATTAGACACTTGTGTTTCAGAAATATGTAAAGAATATAAATGAGAAACATGATTTAGTTCAGAACTTTAAATATGTCTGCATTGTTTTTGGTGATTTAAAAATTATTAGTTTTAATTTATGTCTTGTGCTTGGTGCTTGGGTGGAAACTTGGCAAATTAGAGAAACTGTAGGGTTGAAAGCTGCAATATCTTCTACTGTATCACTCTCCCCTTTTTTTGGAAGTTACTTCCCTCCTCAAATCTCAATATAGTTTTTAGGATTGGGGACTCAGGATCACACTCAGATCTCAAAGTTAGTCATAGTTGACTTTGAAATGTGAATTACTTTGGAACCAGCTCACATAATACAATCTTGAGACATGCTTGCTGAAATAAAAGGAAATTAATTGTGAATGTAAACATACCCTCCACCATTTCACAAATAAAAATTGGGAAATGTGTGGCCTAGCAACACAAGAGTGTATTCAAGATGTATAAAGTTGTTAATAAGAAAGAACAGATTTTATCATACATTTTTAAACTTGTTCCTCTTCCATTTCCATTTTCAACAATAATTTATACATTTCACCAATTAAATGTTCATCATCTGTACATAGTTGCATCTCAAAAACCAGACTCAATCATGTCAAAGCCAAATAGATTTTTATCCATTTTAAATAATTTATTTGGTTTTTGTGTGCCTTCAAGTTATTTCCAACTTATGGTGACCCTAAGGCAAACCTATCATGGAGTTTTCTTGGCAAGATTTGTTCAGAGGAGGTTTGCCATTCTCTTCCCCTGAGGCTAAGAGAATTTGACTTGCCCAGTGGGTTTACTGACTGAGCTGGGCATTGAACTCTGGTCTCCAGAGTCACAGTCCAGCACTCAAACCACTACATCATGCTGGCTCTCATTCATTTAGTATATCTGTCAATATGAAAATAATTGAGAATTAATGCTTTCTGACTCCAATTCCTCATCTTTTTTTATTCTATATTGCTCTTTATCAAAAATAAAAATAACTTGATATATTATCAACTTTTCTTTTAATATTATTTCTTTTCTGTAAAATGCTTCTTGCATAGAACCCCATGTTTTGGACATAACCTTGACTTAAATTTGTTCCAAACTCTTAACACATGTCTTATATATTGATTGTTAAAATCAGCATTGGCCTTCACTTTATCATACCATAAAAGGGCATGCCACCCAAACCTTAAATCATGTCCCTTTAACTTCAATAATCTTCTATTATGAAAAGCAATCCAAACCAAACATGCTGAGAAGTACAATTTTAAATTTGGTAATCTAAAATTGGACATGGTGTTTTAGTGATTAAGCCACTAATTCTGATGATTGTAAGGTCAGAGGGTTGGCAATTTAAGGCCTAAGTGCCTCATGATGGGGTGAGGTCCCGTCACTAGTCTCAGCATCTGCCAACCTAGCAGTTTGAAAGCCTGCAAGTAGATAAATAGGTAAGGCCAGTGGGAAGGTAACAGCATTCCATGCAGTTATGCTGGCCACCTGACCACTAGAGCTTGTCTTAAATTCTGTTATGAACCTCCAAAACAAAAATAAAAGTAAAGGACATAGAGGATATCTTTGTCTTGTACTCTTTTGTATATCAACTTCTTTGTCGTTTTACCATTAATCAATATCTGTGCTTTTTGAATGTCATAGATTGCTTTTATCCATTTAATAAAGTTTTCCCATAAGTCTTTCCTTTCCAAAAGATTAAATAAAAAAGCCCATTTCAAATTATCAAAGGCTTTTTCAGCATCTAAAATAACAAAGCTGCTTGCTTTTAATTATATTCTGTGGATAAGGAGGGCTGTCTGTATATGCTTTCAAACTGCTAGGTTGGCAGAAGCTGAGACTAGTGACAGGAGCTCATTCTGTTACATGGTGCTTGGGTCTCAAACTGTTGACTTGGTGACCTGGCAGTCATCTTAACCACTAAGCCAACACATCTCTTAATTCTTAGCCAGTGCCAAATTTCTACCTTGCCCCCCGTGGGTATTTACAGTTATATTTGTACTCTGCCATGTATCTGGAATTTTCCCAGACTTTAAAATCAAGTTCATGACTTGGTGCAATGGTAAGTAAAGCTCCCACTCAAAACACTTATAACATTTAGCTTAAATGCCATCTGGCCCAGGAGCTTTATTCAACCTAGACCCGAAACAGACAAGTGTAAAAAGCCAGCTTCTACCCAGCTTGGGGGCATGGCATTTAGATGATGCACACCCCCAACCTGCACAGAAGCTGCACTGGGGTTGCTCCCAGGCCACCTAAGGTGGCCCAAACACAGCCCCAAGAGGAGTTGAGGTCCATTTGGGACCACGGCAGGGGTCAGCATCGGGACTGTGGCATATGGTTGCCACAGCCCCACAGCACTCCAGGTGGAAGTGGCCTCTGGCCACTCTTTCCTACTTATCTGTTCTATGCCTTAGGGGGGATGCAGACCAGGGCGTCCAGGACGCCCTGGTCCGGAGCGCCGCGGGGCCATGGCAGCCACACCGCGGCGCTCCTGCGGCGTCCCTGGAAGGAGCGCTAAATCAGCGCTCCTTCCTCAAGACAGCGAAGGTACGCCCTAAACGCGTAGGGCGCACTTTCGCTGTCTTTTCCGCCGCAGCGCATGTGGTCACTGCGGTGGGAGGTTGCCTTGGAAGCGCCGGCCGTGCAGAGGGCCGGCAGCTTCCAGGGCGACCTCAGGAAGAGGAAGGGACGCTGCGCGTGCGGCTGCCCCTCCTCTTCCGGGTCTCGGAGACGGCCCTATTAGCCATCTGCCGAGGCCCTTAGTCTTTTTAATTGCTTCAAAAATCTCCACCACAGCAATAGTAGCATTAAGTTTTGATTTCTCGGAGTCTGATATCAATGGCAGATTTTGTTTCTCTAGATATTTTCAAGTCTTTTGAATTAAGAATCCTTGCTTTTTATCTAATGAAGTGTAATATTTAAAAAACATCTGTGTCATCTTATCATTATCTGAAGTTAATTATTTCCCAACTTGTACCATAATATTAAATTCTTTTCTATATCTTTTTCCAGTTTATAAGACAGCCATCAGTCTGGCTTATTTTCACAAGGCAATATTTCTGTTTTGCGTATTTCATATTTTTCTTAATCTCCTCTAATCAGAAAAATTGTCTCTGAAAAACTTTTGTTTGGTACATAACTCCAGACTTTGATGGAGTTCTCTTCAACTCATTCTCCTTTTCTTTTATTTCTTCTAAAATTATTTAAGTCTTTTCTTGTCTTTTTCTTTTCAACATAGCACTCAGTAGTATAAAATAACCCCTAATAAGGGCTTTACTCACATCCCATACCACTCTCAGATCTGAACCTTTATCCAAATAGTCTTTTAAAAAATCTTTTAACTTCTCCTTACATTTATTTACAAATGTCTTATCCAGCAACAAAGCTTCATTTTAAATCTCTAATTTAAAAAACCTATCTTATTTTTCAAAGGCTCTGTGCAGATTGCTAACTCAGGTCAGTCCATGGGCCAGCATGAGAATGGGCGGGTGTTTACATATCCATCCCTGCACCAGCTCAGGGATGTACTATCATCACATGCTCCTTACCTTCTACTCTTGCCTCTGCTAGTGTGCAGACATGTGTTGCTGCACCTGATGCAAAAATGGGCAGCTGGGCATGTGGGTACAATCATGTCCCCATTTCCTGCATCAGGCCTGGAAATGTGGTTCTATTTACTACGGGGCAGTAAATACTTACCATTTTGTTCCCCTCTGTTCATCCCTTGTGGATAAGCAAAAGTTGCAGACATCAAATCCGCGAAAACAGAGGGACAACTGTATTAATAAAATTACTCACAAACTCTTATCTGATTGTAGAAAAATTAGATGCCCCCATGTATTGAAAAGTTTCATTTATAGTTTTTTTTAATAACTTCAGTTCAGGACATTAAAAAAGTTGACTAGTGATGTTTGAAATGCTAGTATGCAGTGCAGCTTGATGGGCCTCTCTATCCCCTCTGTTTCAACTATGTTTGGTGACCACAATACAGTTGCACCAAAATGCTGGGAGTAAAGTTCTTGGGCACTAGTGAGGAATCGTCAGAGTATAAGAGATTCTTTCATCAGGTTGCTTCCCCCCCCCCCCCCCGGTTGGCAAACACGTTGTCTAGTAACTCACTTGGAGTGCTGCAATCACAAAGAGAAGCAATATGCCACCATTTCAACCTGGAGGTCATGCTACACCAATATTAAAATTACTTCACTGGCTGCCAATTAGTTTCCAGGCAATGTAGAATGTGTAGGTTGTTACTTTTAAGGTCCTAAATGGTTTCAGTCCATGTTACCTATGGGATCCTTCAATCATATAATCCTCCCTGTACACTGAAGTCCTTTTGAGAAAATTTACTTCAATCAGTCAAATTATCAGCAGATTTCAGTGGATTCTGTTTAAAAAACAACAACCCAAAAACACCAGGTCATCTGCAAAGTCCCTCAACTTAAATGGATGAGCTTTGAACATTTACTCCTCCAGTCTTCTCTTCTTCTCTTATTGCTTTATTTAAAACTTCTACAGTCAAGATAAAAAGTAACTCTCACAGCCTCTCATTGAAAGGATACAATAGGGTTCCATGCAGCCTTGCTGCCACTCATCAAATGCAATCCCAGGAAGAAAAGAAAGGATAATTTCAGTTGTGATGCTTAATTATGAAATTGTCCCTCCATGAGGTCAATTTAAATGGGCTTTGGGGACTATTTTGTCCCAAATAGCAATTTTAATTGGTACGAGCCAGTATGGTGTAGTGGTTTCAGTATTAGGCTAGGACAATCAGAGACCAGGGATCAAGTCCCCACTCAACCAAAGAAACTTGGTATCCTTGGGCAAGTTGCACTCTCTCAGCCTCAAAGGAAGGCAAGAGAACAAATTCGGCCAAGAGAACCCTGCAATAGGTTCAAGTCAAAAATGTCTTAACACACAACAACAAGAAGGTTTTATGACAACAGTTTTAGATACAGTTTTATTGCTGTTTGTTTTATTGCTAGGATTCCTGACAATTTTAGCTTTTATTATAAGCTTCCTTGAGTTTGGTTTTAGCCTAAGAAGCTGGGCTACACATTTCCAAATAATAAAACATCAGTGAGCCTTTAAAAGGATTTGGGAGAGAATTTGTGCAAGGTCTTTGCACGGGACTCTTCTGGCTTTGGCATCATTTTTGAGATACAGTGCTTTGTAAATTAATCAAATATCAAATTAATCAAAAGTTAACAGTCTAAGGGTTAAAGTCCTACACTAACCCCCTTACAATTCTGTCAAACATGTGTTGTTTTATTTCAGGCCATCTTTGTGAGAGATCTACTAACAGTAACATGACATGGTTCAAAAAGCTGATTGAAGAATAAACTGAAATAGAGAATTGGCAACCTTAACTTCTGGTTTGTCCAAGCAACCACACTACCATGCCATCTTAATAAGATGCTATTTATCAAGCCTTATCCAGTTTTTCTAGGTTTATCAGGGAACACCTTGCCTGAAATAAATAAGAGGACTTGACTAGAAATGTGAATGGTTGGTGAGTCACACTTGATGAATTCATTGTGAGGGCTTAAATATTTTACAGTCTGTATTCCAGGATGTATTTTAAAACTCAGTTATTCTGACATCTTATTCTACATATTGGAAAGCAATACCCACACACAAGTGGAGGGAGGGAGACTCCAGTTGAAAAGCCACCAGGCTTAGACTTATGTATTTCCACTGTAGGATGGCAGGCCACCAGGATTACCTGTGGGTCTATTTGTTTAAATCCATAATATTTACACAGTAGAGGTTTCTTTCTCTGTCTTTCATAGACCTTGTCAGAAATTGTAGAGAAGTTAGCATAAAGAACTGTTGACATTGCTAACGTTTATTCTGGATTGGAAAATGTGTCAGTTTCATGCAAATTACATTTAATTACTGTTGTAGCAGAATAATTATTTTTCAATAATAGGGCCCCTAAATCTTTAAAAGGCCTAAATGCTGTATATCTCATTATAATATGGCATACATAAAGAGAGAGAGAGAGAGAGAGAGAGAGTGCTTTTCATTAATTCATTAATGATAAGTTGGAAAAGCAATACGACAGTTTATTATACATGCTACAGAGTACTATTAGTCTACTGATATACACAGTTTAATTTAGAACTTTAATATTAAGAGTTTTAGTTCTTCAAGCATGGAAATTGAAAGAAAACAAGTGTGGAGATAATGCTCACTTGATTCTCGCCACTCTTCACCCACTGCATTTCTATTCAGCACAGCCTCTTCTAGTCTTCCCATTGCTTCACCTCCGGTCCCCACCATAAATAGATTTTTTGAAGTTCTTCCTTGAACTCAATAGGGATTTTAAATACTTTATTCTTGTCCTGCTATTTGAACTCAAATGGGGCTTCATCCTCATTGCAGAAACAATCCAGATTGACACGAGTTTAATTTTCATGGCTTAATGGTATGGAATTCTGGGATTCATAGTTTGCTGTGGTACCAGAGCTCCCTGACAGAGAAGACTCAATGTCTCACAAAATGACAATTCCTGGACCACAAATGATAGCAATGAGCCATGCAATGAGCCATAGCAATGAGCCATGGCTATTAAAGTGTGATAAACTGGATTATTTCTTCAGTGTGGATGCAGCCAGATGATTTTTTAAAAGAGATATAATGTAACCTGTATATTTGTAGGCTACTGATCCAGCCAACTTAAAGGACTTGCCAGTCACACCAGTTGCTACCAGTTGTCTCTAGTAGCCATCATTTGTGGTCCATAAGGCTTGGACACCAAGGAGAGGAAAAAGATGCTAGCCCAATTGCAGGAAGTATCATCTCATTTGTCTTGTGACTACAGGCAACCATTCTTCAGCACTGAGGATGAACTTTTCATATTAGCAACACCAGTTTCATCTCGCCTGCTACTTCATGGATCAGTAATAAAGTATCCAGTTGTCAAATATGGCCAGGATAAATGTTGGAAAGCTCAAGAAAACTAATATATTATTTGAAGCTTTTGGGATCAAGCTGTCCTTATCCATAGCATTAAAGGAGTAACTGCAAAAACCTTCTTACAAACAAACCAATTTATGTGATCTCTGTTGATTTTTCACTTAGTAGACTAGACTCCTTTATGGATTTAACTTCCCCCGCACCCGACTTCATCGTGTAAAGCGGCGTTCATTGAAGCTTGGCCAATAGATGGTATCATACTACCCGGAGTCTATGCTATGGGAGGCCTATGGAAGCATATCTGCTCAAAGCATTCATGCAAATTATTACTTACTGCCCTATATGCTTATAAATTAATAGCTTCTCTGTGGATGAAAAACACAAATTAGACAACCATTAAGGTTGAACAATGTATAAAGAATATTAAATATTAATATGAACTGAAAATGATATTGCAAGTGATAGGAATAGATATTTGAGGAGCATAAGAAGCTAGTCCTAAAAAAAGGTAAATAATAATAAAATGTTTTCAGCTAGATATTGAAAGCTTGTTTTAGTCCCACCCAGCCCAACAATGAAAAGCTAGCAGAAGTATGTACCAGGTAGCACATTTGCGTGACAGTGTATTCATGCCAAGAAAATAAATCAGACCTAAGCTGGAAATTCTTGGCTTCTCCATCTGCTGCCAGTTCTTGTTCTATAGGGGCAGGCATGGGATGCATACAGTCCTCCAGATGTGGTTGGACTATAACTCCCAGCATTGTACACCATGGGCTATGTTGCCTAGGGCTGCTGGGGGTTGCAGTCCAACAATACTTGGAGGGCCTCACAACTCCCTTCCCTTCTCTAGAGGCATTGGTCAGTATGGTTTCACTATATGGTCTGGAAGCAGCATAATTAGTATCTACTATCATACCTATATCCAGAAAAGTTCTGTATCTTCCATGGTTTGTTACTTTCTCTCCTATCTATTCAGATAAACTGACTTAACATGGTTAACCTTGACCACTACATCATGCTGGCTCTTCACACGTTGTTTTGCATCTGCACAAGTCTACTTGCACCCAGGCCCTATCAAGTCAGAACGCACATCACCTTTTCATCCTGATTTCAAGGCTGCAAAGGTTATTCTAACTTACAGAAGCTGGTATTCAGGCAATATCTGTTAGGTGTACACCTCACCCACAATTTTAGCATGCACCATAAAATGGAAAGTCTACCAGAATGTCAATGTACCAGACCATTGCTCAGCAGCATGTGCATCATGCAAGAGAACCAGGACAGTGTACAGTGTTGTGTTGTCTGTACACTTGGGGGCAATCCTCAGTTTTGGTACTGTGAGAAGGAGCCCCAAGCCCTCAAAGGCCATAGGTTTTTAGAAGAAAGGCACCATCTACAAAGTAAGTATATGGTTCATCTCCTGAAAAACCTCACTCTGTAGAAAGCAGCATCTGCCAACGCAATCTTGTTTGAGTAAATAGTTTGGGATTTTTAATATATTTATGATAAGTGGAAAACACAGTGACAAATTAATGGAAGAAAAGCCCCAATTGTCCATTTGTGTTGTGTTGCAAACTGCTGCGTAAAAGCCGCCCAGCATGGCTTAATCATCCTGTTTTCCCTTTCCTTTTTCACTCATTACATTCATTATTGGTCACAAAAGACTGCTCACAAAACAGCGAGTGATTTTAATTTAATGCATCCCTTCCAAAACCTGCAGGGAAATTAAAGGCGGGAGCAACCTGGAGAGGGCTGGGAGGGTGGTGGGGAGAATAAACAGGCCTTGGCACATCTGAGGCTTTACATGCTAATCAACAAATATTTCCCAAATAGATCAGCACTGACCCCTAAACATGCTGGGAGGGCTTAACTCATTAGTTTGCAAATTGAGTCAAATTGACACAGGGAGTTTCCTTGCCATAGCCTTGAAATCTCTGATCAAGGCTGGTAAGTGACCTCTCAAGCTGACAGGACAGCAACTGCCAAGTCATCTAATGACTACAGAAGCCAATGAAACAAGGACATCCAGCCAGGTCTCATGGGACACACACACACACAGAGAATCTGGCTGGTTTAGGCCTTATTTTGTAAATAAAATAAAATAATTCCCAATCTCCACTTAAATCTAAACATTAGTGGTTTATGCAGGGTAATTAACAAAGCGAAAAGTAATCAAAAATCTAATCAGGACGTGTAATAGTGGGAGAGGGACTGCAAAAATTGGAAATTTTCACATGGTATTAAGGCAGTGGATAAGAAACTGTGTGAGGGGCTGCAATGTTGATTAAAGGCCACTGAGACTCTTCCCCAGATCTTATTAGTATGGATTGTAAAAAGAAAGACTGGGAATATTGGGAATTAAAGTTAAAAAACCCAACACATTTCCCAAGTTCTGCCTCTTACTCATCCTAGGAAGTCCACATTGCAGTCAGGATTAGGAACTAATCCTGACTAATTAGGAATGCTTGGGCTAACCAAGCATTCAGATAGTAACCTTTCCCAGTTCTTACTTGGAGATGCCTTTGCTTCAATCTGTGAACTTTTATGTACCAAGTCTAACGTACCATTACGCAACAACCTTCACCAACACATGTAACTGGAATCTTGTTGGTGACATGTGGAAAGGGAGCAGGCAAGCTGAATGTCCCCATGTCCCCTTCCAACTTACCAACAGCTAATATCTGGGATTCCAAAGTTCTGTACATGACTAGGTTTGTGTAACCCTAGGTTTCCGGATCTGGCTAACAATCACCATTCATTGTTGTTATGTTTCTTCAAGTCAACTCTGATTTATCTTAGACCTACCATGGGTTTTTCTTTTCAAAACTCACTCAGAGTAGGTTTGCCATCACCTTCCTTCATGTCTAAGCAAGTGTAACTTGCCAAGATCATTCAGTGCATTTCCATGGCTGAGTGGGGATGCGAATCCTGGCTTCTTGGAGCCCTGTTCCAACACTCAGATCATTATGCAGTGCTGGCTCCTCAGGAATAATCACACTTAATATATATTTGCCTTTTGGGACCCAGCATGGTGTAGTAGTTTGAATGTGGGACTAGAACTCCAGGGACTAGGGTTCAAATCCCCACTCAGCCATGGAACCTACTGGGTGATGTATCACACACTACTGGCGCCTTTCTCCTTTTTCACTTTAATTCTAGTTGGCAGTCCTGTAGGAACTTTTTATCCCCACCCTTGCCACCTAATGAAGTGTAAGTGACTCACACTGTCTTTTGTATGATGTCCCCCTCCAAAGCTTCAAAATATTAGTAGCGTGTTTTGTGGCTAAAA
>JAIPUX010001232.1:37691645-37705739 GCA_020142125.1 Phrynosoma platyrhinos
CCAACCACAGAGGCAGAATAAGAAGAAATTGATAGATTCTATGAAGGAATACAGGAAGAAATTGAGAGCACAACACAAGATGTCAAGCTAATCATTGGAGATTGGAACGTGAAAATTGGAAGCAAAGATGAATCAAAAACAGTAGGCAGATTTGGATTAGGCAAAAGGAATGAAGCAGGTGAGTGTCTGATAGATTTTTGTAAAGCCAGGAACATAATCATTGCAAACACATTCTTCATACAACCAGAAAAAAGGCTATACACATGGACATCACCAGATGGTCAACACAAAAATCAAATAGACTATATAATTGGAAGCAAAAGATTGTGAAGCTCTATACTGATGGCCAAGACTGGACCAGGCACCGACTCTGGCACAGATCACAAACTACTCATATCAAAAATAAGAGTAAGACTCAAGAAGAAAACAAAATCAGTGATTATACCAAAATATGATCTAAATAATATCTCAACAAAATTTATTGAAAATATAAGAAACAGATTTGGACTACTAAACATAATAGATTGAGAAATAGGGGAACTATGGTATGAAGCCAGGGACATAACAAAATTCCACTATACCAAAATACTAAAATAATGCAGACAGGCACTTTCAATAAATAAAAACAAAAGCCATGGATGACAGAAAAAACACTACAAGCAATAAGGAAAAGAAGAGAAGAAAAACAAGAGGGAGATAGGAACAAATTAAGAATTATGAATGCAACAGCACAACGGCTTGTGTGGAAAGATAAAGAAAATAACTACAACAACCAATGCAGAGAAATAGAAGTTCCCAACAAAAAGGGAAGAACAAGAGATCTATTTCACAAGATCCAGGAAATCAAAGGAAAATTCAAACCAAGGACTGGGATGAACTATGACAATAAAAATAACATAATTCAAGACCAGGAAGGAATAAAAAGATGTTGGATGCAATAAACAGAAGTATTATACAAAAAAGATGACAAAATGAAGGCCACATGGAATGAAAAGCCATATGAAGATGAACCCCAAATTCTAAAAAGTGAGGTGGAAACTGTAATAAGAGAAATAGCAAAAAAAAAAAAAAAAAAAAAAAAGTCACCAGGAGAAGATGATATTCCAATTGAACTGCTGCAATCCACATTGACAGAGTCAACTCTAGTGCTAACAAACATATGTCAACAGATATGGAAAACAAAGTGATGGCCAACAGATTGGAAGTGATCAATATAGATCCCCATACACAAAAAGGGAGAAACAAGAGACTGCAGCAACTATAGAACCATAGCACTGATCTGCCGTGCAAACAAAATCATGCTCAAAATTCTGCAACATAGACTCTAACCATACATGGAGAGAGAAATTCCAGAGGTCTAAGCGGGGTTCAGGAAAGGAAGAGACATGAGGGACCACATTATTATTATTATTATTATTATTATTATTATTATTATTATTAGAAAACCTCACAGATCTGGAACACCTATTAAGGTAGATCAAAGAAGAAAGTGCTAAGGCAGGCTTAATGTTAAACATAAAGAAAACAAAAATAATGACTATTAAGGATCTTCACAAATTCAACCTAGACAATGAAGAAATAGAAATAGAAATAGTAAAAGAGCTCCCATACCTGAGATCAAACATTGATTAAATGGGGTCTGCAGTCAGGAAATCAGAAGAATATTAAGAATGGGGAGGGTGGCTATGAAAGAACTAGAAAAGATTCTAAAGTGTAAATATATACAACTCAGAATCTAAAAAGTTAGAATCATACAAGCCATTGTATTCCCTATTGCCATGTATGGATGTGAGAGCTAGACAGTTAAGAAAGATGATAGGCAGAAAATCAATTCATTTGAGATGTGGTGCTGGAGAAGAGTGCTGAGGATCCCATGGACAGCCAAAAGGACAAACAAATGGGTCCTGGAGCATATCAAGCTGGAAACTTCCCTGGAAGCCAAGATGATCAAACTCAGGCTGTTGTACTTTGGACACATCATGAGAAGGGAGGAGTCTTTGGAAAAAAAAAACAATAATGCTGGGAAAGGTGGAGGGAAGTAGGAAGAGAGGAAGGCCACATGCCAGATGGATGGACTCTATTAAGGAGGACATGGGTATGGGGTTTCAGGAGTTAAGCAGAGCATGGGAGGACAGAGGGTCTTGGAGATGTCTTATCTATAGGGTTGCCAAGAGTCAAGATTGACTCGAGGGCAGTTAACAACAATAATGAACTGATTTATGTAGATGGGCTTATCATTCAGAATTTGATTCAGTTTGCAAACTCTAGTTGGGACTAGCAACTGGATTTAAACCTGAGACAGATGCTTCACTCTGCCTAAGAGTATATCTGGTGATGCCTACACAAGTATGGCAGGCTAGCCACAGCAGATGTTCGCCCTCTATCTTGTGAAGGGCACTGGGCCTGGCTACAGGGGTGTGAGTGTGTGTGTGTAGCTAGTTAAGCATCCCTACTTTCCCTCTCATTGCATGAGACAGAGACTAAACACCTGAGCAGGGTATACGCTCCATGGTGGGATCAGTGAGGGTGAGGAAGGATATAGCCCCATAAAGAGTGAAAATTGCTATGCTTTTAGTTTTTCAAACCTTATTCCAGATTCTCCATCATGTTCAGTCCTGTGCAGATAGTTACCATAATGACTGTTTTTCTCATTTGGCTAGATTAGCCTCTGTGACTTTTGAGAATGACATTTATGTTCAGGCATAGATATCTCTATATACACTTACATAAGGAAATGCAAACAAGCGTGTTAGATCTGCTGCTATTTCTTTTTCTTTTTACCCTCTCCCTCACTCAACCCCCCCCCAATCTCTTTTTGGCAATGTAATATTCTGCAAATGTTACAAGTTTTCTCCCACCAATTACAAATAAATCAACTTAAATGCCTAGAGGAAAGCTGGCTGTTTCAATTTATTGTTTTGTCATAATACTCTGGGTGCCATAGGAGCCAAAATAAACTATCTACCTCTCCTCTTGGAACTCAAAACTATAATGTGAGCATCCTGTCCCTATCCTTTAAGAAAGAAAGAAAGAAAGGGGGAAAGTAAAAAAAAAAAACATGAATAGTGCCTATTAATGGGGGGAAACGTTGTGTTTAAACATATAGGAAGCAAATAGAAATTGTCAGTTGTGGGTGGTTATGCATAGAAGTTAGCAAAAATCATTCTGTGGAACGTATTTCCAGATGAGTCTGCATAGGACCGCAGTCTTGTTTGTTTTGGTTAGGCTATATTGGTTACCCATGAATATTGTCTTTATCTCCTTCCCTTCAGGGGTAGGCAAACTTTCCCCTTTAAGGGCCGAGGGACTTCAGCTCCCAGAATCCCAGGAGCTATTGGCCAACATGGGACTATTGGCCAATATGGCTGAGGCTTCTGGGAGCTGAAGTCCCTCGGCCCTTAAAGGGAAAAGGTTGCCTACAGCCCTCTAGAGCAGATTTTGGCAGGGATGTCTGTTTTGTTGGTTGATGGACATCAATGGATACAATTCTTTGTATATAAATATAGTATGTCAAAGCTTTTCAGGCTTCTTTCCTACGAGAATGTTTAAAATGAATATGAAAAGGAAAGGGTGTGTGTGAGATGAAATTATATGTCTTTAATTCACTTATTTTTGTGGATCCCAATCCACTTCTTTAGATGCACAGAGTACAATATTGAAGCTACAGATATGCAGCCATATTTACATAGTTGCAGAGATGAGATGCTGCTGCTGTTCTTTCTTTATACCTTGCCTTTCCCTCCCAAAAATTGGAACTGATTACAAAAGTAAAATGATTGCAGTACAGTTAAAAACATACAAAAAGTCAACACCAAAGCAAAATTAAATTATTAACAATATTAAAACAATTTAAAATAAACACTTAAGAAGGATTTTTTAAAATGGTCAGAATAGTACAAATTGAAATGATACTGCATTCTCTTGAAGCCAGTGGCATCCTGACCCCTAGTATCACCCATTTTGGGAGTTGAGGGGGCAGTGAGGCTGGCCAAAAGGTCGCACTTGCCTTTCTCTTTTGTTGTGGCAACAGCTTCCTCCTCAGGGGGAGACCACTACTGCGGGGAAGCCTAGAGGATGCACTTGTCCTTCTCCTTGGCCACAGTGGTGTCTTTCTCTTGAGGAGTGGGTCACCACCACAGGGAAGCCAGTTGGGGCACACTCACCCTTCTCACACTGGTTTCACCTCCTTTCTCAGGTGTCACCCAGTGCAGGCCACACTCCCTGCATATCCCAGTGATGCCACTGCTTAAAGCCCTTTCCTTAAAAACCTTCAGTTATAATAGCCTTTGGGAATCAAAATGGTATTTGCCTGCAGATGGAAAGACAACAAGGAGGGGTACAGTGCAGCCTTCCCCAGGAGGGACCTTAAAAGCTGAGGTGCAGCCACTGATAAAGCCCTGTCAGTTGTCTCAATGTATCTGTGATGAGAATGAAATGTCATACGAAAAGATGCAAATTGTGATACAGGTGATAAACCTTCAAAAGTTTACATAAGGTGATTCCAGAAAAGTCTGTGTGGGCATGTGTGAAAGCAGTTGTGCATGTGCATGAACATGTGTGAAAGCAGTCGTGCATGTGCATGAACATGAGATTCGGTCCTTTCTTCTTAGTAAAAACTTCCTCCAGTAAAACTGCTTTCTCAGTAAAAACTGCCTCCTGATTGGTTCATGTATGGATTTAGGTATGGATACAAGTTGATGGTTCTACGTTTGATTATTTTTACACATGTTGAAAATTTAATATGTAATATTTTAGGCCTCAGTGGAGAAAAGGGAGAGAAGGAAAATTCTTCTCACCTGTCTTTCTTTTCTTTTCTTTTTTGGCACAGATTTCTAAGCAACCCCCTTAGGGGATATAGGAATAATCTTTGGCATACCAGCTGCCGGACTGTTATGTGCAGCTTCTAAATTGTACATGCTTCACACCTCTGTGGGTCTTCCCATGAAACTTCTTAGTCCCATGGTGATATAGATAGGCTTTCCCAAGGCTATGGAAGGAAACTAGAACCACACTACAGCTGGCAATAGTGTTAAGCCCCATTGATTTTCATCCATTATGACATGGTCACTTGGTATTAATTTTTCTCTCCTTCAAGCCAAAGCCACTTTTTTTCTTCCATAGAATGTCACAAGTCTGTTTGGAAAAAGCACCTGCATGCATATATTGATTCCATTGAATATCATGGTGTGTGAAGTGAAATGGAAACTCTGCCAGCAACACAAATCTATATTTTCTCTTTTCTCTGAAGATGCCAGCCACAGATGCTGGCGAAACGTCAGAAAGAAACTCTTCTAGAACATGGCCACACAGCCCAAAAAACCCACAAAAAACTATGGATGCCGGCCATGAAAGCCTACGACTTCACAAATCTATATTATTCCCTTTACATAAGCTGTCACTGTATGCCCCTTTTGATCATGTTATGATCCATTAATGTGGGAAAGAAGCCTTGATATTTGGTAAGTGAAGGTATGAAATAACTCCACTAAACATTATTGCACATGAAATAAACTGAAAATTCCACAGATTTGTATTTACATTGTGAACGGGCATACACAGTGTGAAAGGGTATACACAGATCATATGTGCAGCTTATTGCTTTATGTTTGTAATCACAACATGCACTTTTGAGATGCCCCTCAGTGTAGTGGCAGGAAAAATCTAAGACATTTTGCAACCTCAGGCAAAAGTCACAATGAAGCCCCTTTTTGTTTTGTGTACACAAAGTGACTGGCTTAGAAGTTGAACTTTGTTGGGTCAAAGGGTCCTCCACCAATTGGAAACTTAGGGCATCCATGGCTGTGGGGAAGTCAATGCACACACATATTTTAGTCCATGCCTATTTTGGGAATAGGTTTTGGCACCTTAGCTCCTTTAAAGTTCAGGCTAAAACCCAAAATGGATTCACCACCCCAGTTGCATCACTAGGGATGGCCTTTTAAATCTGTGAGCTACCTTGGGTCCCTTTGGGGAGAAAGGCGACATATAAATGAAATAAATAAATAAATCATCATCATCCAATATAGTAACTCATGGTGACCACCCTACCCTTGACCCTCTCCCATGCTATACCATACAGAATCCTTAGTAACTTTTTTTTTACATTAATGTTACTTATAAATAATAATTTCTGTATATATTACTGAATATAATGGTAATAGTTGTGAAATAAACAACTAGAAAAATTAAAATTATACCTTCAAATTACAATATTGTTTGCATAGCCTAAATGTATTTGCATGTACATAGATAGTTTCATGTGGCTAAAGTGAAAATTTGGTAAGATGTGATATTTTTAAAGAAATTTTGAAAATAATAATTTAAAACAACAACAACAACCCTGAGACCTCTTCTCCTTTCTCCTTCCATTGAGCCTTGCCTCACTCACACCATCTCTTCTGCTAAGTGCCAACATTTTAAAGGGATGCAGGCAAAAGCCACAGCCCATTTCTGCCAAAAGGCAGATGTTTGGGGAACAGTGGTGTCACCCCACCCTGGGGTGTCATCTGGTGCAGTCTGCATGGCGCTAATAACACCCCTGAAACACCCCATTGACATAGAAATAACCAGCCACCACTGCCTCTACCACATGCAGGGAGGGTGTTGCAGGTTAGCATAAGGGGGTGGGTTAGGTCACGTAGTGCCCAGTCTTCCAAAAGGGGTTTGTGACTACAGGCTCAGCTGGCAGAAAGAACTAAGGTGGGTTGCTCTGCTGCCCCCAGCATTTTGCACCTCGCACTGTCACCTGATGCTGTCTAATGGTAGGGCTGGCCTATGTAGTGGCTTGAATTCCAATGAATGAGTTCTCTTCTAGTTCTGGGATTCTTCTAAACCAGTGCTAATGGGGCCAAAGCAAATGTGCAGCATTCACAGACCTTGAGGGATAAAGAAAAGGATACAAATGAGGAATGCGGTCTTGCAAGTGTGTTTAAGGGCCTGGCAACTTTTGACAACTGAAAGCAATGTGGAATTGGTGGTGGAGAACAGCACAAAGAAAAATGTCAACTTTGAAGGGAGTGTATGGAAAGGCTTTCGTGCACAAACAAAGCAGCAAAAACACAAAGTGCCTCTCGAAATAGCACAGTGATAAGTCTATTGAGCATGTGAGTCATCTTTTCAGTTAGTGAGAATGATTAGGTGCAGATCACTATCAGGAAAACCACTATTCTCTGCTAATACTTTGGGGGGGGGATTGCTCTGCTTGCCAGTTTATTATTACATTCAGATTGCCAAAAATTAAGCAGGGTTGAGGCTTTTTGTTTGCTCAGGAATGTTGTTGATGGTAATAAAAATAATAAGACCAGTCTCTTTAAGCTATGTTCCAATATGACAGTGGAAGATAGTGCTGGTTAACACTTCACTCAAAGCCCAGAAGTAGAATAACAGCAGTGACTGGGAGTGAAAAAACTATCAGGAGCCCCAAGCTTATGGCAACTGTGTCCCAAAAACTCATTTGCCATTCTAAAAGCCACCCATGTGCTCATAAGTTCAATGAAATAACTTATTCAAATAAACTGTTGCAATTTTCACAGAGAGTTTATTAATTCTCTCTCCCCCCCCCCCTATCTTTGACATGGTAATGGATTTATTCATTAGGTGACTGAAAAACAAAATAAAGGGCCTGGATTTGGGTTGCATCATGCGCTTCTAATGCAAATTGACTCCCTTGCACAAGACAACTTTCTCATTATTCCTCATAATTATATCGATACCATTGCATCATTGCAAGAATTAACCTATAATAAAGGCCATGTTAACCTAGCATCAAAGCAAATGAATTCATTTAAACCATCCACTCCTAATTAATAATTTTCAAGGGTCTAAAGTAACAGCATGATGGATGACAACAGGAATCTGGTTCTGCTGAAGTCAGTGGGAAATCTCTCAAAGGCTGGAGAACATGATGAGTGTAATAGTGGCGTCTAGATGGCAGGAGCTATGAAGAGTGGCAAATGACTTGGAAACATTATCTATGATAGCCAAACCAGAAAACCCTTTATATCAGTGACAGCTTTGTCATTGCTTTAAAGGAAGAAGGAGGCCAACGTGGGAACTGACATAATTTCTGACATCAGAGGGTGAAGAGAGAGATTTCCTTCATGGGACAAGATCCACAGGAAGGTTTAAAGGGCTATATCTAGATAGAATTGCAAAATGATAACAATAATAAATAATAATGCTATACAAAACCATTTGATAAATGTTATTTATTATGCTTATGCTGCCTATGCTGTTTTCTGGAACCTCCTTAGCCCAACACTTATAGATTTGTAGATGGAAGGGGGAGCTCAAACCCTGGGATTTAATCTGGCCCTTGTGGGGTCCCAGTCTGGATCTCTGGGGTTCTGAAAAGCACCTCACTCCCTTCCCAACGATACCATTATTTGTTGGTTTCCCAGCGTTCATATGGGTTTTTCAGCCTATTTAAAATGTCACTCCTAAGACTGAGGCTTACAGACTACACAGTTACAGCACTATGATCCCACTTTAACTGTGAATGCTACATCTTATGGAATCCTGGGATTTACAGTTTGGGGATGAACTTGAAGAGACTGAACTTGAATCATAGCACTATAACTGTGTCATGTGAATCTCTACCATCAGAGAATGTACTGATATTTTGTGGTCCATCCTTTTGCCCTTTCCTCTAGGAATGTGTCCTCTGGCAACTCTGAAGTTGCATTTGGCCTTTGGTTCCCCATCAGTGCCACCAGGGCCATTCCAAGGGATTTTCCTGCCTGAAGTAAAGCAACAATTGATTCCCCGACCCCCTGCCCTAATGTCAACCAAGGTATTTTGGCATATGAGGCAGAAAAATCCTATAAGCACTGCTCTTCCCCACCATACACAGGCAGAGAAAATATAAGAAACTAATGAAACAACTGATAACTTGCTGACCTTATATGGCACACGACACCTGCTACGTGGGGCTACTGTCTCACTTTGCCTAGTGGTGGGACTGGCATTAAGTGACACTATTAACTGTGCAATGATGATGTGTGAGAGTGTGAAGATGATGAAGAAAGCAGATCTTATCCCTTCCAAATTCCATATGGGTCTTGCTTCACACAGTATGAGAATGACTGCCATAATTACAGAAGGTATAAGCAACTGTCATAGGCCCAGGGGCCACTTTTCAGGTTGACCAAGCCTCATAGACTGCACCTTTTGCATATTTGTATGCTTTGTGTTTGTGGGGAGAGGTTAATTGTTTAGTTAAAATACATTATATACACACACACAACTAAAAGCTGAAATTAATTAAATTCTCTCAATAGCACCAAATGCATTTGTCCAACCATGCTAAATTAATTATTATTTAAATCTTCTATTTAATTGACTTTAATTAATATGGTATCAACTATGATGCCAACTGGTTGGTATTGAACTAAAGGGAACTTCACTGACTAGCCAGTTGACCACAGTCCTTTTAGCTCTTTCCCTCATTGACTATAATTGATTCTTTGGACATATCATAAGACAACATGACTTAATGACAAAGGTAATAATGTTTGGTGGAGTTGAAGGTGGTAGGAAAAGAGGGAAATTGCATTATGGGTGGATTGATTCAATCATGAAAACCATGGCTCTGAGTTTACAAGACTTGAAATCCAGGCTGTAAATAACAGGAGAGCTTGGAGACCTCTTATTCATAGACTCATCATAAGTTAAAAATGACTTGATGGCAATAAACAACAACAATAATGCATTCAGCAGTTAGTTCCCAAATGTTGGGAAACCATGATGTCCATTTTTAAAACTTCGGGGAAGTACTGAAGGGGCACAAGGAGGTTTGAGGGTCACTTGCAACTCACAGACTACACATTGCCTACCCTTGGGCTACAAAATTGCACAAAAGGGGTTTTTGTCTTTCACTTGTACATCTAGGATCTTGTCCCATTTAAAGCTCCTAATAATATCATGTTGAACCACTGATCTGGTCAGAGATAAAGATGAACTGCTGAGGAATAATCACCTATGGATCAAAACAGTGGTACTCAATCTTTGGTCCTCCATATGTTTTGGATTCCAGTTCCCAAGGATTCTGGGAGCTGAAGTCCAATACATCTAGAGGACCAAAAAATTGAGAACAACATGATCTAAAGCACAGGGTGAGGGGTAGGTGGAAGAACTATGCTTTCTCCTGTACTGAGAAGTAGATGATTTAAAGTAGTCTATTCCTGTTTCTATTGGGAAACTTCTAGATAATTTTACCTTTCTGGGACCTAAATTTCTAGAGACTCTTTTCTGTGGAGTCCTTAGTTGATGCTATTGTGTGCTTTCAAGTCATTTACAACTTATGGCAACCCTAAGGTAAACCTATCACAGAGTTTTCTGGGGCTGAGTGTGTGTGATTAGTCCAAAGTCATCTAGTGGGTTTCCATGGCTGAGGAAGGAAATTAAACTCTGGTCTCCAGGGTTATAGTCCAACATTCAAACCATGACATCACTCTGGCACTCATTATTAGGGTGATTATTAATTCATGACTGGATGACTTTGGACTAATCACAACAAGAATGGCTGATGAGTCAAGCTGAGAGTCTGAGCTTCCCCATCAGAGCTAATCAGGGAGTGACCCCAAGTCTTAATAACTCTCTTCTGATAACACTGTTCAGGAAGGGCCAACATCTCTACTACAGCTGAAAAAGAGGCAATGAGAGAATCCCCTGAATGCCTCCCCTAATGGCTAAAGTTTCTCAAGACTCCCATCCCATGAAATGCCATCAGCTTTGTGCCTGATGTAGAATGGGAGGAGACAACCTCATTTCAGTTGAGTTGAAGACAGAGACCCAATATTAATCCCAACTAGAATGCAGCCACTGAATCAAAAAGAACTGGATAAGTCAATACTCATGTAGTTTCCATTGATTGAGTGGGTCTACATAAGTTCAGACTAGCAACAGGATTTAGGCTTAAAATTTTTGATACTAAGGATGTCACAGGTCTGATGTATGGCATACGTTAGACTGCAATCACACTCATTTGAAGTTAAGTCCTATCCAAGTCAATGGGATTTACCAGTACCTCTGAGAAGACATGTATAAGGCTGCACTGTTAAATTAGGCTGTAATCCTACACATACCACCATGAGCCTTTAGGCCAAGTCTGAATGTGTGAATCTTTCATCAAGCCGTTCACATTACCTGGAACAATATCAAGTTAAAAAAATTAATTAACTTGAAAGAGGGAGTGAATTCAGTCATTACAACTGTCATCTGAAGACTAACTCTCAATAATTTTGTAATTTACGATCCCAAATGAAATGTCCTCTTGAAATACGGTGAAAGTGGAGGGAATACCTCAATAATCACTGCAGATAACCTCATCTGATCTACAGAGTGGGTCAATTTAGATGGCTTTAGGATGGGATGACATCAGCTATTAGTGACCCATCTTGAATGACAATGGTGGAAAGGGTACAGAAACCATGCAAAGGACTTTCTATCTTCTCCACTAAGTTAGGCATCCATGCTATATGGTGGGTGGGTTTAGGTAGGACAAAACCTTCCAAATTTGAGAAGCTGTTCTAGAAATTGTTAACAGCTATACTTTCCCTATATTACTCAATATATGAGAACAAGTGATATAAACTGCATAAATATTTTACCTATAAGGTGAATAAATCCTCTCTTTTGCTCTCTTTCCCAAAGCCTATTTGAAAAACAGGAAATATAAAAAGGAAGTGAATTCATAAAATATTGTATTAATTCCATTAAAAGAATGTATTTTGTTTTTTAAAGTAGTTGATGAAGATTAGAAGGAGACAAAGTCCCATGTGTTTACAGTTTGTCTCCTTCTAATTTTCTACTGTAAATACTTGCTTTCCAGTGTTTTGTTCTGTTCCTAAAGTAGTTGATGAACAGTACATACTCTTTATAATATACATATGATTATGTATTTAAAAAGAGTGGGAAATTACATTTTGATGAAACAGAGTATTCTGATTCTAAGAAAATACACAAGGAGGAAGTGTCTGTAAATAAAGAACAGGGAGGCTTCTATACACATTAATGAGTAGCAATGCTGTTGCCTAATGGATGCAATGAACCTGGATCTGAAATATAAACATGTTTAGGATCTTACTATAAGAAAGCAAAACATATTGACTGAGGCCACATTCACACATCCATACATGGACTATTTGGGGGCAGAGTACATAGGAGAGTGTGGTGTAGTGGTTTGAGTGTTGGACTAGGACTCTGGAAACCAGGGTTTAAATTCCACTGGACCATGGATGCCCACTGGGTGACTTTGGGCAAGTCACACTCTTTCAGCCTCAGAGGAAGGCAAAGGCTCCTCTCTGCCAAGAAAACCCTGTGATAGGTTTGCTTTAGAGTTGCCATCAGTGAGAAGGCCTTGAAGACACAGAATAACAAAGAGGACATTTCTGTACATCTCACAGTCCTTCTCTCTCTTTCTCTTTCTCTCCCTCTCCCTCTTCAGAGATATAGACATCCATACGTAGATATGTAGATATGGATGATACAAATATATACTCAGAATCAAAACCCACTGAATTCAATAGGACTCACTCCCTGGTAAGCGTAGGATTGCAGCTTTAATGTGAGCCTGTACTGTTGTTATCCAAAGGTTGGAGATGTCTGATATTTCTTATTCAAACTGACAAGTTTTTCAGTAGTTGTAATGGGAACACAGTAAGTGCTGTTTTTCCACATTGTTTCTGGTGAGGAGGAATTTGCTTTTTAAAAGGGTTGTGTACGTAATCGCAGTGGTCTGAGTCCAGACTTCATCACACTGAAGCATCTCATCATCAGGTTTTCAAGGTAGAAGGCATCAGGAGTGGTTCACCATTGCCTTCTTCTGGAAAGTGTTAGTCATGGTGTCCTTTCCCTTGTCTCTGAGAGATTCTACATACAGTGTCTCCCAGTAGCTGTTTGGCACCTTTAGTCTGGCTTCTCAACCAAAGCCTGTCTGCCATGAGACACCCTACCCAACAGCATTGCTACTGTCGGCATGGTTTCTTGCCTCAATCTCACCAGGTGGAAAGGTAGTGACTTGGTGGGCCTATTGAGTGTAGACCCACTGAAATCAATGAGTAGCCCCTGGAAATAAATGGGATTGCATCTGGGGAACTAGAAATCTACAAATGCTTATGCTACAATTTATTTGGCACAGTCAGTCTCAAAGTTGCTACAGGATTTTAATGAGTTTTTTTTTTTAAAAAAATGTAAAGTTTTTATATGGTTTTATTTGTGAGCCACCCTGTGTCCCTTTCTGAGAAATGAAATGAAAGTGAGGTCCTTTTGCATCCCGATGTTCCAGACAAACAGGCTATAAGTCTCTGAACTCTGCCCAAATGGGATGGAGCCATGACTAACTTAAGACCCGCTTATCACACTGGGTCTCTCTGTAAGTAGGAAGGCAAGGGATCCAACCCTGAAACTAGGGGCTATAGCCAATGAGGAGCCCCATTGAATCAATGGGACTTACCTAAGTGTCGGCTTGCCATGCAGTAACTACTTCTGTGGGGTCTACTCTGGTTCTAAAAATTAAAATGTTTTACACTCTTATTGTAAAGTTTTAATTTTTTTTTAATCTTGTGAGCCACTTTGGGTCCCTTTCTGGGAGAGAGGCGGTGTAAAAATGAAATCAATCAATCAATCAATCAATCAATCAATCAATCAATCCTGTAGCTGGGATGAACATTGGGAGTTATCCCACTGATCGCAGAGTGGTTTATAAAAATAGCTTTGAATGAATGAACGTGGTCCTTTCCCTAAAATGGCATCCTGCCTCCACCGCTCAAGGGACAGACTGTGGTGTGTGTGTGTGTGTGTGTGTGTGTGTGATGGTGGTGGTGGTGGTGGGGAATAGCCAGGGCTCCCCCTCCTCCCTCCCTCGGAGGCGATGCCTGTTGCCTTTGGTGTCCCCATGCATCACTCTGACACCCCCATTCAGAGCCTGGCCGCGGGAAAGCGGTGCTAATCGTGGCTCTTTGGGGGCTCTGGAAGGGGCTCGCATTTGGCCATATGCTGGTCCTTTCCAGGTCGGGCCCTCTTGGGGAGAGGGAATTAGTCCAGCCCTTAAGCTTCTGGGGAAAAGGGGGCTGGCTGGCTGGCTGGCTGGCTGGG
>JAIPUX010001232.1:37715612-37731034 GCA_020142125.1 Phrynosoma platyrhinos
TTTAGAAGGTGCTTATTATCACATTAGCAGAGGAGTCGGAGACACATGGCATATTACTCACCCAGTGCCTCTAGGCAAAGATTTCTCGTCTTGAAATCAACCAGTATAACCAGATTTCTTATGGGAAATTACAGGAGGCAGCTTTAAACACTTCTCCCGGAAAGATAGATATTCCTTTCTCTCTCTCTCTCTCCCCCCCCCCCCCCCCCCCCCCATCAGCGACAAGCAAAAGTAATCAGCCATTTATACAGCTCCAGACCTGGAATTCAGTGAAGAGAAATGGGAGAGACTAGATGGAGATCAGGGGAAGGGAAGGGCCATATCATGCCCTCTGGCTGCAGTCCTCTCTCTCTCTCTCTGCCTTGAATGGGGAGCCAGTCCTGTTGGATTCACTGGCACTGCTTTGGGCTAAAAACGGTGGGTCCCTGCTGACTATGCCTCTTGCAGTCATTAGTGTTAGCTCTCCTCTTCTTGCCTTTTTGGAAGTCCTGTAGTTTGGAAGTAGTGGTTTTTCAAAGTCCCCCTCCTCAAAACAAAACAAAACAAAACAAAAACCATTCTGCTTTATGAATGCACTTGCCTACAAGCAGGTATTCTGTTCATAATGGAACTAAGCACACAGAAACACCAACACCCATCATCCACACACTGACAGAAAATGATGGCGATAACACCATAATGATATGATCGAAGAAGCGGGAAGAGATTGTCTTCAGTGCTTCACCACATCACCAGTCCCCCTTCTATATGGGCTGCTGAACTACTTATGGATGAAGATCATATAGGCCTTGCCCTGGTCCACACATTCTTGTACAGCCCTGGATTGCTCTACAGTCAACTCCTGAATAATTCGGGGCCTGGATGGCACCTTCCTGTCCTTTCCCTGATGACAGTAAAATCAAGGGACTGCCATGGGGCACTGCAGGTATAAGGGGATGATGGGGGGAAAGGACCTGTCTTTCACTGTGTGTCCTAAAAGGGATTCTGGTTATTTTTATTTATTTTTCTCCAGCTCATGTCCCATTTCCCCATCTGTTTATGCATAATAGGAGCCAGGCAAGACCACGATTGCTTCCTTCTGAATAGCTATAATGCCACACTTCTGCTTTTTGGTCACACCAGACCATGGTGCGGCATTGGGATCTGAATTAAATAAATGAGAAAGGGATGGAGGACCACAATCCTTTCCTCAGCCTCCATCCACATTTCTCACTCCCAGTCTCACTCACTAAGGAGACCCCTACAGCCAAGGCAAAGGGCAAGGCCAGGCTGTGGTTGTTACACCTCCCTCTCACCACCTACCACTCTGTCTCAGCCCTTTGTTCCAAAACAAGAGGTGTGTATGTGTGCCTTCAAGTCACCTGCTGATTTATGGAGACCCACGTCCATTTCATAGGATTTTCTTAGGCAAGAAATATTAAAAGGTGGTTTTGCCAATTTCTTCCTCTGAAATATAGCCTAAAGGACCTGGTATTCCTTGGCCTCCTGGTATTCAACATGCCTTCCTGGAAACAGGTTGCATTAGAACATACTTTAATCAAAGTTTTCCTGGATTAAGCCAACACTTTCTGCAACATCCATAACATATATTGGAAGAGCTGTTCAGCAGCTGAGCACATGCTGTGCTTGCAGACAGTCCCAAGTTCCACCCCACATTCTATACATTAATACTAAAGAATTTTGGGAACTGTAGTTTTGTGAGACATTTATCTTTCTCTGTCAGAGAGCTCTGGTGCCACAATAAACTACCATTCCCAGGATTCCCTAGCACTGAGCCTGGGCAGTTAAAGTGGTCTCAAACTGGATTATTTTTGCATTATGTTTTGGAACATTGATGGACCAATGGTATGACTAGCTATAAGGCAGACAAAAATGTTGCAAAGGGCTGGAGTCTTTTCTTGCATTAACAGTGTTCTTTCTATATTAGTCAACAACTACACTATATTAGTCCAGTTCAAGTGCTGGGAAGAACTGAAAGCAGATTCACAGACACAATATAGTCTAGATATATTTCCTCCTGGAAATAGGTGGCTTTAGAAGCAGCCTTCAATCAAAGTTTTCCTGGATTAAGCCACCACTTTCTGCAATACCCATAACATATATTGGAAAAGTTGTTTAGCAGCTGAGCGCCTGCCTTGCCTGCAAAGGGTCCCAGGTTAGGCTCAGTCATGAATGTGACTGAGATGTTTTTGTCCAGCCCTCTCATACCATATATTCACCAATGAAAGAATCCCCATTCAGGAAGGGCAACTAAAAGGGAAAAGGGAGTGTAGAAACTAGGATGAAATCTCCATTAGGAAAACCCTCTCCTTTTTTTTTCTTCTTTTTTTTGTTCTGAATTCTTCCGCTCAAGACCACAGCTTCCAATACTGGCTTTAAGCAGCCTCCTGCTTGGCTATTTTCTCTCTTGTTTATTTAATGCAGAGGGGTTAAATTGAGCTCCATACTGGGCTTGACTTTTTTCCTGCTCTCCTTCAGTGGAGGTTTCCACCTGCTGGGGAAAGCTTTGGCTCCAGTGATAACAAGATAAAAGGAACAGAGCTGGCCTTTGGCCGCTGACTGGGTGACATGGCAGCCCCTTTTTCTGTATGACTAAGCAGCTTTTTTTGGGTGTGTGTGTGTGTGTGAAGGAGCAACATAAATACTTGTACCCTCTCAGTTTTTACACATGCACAACAGCCACAAAAAACAACAGGGGTGGAGAAGACTTCGTTTCTCTCTTTAAAACAAAATACACAACAAATAAGAAGCAATCAGGGGAAGTTGGAAGTGGAGATGCTAGCTGCTTTACAAAGAAGTTTCAGCATTTTTTGACTCACACTGTTTCCTTGGAAATGCTTCCACTGCACAGAATTTCCTCTTATTGAAATTTCCTTTGCCTGATAGAAATGAAATGGGAGAAATTGCTATCAATTACCCTGGGAGTGAAAGGCAGAGGGAACCTGGGCAGTGGGAGGAGATAAAAGAGGACAGAGAGCCAAAGAAATGCCAGATTACATAATCCAATGTCCTTTCATATTTTTAACCAAGTAAACACATGAAAACAGTGATAATTTCTCCACACAATTAGGTAAATACAAAATGAGAGTTTTTACAGTCTAGGCAAATTTGTCTAGAATTGCTTTGGTTATGACACCTACCTAATACTTACAACAAATATGTTAACATGTTCTAAGACATATATTAAAATATCACTTAGCATTTTAGGCTACTTTTTAAATACGAGCATAGCGGAGATCATTTGCAGTTTACAGCCCCATCCCATTTATGTCTGCTCAGAAGTACACTCCTCTTGTGTTCAGTGGAATTCATTCCCACCTGTTTAGGACTTCAGGTTCAATCTCACTTTTGCATAAGGTGGTTAAGAAATGGTGAAAGGCTGCATTCCTGCCCACTCCCCCATCCCAAGTCTTATGTGTTCCAGAAATATCTCTATTTTCATATTTTCTACACAAGATTATTGTTGTTGTTGTATAGTTTAAGAGTTTGTTTGTTTAGTGAATGGAGTGAAACCATTACGCTTGTTTAATTATTTTTCAACTCCTGCCATCATATGAACAGAAACCTGAATAAAGAAAAGTCTGAAGCTGCATAAGCCATTGCCCTTAATTTGCAAGGACTGAGCAGAGATTTTGATAACAGGGTGACTTGGAGGTCTGTCATTCATGGAATCAAGTCTAAGGGGGGTTGCAGACTGCCAGAAATAGTGCAAATTGAGTCCACTTTAAGGGTTAAGGTTAGGGTTAGGGAATCATGGGAACTGTATTTTATTGTGGCACCAGAGCTCTCTGACAGAGAAGGCTCAATGTCTCAGAAAATAAACAATTCCCATGATTCCCTAGCACTAACCCTAACCCTAAAAGTGGACTCAATTTGCACTATTTCTGGCAGTCTGCAACCCCCCTGTTGACTTGATAGCAATTTAAAATAACAACAAAGGTTAATATTAACTTATCTACCCCTAACATTAAGACAGGGGTGGGAAGCATGTGGCTCTCAGACATTGTTAGTCTGCAAACCTAAGCATTTATCAACAGATGCTGTTGGTCTGTAAACTCATGCTTTGTTGGCTAGGGCTGGTGGGAGCTGCAGTCCAACAACATTTGGAGGGCTACTAGATTCCCACTGTTGTTTTAAGGTTACAGTCCTACAAACATGTGCCGGATCTCTGTACTACTTCTTTCTGAACTGGATGTGTATGAATAGAATACTGATTATTCTGTAAATACTATTTCTATGCTCTTCTATTTGCAAAGGAGCATAGGAATTTTAAAAATGCTTCCATACTCTCTTCAAGTATAGTGGATGACACTGGAGCTCAAAGCAGTCATTAGATTCATTTTTAAAAAATAAAATGAAAATGAAATATGTTGGAATGGGGTAATCACATTTTGGTACTTTGTTAGTGCTCATTCATTAATGTTCTGAGATTTTGACATACACTGCGATTGTGATCAGCCACATCCTGAAAACATTTGAAGTGTAGGTTGTGAAATCTGAACACAATAAGACACACTCCTGACAAATGAAGCAGCTATAAGATTAGACCCTGTGTTTAAAATGACAACTGGTATGACATTAGTTTCCTCACACTAAATGGTATGTGAATTAGTTGTTATTCATCTAAGTGCTCCTCCAAATTGGCTAAAAGCCTCAGGATTTGGCAGGCATTGTATCTGTAGTTTTTAAAACCCATACACATGCCTCCTGACCTGGTCTATTTCTCATGAATTTCTGGGACTAACTATGATTTTTTAAACCTGTGGCAGGAGGTATGTTTTTTTCCATCCCCTCCCACCCTCAGGAGTTTCTGATATAAGCAGAGATAAATTCTCAAATCTGTATGCATTGTCTTAGTTCCTCTTGTGCTTCTGGGTGATCCCTCTGATGATGTGTTGAATGAAGTTATGATTTTTGACGTGGATTTTTTTCCTTTGACTTTTCTTACTCCATTCCAGTTCCAGTTACCAGACTGAACATTTCCTCCTCTTTCTTTCTTTGACAGTAATAATGGTAAAACAGTATAGCACAACGACTGTAATAAAAATAAATATAAAAATAAATGTACAAAATAGGGAACATGGATATTGGGGGGAGGTTTTCAAAGAATTAGCCATGTTAATTTCTTGCAGCATAAAAAGAAGGGGATGAAAAGGGGGGGGGGAAAGAAACTAATGTGGCAGCACCTTTACTATTTTTTATTTTCACATGAGCTTGGATGCTGATAAAGCTACCTCTTTGGATGTATCTGAAGAAGTGGATTTCTTGGGTTCTGCATACAAAGAAGTGGATTTATATCTATGAAAGCTCATGTGGAAATAAAAAACAGTTACTCTTACAAGTGATGTCACATTCCTTCCCCCCTCCCTGTTCCTTCCTTCTTTTTATACCTGGAGGGGGGAGAGCAAGGAAGAGATGTTGGGTTTATGAAGAGGATGAAGAAGAGGGAACGAAACTCTGCCAACACCACATGTCAGGCAGGAAAAAAAGGACACAACCTTAGTTTATTTAGGTTTATAGGACTGGATGTAGGAGCAAGAGATTTCATTACAAGGCATGAAATCCAGAAACAGAATAGTCAACATTTACTCAGATTGTTGGCCCATCTGCAAGAGTAAAGCTTTGAATGATCTCTGTGCAATTTGGCACAATTTCCTGAACCCAAAGGCCACCTAATTGACTCATTCCAGAAACCAACCTTAATGGTGGAACACAGCTGCAGTTTTACGCACACTCCTAACACGCAAGTAAGTTTTTTGAAAGAATTAGGATTGTGCAACTGATATAGCCCATTACAAACTGAATCATTCAGTCCAAACTGGATTGGATTCAAATTTGATTGAATCAGTCTGAATTGGGCCTGGATTAGGTCTTTTTCATATTGCTTCAGGGTGAGTCACTGATCTGGAAATTGAAAGAAAACCAGACAATTTTCTTCAAAATGATGCAAAACAGTACCATATAAAGAAAACATAAAAAAGAAGGATAGGGAGAAGTGGGATCCTAGACTTTGCACATTGACAGTTCTAGCTTCCAATCTGTGATAAGATTCTTTTCAGTCTCAGTGCTTCAGGGGAAGGGATGATGAAATTATCTTGCCCTCTCTTATAGTCTTTGATAGTTGTCTTTTAGCATCAGGGACATTTTTTGTATTGGAGCCTGTTGCATTAAAAATAGTTTGTGTTTCTTCTTCCTTCATTCTTGTTATTGTTGCTGTTGTGTGCCTTCAGGTTGTTTTCAACTTATGGTGACCCTAAGGCCACCCTATCATGGGGTTTTCTGGGGATGAGAGTGTATGATTCCTAGGTCTAGGCTTCCTAGGCCTCCCCTTCTTCCTGCTTCTGCTCCTCTCTGTTAACCTCCTCCTCTTCCTCTTCTACATTTTCCCCAAAGCAGGGACACAAAATGGATCACACAAATTAAAGATAAAGGGGTACATGATCAGGCAATCTTCTGGTCATACAGTTCACAGCAGTAAAAGAACAAAAAAACCTACTGGAATATTGCTTGGGAACTGTAGTGTGAGGTGTAATCCACGTGGTAGACAGCCACATTTGACAGGAAGAAAGAATTACAAGAGAAAAAAAATGAGCAAATTTATTCAAATAGTAAAGTTACTTATCAACAGATGATGCTTCATCAGCTGGTCTTCTGATCACACATTTCATAGCACTCAACAAAGTGATGTTAACATTATGTATCCGCTTACGAGGCAGCCATCGAGCTTTGAGCACCAGCTGGCTTGCTGAATGTTGACCAAACATACACATAAAATCCCATAACATTCCAAACTGGGTGAAAACTTCCCAGAGAAATTTTGTTTGATTTTGTTTGTTTTGGTTTTTTACATGAGAGAAATTCCTATTCTGAACTAACTGGAACCATGCAAATGCTTGTAATGTGTTGTAAACCTATGTAGATTGTCTCTAGTCTCTTTTTTCCAATACAAAAAGCAGGATTACAGTACAATCTTCACACTGCCACCATCTCCAATAATTTGCTATGTTTGGAAGCTATAGCCATTTATGAATCATTTCATTAAAAGTATATTTTTATGGATTTCTAATCTGGATGTAAAAGATTGTAAACAAGTTACTTGACCATCAGACTGGAGACATTCTAACTCCTGAACCCAGATATTATTTTCAGACCATAAGGTTTGTAGCATCTCTTACTAGATTGCTTTGACTACCACCCTTGAGTAGTCCTTGCCACACCTGAACAGATGGCTTTTCATTCAGTTGTTGTTTGGTCCAGTTGGCTCTTGCTCATTTTATCTGCTGCCTACGTTGCCATGACTTTGCTAAGAGCACATATGTATAACTACAGAATAAGATGAAGGCACTGAAAAAAACTAGAAGAGACTAACTTTAAAATTGAACAACTATTTTGGCTTTGTAACTGCAGAGGCAAAAGCTAGAGAAAGCATTCCATGAAAATATTTAATTTAAATGAGGCAAAACAGAGACCATGTGTTCACTATCTCAGTATATACTGACTGTAGTTAATAACAGCAACTTTCCTTTCTCATAGATATAATAAAAGCCAAGCTATTGTAGCTTTCTTAAGACTGTGGATAGGGTTGCTAGCTCTTTTAGGCCTTGTCAGGAATTTAGAAATAATAGATGAAAGTATTACTAGCATGGAAATGAAGTTATGGAACAGTTTCTCTTATTTAATTGAACTTGGGCTGCTGTTGAAGGCACAGAAGCAGAGCTAACAAACAACCACACTCAAACTGACAACTTAGAATTGAGCAATTTAGATATCTTACACATATAAGAACATAATAATGTAATAAACAACACTTATTCATATTACTGAATATCTTTATGACAGTTTATTAACAAAATATCAGGGAATGCAACTTATGAGTTGTAATTAAACAATGTTAGGTGTGGTGTTAAGAATCTAGAATGCACCTATGGATCAACAAGTTTAACTGCCTTTTCTTAAGCAGGTAATCCTGTGCTGAAAGCTTCTATAACAGTTGTCTGCCAAACATTTTATTGAAATCTTATATTAGTCTTCTTAGATGGTTGATTCTATTGCTCAACTGCCATTTCATTTAGGATTTTTAAATTCATGATAATGACAACGATCCACAATTATCCTCATAATTCACCTCTTAATCCTCTTCCACCTGCCAACATTGTTCTTAAATTGTGGTATCCAGAGGTGAACAAGGTACTGAGAAAACTAACAAATGCTAAATCAAAGAGGTACTGTTATTTTTTAACCATGCTGTTCTATGGATGTTTACTCAAAAGTATATCCCAATGGAGCACAATTTTATGGGGAAGTAAGTTCCACTAAGATCTCACCAGTGAGGCTTACTTCCAAGCAAAAAGCCAGTATACAAGCAATCAGTATACTGTATGACTTTAGTCAGAAGGAAGTCCCACTGGTCCAACTTATATTTAGGTAATATGTACAAGATGCCAATCCAATCCTTTGAAATGTTTAATACAATCTAAAATGGCATTGACCTTTTATGTCATAGCATCATATTGTTGATTCATGCATAGATTTTTTGAACACCTATATATTTCATGAAAGTGTTATTGGTTAGATCAGGGGTTCCCAACCTTTTTGACTCATGGAGCCCTTATTTCTATGGCAAAGCCCCTAAGAGGCCTACCCAATGTCTTACAAGTTAATGGTGTTTAGGAGTATATATGAAAATTTATTCTTATTCTCTAATTTCATTCAATTTTTATTTCTTCATTTTCCTGGAGCAGCCGCAGAGCACCTGGGAAGTGCACACAGAACCCAAAGGGCTCCTCGGACCACAGGTTGGGAAACCCTAGCTTAAATAGTACTGAATATTATACTGTGAATTTCAAACTATTTTTCTATACTGATTTTCATTCTTTTTCCTTTATTTGACCAATGTCCTGAGGAAATATAAACATTTAGACCAACCCTTTGATGTGATAGTAGAGCAAGGCATAATACATGGAAGTCTGCAGACCACATCTGACATTGCAGCTTGTTCCATCTAACCTCATAGCCCCTGCTAGTTCACAGGTGGTGTCTCTCCAGTTGGTCTAATAAGTGAGTGCGAGGAAGTGGGTGCAAGCTGGGCAGCTAGTTGGCTTTCTACCTTTATAGAACAACCCAATTAGAAAATTAGGCCAGTATTATTAGACCAGAATAACCAAAAAGCACCAGATCCTGTCTGATCTTGGTAGCTAAACAGGATTATCCCTGGTTAGTACTTGGTTGGGAGACCGCCAACAAATACCAGGCATTGTGGGCTATATTTCAGAGAAAGAAACTGTCAAAACCACCTTTGAGTATTCCTTGCCTAAAAACACCCTATGAAATTCATGGGGTTGCCATAAATCGACAGGTGACTTGAAGGCACATACACTCACATACACATTGCAGGATAAGGCAAAAAAAAAAAAAAAAAGTGGCTTGCTTAAGACTAATACTAGTAGTTGACATAAAATTTGGAGCTGAGGCTTCCCAGATCACACTCACCTACTGAATAAATGAGTTATGTTTCCATTAAATTAAAAAGGCAATACTTTTCAGCAGAGATAGGCCCCCTTTATAATTTACTGAAAGAACAATGTCAGATTAGAAAAGAGAGGAGCAATTCTTTTCCTGGACTCCATATATATGGATAGGGTGTGTTTATCTGCATTATTTAACATGTCTGCAGGGGTAGCCCTAGGAGGAATCACACCCTTGTATGGAGTGCCTTTAGTGTTCACCCCACCAGTTTATGCCTTTCTTTTATAAAATTATTTATACAGCATACAGTATCTGTAGAAAGTCTTACAGTGCTTGGGAAATTCGCCTTAAAGTATGGGTAGACAAATATAGAAAGTTAGGGCGCTACATTAGCCTCCCAGGAGACTTTGGAGGATCGCACCCTTCACACACAAAATAATTTGCCCCAAATGCCCTAAAATTGTCCAGGGATCAAAAAATGAGGCAAAAATCTCCCACACTCCTAACTTTGGAGCCCAGTGGTCACATAAATGGCCTTAGGGACCTCATGAGGTGTACAAGGTACACTTTGTTCACTACTGCCCTAAACCAAAACTATGTTCCATCATGTTTTATCTAGCATGGATGACATAAAAGTGGAAATTGATGAAGAAAACCTATAATAAAACTAATTGGTTGAAGCTCATTTTTTTAGTTATTACCCTCAAACCCTGAAGAACATCAGGTGGAAAAATTTAAAGAAACTATAGTTCAATGAAGACAGAATGTGAGCAGACCAGGGCTCTTTCATACCACACAGTTTTGATTCTACTTTAACAACCAAAACTTTGATTTCACTTTAACTACCATGGTTTCATCCTATGGAATCTTGGAATTTATAGTTGCAAGGAGTATTTAGAATGCTCTGCCAGAGAGATTTAGTGTCTCCCCCTGCCCTGCAAACTACAAACCCTAGGATACTATAGGATGAAGCCATAGCAGTTAAAGTGGAATCAAAGTGTTATAATTGTGTATGTGAAAGGGACCCAGATCATTGAGCTCAATTTGGGACTCCTTTCATTTTGATGCTAATGGTGAGAGACCACCCCAAGGCCAGCCTTTCATGGATATATATATATGCATTATAAAGTTAAAATACATAACTTAAGTTCTCTTTCAAAATTGTATGGTAAAAGTAAAATCATATATACATTTCCCTCTCAGAGCTAGATGACATCGAAGCAACAATATTGTGAAATCTTCAATTAAAACGGAGTGCTACTTACATTAGATGACTATTATATAGATCACCTTGGTTTGTGCATAGTTAAAACATTTTTGGGAGGAGTTTTGCATAAACAGAGACAGAAAATAGGGGACACACTGATGGTAATACTCCTTTGTAAATGACTAAAATTTATATATGTAAAGGTATTTGGATAAGGTAGATTTCTTTTTCATCGTTATAGGTAACATTTTGAAGAATGGCAGATAATTGTACAAATCAGAATATAAAGAGTACAGGATAATTTAGGAATATAGGTCCATACAATCCTCCAATGCTAATTTTAATTTGAGGAGTATTCCCCCTGGACAATTAATTAGAGAAACATAATTAAACTACTTTTAATTGTAAATTCTGTCTAGAAATTAGCTTTGTTCTCTTTGTTAAACATTAAATACCATATACTGTCTATGTGAAGGGTTTTTTTTTTTTAATAGGACACTGTTGCTACTTCATTCTGTGCCTTATACCACATATTTTCCCATGCTTTTATCTCTTCTGGGCCTGACACTATTTCATTGGAACTGTGCATCTTTAGCACAGAATTCAAACTGGCAGTATGGAGAATTAAGAGATTATCAGACATCAGATGATAGGCAACTTGGATTTATGTTTAAACATTACATTATCACTGGTTGAAGAAAAATATCAAAAGGTACATTTCAATATAGTTTGAAATATGATTTCAAAATATGACCCTAATCTTATGAGAGTCTGTCTGGACACATGTGTATTTCACTAGATTGAACCTTTTCTCTCCCTCTCTTCTCCCCCCACTAAAGGAATTTAAAGAGATATGCTAAAATCCTACCTAATACTGCCTTGCTGTATAGGAAGTGTTAAACTACTGCTACAGATAAGGGGAACTGATAAAGCCCAAGCAATATATGCCATTGCTTGGCTGTAGAGCTGCATTTTTTACTTGTCTGGAGCTGAAGTAAAGAGCAGGTTGCCTGGAACCAAAACTTCCTCTGTTAAAATTGTAAGGGCAAGAGAGATTTGGGATGTAATGAATATCCTTATCCTCCCAGTATCTTTTACAATTGCTTTAGATGGCTTTCTAATGGCTGCTTTAATGCATTTTAATTAGGATGACACTTCCTCATTTTGAAGGATGATGTATTAATATTATAGATCATTAACATTGCTAAATGGTTGTAATGACACAGATGTCTTTAATTGTTCCAGTTAGACAAAAGCCACTTTTTCATTTGGCTTTTCTTCTTTTCTTTTTTCTTCTTTTTGCTATTGGATTTATAGAAAATACAGCCATGATTCCCAAGTCTTTAAAACATGTAGCTGCACCTACCTTTATTAAATTATTGATAGAAGAAAAGCCCCTGTGGAATGCTATTTCTGCTTGAGACTGCACGCCAGCTAATATTGTCTTTTTAATATCCACTCCATCAATATTAGAAGTTAGGAAACTTTGACTCTTGAGCAGATCTTTTAAAAAAATAATTAGAGCAGACTGTATTTAACATCTGCAAAATACTCATGCTTATAAGGAATGAGATGTTCTATTCTGCTTGCAATGGTTTTAATCTCTTAACTTCAATATATGTCCTCTAGCAGGCTATACTTCTTGGATTTCATTTTTAGATCCTTAAGGCTGCATATATCTGTCAAACAGACATAATGAATTTAAAGTGCTAATGGTTAGGAGGCAAGGAAAAAAAATAACATTGAAATATCCTTGGTTGATTAAATTACCACCCCCAGCTACTTTACCTCCTTATGTCCAAACTGATTTCCTTTTCTGCTTTCCAAGTACTGAATCTAGAAGATGTGGAAGATGTAATTTAATGGTAAAACATGTAAAAGTCTTTAGACAAGAACATTTTCTTTAAGCATCTTTCTGACTCTGTGCCTGTAAGATAGGCCTTCTAGCTGACTAGGGGGACTTTCAATTATACTCAACCTCCAGGCTGACCTTAGGCTGAAGGAAGACTTTTGTATAGCGGCCCTGAAAGATAATTAGGGTTAAAAATCTATGACATCAAACTTCAGATTTTCAATATTGTTTCTCTATCTCTAGTCTAAATGTTATTGAGTAGTGTTCTATTCCTATGTAGTTTTATAATCAAAATTGGTGGCATCTCACCAGACAGACAGCAGGCTCAATACGAATTTCTTCCCTGAGAGGTGATTATCATTTTACCTGTTCTTTACTAGCAGTGTTTTCTGGGAACTCAATATGGATTATTATATGTCTATAATTCCATCAACATATTGTAGTTACTGTTACTAATATGCAGAAGTTCTTTGAACAGCATCCACGTCACATTTTCCTCATGTTGTCATTTTAAAGTGAAGTGATCCTTCTCTTCATTTGATTCTTCCACGTGGGATAAAAGCTTCTCATGACAACATGGCACCATGTTGTAGTAATTGTGAAATTTCTTCAAAATAGCTGGAAGAATTTAAACGGAAGGTGCATGTTGTGCAAAAACCATACAAACCCTTTTTGTTTTATGATAAAACAGTGTGTAGGCATAGTTTTACTCATAAGAGCTAAAAATGGACAGTATAAGGAATAATGTGGGTTAAACAAGACTATACAGACATTATAGTCTACATAATCTTCAGAGATATGAGTCACACAACACTGTCTAGCCACAAAAGGTTCCATGTAAATGGTTTGAAAAACAACAACAGTATGGGCAATCCTGGAGAGCCAGTGTGGAGAAGTGGTTTGAGTGTTGGACTACAATGCTGAAGATCAGGGTTCAATTCCCTGCTTAGCCATGGAAATCTATTGGGTGACCTTGGGCAAGTCACACACTCTCAGCTGCAGGGGAAGCAATGGCAAACCTCCTCTGAATAAATTTTGCCAACAAAAATCCCTGTGATAGGATCTCCATAAGCCAGAAACAACTTGAAGGCATACAAGAACAACATGGGCTGTCCTGACATATATGTGGCATATACTCAGATCAGTTAACATATCCTCAAATTCAGAAATACAAAAACACAAATGTATGCCAACATATATAGACAACACACACTAGATCAATGGAAAACATAGACATAGACTTTCATGCGTGTAATCACTTCTTCCTTATGTGCACATGAAAATCCAGGTCCAGAAGGAATAAATTATGCAGAAAACATCAAATGTAGATCTTTATACACAAACTGGGGCACTACACTACACTCATTAAATAGATCTGTTGGTACGCAAATACACATCCTATATATGAGTAAATGAATGTTGCACCCAGTGAAGCTGCTGAAAGAGTTCCTCTTGCCTTCTCATCTTTCAATAAATACATAATGAAATGTATTTGCTCAGAAAAGAGAGTATGCTCATGTTCAGTAATAACATTTGCATTAATACTGTATCCTTCATATTCTTCTGAAGATACACACATATCTGCATAATTAGTGGACTTCAAATATAGATCATGTTTGCTTCAAAATACACATATTATATATTACATGCAAATATGTTTATATTTGTAATGTAGCCACATACACCACCACCAGCCTCCCCCAGCCACACATGCACTAACACAAATGCAAGTACTTTGAAGCTACGCCTAGCTTTTCACACAAATCCTTTACCTTCTCTCATTTTTTTCAGGAGTACATTCACACAACCACCCATCACAGAAATAGAAAATTATCATCCATTCCCATGTATCCCAATTCAGGCAAATACCTATTTAGACTCTTCAAGACACACAGATTTACTATCTTGTGCTACAACATGGAACCCACTCATGCCACCTCATCCTCAAGACATAAATGTACAACTATCTCACGCTTCTCAGGCTCATACACAGATATCCACTCACTCTATATATCAAAATCCATTCATGCCACTCCTTATGTACCCCTGCACAAAAATATTCTCACTCCTCTTTTTTCAAGCAACATCCCACATGAAACTGGAGCTCTTTGGTGTCACTTTACACATAATTGTTGTTTGTTGTTGAATGCCTTTCTGACTTGTAGTAATCCTAACATGATCCTATCATGGGGTTTTGTTTTGTTTTTTGGCAAGATCTGTTCAAAGGCAGGGTGACCATGTGTCCTCCTTTTCCAGGATATGCCCTACATTTTAGCCTTCTGTCCAGGAGGAACATGAGCATGACTAAGAAGCATGAATTTATACAAGTGTTTCTAGTTTTTATTTTGTAATGGCCTACATTTTTCTTGAACACCCTACATTTTGAGGTGCTTTGTCCTCTTTTGTGGTTATGGCATCTGGTGAGCTTGTTCAGAGCAGGTTTTGCCTTTGCCTTCTTCTGAGGCTGAGAGCATGTGACTTGCCCAAGGTCATCCAATGGGTTTCACAGCCAAGCTGGGAATAGGCACTCATATTATCTTCATCAGAATACCACCAACTTCATCATATATATATATATATATATATATATATATATATATATACACATACATATTTTGCAGGCATCTCCACTGTAATGTAACTCATCCCTTCTTCCCCCATTGTTCCCTACTGCAGGGGCACTCTCATCTCTTCACCTGATTCAAAATAGGTGCCTACACATAATACACATATATCCCTCACAAAGGCACACACACACACACCCCAGTGTGAAAAGTGATTCCCAAACTTTGGTCCTCCAGGAGTTTTGAACTTCAACTCCCAGAAGCCCCAGCCACCTTGGCCAATACCCAGGAATTCTGGGAGCTGAAGTCCAAAACACCTGAAGGACCAAAGTTT
>JAIPUX010001232.1:37731134-37744400 GCA_020142125.1 Phrynosoma platyrhinos
AAAAAAAAAAACCCACAGCAAAGAGAAAAAGAAAAGAGAACAAGAGGGGGAAAAGAAGTAATATTTTCCTTGATAAAAATGCACAAAAGGGAAGATGAACTTTGTTCTTTTTCTCTTTCTACTCTCCTCTCTTTTTCTGCTTTTCGCCTCGCAGCACGCCAGCCTAAGCTGAGAGCTGTAATGTCATTAAATTGCAAATGCTTTTTCATTTCCGACACACACTGTTTACTTATCTGGCAAAAACATATGTTGGAAGGAATCCGTTAAATTCTGCCCATTGCCTTGGGTAAAAGTGCAATGGAAACGGACCCAGTGAGCGTCTTCTTTCTTCTTCTTTTAGCACTCCCCTTATCTACAAGACTGCTTCGCAGCAAACTGGCTAGTTCAATGAAAAATGAAGATACAGCAGGAGATTAGAGAAGAACAGTGAGCAAAAAATTCCTGGAGAGAGGGTCACTTCATTGCAAATGATTTCACTTCTCTAGATCTGCATAAATTACTATTTTTAAGGCATCTCCAAAGTCTGTATATTTTTCTCACTCTGTCAAACATTTAATTTCACGCCCCGTGTTCTGAATATGCTAAAATGCATATCTCTGATGCACCTTTAAGCCAGAAAAACGAATGCAAAATTGAAGATAAAATGATGTGATTTGCACTACAAGCCTATTACTTGAGGTATTTACATATAGTTTACCTCTGCAGTTCTGAGAATGGTTTATTAAAAAAAAGAAAAAAAGAAAAAAAATAAAATAGGAAAAAAAAACCATAAAATAAAACGCCGGGATTAAGCTCATATAAATATGTATAAATCTTTGTTTAGAAAATAGATTTTGCAGCTGTTGTGTCAAAAAGTTCTTTTAAGATTCCGTGAAGAATTTTCCCTTTTAGCGTGCCTTTTAAAAAAGGAAGAGAGGAAGAAAAGAATTTGACATCCTTCTTTGGCAAGAAAAGACGCATGTTTTCTCCCCTAATACCTGAGGGTTTCCCCTTGAAGATCCACGCGGGTTTTCTTTTCCCCTCTCACATAAATCTTCCTAAAACTAAAAATAAAAAAATATATCCAATTTGGGTCCAATCTGTTGGAGCATCTGATTTGTTTGGACCTCTGCAAGAACCACGGTGGATTTCCTCCCGTTCAAAGGGGAGGAATAGTGTGGATTTCCTCCAGTGCAAAGGGGAAGAATATTGTCGATTTCCCCAAATTCAAAGAGAAATCTTTCCATTTCGTAGAAACAGATCAAAAGAGGGACGATTTCTTTTGCTTTGCCCACGAGTGGGGAAGCATTATTGCTGCAAGATATCCCAACATCGGGGGAAAAAGCCCTTCAGGATAATCTAAATAGGGATTTATTTATTTTTTTTTTAAAACGAAAGCGGCTCACTTAAACGGGAGGCGAAGGGCTGGCCAGATCATGTCCTTTTTTATTTTGGAAACGGATGCGCTTTTCATTACCTCTTGAGGAAAGGAAGGATGCATTCTAGGTCTGGCATCCTTTCTTCAAGTCCTTTGGTAGATATTGACATGGAAAGAAGGACTTGATGGTGCAGCCATCCTCCCCAGCATTGAGGCAAGCCTCCCAGCCATCCTTTTCCCTGGGACTCTTCTCTCCATCCTTTGCATAAAGACAGCAAAGAAAGATGCAAAAGGAAGAGCCAGCCAATGTGGTTCGGTTTCCAAACTAAAAATAGGGAGACCCCCTTGACAGGTTGCCTCTGTTTTGGTGGCGTTTGCTCAGGGAAACAGGTACTAGAGGAAAAGCTGGTGCTTCAAAGCCTGCATTAATGCAATTAAAAAGAAGAAAAGGTTTTGGCCAAAGCTAGATTGTATTGGGGGTGGAAGGAGAAGGGGGAGAAAAGAGTGTATGTCTGTTTGCTTACAAAAGCTACATTTGAGGGCTCTTAGGATGCGCTTGCTTGGAGTTTGGCTAATGACCTCTAGAAGAAGAAGAAGAAGATGATGATGATGATGATGATGAAGAAGAAGAAAAAAACTTCAACAGACACTTCCAGAAATTCAATTCAGGATTTCTCTCCCTCCTTCCCTCCCACTCCCCCAGCCCTTGATGGTTTAGCAATCCCCCTAGTGGTTATTTCCAGCGATATTGTAAGTACACAAATATATATCTGCAAATTTCTATTTGCAATGATAGCACCTTTGAAAGAGGCAGACAGAAGTGATGTCTCTGTGTGTGTGTGTGTGTGAAAGAGAGAAAGAGAGAGAGAGAATGAATGAATGAATGAAAGATAGGGAGCTTCCCTATTACAGCACAAGACTAACATTGCACGAAAAATGTGTGAACTCTATCTGCACGCATACTAAAAGAGATATAAAATATGATATTTTATATGCCTTTTTGCAGTGTCATCTCAGACAAAATATACCGGTATAAACCCATTTCCCCAGCATCTATTAAAAGTCAAAGAAAAGGAGTGCTAGTATCTTGTATGTGATGTGAGTCACCTGTTAGTCTTTGGTGCTAATTCTTCTGCTAGTAGCCACTCTTGAGAGCCTAAGACAAGACCCACCACAAAAAGAGTCAAAACTAAAGCAATCATGTAACCTGATCTAAAACAAAGATTCAGTTCTTGGTTTCAGAAGTCTGTGAGTAAACTATTCAGTCTATTGATGGCAAACTGAGACTGATATTCATCCAGGAGATGCAGTGGAGCAATGAACTGAAATCTAAATGCAGGAGTCCCTATTCTCAAGTATTTTCAGAAATAGCATTAAGGTTTCTTTTCTTTTCTGTTTTTTGGTAAATTGACTAGAATGAACATTTCATTTTTAAAAACAACTTTCCTCCATTACACTGCGTTAATATATTAACAGAGGTAATATGGCCCAAAAAAGCATGAGACATTTACTACTGCTGCTTGTGAAAATACACTGTTGAAGAACACATTACTAAAAAAATACAGAATTACTCAGAAACCACACTACACAGTACTCAGAAACACACTATTAAAGAAACATGTTGTGCATTATTCATAATGGGGTGGTAGACTACTGAATTGTACCACTTCTTATGGCAGATGGGCTTAATATGGTTGAACCCCATTGAAAAAGCTCCTTCCAAGAGGTAAAACTGGGGAGAGAATTGTACAAAAGTGTTTTCTCTGGTCAAAACCCTATCCATAACTAAGAAATTCCAAAGGAGACTGGTGAGTTGTTCCTTTTGCTATAGAGTTGAGGCTTCCAGTCTGTCACATTTATTTGCAATATGTACAACTTGCATACTTACTTTATTTTAGTCTATCCTTCTGTTCCTCTTCTTTCACATGAGTCAAAATAATACATAAATTATATATACCATGGCCAATGAGTAGGGATTTATTTATTTATTTATTTATTTATTTTGCCAAATTTGCTCTGGACAAGCATGCCTGGGGTTGTATATCTGCAGTGGGCAGGGGACCCTACATGCTGGCCTGCAACCTCTAAGATGCTTGTCCCCTCCTACATGTACTCATACTCACATGCATACACACATGCAGAGGCATAAACACATATACATAGACACCTCCCCCCCCAACACACCAAAATGGCATTCATCTGCCTCTTTCTTTTGGGGAAGGTAAGGGGGAGAAACCCACTGAGTGCTTCTTAAGATGTCAATGTAGTCTGTGGCCAGCTTCACCCTACCATAGTCAGCAGTCATTCACACCATAAACCAGTATGCACTGAAACATTATATGCCATCTGTACCAGCTTCATGGAATAATTTTACAATCTGAAAAATCATATATGCCTGTCACAATAAAGGAAAGCCAAACTGTTCAAAAAGATCACAAGATTCTTCTGTTCTAGTACTCCCATCATCTAAAAAGCTTCAAGCATACCAGTCTATGAATATAATATTTTCTTGCTTCTTTGAGTAGAAAAAGTTTTATGAAGTTGATCAGCAGTTTCTCCTTCAATAATGTAGAAAGTCTGTCCATTTCTGCCAATCCAAGAATTCTGATAATCCAGTTTTCATCTGATGGAATAATATTCATCTTCCAGCTCTGGGTATATTACAGTCTAGTCACTAATATCATATAGTGAACCACTTTAGAACTGTATCTTTATATTTGTCTCTAACTATATCCTACAAAAAATATTCTGGTTTAAATTCAGTCTTACATTTCCAGATTCACTGCATTTTTCCAGTAAATCTTTGCATTCTCATAAATCCACACATATAAAAAGTATCTTCGTCTGTGTCCAACATTTATTATTTGCTCCTTTATGCATCTTAGACAGTCTTGATGGAGTAAAATGTGCATGTATTAAGGAGTTCAGGGTACTCCAGTAGAATGAGTAAAAGTACATACATTACATTGATCCCATTTTTTTGCCCTTGTTAGAGGATTTCCAGTAAGCCATATGTGAACAATGTATCATATCTACCTACTTATCTACCTTTCTCCCAAAATGGGACCCAAAGTAGCTTACAAGATTAAAATAAGACAAAACTTAAAAAAAAAAAACCCAATGGTTACAAAAGTTAAAATACAATTAAGCCACCAAATTAAAACACCTTTAATTTTGAGAAATATAAAAATCATTTATACTTATTATTTATATTTATATGGTACAGAAACTCAACATTGTCACCTCCTGTATAAGGGTGCTGCAACAGTACAGAAGTTGCTGTGGATGAGATACACAACTTTTAGGCTCACACAACCACTGTGTGGCAAGATGCCAGGAGACCTTGGGGAATACAAGAATCATCTCAGTGCAGTATCTTAGATAACGCTCATGAAAAATTGTCTTCCCTGACCCAAGCAATTCATATTACATACAGGAACCATTTGCTGTAATCAGCAACAGATATTGCTTTTTGTCTAATATAGGAAGCATGTCTAATGTATAGGTCTGTATTGAGCTTGTATGCTAGTATAAGAACCAAACATGCACTTCACATATGACACACTGGCTGTCATAAAGTGTCATTTTGCAGACGTAGATGTGCAATATGTTTCTTTAACCATGTTGCAATTACCAGACTACCTGGTCATTCAAGTGTGCTCTCAAAATAGCTGCCAGTCAGTCAGTCTGATTGAGCAATTATGTACTGTCTCATTAAACTATTAAAGGAAGCTTAAACAGTAAAATACAGTGATTATGGCAATGTATCTATCTATTTATATTTGAACACAGAATTAACCCTACCTATACTCTACTTCAGAAACAGGTAAAATTATTTTCTATGAATAAGCCATTTACGCACATGACTGAAAGAAGAACTTTCAAAACTACTGTCATTTCCTAAACTCATGTAAGTCTACGTTTGTAACAATTTTTTTTCTTATTTCTACCATGATTCCCTCTAAAATGCACTTCATGAATGGTGTTAAAATGTTTCCCAGAGATCCCAGGAAGAAAATTGAAGTTTTGCAGAAATTAGGTAGTTCTGTAGAGCTTATCCAGCTCCATTTTGTTCAAACCACTCCAGCATCCACTTCTGGCGATCCTGAGTGGAGTCTACACAAGGACCACCAAGCCATTCAGCCAGGAACTGAGACAGTAGCTTGGATATGCAGAGGAGCTGTCCAGCAGAATTCAGAACTGTATTAGAGAGTGAGAGAGAGGCTTCCTCAAAGCTATGCTCCTGGTAGGAATATGCAGAGACTAAGGGGCTTTTCAGACTGCTAGAAATAGTGCAAATTGAGTCCACTTTAACGACCCTGGCTCAGTGCTAGGGAATCATGAATCTGAGACATTGAGCCTTCTCTGTCAGAGAGCTCTGGTGCCACAATAAACTACAGATCCCATGATTCCCTAGCACTGAGTCAGGGCAGTTAAAGTGGACTCAATTTGCACTATTTCTGGCAGTCTGCAAAGGCCCTAAGTAATTTTGCAGTCTTACAGCTCTTTTACTTTGCAGAAATAAAGCAATTTGACACTACTTTAAACTCATGGCTCCATCCTGTGGAATCCTGGGATTTGCAGTTTGGTGAGGTATCTCACCAGGTCTGTCAGAGCATCCTGCAGCCTCACCAAACTACAAATCACAGGATTCTGTAGGTCATGGCAATTAAAGTGATGTCAAACTGCTTTATTTCTGCAGTATGTGTGCACCCCTGATAGTTTCACATTTTCCTGGAGTTAAGCCTGTCCTGATCTGAAGCATGTTCTAGTGGGGAAGCCTCAGACTGTGATCCTTTTCAAACTAGACAAGCAAATACCACTTTAATTGCCATGGCTGTGTCATGTGTAATCCGAGCCTTTATAGTTTGGTCAGAGGCACCAGACCTTTCTGGCTGAGAAGTCTAAATTATTTCTGAATCCCATTGTGGAAGAAAGGCAAGATATAAAATCTTTGAAATAAAATAAAAATAAATAAACAAATGTCCCTCTCTCAATGGCATTTGCAAGGATCCCTTTGGATGTTGCCATGGCAGTTAAAGTAGGCTCATAGTGCTATACCTGTGTAGTGTGTAAGGGATCAGACAAACAAATGTATTTTCTCTGCCCATAACTACCTCCTATGAGTTATGGGGTTACAGTACAAGGTGTGGCCTTGGATACTGGCTGTTCTGTTAAGACATCATCCTTAGCTTCCAGTTTCTAGGCCTTAAAAAGCTTGTTGCAACATGAGATACTTTTACTTCTTGTCCTAAACCTGAAGTTTTTTTTTTTTTAAAAAAAATAACTGAATTGACAATTTAAAAGAAACATAAAATCAGTTCTACATGTTGTATCTTATTCTCTCTAACACTGAATGAGTGTGTTCAAGACATTAGGTAGCAAATCAGGGCTATCAAACATTAAGTTATTTTCTACATATATAGTGAATTCCCTTTGTACATGGAAGTATATTCATTACAGCAGGGACCGGCAACCTACGGCTTGGGGGCCAGTTAAGGCTCCAGGCCCCAGACTTACTGTCCCAGGCCGAAGGTTGCCGCCGCGTGCCGCCGCCGGGGCAAGTTTTTGCCGCTCTGCGGCCGCGCTCGCTGTGATCACCATTTTGGAAATCAAAATGGCGGTCACGACACGTTTGCACATGCGCAGTACTCTTGCGCATGCGCAAACGCGTCACGGCCGTGATTTGGACTTCCAAAATGGTGGCCGTGACATGCCTCAAAAAGGTTGCCTGCCCCTGCATTACAGTTTAAAAGAATGTCAGCCCCCAAAAGGCCTACAGTATAGTAAAAACAAGTAAGATATGGAATATGAGAAAGTATGGACTAGAGAGAGAAAGCCCCCAACAGGTTAAACTGAGTATCTCAGAACTACAGATTATTGTCAAATTGATCAAAAAAAAGGAAGGAAGGAAAGACAGGAGGGAGGGAGGGAGGGAGAAAGACAAGCCTGTTTAAATTTTCAGAAAGAATATAAAAACACAACAAATTCTATCATGAAAACACATTCACACAGGAAAAATGTAAAAGTTTCTGAAGGTGCAGTCTCAGCTTTTCTGAAGATTTCTGCTTTCTAAGCTCTCGTACAACACACAAACCAGATATATAAGGAGTTACAGATACACACAGAGAGATTTAACCTTTCTTTTACTGCCCAGGAACATTTAAGGAGGAAGGAAATGAAAATCTTTGCTTATATTGCTATCCAGAAAACTCGCTCCTCAGTTTGTAGTAAACCTGGAGTGGGGTGTACAGTTGATGGAGTTACGTGACATGAGACTACAAACTTTCTTCTCCATACAATTTCAGAAATATTCATAAGAGCTATTTTCTCTCTTTCTGTCTCTGAAAAGAGGCAAGTCTCAATATATCTCTACGAGAAACATTTTTGGAGGCTGGGAAATAAAAATAAAGGTGTCCCTTTCCTTTTCCATTTTCTTAGAGTCCTTTCACACCACACAATTATTGCACAATGGAGCCTATGAAATCCTGGGTTTTGTAGTTTGGTAAAGCACTAGAAGAGTTCTCTGCCTGAGAATTTGAAGCACCTCAGGAAACTACAAATCCCAAGATTCTATAGAACATTTCCATGGCAGTTAAAGTGAAACCATAGCGCTATAATTCTGTTGTGTGAAAGAGCCCTTACAACTGGACTCCTATGAGTCATGTACCTTTAAGCATCCTGTTCCAGCCTGAACAAAGCCTTGGTCTGAAACAAGGATACTCTTCAGCATATTTTAAGGGCCCTGCTTGTATTTTCCTAATATCAAATGCACATAGCTCCATACAACAACAACTGCACAAATCAGAGAAAATAAGGCATTATTAATTGCTCTTTAATTGGATGGGATTTTGATTTTCTTTGTTCAATATGGCAACTGAAACATAAAAATGCCTTAAAACTAATAATAATAATAATAATAATAATAATAATAATAATAATAATAATAATAAGTTTTATTTCTAACCCACCCTTCTGCAAAGCAACTGGGGTGACGTACAACAAATTAAAATCAGACAAGGATAAAACACATCACCAAATGATAAAATAATCAAAACCTATAACTGGAAAACAAATAACAAAAGACATAACAAAAATAAACATGAAGCCTACAGACAGCTGTGGAAGCTGTCTCACAACAGCCAGCCATCATTAAATTTAATCTGACATGTTAAATTGGAAGCAAATCAGAGGCCTCTGAAAGAAAAATACTCATGGGTTATAATAGGACTTGATCATGTTTGATACTCCCCAGTCAGCCTTGAAATTTATAGATGTAGGGCTGTATGTATGAATCTCATGCATATGGGGGTTGCTTCCATTCATTCCAATGGGTGAGTGAGAGCACAAAGGAATGGGCATACAAATTGTTCTGCCACTTTGATGGGTTCAGGGAGGATGAAGTAGACAGTAGATTTCTGTGAGTGTGCCAGTACTCCTAAAGCCCTATCAGGGGACTGTTGTGTCACCTCTTAAAGGACTGACACAGAAGCTGTACAAATGGAAATATTTTCAGAATGAAAAAATATGGGTAGAAGTCCAAACAGTGCTTGTAGAAACAGGTATTCTTAAAGCCATTCAGTATTCCAGCATCAGTGAAGATATAGATGCTTATGGGAAAATGTAGCTCCTCAGTGACCTGGCCGATGCCATCAGTTCATAATAGTATGCCACCATACTGCAGTACATGTCTGTATGTATACTTCCACAGGTACATGGGAAGCAGATACATACAGATATATTATATATATGGATGTACCTGGAATTCCTGGAAAATGAATTAGCTTAAAAGTTACCATTTGCTGTTCTTGGGGGAGAAATAACCCACACAAAACTTTCCATAACTGCTCTCGGTTCCCTACCATTTTAGATTAAATCCTCTCTTTCTCATACCCTTATCTTACTGCCATTTTATCTGAATATGTTTATTTAAAAGTCACCCACTGACCTCCACTACCCTTGTGCAGGTCTTACATCCTATCACTCAAATACATATTTGAGCTTTGAGCAGCACCTTCAGTGTACACTTGGTAAAAAACCTCCCGAGTTTCAGAAAAGCAGTTGCAGTATGTGTGCAGCAGGCACTATTCAAAGTAAAAGATATCTTTCCATTTTTGTTAGTTTCAAATACCCAAAGCAGTAAAATCATGTAACTGACTAATCACTTGCCAATTTTCTTTTTTTTAATCTAATCTATTTTAATTTATTGCCGTGCCAAAATGCAAATGAAACTGGTATGCTTCCAAGCAGTTCCCCCCCCTTTCTTACAACACAATTTAAGGTATTCATAATTTAAGGAAAACATTTTTTTTCCAAATAAAAACATTCCCTCTTCTGTGCTTGAACATTGCTTTGCAAGTTTCAGCCTGAAGGAGAGGTTCATGCTGAAGGAGCTGAACAGAAGTCTTCTGTAAATATTGATCCACCTTTAACTCTAACGCATGTTTTCATCTTATGGATTGAAATTCATAACTCAATTGTCTTAAAGAGGATCACATACTGAAGTGGTGTTTGTCAAATGACTTACTACCCTGACTGCCCTTTCAGCTCTACCTACCACATCAAACAAGCCAATGAAGGCTCTCTTGAGACCGCCTGTTTGCATAGTTTTCCCTGGTGAGCTTTCTTAGTGTACCGTGAAATACTCATTAGCCAGCCTAAACATACTCTTCTGTGCTTTATCCTGAAGTGAGAAAATATGATCGAAGGAGGCTGCTACGGTGAACTTTTCTACCATTTTGTTTGTATTAGGTAGTGCTCTGTGTACATTTCTGGGCAACTAGCTTAATGCTTCAACACTGGTCTAGTTTATAGATTTAAATATGACTATTCTGTCAATAATGATGGTGTGTGTATGTGGGAGGCAACATAACTCCAAAACTGTGAAACCTAGATCCCTGAAATTTGATGTGCACATTAAAAAGATACTGAGGGTGTGACCTTGTCATTTCATTTGTTATAAAATATTTTAGTTAACCAAAAATTGTCCATAGCCTGCAGGATCACATTGATTCTCTAGTGGCATTGAGTCACTGGGCCATAAGGTGGCAGAGACCAGATTCCTTAAGAGGGCTCCTTGAAAGTAAGAGATCTGCTCAAAGTTTGTACAGTACACTCAAGAGCAGGCAGCCTTGTGGATTGGTCCAAGTGTTTCCAGCTTGTTTTCAATGGGCCTATGGAAGACCAAGCTAGGAAAAAAAACCCCTTCATTTCTGATGTGACCTAGCATGTGTTTCTGTCTTCTCTACTTTGGCTGAATGGCATGTTTTTATATTTTTTATGGTGCATTGGCAGGATGGATGTGAATGGTGGGGAGGAGGGGGCATGGAGGCAGAGGGAATGGGTGGGAGAGAGTTAAAGTCCCCTTCCATAGTCACTGTGTATCTCAGTAGGAAACTCATTCTTATAACCACTAACCCAGGAGCTATCCCCACTGAATTCAATTACATTTCTGAGAATGCGCCTTCAAGTCAATATGATTGTTCCCATTTTGTAGCTCCAGTTATAAAAGCTTTAGGAGGTGACTGGAGACCATCTAGCTCTGTCCTACAACCTAGAGCTTGTCAGGTTGGCTTTCACCTGGCATGCAAAGTAGGATCTTGACTGATTCTATCGGTTATGGTTATGTGGCTGAAGGTGCCTACAGTGTGTGAGAGTAGTGTCTTATTTAGAGGGAATACATCATTGCTACTATCTGGATCTCTTCTTCAGTACTTTTTAAAACAACAACAACCCTAGATGTTATAATTAAATGTGACTTATCAATGGATTGTTCAGTATTTTTATTAATGCAAGATATATGTTCACTGTATTATATGAGTATTTAAACCTTAAAATATAATTCAATTACCGGTATCTGGAAATATTGTTTTGTATTTAACTTTTTCTGACGTTAGTGTAAACCATGTTGATCAAGGTTTTACCATGGAAAAGCATAATACAAATAAACATGATGCTGATGGTGATGGCACTAAGCATCAGTTAGGTAATTTTAGATGTCTCAAGCACAGTTCCAACTGTTATGGCTGCAGCAAGTCTTCATATCCTTTGGGGACAATTTTGCCTCTTTTGATCCTCATCAAGTCTTAGGCCAGTGAGCTCTTTTCCCTAACTCAGAAATTTATTTTTGGTCACTTTTTACTTGAGAAAAAAAAAAGTGTCTTTCCTGTGTGTAAAGCAGACCAGAAAGGTATGGGAATGTTGTGGGGTGGTAGCTTTTCCACCAATTTTAGCATGGAGTTGTGGTCCTCCCAGATGTGGCAGTGGTAAGTGTGGCTTCAGACCTGCGGGAGTTACTTACCTCTGCTTTAAACTTATTTTGAAAACAGACCTTTTGAGTGGGAAATCGATGGTATGTGTGTCCTGGTCAACCCTTTCATGACCTACTACACAATTTGCAAATGATCGCCTCATTATGTAAATCCAACAGGCTGATGTGGGGAACAATGGCAAGAATAAGAGTGCATGCCCTTATGTCTGGCAAGAGTGGGGAGGAAAGTTAAGCAATGGAAAGGCTGAGCAAATATGGAATATTAGATGAAGGGGGGAACAGAAGGCAAACAGCAGTGGGGTGAGAGAGACAAAAGGGTTGGTAAGTGCACTAAAGCTTCTACAGGCCTAGGAGCACTGGGCTGAGGATGGGACTAATAGGTTTAAATCCTCTGCAGAGATGGGTAGTGATATTTGTGTATGTGTATGCATCTAAGCATATGCCACCAGGCGGAGAAAGAGAATATATGGCTTCCATTCCTTTTGCTAGTGTTTCCCATAAAATTTAAATGTATAGGCTTGTTTCTCACAGAGAAAGAAAGTGTTTTTACTGTGCCTAAAGGCAATGGGAAAACTAAAAATGTAAATTTAAGGGTGGATAGATACCGTATGTCTGTATGTATTTCATTATTTGATGGCGTGTTTCAAGAATGTAAAGAAGGAATTAACCCTGGAACCCATCTCAAAAAACAAACAAACAGCTAGAAACAACAACAAACGTGGGCTAGAAAACTAATAAGTATTTAGTGCAGCTATATATGAACCTGAACTCTTTATGTCTGGGCCTGCCATTTGCCAATGGTGCACTGCTGGAAAGGAAAGAGGAGTAGCAACAACAGTGTGCCTGGCAATGGGAAATTCTGCTGTTTGTGGATCAATGGTGCCATCAACATAAGCAGTAGGAACATTTAATCTGGGCAGTGAGCTTGAAATTTCATCAAGAGTGCCCTCAGAAGTGGGCTTATACCCACGAAAGCTTATGCAAAAATAAAAACCAAATCATCTTAAAAGGTACCATCACATTTCTTTTTTTCCTCCATTATTTCCTCTTTATGCTGCAAGAGACTAACAAAGCTACTTCTTTGAAACATATCTGATTTGTTCCTGATTTCACCAATCACTTCTCCCATGGTTTAGATACCTCCAATTATACAATTTAGCTTATTTGCCTATTAACCTGACCTATTCAGTGTTTTAAAAATATGTCATACTTTTAATTATCCCATATTTTATTTGATTATAGCCTTGAATACTGGCATTTACATTTACAAGGTATGCAGTAGTAAGTCTTGCAAATAGATCAGACCACTCAAGACTCGATTCTAGACTTTTAGTTTGTTTTTGATGGTGTCCAAATTCTACAGCAAAACAGAATCTCAGGCTCTTTCTTTATCAAACAATGCTGGCATTGCACAACTGATTCAAGCCTGCTGTCCCCTTGTGGCACCTTATGAAATGGATTTATTTGTATTAATTTGTCACAGGCTAATATGAAGATTGGGGTGACAGGGGCATCTGCTACAGGAACAATGTGAGCAAAGACGCAAAATGGATCTTGAGAGGTCATATAATATATTTTCAGCTGCTACGTTGTGCCTGAAGGCAACAGGCTGAATCCGAAACCTACTTCTGCTTGGACT
>JAIPUX010001232.1:37777067-37790246 GCA_020142125.1 Phrynosoma platyrhinos
GGATGCCGGCCATGAAAGCCTATGACTTCACATACTTTATTTGTCCATGTGGATGTATATTTTCACCAGTTAATATCAAAAGATTTATTTAGGTCTTTCAACAAGATACACCAATACAGTTCTGATGTGAACATGCAAGGATGTGCACATCAGTGATACCTAAGCATACCCAAGGGTACTTTTGGATATAAGTCTTTCTTGTGAGATAGACATGCTATGTTTCTTTGTATCTTCTATAAATGAAATTAAATTTACTTTTTTCTCTTTCTTATATCAAGCTGGACTATTGTGCAACCTTAAAAAACCTAGAAACTGTTTCTGAGAAACATAACTACAGGTTTGTTCAGGTAGGTTCAACTTCTTAGTCACTACAGTTCTAAAACCATCAGCAAAATTTAGTTCTGTGCAAACTTCCCTTTCAGTTGTCCTATTGAACTGAAGTTTATTTCTGTGTAGACAGCTAGAATTACACTGTCAACACTGCTTTTGTAAAAATAATGAGAATTGAGACATCTCTTAGATATAAACTGAATTTAACATTTGATATAGCTTGAGAGTTTAGGCCAGTGATGGCAAACCTTTTTGGGCCTGAGTGTCCCAAGTAAAAAAAATTTCGGCACAGGGTGACACCCGGTGCTGGGGCAGGACTTCTGGGGTGGAACCTCTTCCCCCCACTCCTTCCCTGGCCTCCAGATGTCTCTAAGAAACAGCTAGAAGCCAGGGAAGATCTGGAAGGAGGAGCAACGGGGCATGCCAGTCGTTCTTCCTCCCCCCGAGCTTTTCCGGGCCCCTCTGTCCCTCCAGAGGAAACTGGGAGATGGGAAAGGTCCCTGGGGAGGAGGAGGAATAGGCATGCACCTGTTCCTCCTGTTCTCTGAGCTTTCCTGGCCCCCAGCTGTCCCTTTGGAAGCAGTTGGGGGCCGGGAAAGGTCCAGGAGGAGGGCCGCCAGTTGTGCACCAGTCACTCCTCCTTCCCCCTGCCTTTTTCTCGCCTATCTCTGAGAGACAACTAAAGGCCAGGAAATGTCCAGGAGGAGGAGCAACAGGCACATGCGCGCCTGTTCCTCCTCCTCCCTGCTGTGCCGGCATACCATAGGTTTATCATCACGGGTTTATACTGTTTGCAAAACTGGTGTTGTTCACTAATTTTATGTTTTTCATTTTCATAGGGCGATATATGTGAATCCAGTTTTATAAAAGAATTATTTGAGACTGAGAAAATTGATATAGTATTACATTTTGCAGCTCAAACACATGTAGGTGAGCACTACATGCCACTATAATAATTTTCAGCATCTATACTATTTACATAATATACTTGAAGATCTTCTAGTTGTTATGGAATGCATAGAGGCATAGTTTGTGTTAATGCTGGATATGAACTTTGATGTACCTGGGAAAGGTGTTCATATGCAAGAATTGTGATGTATCTCTGTTTGTTGTTCATTTTTTTGTTAGTATCATAACTGTTTGCTGTGTTTTCAGTTAGTAAGACAGCTCCTGTATAACTCATAATTGAATTGTTTCTGAGCTGCCTGCTGTGCCAGAGACTTTTCATCATGTGACTCATAAATCAGTGTCACAACATTTGACAATCATAATTCAGAAATGGGTTTTTTAGACTGTTTGGTTGCAGTGAGGAATTGGAATGGATGACAGACATTTGACTGTGGGGTCAAGCAGACCAGCAGCTTGGAGAGGCTTCTGGCTGCTCCAGCCCCAGTCGCTCCCTGCTCAGTGCTGTGGTCCTGAGGCTAGCCGTTGCCATGGTCCACAATGGACCACCAGCAAGGAGCACTTTTTTTGAGCTTCTTCTGTGGTTGGGATTGGGCTGCCTTAGGCAGCCACAGCACAACTTTGGGACAATCTGGGGGCGTGCCCAAAGGCAGCGCTTTTGGCCTATCTGTTTCAGGTCTATGCGTAATACAGACTTTAAGTTCAAAACTCCCTAATTAACAGGTTCCTGAAACAGATGGGCTGAAAAGAGTGGCGTGTGGCTGCTCTGGTGCCATTCACGTCAAGACCATGGCAACCGCACGTTCCCGGTCCCAGTCCGGGCCACTGTCTCTGTCCTAAATAAGGCCACTGGAAAGAGGTGGTCTAATTCGCTCCTTCTTGGCCTGGTTCTTTCAGGATCACATGGCGTTGGCACGGCTTTCAGCTGCGTTCAGGGTATGCATCTTCTGAACGTTACACCCCAAACGTGGCCGTTAGCCATGTCATTTGGCATATCTGTTTCAGGCCAGGGTTAGCCTGCTTAACACAGCCTTGGTTTATGATTTATAAATGTAATTTAAAAAATAAACAGTATTTCCACTTGCCACACTGTTTATGACAAAGAAATTTCTTTCAAGCATGTACACATAATCTTTCTCTCTGGAGAAAGGGAGAGAAAGTATGCCCTTTAGCCTTTAAAAACCAGAGCAGCTTTTCTTCAAAGAAGAAACACAGAAACACTATTAAAATGACACAAAATCACTAAATGCAAACTAATATTAAATGTGTTCTAAAAATTTTACAATTATTATTGGCCAAAGCAGAGAAGGCCTACGTATATTCATATTGGTCTTCTGTACTTCTCTTTTTATATTCTTATTGCTGCTGTTCTGGATGTCGAGCTATATGTTAACCATATAGAGCAGTCTTAATGGGTCCAGAGGGAAAGATGTTAGGAAGAGCAGAAGGTCAAGTATCATGGTGTTTTTCCTTTCTGCCTGACTTTTCTTTTTATTTTGGTCATTTTTTTCCCATTTATTTTCCCTCCCATTCACCAGCAGCTTGACTGGTGTACTTTGCTCCCAATGCACATTGGAGGAATGTGAGGATTTTGGATTGGTGCATCCATACCTTTCCTCAGTCTGTCCTTCTTTGCCATTGCCATTGTGAGAACACTGGTGAAGCAGCAAAGACAGTGGATATTTCTGTGCTTACAGTTGAGATGCTAGTGGGAGTAGTCCTGTCTCTTTTCCATTGGAGAGGAAGATCTGCTCCCTCTTATATTAGTTGGTACACCCTTTCATTTAATTTTTGGGAGCTAAAGAATCACTCTTTATTTCTTTCTAATATCAGTTCTAATTCAAGTTTAGAGATCCCTCAAAGAGTTCTGTCCATAGCCTTGACTTTTTGGTAGCCACATTGAACAGATTTTTCTCCCCTTTTGTCTTAAAATTTAGATCTTTCATTTTTGCACAAACTTGAATTCAACTATGTTAATGTTTATGGAACTTACATTCTTGTTGGTGCTGCTTATGAGGCTAATGTGGAGAAGTTCATATATGTCAGTACTGATGAAGTTTATGGGGGAAGTTGTGGTCAGGTAAGTCTGGAGCAAATATTTTTCTTTCTTGTTTTCTTTCCTCTCTTTAGATCTTATTATAAATGCATGTCAATGATGTTTTCTTTATTTGCCTTGTCTGTTCGCTTCCCATGATTAGCCTATAAAACTGGTTATATAGTAGGAATCGAGTATCTCTTGTCCACAACATAATAAGCATCTTGCCTTATGTTTACAGCACTGGATGGGCTCTTGAAAATTTTGGGAAGATAAAAATACTATATTGAAGAAAAGTGCTGTGCAACGTTACTGTAAATGTGACAGTGCTTTCTAGATGGATGCTTGATAATGTGGCTAGTTTGAAGGTTACCTTTTCTCATTATTTCCAGCTATTCATACTTAAAAAATATTGTATGAAACTTGTATATTTTCAACATATTAAATACTTGGAATGTGAAAGAAAAGTTGTTATTTTAGGAATTTGATGAATCATCGCCTAAAAAACCTACAAATCCTTATGCAACATCCAAGGCAGCTGCTGAATGCTTTGTTCAATCTTATTGGGAAAGATATCAGGTAAGCAATACTTTCAGTGAGATTGAAATTTTATTATTTTTGAACATGGTCAGTTTTTAGAGAGATGTCTAGGTGCAAAGAAAAGGGGGAAAGTTTTCATTCTTTGAGTTTAAGCTGCAGCACCTCAAATAGAGAGGTTGTGTATCCTGTAGATTTGTGCAAACTGCCATATCACAAATAGCAAATGAGATGGTGCATTTGGCATTGACCTCATCTCACAAATAGCTGCCAGATCTCCATCTCCAAATGGTCCCAAATGTAGACAGTTGTAAATTTATTAGTTTTATCTTATGTGGTATTTTTTTTTTAGAAATGTGAATAGAGTTTTTAAAAAGGTAAAGGTATTCCCCATTGACAAGGTTGTCAAGTTGTGTGTGATCTTAGGGGGCGGTGCTCATCTCCATTACTAGGTTGAAGAGCCAGCATTGTCAGAGACTACTCTGTGATCATGTGGCCAGCATGATTGCACAGAACACTGTTTACCTTCCCACTGAAGTGGTACCTATTTATCTACTTGCATTTGCATGCTTTCGAACTGCTAAGTTGGCAGAAGCTGGGACTAGTGACAGGAGCTCACCCCATCATGCAGCACCCAGGCCTCGAACTACCAACCTGCCTATCTTGTAGTCAACAGTCTTAACCACTTGAGCCATGCATCCCTTGTGAATAGAGTATTACATAGGCCTAAAACACACAAGCCTAATAAAGCGCCTTTCGGGTGCTTTGGCAGTATGGCATTGAAATAACGCACATCCCCAAACTTCATGGAAGTTGCTCTGAGCCACCTAAGGTGGCCTGAAGGTAGCCTGAAAAAAAGCAGCAAAAAGCCGTTCCTTCCACCGCGACTGCAGTGTCTAGTTGCCGCGGTTCTGGAGCAGTAGGGGCCAGAGTGGCCACTGGCTATTCCTTTTGCCCTTTTTGCTTCACCCCCTAGTTCTTGTTTTGGAAAGGAAATATTGTAAGCAGTTCTATGGTTGTTTTAATTGGATTCAGGCTAGTAATATATGTAATGTATATTTTAAAGTTTCCAGCTGTTATCACACGGAGCAGCAATGTTTATGGTCCCCATCAATTTCCAGAAAAGGTAAGTTAGACAAAGACACTTTTGAGCCAGTAGGCTCATATAAAATAACCCATATGTAGAAATGTTTGTTGCATGATACATTTTAAAGAAGTGATAAAATAAATATTTACTTTCTGAAAAAAACATAGTGTTGAATAGATATTACAGGTTAGTGTACAGGTGGGTAATCTATGTATTAATATGAAGCATTTTATTTTCAAGAAAAGGACAAAAAAAATGGAAGTGTGTTTTTGCAAAGTCACAACTGGTCAGACTCCATAATTATTAAGTTGCTGCTATCAAGCAGTAAGGGCTTGACCTGATACTCAGTACATGTCCTCAACATAGCATTACAATTCATACCTTGCAGACATGTTGCATACATGCTTAATTGAAATGCAACATTAATAAAGTAAACTTATGCAGGTTTACTTGGCAGGCAGTCCTACTTTGCTTAGTGGGGCTTATTCTCTGGTAAGTATGTTGAGGATTTCAGCCTAACTTGTGAATTTCCTCTCATTATCTACATTTTCCTCTAAACAAAACTGTTTACAAATATTCTGCCACAGTGTCACTGCAGTGTTTATAATGCTACCATGGGTGATTGTAAGTTCACAAATAACAAATGTTAATAAAATATTCACTAAGAAGTTTATGTCCTAATGCTGCTAACTAATGTGGATCCTTTTGAATGCAAAGTATTCTGGACAGGTTTCTATACTGTAGAATCCCAGATGAGTAGGTAACCATGCATGCAACATCTTCCCTTCTTCTGTTGAGCAGCCAGGATTACACATGCACAACCCCTTTTTACCAGCATTTTAGCCTTAAATTGGCTTTATGGAACTAGAGCATGGATTCAGGCCCTTCTCCCATTTTCCATGTTTTCCTGCTCAACACCTTATGTTTATTGGAAGGAGTTATGTTTTTGGCCTTGGAGGGAGAAAAAAAGAGGCAAACACAGCTCCACTATGCCTAGGCTCAGAGGAAGTTGAAAGGCCCTCCCTCCATCTTAACTGCTACCACCCTGGTCCTGGAGGGAGAAAAGAACCGACAATATCTGCTAGACTTGATCCCCTTCCCCACTGTCATTCCATTCTCTTTTTGTGTCATGTCCTTTTAGATTGTAAGCTTGAGGACAAGGAACTGTCAAATTAACAGTGTGTATGCCGATTTGAGAATTTTTGTGGCCGAGAGAGGGGTATAAATACTCTAAATAAATAAAAACAATACATTTCACTTTTAAAAACTTTAGACTGAGTTGTTCTATTTGATAGAGGGTGATGGGTGAAAGTGGAAACATTTTTCAGTGTTGCTAGAATTAAATATGTTCTCATAAAATGTTTCAAATTTTTTTGAAAAAACCTCTTTGTTTTGGGTTTTGAAATCTGGATTTTAATAAGATTGCCTTATATTATTTTTTAAAAAATCTTAGGTTATCCCGAAGTTTATATCTCTCTTACATCAAAACAGAAAATGGTATGTATCTTAGTTATTTTCTTTATTGGTACCCCCTCCCCCCTTTCTTAGAGGTGCTTGGCAAGGTAGGAGAGTAAGCACCTTGAAACTGAATGCTGCTGCATAAAAACATTTCCAGTAAATTGAATTTCCCAGGTATGGGGCCCCACTGATTCCAAGGACTAATTAGTGGGCATATGGTTTTGATCAAGGAACCTGGATTATTAATACCTTGTTCTACCACTAGATGTCACAGGCATCTAAACGGGACATAATCATTGTCTTGTGGGTTTCACTCATTTAAAATTTCTGTTGAAAATAATAAGGAAAAGAAAGGGTTGTTTTTTTCTTCACTTGGTGTTCACCTCTTCCCACTGGCACATGCTACTGTGTTTTATAGCCATACTTTCCTAAAGGTTTTAAAGAGTTTTGTTATTTGTGAGACCAGTCTTTTGATACAGTGACAAACTGTTATGAATGCAAGACATGCATGTTATCAACAGTATTGCAATTTGCCCTTCATGTTAAATGCTTCACAACTTAATGTAAAGAATATCAACTAGAATCATAACATTAGGGACACCACTTTCTTCTGGCTTTGATGAGTATTATTCAGATGTTTATAACCTTGCATATCTAATTGTAATGTTAGGAGTAGAGTGGCTGCATTGTTCTGAAAAGTTGTACTACGGTTACTGACCGTCTTCTTTCCTTTTAGTTGCATTCATGGATCTGGACTTCAGAGAAGAAATTTTCTTTATGCTAGTGATGTAGCAGATGCATTTCTTACTATACTGAAGAAGGGACAGCCAGGTGAAATCTATAACATTGGGACCAACTTTGAGATGTCTGTTACGCAACTTGCAAAGGAATTAATCCATTTAGTGAGTAACAAAATAAAAAACTGCCACTCTAATGATAAGAAATAACTGCTTAATTAGATGGATAAATTGGTGCATTTGGCTGAGTGAATAGCTCTGAAATCGAGGTCTTAGGGGCAAAACAGACCGCCCGAAGGAGTGACTCTATGCCACCCCTTTGCTCACCAGATCAGGGCTGCAGCAACCGCACGCTGTAGCCTCGATCTGGTTTTTTTCCACCCCAAAAAGAAGCAGCAAAATGCTGTTCCCTTTAGAACAGGAAAAAAGCTGCCCTTTTTGTATTTCTGCAGCATAGTTTGTGTAAACGCTGTGTACAGAAATGTCATAATGCTACCTGCCGTCTGGGTGGGTGGGCAGTGTGACACTGGTTTGGGAGTGGAGTTGGGGCATGTGTTGTGCATGCGCCATGCTCCCATACCACCCCGAAGATGGTATTTCTTGTTGGTCTGTTTTGAACCTTAGACGGTGTAGGGATGCCCAAGGAATTGGGAGATGCAACGCTGGCCTTGTTTGCTTTGCTGCTTGGGCTGCATCCTCACTGCAGCAAAAATCCAGGTTGACACCACTTAAATTATCATGGCTCCATGCTGTGGAATTCTGGGAATTGTAGTTTGTCAGGGCACTAGAGCTCTCTGACAGAAGATGCTAAATGTCTGACAGAACTACAGTTCCCCAAATTACATAGCATGGAGCGATGGCAGTTAAAGTGGTGTCAACCTGGATTATTTCTGCAGTGCGGATGCAGCTTTGGTGGAGTCTGCTGACATTTTGCCCCTTTATTGGCTTCTACACTGCATATTCTACTCTACCTAATCCTGCATCTAGAACACCAATTTGTCCAAATCAAACATTTATGTCTCTGGTCAAAAATACACTACAGAAATAAACCAGTCTGAGACTGCTTTAAATGCCCTGGCTTAGTGCTAGGGAATTGTGGGAACTATAGTTTTGTGAGGCATTTAGCTTCACTTTTAGAGAACTCTGGTGCCACAATGAACTACAATTTCTAGGATTCCCTAGCACTGAGTTAGGGCAGTCAAAGTGGTCTCAAACTGGATTATTTCTGCAGTGTGTTTTGGGCCCAAGTATAATTTAGGTACATATCTCCTCTTTACTTTGAACAGTTCTGTTTTTTAGCCTGGAGTATTGTGTGTGTGTTTTAGTGAGGTAACTAGTAACTTTCTTGGATTTTTAGTTTTATTTTTGTTTTCATTTCAGACAAATGGTGCGTCTTATTTATGAGAACATTCTAAAATAAAATGTGACAATGAACACTGATTGTAAAACTGAGTATCAAGCATGCATTAATAAATTAATTGTAAAAACTTTTTATATTAGTTTGTTAGAAGTGGCTTTACACAAAACATAATAAACACTGATACATGTTCTTGATTTTTTAAAATTGATAATATGGATCTTTCCCATATTGACAGATAAAAAATACCAGTTCAGATGCTGAGACAGAATATTGGATGGATTATGTTAAAGATAGGTAAGATATTGGTGATTAGTAAGAGTCGTTTTTATTTTAAATAATCATTCTTTCTAGCTCTGTTTTGTACTCATGTAAAGCGTTCAGCTTTGCAACTTGAGGTAATGCAGTCTGACATCTTAATTGAGGGATCTACAATTCCTGGCTTGCCTTGTTAACCATCCTAAACATCATGTTGCCTACCTGTGTGGATTTGGTTGCTCTGTGGAGACATGGAGATAGTCTGCACATAGTCTGCACTAATTTTCCTAATTTACATCAGAAAACTGGTGGAGCTCCTGTCTGGGATATCCCTACTCCTATTTTCTGTTCCATGGTTGGGAGGTTGGGAGAAATATTGGGTCTTGTTTTACTGTGTTAAATGAAAAATTGATTTGTGATTTGCCTTGCTTCTACAGGCTACAGTTCACAAGTACACTCAGCAGAATACAAACATTTGAGTTTGAAAAGTGTAGAATGGTTTAAATGAGAAAAAAGTGTGAAATGTATAATTGTGGAGACTCTGTGTATTGAGCAGGACCATATATATTATCTTTAGAACCATTGCTTAGTGGCTGCACTATTCTTCCTGTCAGCCTTTTCCCTCCCATGTGTGTTCTTTCACAGTAATCTTGTCTTTCCTCCCACTTCAGTCACAATGTTCTAGCAGTCCCTGTTCTAGCAGTGCTGCATAGAGTTTTGGATTTCAGCTTCTATCAAGAACCTCTGGAGGATCACAAGTTGCCCACTCCTGCCTAGTGCTTTCAATTTTAAAAGATCAGCAGAATTGCCACCTGCCCTAGGACTCTTAAAACAGCATTAGGAATCATGTAGCCCTCCAGTAGTCAGACCATGGCTTCCATTAGTCCTAGTCAGCATAGCAAATAGTGAGAAATGCTGCGAGTTACAATCAGACAACAGAAGGTTAATTAAGTCCCATTCCTGCTCTTCAATAAGCCAAAATCAGTACAATCAGGCATTGTCATTTAATGCTAATATTTATACTTGTTATTGCTGTTTTGACAAATGTTGGTATAAAACAGATTCTCTTTAATGAAGCTAAGAGTTTCTCTGTAGTGAAAGATTGCAGGATTGAAGCGTATGAAAGATATAAAAGTGTGATATAGTTTGTAAGGATTGAAAAGAATCTAGGTGCATGAAACCTTGGAGATAGCTAAAGAGATGGGATGTCAGTAGGCTTTCATAGTTGTTGGTAGACACTAGGTGTTGAGTCAGGAAAGAAGAGTCTTGAAACATTCATGCACAATTCAGCAGTTGTGTGTAAGTTTCACTAAAAACCAGTGAGCTGTACAGGGCACTTAAAATTGTTTGCTTTTGTTTACTTAGCTTTTTTATTGCAGTAAACCTGTTTTTCACCTTGTCCATCAAGTGGTAACAGTGCTAATGAAATCTATTCCAATCCCAAGTTGTGAAAAAATATGGAAAACTCAAAAGGCATTGGGTATTATAATACCCATGCATTACTTTGGATAAAGGAATGGATCTTACTAAAAAATTCAAAACTTTTAGAAATAGAAGGAACGAAAATGAAAACAGGATGGTATGCCTACTTATGCTATGGAAAGTTTAATCCAGATAAAGAGTTAATATCCACTATATAAGAAAGGCATTATACATTGTATGGAAGAAATACAAAAGACACTTCTACTCTAAAATACCAATTTGGGCATCCCCACAGGAGGCACTTCACAGAAAAGAAGCCCTTCAAAAGGAATTTGGATTACCTATGAAAATATTTTGATAAAATCAAATGAAGGCTTTAAAATTAAAATGAAAGAAGAATTACAACAAGAGGGTTTGGAAGTTAATTGGCTTAAATATCTACAGATAAAAGAAGATTTTAAGAAGAATATGGAAGACCCTGGAATAGAAAATGAATTGAATACTTTTGATCAAATCTTACAGGGAGATGATCAACATTGGATAAGGAAAACATATAAGTTGCTACTAGGAATAGAACTGGAGAGGAAACAGGAAAAACAACATGATCAAATGGATGCAAAATATTGGAAATTCAATACCTTTACAAAGTTGGGAGAACGCATGGAAAAATAATATGACGTTTACCAAATGTAACGCCTTAAAGGAAAACCTCCATAAATTCTTTTCTAGATGGTACATGACCCCTACTAGAATAGCAAATATGAAGAAACAAAATAACAATAATTGTTGACAATGTAAAGATAAATTGGGTATCATGTATCAAATGTGGCACTGTAGAAAGGTAAAAAAATATTGGGCAAATATACATAGGAATATGTGTAAAATACTACAGTAAACTATCCCACTAAAACCAGAATTGTTTTTGTTAAATATAACGGATGTGATGTAATTTAAACTAAGTCAGGATGAAAAAAGTGTAGTATTATATATGATAACGGTGGCATGGGTGGTGTATGCAAGATATTGAAAATCTGAGACAGGAATGGGAAGCAAAATTAAATGAACTTTTGGTCATGGACAGGTTATCCATGCATATTGCAGGAAAAACATCTCAACAATATGAAAGGAAATGGGGGAATATACAAATGCTGTAGTCAGGGTATAATTTAAGACTTCAAATTGACATAAGAACAGAAAATATTGTTTATAGAAACAGAAATCTGATTTATTTAATTCTAATTAATATCTTAACCCATGGTAAAAGCAGACCTTTGTATATGGTAGTTATTTAAAGTTCTATGATGAATATTATTACTTTATTGTATAGTGATTTTCAGAACTTGTATTATTCTAATCTTGTTTGAAACAGTGATCTAAATATTTTAAATAAATAAAAGTTTAAAAAGGGGGTTGAATAAATACTTAAGCAAGGCACAGCATTACATATTAGTACATTGATTGTTCTTATTTTTTCCCTCCTCTTACAAGTCCCAGTCCCTTCTCTTTTGTGTTGTGTCTTCTAAATTGTAAAGGCCTTTTCATCTAGTAGGAGAGGGAGTGTCATACTGATCATTGTAAGCTTCTTGAGGGCCTTTTGGGAAGGGGCTGAGAAAAGCGTAAAAATGTTTCTAACAATAATACAGTCAAATAACCTGCTTGAGAACTGCTTAAAGCACTTCTGCACTTAAACAATGTTCTTATTTTTAGGCAAAAAGTTTCTACTAAATATAAGAAAGGAATTGGATGACCAAGTATTATTATTGGAATACTTGATAGTTTTATAGCTCCTTGAAGCAGTTCAGTTATACTGCAATATTATAATTAGATTGCTTGAAAAAAGAGCAAAACATGTAGCTACTAAATTAGTCCTGAATGTGGTTTTTCTTGCTACCCTCTTTTTTTTTTTTTTTTTTTTTTGGTAGAGTGTTTCAATTATCAGATGATTATGTCTCCCTATTTTGTAACCTGGCAGGCTGCATGTAGTGTTGTAGTAAGTGAATAATCAGAATGAATTTAGATGTCATAAGGATTCCCACATTTGACTCACTTACTATCCATTAAGATGAATGGTGACGTTGATGTTGCTAATACACAACATCAGTTAAAGGCACACATCAGTTTAAAAGAACAAACAAGACACGTACTTAGGGCCATATATACTCGCAGCTTGAGCTACTTCACAACAGCAAGAGCTTCTTGCAGGAGGGATGGGATATAAGTAAACTTTGAATTGAATTTTCAAAGTTTCTGTTGCACACTATACTTTGAGCATGCCAGTGATGTGAGTTCCTGAAAAACAAAATGGTCTAATTTGTTATGCTTGAATTTTGTATACTTTTTGTCTTTAATTTATACTTCCCTCTTCTGTAGGTAGGAATGGGGTGTGCAGTTTAAAAATAAAGATGCATCTAAACATGTGTTTTATGTTTACACTTCCAAGAACTGTTATCTGCAGTAACCTAAATTAACTTGATGTGATGTCACTAATTAATTTCACAAAGCTGTCTTTAGAAATTGAACATTTTCTGCAGAAAAATCAAGTAGTAATCTCTCTTGTGATGATTGTTGTTGTTGTGTGCCTTCAAGTCAATTCTGATTTATGGTAACCCCTAAGATGAACCTATTGTGGTTTTCTGAACAAGATTTGTTTAGAGGGGGTTCCTCTGAGGTCCCTTGCCTTCCTCTAAGGTCACCCAGTTCTTTTCCATGGCTGAGCAAGGACTTTAACCCTAGTCTCCCAGTGTCTTAGGGCCTTTGCAGACTGCCAGAAATAGTGCACATTAAATTGAGGCACTGCCCTGGCTTAGTGCTAGGGAGTCATGGGAATTGTATTTTTTTCTGAGACATTGAGCCTTCTCTGTCAGAGAGCTCTGGTGCCACAATAAATTACAGTTCCCATGATTCGCTAGCACTGAGCCAGGGCAGTGCCTCAATTTAATGTGCACTATTTCTGGCAGTCTGCAAAGGCCTATAGTCCAATGATGGTGAACCTTTTAAAGACTGAATGCCCAAACTCAAAGGTGTTCCGGCACTGGGTGTTACCCAGTGCCGG
>JAIPUX010001232.1:37814608-37831427 GCA_020142125.1 Phrynosoma platyrhinos
TGATGCAGCCTAAAATTGCACTGGCCTTTTTAGCTGCTGCATCACACTATTGACACATGGTCAACTTGTGGTCTACTAGACCCCTTTCATATGTACTGTTGTCAAGCCAGGTGTCCCCCATCCTGTATCTGTGCATTTCATGTTTTAAAATCCTAAATGTAGTACCTTACATTTCTTGTTACAGCTTGGCCTGCAATGTGATACAAAGAAGCCCACAGAAACATAATGCAATGTGTTTGCTAAGCAATCTTAGCAATACTTCTTGATAGTGGCTTGCCAAGACCTCAGTTGTGCTTCCTCAGATCCTTTAAACTTGAACTTTAAGCTAATTCCCTATGAATACAAAGCATGTAATCGGCTTCACAGGTAGGTAGTGCCTATTCTCTTCTCCATGCTTCAGTTGATCATTTACAGCTTGTTTAGCATCTTTTATGTTGGAAATATCCAGTTCATTTTTAAAGAGAGCAGGAGCCCCTTCAAAAAGAAAATTCACCTTCCATTGCATAATTCCCCCTTCTCAGCTATACATCTAGTAACCAGGTTTACTCAGTTTGGTTATTTTTTTTTTAATGAGATAAGGCAGACTTCAGTCAGAATGGATTGCATTTTTTTTAAAAAAGCAAACCACAATTATAACCTTGAGAACCATTCAGTGTATGTTATTTTATAATTTTGCAGTGTATGTGTTTATAATTCCTACAAAGAAACATGATAGTGCAACAGCAGTGGAAGTAACAGCAGCAGCAGCACTACTGATGCTTGTGGTTTTGCAGAGACCATGAGAAGCAAATCAAAAGCTTTTGTCTCCCTGAGTGTCAGCCAAGGGCTTTCAGTCATTTCTCTACCTCTCCATAGGCCACCCTTTGCCCTTATGTCATGCGCTAAACACGAGGATTTGTACAAAGCTAATCCTTCTAATTATGGTGTTCTGACCCCAAAAATAAAGCCCCCCAGCTACAGCTTCTTGGCAAACAAAGAGCTAAACTGTCTGCCTTCTCTCCACATCCTAGTCAAGGATTAAGCAAACCCCCCAAATTCTAACCTAGTAGGCGGTGCAGATAGAAAAAGAAGTCTTTCATTTGTTCAGGTAAATGCTCAGCTCAGAGGCTACATATAAAAAACTTCCCAGCTTCTGTTGCATGTAGATAGAGATTCACTAGATTTGCAGAAGCCCTGGTTCCTGGTGCAATGGTCTTTCTGCTGCAACTGGGGAGGTGGTGGCTGCTCTACTGGGCATTCATAGGCTGCCTGAACCTTCTTTGGCCTCCACAGGCCCAAGCACAATTCCCACGAGCCTGTATGACGGTGGAGATGCTTCAGGCCAAGCAGTGCTGCCCAGCCTTGGGGTCAGATCCTGACAACATATGTGGTTCACAGCAAGGCAGGGGTGCTTGTAAGGAGGTGCAGGTAGATACCAGACCCTGGGGTGGCCCTTACACTCTCCACAACGTGGATGATCGGGAACGGTGGCCACTAAAGTTCTTCAACAGAAGCTGCCAATGCACAGGTGAGAGGGAGGGAGGGAGGGAGGGAGGGAGGGAGGGAGGGAGGTGGAGGCTGATCTTCAGCCCTGGGAAAAGCATGGAAGATTTTACCATCAGAGGTTTTTGGACTAACAACCCCAGCATCCCCCAGACAGCATGGGCTATGGCCATGCTCACTGTGGAATTTTGAGGATGGTACTCCAAAAGTATCTTTTCGAAGCTTTGTCTAGCATATACTAGAAAACACCTACAATTCTGCTAGATTCAATTTATACTGCATGTCAGTTCCCTGCCTAATCATATTACAGTCCTGACTGTCTTTGCTGAAGATTAATGACTGATATAATTCTTTCCTTTCCCCCATGCCATGTTCTGAAAATGCCAATGAAGCAGTAAGTAAATGGCTGCAGGTGCTGCAGGTGCACGTTTAAACGAAAATGTTTTCAATTCTGAGTTTAGATGCACTAGTGGCAGGGGAGATTTTCAGAACTTTGGAGCTTATTGTATAAGCAATTAAAGTGGCTTACCTGAGCTGGCTTAAAATTTAAAATAGGCAGCATCCTTATGTTTTAAAATGTTGTAACCCACCCCGATTGCAGAGCAGAGGGGCGGGCTAGAAATAAAAATGTGTTATTATTATTACTTATTATCACAAGGATTTAGCTGCTGAAATTGCTGCCTGGGGCCATCCTGGGGCCATTCCTGCTCCTAGGACTACTCTCATGGCCATTTTCTTTAGCCAGAAAACTTGTGACTTCGAAAAGAGGTGCACTGAGCGCCCCTGGGAGTGGGGATGGAGTTGGGATGGACCCAGGTGGTGATTCCAGTGGCTAAATCCTTGTGATCAGGATGCCATCCGTTTTAAATTATAAAATGGCTCAGGTAAGCTGGTTTAACATGCTTATGCAATAAGCTCCTTTGGCAGATGTCTATTTTAGGCAGTTCCAATTCCCACAATGAAAAGATGATTCTGAGTCCACTTTCTTTCATGCATGCATTTATTCTTTCATGAATCTTATTAATTCTTTGCTAAGAAAAAAGTCACTAGAAGACAATGGTTTTAATCCAGATTTAGGCATTAAGCAGAAGACCCATTGAAATCAATGGAACTTAAGTTAGTCATAACTTCAGCCTCATTGATTTTAGTGGTCTGTTCCAAGTAAGAATATATATTTCTGGATCCAAACTATTAGTAGTGCCCCACTTTTCTGAGAGATAAAAAGTTCTAGGGGAAAACCGAACGACAGACCTTAGTTTCCTTTGAGTGGAAGAGGATGATTGCTGAGAGCACATTTGGAGTGAATTTTTTGGGGGGAGGGCGAATCCCCCCCTCAAGTGTTCACCAGCAACAGTCCTTATGATGGTTGGGGGCTGATGGTGGATGATTGTGGGCTGGTCAGACAGCCAGACTAGCGCCTCTGGGTTGGAATAGTGATTTTGGGCTGAGTGGGAAAGGAGTTCCCAACTGTGCATAAAGGAAAGGGATCTGAGCAAGGGACTCTTACTCTGTTCCCCTACTGTCCTGCCTGACTGCCTGAAAACTGGAAAGAGACCCTGGAGATCTGGTGCCCTGGTGGCCTCCTAGTGGATATACCTGCAGTGTTCTCAATAGTAAAGAAGGCAAGTTGGTGGATGGGGGGGGGCAGAGTGAGGTGTCTGTTTGGTGTGATATATGGGAGAAACACTGAAGTCTTCTGGAATCTGGAGCAATCGAGAGCCTGGCTTGGCTGATGCTAGGAATCTCTTTCCCTGTTGTTCCCACAGTCAGTCCACTTCACTTGGTGACTGTGGGAGCCACTCCCAAGGAGCCTGACTTCCATTCCTGGCCCACCCAGCACCAGTTATGAGCCCCTGATGAAATGTCTAAAATATTTCAAATTTTGTATATCATCATCATTTCCCTTGATATTCACTAGTTTTACACTGAATGTAAAAACAATGGGGCCAGTCAATGAATAATGACCACACCAAGAAACACATAAAATATAGTTAGTTGGACCCTGGGCCCTCTAATGGACAAGTAGGCCTTAGTAATTTGTATAAGCTTTCCCCCATCTTGTCAGTCTTGTGAAGGAGAACTAAAGATTTAAGATAGGTTTGTAATATGTGCAATGTTTGTGCAATGTTACCCAAAGAAAGGTAGGAGGGAGGGGGTTCCCCATTAAATAAAACACAAAGGTCACCCCTCCATATAGGGTCCCTCCATTTGATATAAATTTAATATTAAAGGTCCTGTCCCATGACTCAGAGCCTAGAGGGTACCCCAGTGTGGAGGAAGCTGCTTTGATCATATAAGAAAATCCAGGACCATATCAGGAGATTCTGTAGGCTTGGCTCTAGGGGAAGTTTCCCCTAGAACTTTTCACCTCTCTGAAAAGTGGAGCAGAACTAATGGTTGGATCCAGAGTGCTTAGGCCATCGTCCAGAGGAATCTGCCAACGATCAAAATCTGCATAAGCCCCTCACTGGTGGAAACAATTGTGTATGCAATATTTGTGTTTGCAAGTAAAACAGAAGTTCAAGAGTATCTCCCTCCAGGAGAGATATGCCTTTGTCTAGGGACATCTGCGTGGATAACTGGGTTATTGTCAACCTCCTTGCCCATTCCCTCATCTGGAAAACCCAGTCAAGTCCTGAAATTGCCCCATAGATTTTGCCTTATATATGTGCCCACTTGGGTGGTCCCAATTCAGTCTCAGTTGAGGTCAATAACTGGGTTATTGCCCATAACTCCCTTGATTCTCTCAATTGAAATTGGAAAATGGATTCATTTGTTTCCCTGCCATTTCTTTGCCTTAGCTGGAGTATAATAATTTTCCCCGTGCTATAACAAATATCATATTCCAACTGGAGGGTAGAGATTTCCAGCTATCAGGAAATCTTCTTATCATTAGCTCAATGTAACTATCTAGGAATATTTTAGCTGGTCACCAGACAGACAAAGGGATGCTCACCATCACCAAACAATAACAGAATAGTTGCATTATTTGGGCATTTCAAAGATACTGTTTTAGAGGAAGAATTAGAATTAGCTATGAATTCACATCACTCAGCTAGTCAAAATATAGCATCATTCTAGAAATCTCCAAGATTTCTTTTCATTCTAAATTGCTAGTGTTTTCTCCTTTGCGTATTTACATAATGCTATGTTTAAACCATCTTGTCTTTGCTTTGTTGGTGATTTTGATGCACGGTTGAGAAAAAAGCTTTGCTGTGTAATGCTAAAGGCAACACTTTCTGTTTTTGCCAAAATTGTGTTGGATCCACCAGAATACAAAGCACTATTATAGGATTTCATGTAAGAATAATGTGTGCCAAAAGTCTGAATACAAATTCTGAGCTGATTGATAGGTTTCATTTGAAAGGGTTTGTGTGTTCCGGATCAGATGCTTTAGGCTAGCTGCTTTGCTTGCAGGGTAACAAAGAAAAAGAAAGAAAAATGCTAGTGATATCAATATTAAATCTTCCAATGGATGCAAATTTGATTGTCAGCTAACAATTTGTAAATATGTTGGTTATTTATTTATTACATTTTGTATCCCACCTTTCCTCTGAGGATAGTATGTATGTGGTTCCTTCCATTTTTATTTCATAATAACCTGTTAGATAGTTTATGATGAAGGGTTATGACTGGCCATTGTTTCTTATGTGTTCTTTCTCCGGTCTTCTTATTCACTCTTTGCCACTGCTTCCTGGGTGCTGCACTTGAAGTTGTGCTTGTGTTTAACCAAAGAGGGCAGACACAGTAGTTGACCTGGCTCCACTGTCATTTGAGGAATGAACAGAGACAGTGCATACTTGACTAACACTGAGGGCAGGCTTATCATGGGTAGCTGGCATGATCTTGGATGACTCCATCACTCTATCTATCTATCTATCTATCTATCTATCTATCTATCTATCTATCTGGTATTGATTAAATTTGTATTCCACCCTTCTCCCAATGGGGCACCCAAGAGGGCTTACAATAAAGTACAGCTAAATGGCAATGACAAACTACCTCTGAACATATCTTGCAAAGAAGCCCCCATGATAGGTTAGCCTTAGGATTACCATAAGTTGGAAATGACTTGAAGGCACACAACAACAACAACAAATCCTATTATACAAAATTAAAAAGAGTTAAACAATTATATTAAAAGCATAAAGTTAAAACAGTTCAAAACATTTAAAACATAATAAAAAGAATAAAGCACACTGTATCAAAAGACCCCTCAGCATACCTTCCAATTGTCTTGATTTCAAAAGGACAGCCTCAATAAATCCTGTCACCTCACTTTTTCATTTGCTTTTAAAATGTTGCAGTTCCTTGCCTCCGCCTCGCCTCATTTTCTTCATTTGTTCTCAGGTTACTTTGTTTGATGTAAACTAAGTAGTTTAGACTCAATGAACTCAGCAGACAGAAGAGGAGAGAAGAGGAAAGAATCTTGCCCTTCCCAGTAGGCTTAGGCAAAAGTCAGCTGCTGCAGCCTCTTCTGGCTTGTGTGTTCTCCCACACTGAGAAAGTTTGCTAATTTGGTCACACACATCCCAGTTTTCATCTGTGAAATGTTGGAGGATATACTTTTCCCACATGAGTTAAGAGCTAAATACCTGCCTAAATCAGAAAGTATTTGCTTTCTGGCACAAAGAGAGTGAAGAGAGGGCCAATCAAACCTCCTGTCTGATGGAGATCCTTATTTTCCCCTTTGCTACTGTCTGCTACCTGCTATTCCCTTTGCATTGGCTGAAGAAGCACACAGCAGTGGCAAGGTGGATGAAGAACTTGCATTGATGGCATGCTGTGGAAGAAGAGACAATAGGCAGAAAGTCTTTCTCCTCATCCTGGCTCACCTTTCTCTTCACCGGGACAAAGGCCAGAAGGATGAAGGACTAGGAACAGTAATAAAAAGAAGGAGCAGCTCCTATCCATTTGCTCATTGGCCTAAAGCACAAAAGCATGGTTATAGCTGAATATTTATAAAACAAAGTACAGTGTGCCCACGCCATCTGTGGGTTGAGCTCACAGGGACGGTAAGCTCCTGGGCAATATAATGGTGCATGCATGGGTGTGACATGCCATGTGCAGAAGCGTGCAGCCATAGGAAAGAACGGGACTTGAAGTCCCATTTTTTTTTTGCCTTACATGGGGGGGGGGTCCAAGACAGATCTCCCACTTATAACAAGGGGCCACTGTAGTTTACCTTACTACTGTGACTAAAAGACTAACACATTTCCTGGAGGTGTCCTACCGGGACATATCGTAGAATTGTTGGACCCATCCTACATTTCCAGGACATGACCTACATTTCCAGGTCACATCCTACATTTCCAGAAAACGTCCTACATTCACACAGCAGAGTACAATTCATCATTGTGTTCCAGCATATTTCTTTGGAGGACTAAATTTCTAGGGCGTGCCCTCCTCAGGTTGGTTAGTTGGAACCAGAATGGGCCTATGATACATGCTTGCAGTTTGGCTTTCAACACAGAAGTGTTTTCCTGGATATCTTTATACAGCTGGCTTCTGGACCTATCCTGTCCTGTGGGCTGCTTTCTTAAACATTCAGAGAAAGGAAAAAGAGAAAGAAAGCCATACTTTGGGAAAACAGTGAGGAGGGTAGTACTCACTGGGAGACCCATGAAACCAGTGCCTCTGTCGTGAAGATCATCTGGTTGGTGTTCCTATTCTGGACCATCTCTCCATCCACACGGCAATGGATTCTCAGGTTGTGAGGATCTAAGGAAGGAATGATAGAGAGGGCTGTAGAACCAAGAAAATCTCACATAGGAGAGCAGGGATAAGTTCTAGCTAGGCCTTTAAACACAGTACCAGAAATGGAAGAAATGCATCACCAAAACAAGGCAGAAAAACGAGAAAAGATGCGTCACCTAAGATGTGTGTAGACACAAAACCACACACATCAGCAATAGCTGGTGGGCTGCCTTTTTGGTGGATTGGTGACTCTCCTCTGGCTTTTAGGCCCTGTTTGCACTGGCTGAAAGTCTGGGGCCAGACAGCATTATGCTCTGAAACTGGCCCTGGACTGGCCACACTGGACTGCTGCACACTGTTGTGGTGCAGCATTGTTCACATGGGCCAGCTGGGCTAACACTGCATCAGCATTGCTAGCCCATTCCCGGTTTCTGTAGCTGTTGTATCTGCCCAGAAGATTGGGGGATTAGCATGATGCTTGGTATGCTAACAGTGGGACAGCTTGATTTGGGCCCAATCCAGCTGCTCACACACCACAAAAAACCTGCCCTATACCCAGGCTTTCTGTGATTTTGCCAACTCTGGGACAAAGTTGGGTCAACGGGGAAGACTCATGGTATTTCACCAGAAGCTGCTGGGATTCATGCACTTGGGTAGCACTGACATGGTGGTAAGGATAGGATTTTTCACCTATGCAGACAAGACTGTAGTCTGAACTTTTGGAATGACCCAAGGTCCCAAAAGAGAGGATAAAATTTTGAGATACAAACGGAGCATTAAAAATATTTTTAATACATTGGCTCTCAACAGTAAGTCAGCAGCACCAAAGTTTGGGTTTGTGTAGACAGACACATACAGAGCCCCATTGTTGTTGTTTTATTTACACCAGTAATGTGACAGGAAAGATGTGATGTTTCTACAACATTGAGGTCACAAAGAGTCAGTGTAGGAGATGTGTAGCAAGACAAAACAAGACCAAAGTTGCTTTCTCCTCACTTCAGGGGTGCAAAATGAGGAGGAAACAAAAAGCAGAGCTTGCAGCATTCAAACCTGAGACAGAATTCTTGATGACAAGAGTAGGAATCAACAGGCAAAAGGTGTCAAAGGTTTTCCCCAGAAGCCACTGCATTCCATTTCTTTTCATCTGCCAGCCTCAGTTGCTCACTTTGTGGGCAACAGTAAACCCAGCGACATGGTCCATGGCATCTGACTCCTGGGGTGGGGGAATAAAAAAAGGGCAGAGCTATCAAGTCTATCTGTCAGCTGTGGAGCTCCAAACATGACTCCAATCACAGGAAATTTAAAACAACTAGGAAGTTAAAATGTTAAAAGTAACAATGTTCTCCAAAACAGGTTCCTTTGAGGGCAGAAATGGGCAACTTGCCACCCTCCAGGTGTTGCTGGACCAGTATTCCTCATGATGGACTAGGGATACTGAGACTTCCAGTCCAAGAACATCTGGAGGACTCCACTCCAGGAGAAAGACAGCTAAATACAATACAATACAATACAAATATAAAAAACTGAGACTTCCACTCCAACAATATCTAGAGGCAACGCAATACAATACAACAATAGAAAATGAAAAACAAAATAAATAAAAATTGAAAAATACCGAGACTTCCACTCCAGTGACATCTGGGGGACTCCACTCCAGGAGAAAGACATGCAAATACAATACAATACAACACAACACAAATATTGAGAGTTCTACTCCAACAATATCTGGAGGACTCCACTCCAGGAGGAAGGCAGGAAATAAAAAAAAAATACAAATTCAAAAACAGAATAAAAGTAAAAACAGAAATAGAATAAAATATAATAAATAAATATAAATAAATACATCAGCATAAGTTACCAACAGGATGCCGCCTTGTTTCCAGCCATTTTCTGCATTACTTGGATGTGTTTTCCTTTCTTCCCTTCATTACAAAGGCAAGCTCCACTTCCCAATTGACTCCCTAGAAGGAAAAACAAGCAACTGAGCCCCTCCATTTGCACCAGAAAGACCTGCACAAGGGCTACGCCTGCACTGCAGAAACAATCCGGTTTGACCACATGGTTCAATGCCAGGAAATTCTGGGAATGGTAGTTTGTTGTGGTACCAGAGCAGAGTCTTTTAGCTGCCTGGGCATCTCCCTTATGATGCTCTCTGCCTGATACAGGATCTTGATGTAAGGTCCCACAATGAAGCTGGAGAACTTGCTGAAGATGATGGGCTCCTTAGGGATCTTCACATTCTGTTCCAGGCAATGGTCGACATAGTTCATCCTGACACAGATCACTTTTTCTGGGTTTGTGATGGGAGTCTGGAGGTTACTTGGGAACGGGGCAGGAGGTGCTGGCCAGACACCTGGACCCTGGGGACAGAAAAAGGCAGGCATGAATGTTCTTCAATGAAGCACATAGCTCAATCATTGGAACTCACTGCTACAAGATGTCATGATGGCTGCCAATTTGGATGGCTATAAAACAGATTAGATAAATTCAGAGGTGGATGGTCACAATGGCTCCATATCACCTCCTATATCTGAGATAATACTCAAACCCAGCATGGCATAGTGATTTAAGTGGTGGACTGTGACTCTGGAGACCAGGGTTCAGTTCCCAGCTCAGCCACTTGGTGACCCACTTGGGCAAGTCACACTCTCTCAGCCTCAGGGGAAGGCAATGGCAAACCTCCTCTGAATAAATCTTACCAAGAAAACCCCATGATAGGGTCACATTAAGACGGCCATAAGTCAGAAATGACTTGAAGGCACACAACAAACAAAAAAACATCTGAGATAAATCTGCCTCTCTGCTCTCTGCATTGGTTGTGGGAGAACACAATATGGAAGGTACAGTTTCATTACTTTCCTGCTAATAAGCTTTCCATAGGCAATGTGTGGTCACAGACATATTTGATGAAGATATTTCCTTATTTTTTTTTTTAAAAAAGGCCTCTCCTTGGCCTAAAATGGCCCAGGAAGAGGGCAAAAACATGGCAAAAATGCCCCCCTCCTCCTAGAGAGCATTTGGAGAGGAGAACTGACTACAGGGCTTCATCTGCACTGTAGAAACTAATAATAATAATAATAATAATAATAATAATAATAATAATAATAATAATAATAAAAAACTATATTATCATCATTATCATTATTATTGTTATTTTCTTATCCACCTCTCCTCAAGGCTCGAGGAGGGGTACAAAATAGATTAAAACACATAAAACCATGCAATTTGACAGTACATTAACTGCCATGACTCCATGCTATGGAAACCTGGGGTTTGTAGTTGATTGTGGCACCAGAGCTCTCTGACAAAGAAGGTTAAATCTCTCTCTAAAAATATACAAGTCACAAGTTGAGTTGAGTTAGTGCATCATTTATGGCAGAGTCAAGATAAATCCAGTCATTGAAACAGCCTGAGTCTCAAATGACCAAAGTCTACATCACTGTTAATAAAGCACATGGCTAAAACCAAAACAGATTAAAACATAATTAAAAAGAAAAGATAAAAGTACAGCACACCACTTTTAAACACCCTTGATGGTTTAAGTATCAAAGGCATGCCTAAATAAAAAGGTCTTTGCCTGGTGGCAGAAAGAGACCAAAGAGAGAACCAACTGGACCTCCCAGGGAAGAAAGTTCCACAGCCTAAGAGCAGCCACTGAAAAGATGGCATGCTTTGGGGTATGGCAGCTTACAAGCTTTGCAGGTCCATTTTAAAGAGAACTCCAGCCTAGCTGGCATGAATGAAGACATAATTACACTCGTCCCTCCACATTTGCAGATTTGACTTTTACGGATTTGATTATTAATGGATTTTATTAATATGCTCTCTCTAGGAATATCTAGGTCCTCCAGCGCAATTCTGTGGTCAACTTCAACCAAAAGTCGCACTGAAGGACCTAGAGCAGGGGTAGGCAACCTGTCCCCTTTAAGGGCCGAGGGACTTCAGCTCCCAGAATCCCAGGAGCTGTTGGCCAACATGGGACTATTGGCCAACATGGCTAAGGCTTCTGGGAGCTGAAGTCCCTTGGCCCTTAAAGGGGAAAGGTTGCCTACTCCTGACCTAGAGATTCCTAGAGAGAACACTCCACTAGGCATTTGTAGCTCCTCCAGGGCAATTCTGTGGTCAATGTCTGGCAGATGTTTACCACAAAGTTGTAGAGATGCCTAGAGAGATGTCCTCTCAGGTAAAACCATAGTGTTTTTATTATTTGCAGTTTTTCCACATCCACATTTTCCTCCCAACCCCAGTGAATGTGGAGGGATGAATGTACAATGTAGTTACAATGAACTATATGCTATAAGGCAGCGTAGAAGGAGAATGAACAATGGTACTATGTGTGATGGACATTGCTCCACTCACTTACTATTATAAATCTGGGGTAATTAAATATAAAAGTCTGACCCAGCCTTGTTTTCTTCTTTTAATATTTCTTGTAAGGGATTATTGTCTGAATACATTGTGGTGAGTCTGCTGATTTAGGGCAGAGGTCATGAATGCAATTAGAAGTAATTACCTGCCATTATTACTCTTGGAAGGCTTATTCTATAATGCATCTTTTGTGCATATGATAAGTTCTCTTGTATGCAGAGACCAGCTAGTGAATCTTTGATCTAAGCACCCTTCTCCCTCTTGAAAATAGATCTCACAGAATAGGGATCTTTCCTTAACACTTATATTAGTTAACTCTTATATTGCTTGTTATAAGCAATATACTGTGGCCCTTCACATTCACTTGAATTAGGAACATGGGACTCCCGTGAAAGTGGAAAAACCACAAATAACAAAACCACTATATATATATATATATTGCCTGAGAGAACCCCTCTTGGAATATCTAGGTTCTCCAGTTCAACCCTACGATCAACATCTGCTAGAAGTTGATCATAGAAATGGGCTCAAGGGCCTACAAATGTCTAGAGATATGATCTCTCTAGGAATCTCTAGGTCATCCAGAATGATGTCTGGCTGATGTTGACCATAGAGTTGTAATGGAGGAACTGGAGATTCCCAGAGAGAACCTATTAATTAAACCCATGAATAATCAAATCTGTAAAACTCAAATCTGCAGATGTGGAGGGCTGATTGTACTCATTATAAGCAATATATAAAACTATTTACTTTGTGGTGAAAATTTGTTGACATAGCTGGTCTGTGTTGTCTGACAGGCACCTTATTTAGGGATGGGTCTACACTGGCCAGAATACTCTGGATTGTCCCCGTAGCATTTCCCCCCTTACTTGCTTTTTTTTTTTTTTTTTTTTTTGCTATGGGGTTTTAACTATTGCAGCGAACCACATGTAGCTGCCTTTCCACACATTATGTGAGAAGCAATGTTTGTCACCTAGTGCTGCTGCTGAGGCCACTATGAGGTGCCCAGCCATGCTATCGATGCTGGGTGCCTCATTCTGTCCTCAGAGCAATGCACAGCTGCAGTGGCAGTGCTGGAGAGCTCACAGGGACTACGAGTGAAGGCAGCTGCTGCTGTTGCTGTAAAGACGGCCAAAAACCCATAGCAAAAGGTGAATTATTTACATATGGGTTGGGGAAGGAAGCCCCAAATCAAGTGTAGGCGTCCTGAAGGAGAAAGTGCTTATTATATATTAAAAAGGGTAACCCCCTTGCATATCCTTCTATCCCAGTCAGTCAGAGGCTGAAGGCCTGTTTAAATAAGAAGGTCTTTGCTTGCTGGTGAAATGAGAGTGAAGAGGGAGCCAGCTGAACCTATCCCAGAAAGGATTTAGCATAGGAGCCATCACCAAGAAGGCTCTCTCTTGTGTCCTCACCAGACAAGCCTGGGACAGTGGTGGTGGGATGAAGAGCAAGCCCTCCCTTGAAGTGAAGTTGTAGGCTTTCATGGCTGGCATCCATAGTTTTTGTGGGTTTTTCGGGCTGTGTGGCCATGTTCTAGAAGAGTTTCTGACATTTTGCCTGCATCTGTGGCTGGCATCTTCAGAGAAGTCCCCTGAAGGCTCAGGAATCCCCTGAAGGCTCAGGAATGCTCATGTAGGGATATAGCAGAAAGTTGGCTCTAAGCTGTATAGGGCTTTATGGATTATGACCTTCACTTTAAATTGTGCCTTGAAATGGACTGACAGCCAGTGAAACTGTTAAGGCAGTGGTATGGTTCCTATAACCCGATCAACAATATACCATTATATTCCAAATGGGATATAATCAAGGCATGTGTTACCATGGCCAAATCTGATATCTCCAGGAACAAATGCAACTGGTGCACTAGTTTTAATTGGGCAAACATATTCCTGGCCACCTCCAAAATCTGAGCTTCTAGGTTCAGTGCTGAGTCCAAGAGTACGCCAAGTTACAAACATGAGATTTCAGGAAATATAGCCAGGAAGACAGGTAACCAAAGAGGGCTTTTCTGTATCCTCCCCAAGTTTATCAAATCTGCTTTAAAAGTTGCAAAGGTTGGTGTCCAGCTCTGTCTCTAGCGTTTGTAAATTCTACAATTTAACCAAGTGCTATGTTTTTGAAGAAGTTACTTCCTTTATAGTACTGTGCATTTCCTACCATTCCTCATTACAGGACGAACATGGTTTCTAGATTATGCAAGAGGGAAAGTTTTCCCAGTCCACTTTCTCCTGCTATCCACTGTACCAGTTTCTAGTTCTCTAGGCAGCAGGCATACAAACAAAAGTAAACAGATGAAGGTGAAAATGTTAATATCTCTCATTTTCTTGTCAGGAAAATGTAATCTCATTTTGCATTGTATTGGAATCACAATGAATTAACTACACCCTGGATCCTTAAATACAGTCCACTTCCACCCTTCTCTCTCCTGCTCCCCAACATTTCTTCTCTTGATCTTGGTCAAATCCCATAGCAGGCCAATATTTGGTACCCTGCCAAATATAATTGTATAAAACCCTGCTTAATAAACCTATTATATGACAACACCTACATGAAGCTTAAATGCATAATCAAGGTTAAAGAGATCTGGGGCCTTTGCAGACTACTAGAAATAATGCAAATTGAGTTCGCTTTAACTGCCTTGGCTCAGTGCTAGGGAATCATGGGAATTTTTTTTTTCTGAGACATTGAGCCTTGTCTGTCAGAGAGCTCTGGTGCCACAATAAACTACAGTTCCTACACGGTCTTTCTCTTAATTTTTCCTCCAAAGTTTTCAATTCCCTATCAAGACTGCTTTTTTCCCCCCTTCTTTTCTTATTCCACTCTACATTTTTCTGAATCAGGAGACCTCTAATTACAGCTTTATGTGCATCCCATACCACATGTATGGGAGTATCTCGATTCAAATTCTCATCAAAATAGTTTTTTATTTGTTTTTTAACATCGTCACAAATTGTCTGGTCTTTTCAATTTCCAATTATATAATCTAGTACCAAATTTTAATTCTATCTGCACGGGGTTGTGATCAGACCAAATTCTAGCTAATGTCTTCACTTTAACAATCTTGGAGGTAAGATGGTCTGATACCCAGATCATATCGATACGGGAGAACGATTGATGCCTATTGGAGTAGAAAGTGAAGTCCTTAACAGACTCATTCTTAAATCTGTGAGCATCACGAAGACTCCATGCTTCTGTTAACTCAAAAAACTCCCTAGGGAGTTTACCTTGTTTCTTTTTTATGGGTCTATGTGAAGCTCGATCTAGTTCTGGTTCTACGACCCCATTCAAATCTCCCAGCAAAATTACATTTTCATAATCCAAATCTAAAAGTTGCATTCTCAATTTTTCGTAGAACCTATTTTTATTAACCAGAGGACCATAAATGCCAATAACCATATATTTAACCCCATCAACTTGAATTTCCACAACTAAGAAATGACCTTCAGGGTCATTTAAAATAACTTGAGGTTCTAGCTCACCCTTGATGTACAACACAACCCCCCTCTTTTTAAATTGGGAGGCTGACACAAATTCAATGCCCAATTTTGGACATCTAAGGTACTTAACATCTTTCTTTTTAATCCTGGTCTCCTGAAGACAGCAAATGTCCAATTTAAGTTTCTGTAAATAGTGATAAATTTTCTTTCTTTTCTGGGGGGTGTTCATTCCCTGTACATTCCATGTTAATGTTTCTATCATTTTGCCGGAACCCATTTAACTGCCAATTAATAAACCAAATAAGACATACACTTCTATATTACAATGCTTATAATTCTTAAATTTCAAATTATTCAAATTTAATTGTCAAGTTAATTATCAAAATATTCTTCTACTCCAAGTTCAGCTACTGAGGTCCTTTTTTTTTAAATATCTGTCCCTACTTCTATGACTTTCCTTCCTACTTATACTTTCTTCAATTTCACCCTCTTCCTCTGACCCTTCCCCATCTGTTCCAAGGTTTTCATCCTCTTCATCGCCTAGTCTAACATCATCTATACTTAAAGCCACAGCACATGTGCCTAATTCCCCTGCAACATCCTGTGTGTCATCAGCATCTTTCATTGTCCTCTCATCTTCTCTTGTCTTTGACCGAGTTTTACATGAACTCAAACATTGCTTTAAGAAATTATTCGCTTGCTCAGGCATGGAAATTCTTACCCTCCTATTCTTCCACCAAAAGGTCACACCTTCTGGGATCTCCCACCTATATTTAATCTTTTCCCTTCTGAGCATTGTTGTTAAATTTACGTAACTTCGTCTCTTTTTCAAGAGACGAATTGGCACATCTTTTAAGACCTTCAGTTCCGTTCCATCCACACAGAATGGCGTCTCATTATGTTTTGACAAAAAAAGGTCACGTGTTTGCCTCCTTACAAAGTGGACCACTATATCTCTAGGCAATCCTCTTTGTTTTGCCACTGGAGAATTAACCCGGTACAGCTTGTCCAGTTCAACTTGGAACAATTCCATATTTTTCCCGAGGAAGGAAGCAATTTTAGGAACAAGTTTATCAAATAAATTTTCATTTTTTTCTTCTATTAAACCTCTTATTTTCACCGCTTTCTCACAGATTTTTTGTTCCAATATTGCAACTTCATCCAAATCTGCTTCTCTTTTACATTCCAATTTAGTCAAATGCATTTCAGTTTTATCATTTTTAAATTCTAGTACTTCAACCCTTTTTTTTTTTAGTATTTTGGACATCAGCCAACAACATATCAACTTTTTGATTTAGCCCCTTTAAATCAGCCCAGATCTCTTGTCTCACCTCTCTTTTGAATTCACTCAATTGTTGTGTAAAATTTGTCGCCAAATTATCAATTTTTTCTAAAATTAACTGGCTAATATCCGGGTTTTTGATCTTATCCATAGAAGCACATCTTTGAAGTTGTGAGGATGTATTCGTTTTTTGAACTTGCCCCCTTGAAATCATTTTTTCAGATTTATCAGATTGCATTTACAACCAAAATATCAAAATCAAATATGTCTAAGTATTCGCAACTTTTTTCCCCTTTTTCCTTTTTTTTTTTTTTTACGACCAGGAGCCCTGTCTATCAAATATCAATTTACAAAATTGATTACATTACTTCTTACCAAATTAGTACATTAATACATTAATACACTCCTTAGACACAAATTTAACATATCACTAGTCCACTTTAAACCTTCTAGTATTAGAAAGTTATCTCTTATTCCAAACCAAACAGCATGGAAAAACAGGTTCTATCAATTCAATAAATCAATAATCAATAATTTCTCTACAAGAGTG
>JAIPUX010001232.1:37833333-37846511 GCA_020142125.1 Phrynosoma platyrhinos
AAAACCGATACAGTTTTAAAGGCTACAGTCCTAATGTGCTTGCTAGGGATTAAGGCCTATTTTTTTGGACATGTTTTTATTAATAGTTATTTTTTAAAACAACATTGATAAAACCAAACCAATTACGTTTGTACAACTTGCATCTTTGATATACAGACTACACAAATATTAATACACCATGACCTGTTCAACCATACATCATTTGTTACTTCCTTGTTAACAGCTTTTAATACATTTTACTTATCTGATATTGTTCATTTGTAGGCTATCTTGTATTGAATATATCATGTTTTCTTTCCTTTCCTTTCTAAACAGTAAATTATATCAAAGACATATAATCATTCACTTATTTCTCTATTTGATTAAATCTACATACAACACTTCAAGTTCCATTTATATCTTATTTTGTTTACATTTTAATCCACATTTATACCCATTGTAGCTATTTTTCCTCATTACTCCTCATTACTGGGTTAAATACTGAAGAACTTTTTTCCCCAATTTTCAATGTATTTTTTAGCTGGAACATTTCTTAGTTCTTTTGACATTTTATCCATTTCCAGTATATCCAATAGCTTTAATAGCCATTCATCAATTGTTGAGATGTTCTCTTGTTTCCACTTTTGGGCATAAACAATTCTTGCTGCTGATAACATAAAAAAACAAGGTTCTACCCCCCCTCCCCACTCACATCTAATATGTTTAACAAAAACATTTCATGATATTTGTGTCCAAAATGTGATCCCCTTTCTTTGGAACATTTCCAGCATTTATTGTTACTGTCAAATACCATCTAAAGCCTTACCAGGGATTAAGGCCTATTGAGCTCAATGGGATCTGCTTTTGAGGGCTGCACTGCAGATGTGGCATGTACCATATCATAAACCACCATGTAATATATGGGACAAGGTGTTACGGAAGGAATGAAAATATAACTGTTTAAGATAGGGTTTTGCTGCCCCAGCACTGCCACCACCATTCTGCCAGTTTGAACTTTCTGGGATGGTCCAAGGTAGGAACTGCATGGGTCTGCAAATTCCACAGTCTTAGCCAGCACAGCAGGATCAGGAAAATTAGGAGTGTGGTGCAACAACATCTGTAATACTACATCATTGTCACCTTGGCATAACTGTTTAAACAGGTTGTGCAAATAGATATTCTGCTAAATTAGTCTGCAGCCCCACCAGACTCAGAAGAAGTTACTGGGTGGCAGCAGCCACAGTTGATTGATGGCAGAGGCACCCTGACTGGCAGAGGGGGACACCTGGGGTGTGTGTCTTGGGATGGATGGTAGCAATTGTTCCACTGTGTCTTCATCCTATTCTGAGGTGTTGCCCAGTGCAATCTCACCCAGTGAGTTGGTGTCACCCAGTGCGGGAACTCATGGTGTCACCTCTCCATTGACCTCCTCCCAGAATCCTTAGTAATGCTTTTTTGCACTAATGTTACTCTCAAATCATAATTCCCATATACCACTGAATGTAATGCCAATATGTGTGATGTAAACAACTAGCAAAATTAAAATTATACCTTCAAATTTTGATATCATATGCACAACTTAAAAGTATTAACATATACATAGTGAAGATTCGGTTAAAATGTAAATTTTATAAATAAATAAATGAGACACAAAAGAAGTTAATACAAGGTCCATAATAATCAATAGAGAACTTTGTCTCCTAGGTGTCTACAGTTTGTCTGCCATCACTGTTGTCTTTCAGCTTCTTTCTGTATCTTTCTCAATCTGACTGTCTGTTACTGCCTTATTTTCCAAATACACCTATCAAATAAAAATTAAGTTCAGTCTATTTAAGACTGGTCAGATTTTTTAGTTATTGTTTCACGTAGACAGGTTTTTAATATAACAGCTTGGTTTCACTTTCCTCCATCCTGTCACTTTCCCTTTCTCATGCCTTGTACCTCTCTAGGCAGAGTGCTCTTTAAAATTCTCAGTCCACAAGTAATTTTGAATAGTTTTGACAGATTGTTCAAACAGAAGAGCTTTAAATCAAGGATGGGCATTACTTATTCTGTTTTATTTTCTTTGATCTTGAATATAAAAGTGGTACTGGTTGGATTTCAATGATCACAGCTCCAAGCCGTGGCCATAGCTTCACTTGTGGTCTCACAATCCTGTCCGTGTCAGGTATCTTCTACCCTCTGATCTCATCTGACTCTAGGGCTCCAATCAACCCCATGAGCCTGTCTGGGTCCCCTTTACTGGGGGCACACTTCTGTTGAGTTTGGGGTTACCCACTCCTTGGGAAATTGCTGTGGCTTGTACATCTTGGCATTAGCTATCTCACCAAGCTGTTTAAACTCCACCATCATACTGGAAGTCCCAGTCTACTTGGCTCCTGTATGAAGAGTTGGATTATTGGAAGTGAAGGTGTTGAATACCATTCTGTCTTTCTCTTCAGACAGAAAACATCTCGGGTCAACAATGTCAAGTTATGACATTGTAGTGGTACAGTAGTAGCACCTTTACCTTGTCCAGATAGCAAACATTTGCTGGATAGTTTTCTGCAGCCTTTTGTTTGCTTATTCATATATACACTGAGGCATAACTGATGTGTTCTTCTAATGCAGGGAATTTTGCTGGCTATAACTGTGGGGATTGCAAATTTGGTTGGAATGGGCCCAACTGTGATGAAAAGAAGCCCCTGACTATCCGGAAGAACATCCATGCTTTGACTGAAGAAGAGAGAGAACAATTCTTGGATGCTCTAAACCGTGCCAAGACAACTGTTCATCCAGAATATGTGATTGCAACTGAGCATTGGCTGAGTCTGCTCGGTCCCAGTGGAAATGACCCACAAGTTGCTAATTGCAGCATTTATAACTACTATGTATGGCTTCACTATTACTCGGTCAGAGACACACTCTTAGGTGGGTGTTTTTCATTCCAGAGGAATGGGATATAAAAAAGTGGAACACAGACCCTTCTCTGGGGCAATGGGCTTTTACAATAGAAAAGATGAGAAATGGAATATAAATTTTAAAAATATAGATAAACATTGGAACAACCTGTAGGTAAAATAGAAAATGGAACATTCACAATGCAGATAAAATGTATTTAGTTTGAGAATTTGTTCATATGTTCTCCTGCTGGGAGGAACAACAGTAACTTCCTTTGCTGAGAAGACCACTGAGGAGCAGAATTTTATCAGGTGTTCAGAAACTATGGCCATGGCTGCATCTGTGACTTTTAATATCCTTAGCATCTTGATCAGCAGAAGATTTTCACCTCATGAGGATAATTGTTACTTGTGAATGTCTTTAGGCCAAGCTGCTATTAAAGAAACAGAAGCAAGGACTGGTAAAAAAACCAAAAACAAACAAACAAAAAAAAACCTAGAGAATTTTTGTTACAGATCAACTTGCACAACTTGTGACCCATCAAGCTAAACACAGCACATTAGGAATGAATATTAGCCCACCTAGTGATCAGGAAACCTCTTTCTTTGCTGCTTACTTGTATAAGGATGAATAAAGAACCAATAGGTGACTGGTGAGCAGCATTCAGCTTAGTAGCACACATATAATACCAGAAAGCCACATTATTTTCCATAAAGTGATGGGTATTTTCTTTCAGGATGCCCTTTTACACTGGAATTAGCTAGATGACAATGGGAAGAATGCTTGCTATAAAGCAGGAGTGGGGGATCTGTGGGTCTTTACATATTCTTGCTTCTACTTCTGTCCTCCCTATGGTGGATAAAGCTGATTGGCATCACAGTCCAATAATAATGAGAGACCTGTATGTTCTGCATCACTGATGTACATCTATCAGATTTATGCAGTATGGGGTGACTCATAATGTTATGAGTCAGAATAGCTAGTAGTTCCTATGTGAAGCAAGGCCTTGTTTACAGGTTTAGCACAATTTTTGGGGGTTTGGAACTGAGCAAGCTCCTCTTAGTGGACCCTCTCCTTCCGGTCCCACAGTAATTCTCCTTGGTACCTGAAGATGTATGTATATGCAAGGACAACTGTGATGAATGTCAGGGATTATCCTCGTGCCTAGGCCCATTTACCTACACAATTATAGTGTTATATTCAATTTTAACTGGATGGCAACTTCCGATGGAATCTTCCTATGGAGAGGCATTTAGCATTCTCCTCCAGAGAACTCTAGTGCTTCTGACCAAACCATAAATCTCATAGGATATTGTCATGGCAGTTAAAGTGGAACCATTGTATTTTAACCATGTAGTGTACCTCAAGCCATCTGGTGCTGGGGCACCACTTCCTTCTTAAAGTTTCTCCACAACAGCAGTATCTGTATCACATCATCAACAGTTAATTGAATTAGACAATTCCATTCTAAAAAGTATTTCCCATAACAACAATTTTTTGCTGAACCAAACAACTTAAATCTAAAGAAACTTTAGATGTTGAAGCTAGAACAGCTTTCCATTGCTTGATTTGTACAGGACAATCTAATTCTACGTTCCACTCAAATCTGCCCTTGTTAAGATTGAATTTAGTAGTTTCCAAGAAATATTTAGAAACTAGACTTTATAATTTAAACTACTCTGGTGTTTTTACAGGACCAGGCCGTCCTTTCACAGCAATAGATTTCTCCCATCAAGGACCTGCCTTTGTTACTTGGCACAGATATCATTTGCTGATGCTGGAAAGAGACTTGCAGGTTAGCAAAATATGTATCCCTATGTATTTGAAAGAAACAATTATTGTAGCTACTATACTTTACAACACCATGGGAAGGGAAGGATTCTCAGCATGGTAAGCTAAAATGGACAGCTCAACAGATGGCATCATTCACACTTGTCCCAATGCCAAGGTCAATCCAAAGTAAGAAGGGAGACAACCTGGTGAGACTGTAAGAGCTTCATCTCCTAGCAATTTGTTTTACAAAATGTTTCCATTTTTGTGTGTGCACTAGGGGGCGAGTGGGAGGAATTATTTTTCTATAAATAGTTGTTCTGAACAATTCATAACTCTTATAAACTTCTACCTGTCCTTCAACAAATAGTGTATGTCTCCTGATTCTCCTGAATCTCAAACATTCCAAGTTTTTTCAAAAGTGGGTCTTCAAAGGAAGTAAATTCCTCAAATCGTTTTACTTATCCTTTTCTGTATCTTCTCTAACAATGTGATAGCTTTTAAATTTTAAACAATATCAGTAGCATCAGGATTTTAGAAGCAGTTGAGGGTAATGTAGGAATGGGAACTAGACACTGGCATGATCTTATCTACAATTCCAATAGCCTGGGACATTACTTTGCAAAAGTAACCTGTTGGCTGGATCCTCCAGGTGTCATATGATTATGCAACTGGAGGTACATAGTGGAAGGAGATTGCACAATGTCCCATTTTCAGTACAATTTTTGGGGCAAACAGCTGGAGGATCCAGGAGCTGACTGCAATCAGAGGGTGCTCAGTTGCCCCCCATGTCCTGGCTGCTGATTGGCTGAGGGGATACACCCTGGTGCTGCCAAGAGGCATTTCACAAAGTGGTGGTGAAAAGGAAAGTGTATTGTGAGTATGTTGTTGGAACTTAAAGTTAATGACAACAGTATTGTTGGATCTCAACTGTTGTATTACTCCTTAGAGAACCAAATTCTCTAAATTATTATCTTTAACTGAGTTCAAAACATAACTTGCCAAATTATTTATTCCATTTGCATTATAGTATGCTTTAGGAGATTATCACATTGACAAATAATGTGACTGTTCCCCAACGGGATAATTTGCATTTTGGGTGGCTACCAGGAATTATCACACGTAATTAGCTGCCATTGCCGCTGGGTGGCTGCATCTCGGCTGCATCCTGGGTCTCAGCAGCACTTTGGAGGCTGCTTTTCTAAGATGGGAGCTTGCCATTTTGGAAAAGTGGCCTCCAAAGGATGGCCAAGACCTGGATGCAGCTGGGATGCAGCCACCCAGTGGCAGCAGCTTCTAATTATGTGCAATAATTCCTGGTAGGAACCTGAAATGTGACTGTATCCTTTGGGGAGCAGTCACATTATTTGTCGATGTGATAATCTCCTTAGTGTTTCCCTTCAATTAATAAGGTGGCCAGTGTCTCTGTTGGATACATCTCCACATTCTCAGACTTGGTTCTGCATTGCTCTGAGAAGTGGACGGCCATATCTTTTAGCAATAATAATAAAAAACAGAATAGCCCTCTTATGCTGTCAGCCATCTTACATACTAAGGATGCTCAAAATGGAGGACATTTTGACATTCCTCCTGGACATAAGGTTGTAATGTAGGGGATATTCTGGAAAAGGAGGACATCTGGTCACCCTGCCAAAAGTGTTTAAAAACAAAAACAATTCTGTATTTTTAGAAGTAAAATATAACACAACAGATTAATTCTTTATTACATTTTAAACACCACACATCCTCTCTCACACTTCTTGCTACTAACTCAGACCAAACATACCAAACCCCTAACCAAAGCTCTCTTATGTAGTTCCAACTCTAGTCTAACTCCAAAAACTCTTGTCTAACTCAAACCCTAATCTAACCAAATTCTCAACTGTCATTCAACAGCCTTATGTAAATCACTTCAAGCATTCCACCAATCAGCACTCACTCCCACATCTCCCCCTCCCAAAAACTTATAGTCTAATATGCAATCAACGAATCAAACATTTTTGAATACAAATCTATAACATCACAGAGGTATTTTTCATTAGACTATAGCAGTGTCTATAGGGGAGATAGTAAATGAACTATGAAGTTTGGACAGGTGCAATATGAGTGTACTGCAATATGAGTGTACTGCAAAAAAAAAGTAAAAGTAAACAAGTGTCACTGATTTACACATCATTACCAAGATACATACACACACCAGATATAAATATTTTAAATTCTCTTTCATCTCTCCTTTACCCCATGTTATTTAGCGGATGATTGGCAATGAGTCCTTCGCATTGCCTTATTGGAATTTTGCTACTGGCCGAAATGAATGTGATGTGTGCACCGATCAACTTCTTGGAGCATCAAGACCAGATAACCCAAACCTCATAAGTCAGAATTCAAGATTTTCACAATGGGAGATAATATGTAATAGGTAACAGAAATGTGAGGACATTGTACTATGGGGATATAAAGCCAGCTTCTTAACAATTTCCTCTGCTTCTGTTAGTCTGATCGATTATCTGCCTTTTAACTGGTGAATTGTTTAATTGTTTACATATAAATATGTGTCATATCAAAATCCCTATCTTGGTGCTATTCAAAAATAGTGAACGAAGTATAGGATTATTTCCAGTTCAATAAATAATACTGACACCCCAAGACTTGGTTCAGACATAACATCAAACTATGGTTTAAGGTTATATGATTAAGAGTCGGAGTACTCCCAGCAGAGAGGTCCTGTTTCTAGAAAAGATAAAGTATTGTTCAGTTTTCTGACTCTTTCTCTTTAATGTTTTTTTTTGTGGTGGTGGTGGTGAAAAAAAATTAAAGAAGCACTGTGAATGGAAGACAATTTTCAGACACCCTGTAAAGTTCCGTGAATAAAGGACAATGGTGTGATAAAAACCTAGTCTGGAAGCAATGTTGTGTCTCTTTGCTCTTCCTCTGGCATAGCTACAAGGTGGAGATTGAAAGCATTTGCTTTCATTTTCACCTCCTCTTACACCTGGACTATAGTTAGTGGTCAGAAACCCTATTTTAGAGTTGGCTTGTTCCATGGTTAGGAACCACACCATGGTACTTTTTGTGCAGTTGTGTGCCAGTCCTGGATGGAATGAGAATCATAAAATGGGTGCAGCCAGACTCAAAAGTGGTCAAGACCCAAACTACCCTGAAAAATCATATATGTATGATTTTTGTTGGCTGTTGGATTCTGAGAGTTGTATTCAAACAAATTGTAGTTAAAATCTATGTAGTTAAAATCTATAAAATCTCCATTTTGAGCTTATCTCAAAACCTGAAAACTGAGTTATGAACCTTGCTCTTTGTATTTGTGTCCCTCATGTTATTAACAAAAGTCTTAGAGTATGAGCAACTAAAATTAGCCCCAGCTATTAATCAATGAAAATATTAATCAATTAATCTGTCAGTTATACCAATTACTGCTTGCAATCTGAATTTGTCCTATTGTAAACAAAAGACAGTAAACCTTGGTGCAAATATCTAGTCTAACTGCTTTATATATCTCTGTTTGAAACCTAAGTTTGGATGATTATAACCGTCTGGTGAAACTATGTAATGGAACCAATGAAGGCCTTCTGCAGAGGAACCCATTTAGCAAACCTGGTGATCAGCTACCAACCATGGAAGATGTTCAGAACTGTCTCTCCTTTCAAGATTTTGATAAACCTCCTTTCTTTCGGAATTCCACTTTTAGCTTTAGGTTTGTTCTTTACTTTCTATAGATCATTTTGTTTAACTGTGGCATTTCTTTCAGGCTGGCAGAGACTGCTCAGTGGTGATGCTTTCTTTCTCCTGCTGTCTGTCACAGGAATGCTTTGGAAGGCTTTGAGAAACCAGATGGAAGCTTGGACCTCCCAGTTGTGAGCCTCCATAACTTGGTTCACTCTATTCTGAATGGAACTGGTGCGCTTCCTCACTCTGCAGTGAATGACCCCATCTTTGTGGTAGGTTGTTCTCCTTCTTTTGGTTTCCTTTAATCAGTCTTCTCGAACCCGGTGCTTCCCAGATGTGTTGGATTACAGAAGAACTTCCATCATTCCCAGGCATCATAGTCAAGGACCCTGTAGATCAAATTTGCATTGACTTGAGTTATCCCACTGCTCAAATAACCCATCTTACCTCTTCTGAACTGAAGTCTAATTGGGAGGCAGCCAGGTCCTATCACAAGGATTTTGCTACTGAAGTTGCCAGGTGAGTCCAGCCTGGCTGCAGCCCGGGTTCCCGGCATGCTTCGGCTGCCATTTTTTCAAGTTGGAAAGATCCTGGTTTTGAAATAAGGCTGCCGAAGTGCACTGGGGACCTGGGATGCAGCTGGGCTGGACTCACCCAGTGGCTTTGGCAGCAAAATCCTTGTGATAGGACCCGGCTACCTTCCGACTTCAATTCGGAAGAGGTAAACCAGGTTATTTGAGCGGTGGGATAATCTCCAAAAATTGATTACATTTTAACAAGTTAAATTGCAGCCTGGCCCACCTGATCCAAATCAGAAATGTAATGAAGGGCAAAGAGTTAACTCCTGCCCAATGTAAGGTTCTAATTGGGGTCAAGTCAGTTGAATTTAATTTTTTAGGGGGAAAAAAGAGAGAAAAGACATTTTGGGAAAAATCAGGATAGAAGCAGCAATAGCAGCAACATTTGACTTCACAGAAAGCAGTTTTATGTGTTTATAAAGCTTTAAGTTTAACTATTAAAAGGACAAGAATGAATTGTGGAGGCAAAACAACCATGGGCTCAGTTCATTTGAATGCAGAATGAAGATAAATGTGATTTTAATTTTATAAAGAGAGACCAAAAACTGGTTCATAATTTTTATTATTATTATGACAAAATGTTCACATCTTTGTGAATGTGCACTGCAAGAATTTTCTGTGTATGAGAAAAAAAAAAAGGCAGCTGAGAAGAAAATAATTTTTTATTAACCTGCTTTGCTATTCTTTCCTCAATGTTTTGGAAGCATAAAGGATTAGATGGGCTCCCTCTGGTGGCTACAGTAAAGCTTGATACTTACAGTTTTAGTGCTATGGGAAGAGAGTGTAGAATAGATAATTTAAGAACTCTATTTTATCTTCATAGTATTTGGTAACACTGCTTAAGAAAGATGGGTTGCGGGTACGTTCTTTCAAGGTATGTTCTAAAAGACTACCTGTTAGCCAAAGAAAATGGAAAAGATTAATTCACTGGCAATGGTAATCTATGGTCTTATGTTTTTATTGTTATAGTAGTATATTTGTATGGTCATTAGTGTGGCATAGTGGTTTGAGTGTTGGACTACAACTCTGGAAACCAGGGTTCAATTCTCAGCTCAGCCATGAAACACATGGAGTGACATTGGGCAAGTCACATACTCTCAGCCAGTGGTGTCACTAGAGTTGATGTCACCTGGTGCGGTAAGTCATAGTGTCACCCCCCCCCATTGGACTTTTCTCATTTCACACCATACAGAATCCTTAGTAATCCTTTTTGCGTTAATGTTACTTGTAAATTGTAATTCCCACATACTACTAAATGTAATGCTGATAATTGTGACATAAACAACTAGCAAAATTAAAAGTATACCTTCAAATTACAATATCATGTGCACAACCTAATTGTGTTTACATATACATAGTGGAGACTTAGTGAAAATGTGATGTTTTTAAAGAAAATGTAAAAATAATAAAAAATTTATTTTTTTCAATTTTTCAATTTTATTTTTTTAATTTGAAATTTTGAAATTTTAATTTTAAAAAATTCTGGGGCCTTTCCATTCTCTTCCCACTGAGCTTCATTCCACTCCCACCATCTCTTAAAGCATTTTAAAAAGATACAGGTGGTTGCCACAGCCTGGTTCTGCCCAAATGTAGATGTTTGAGGAGCAGTGGTATTACCCCCCCTTAGGGTGTAACCTGGTGCGGTCCACACCCCAGCACCCCCTAATGACGCCATTGCTCTCAGCCTTAGGGGAATGTAATCGCAAACCTCCTTTTCCTCATTCTTTTCACACAAAGTCTTGTCAAGAAAACTCCATGTTAGGGTTGCCTTGGGGTTGCCATAAATCAGAAATGACTTGAAGGCACACAACAACAACAACAACAAAGCAAATGTAATGTGAATTGAGTATCAGTGTGAATTGAATTTTCCAGGTTCTCCATTCCTTTACTGATGCAGTTTTTGATGAATGGATGAAACGATTCCGCCCAGCTGAGACTGCATGGCCTCAAGAGTTGGCTCCTATTGGTCACAATCGGATGTTTAACATGGTGCCTTTCTTCCCTCCTATCACTAATGGGGAAATGTTTCTCCCTGCAGCACAACTTGGCTACACCTATGCCATTGAATTGCCAGGTAACTTTCACCAGAATAACTCACGTTTTCCCCAGAACTCACTGCTTCTGGCACCTTTTCCCCACCCTAACAGTCCTGCTTCAGCAAACTAGCTTCCTTTTCCTCATGCAAAAGGATCTTGTAGCATCTTTGACATGACCTGTGGTAAGAGGTTTGTAGACTTGGAGTGCATCTGAGGAAGTAGATGGTTTACGAAAGCTTATGCTACAACTTCCTTTGCACAATTAGATTCAAAGATGCTACAAGATCCTTTTTGCATACTGATATTCCAGACACATGTCTGTGAATTCCTTTTCCTCATTTTTTTCATACAAACATTTGCTATGTACCGTTCCTCCATTTGCTCTTCAGAAGGCTTAATAATGCTCTGGGACAGTTCTAAGAAGTACCAATAAGACTGTACGTAAACTAGGTAGAAGGCTAGGAGCAAAGTTGTGCATTTTACAGCTTCCTGGAAATGATAGGGATTTATTTTATTTTATTTTATTTATATGTTGTCTTTCTCCCAGAGTGGACCCAAGATAGCTTCAAGTGAAGATGTGTGTGTGTTTTTTTTAAAAACTTAATAAAAATTTAGAAACAATCAAAAACCTCCACATTATGTGATATAAAATAATTTAAAAACCTTCTAGTTTGATACATCTAAAAGTGACTAGGTTAGGTTAGACGTGAGAAGAATTTGATTCAGTAGCATCTGGCTCACCTAACTGTATATAGGAGCAATTCGTAAACAGACTTTGCTTATGTTTCTAAAAGGGATAGGTAAAAGCATGAGGAATACATTCTCATTTGAATCAACCTGTAGTGCCATGAGAATTTAGACTGATGCTTTAAGGAAGGGATCCTGTAATCCTTATATATGCATATTTTGTGCTATTCACAGTATTTGAAACAATCTCATTAGCAAATGCATATGTCTTTTATTTTTAATCCCTTGTTCCCAGTCATCTTTTTTGGAGAAGTCTGGAGAAAGAATAGAATAGTAGCTCAAATACTTAACCCCCAACAACAACCTCAGACTTATTGGGGTGGATGGAATAGAGAAGCAACTTTAAAAACATTAAAACCAGCAGATTTTGCTAGTGATATCTGTCTGTCTGTGCAACTTTGTCTGTCTATCTGTGTCACAGAGAGAGAAAGAGAGAAAGAGACAGAATGAGAGAAATCTTCTTGGGTTTATTAAAGTTAATGGATAACCTTGGGATAGTTACATACTCCTAGGCTGACCTAATTTTTCTTTGTCTTTCCAGAGTCAGCTGAAGAGGCCCGTGCTTGGGCACTTATGGCTGGATCCACCATCGGAGGAGCTCTGATCACTTTAGTTGTGCTGGTCCTTCTGCTTGTCCTATTTCAGCACAGGAGACACAGGAAGGGATTTGAGCCTCTCATGAATGCAAGGTTCAATATAAAAAAATACACTGAAGACCCTTAAAGTGGGCAGTGTTTCTCATGATCTCAACATGAGCCATTTGTTCAATTAGTAACCATACAAAAGTGCAGTTCCTGCCCTGTTGCATTACATTGCACATTAATACTTTGGATTCCCTAGAAATATTAGTTTTGTGCAGGTATTCTGTGATGTCATAGGTGAACATCAAAGGTGCTAAGATTTGACCTACACATTTAGAACACACCTTGTTATAAACCCCACACAACACTTTAGATCAGGGTAAATCAACTTTGGAAGGCTCAGGAGTCAATTTTCCACCTCCTGGACCCACCATGGACTGAACCACCATCCAAACCAGAAATGCATGGATGTCCACTCATAGTGTGAAAAATCCTATCTCTTTTAATTCTTTAAAACAAAGGAAGGTGCACAGGAGGAGACAAGCACTTTGTTTCAAAGAAGAATTATAGTATTTTAACAAAATAATGTGTGTGTGTGTGTGTGTGTGTGTGTGTGTGTGTGTGTGTGTGTGTGGTGGGACTGTACAGGCATAGACAGGGGGCTGCAAGTCATCCACCTGTGCCTTAGATCTACAAAATCAGAATGCAGTAATCATAGGGGAAGCACAGTTTTTATGGCATGCCCTCTTAGTGCTATTGCTCTTTCAGCATTTACTTAGCACAGTGTGCTAACTGCTGGACAGAACATGCCCCCAATGTTTAAAAACCATTTCCTTGGGTAAAACTGTAATCAATGCTGCTCCCTTTCTATATATTTAGCTAAATTTGAATACAGTGGTACCTCTACTTACGAATGCTTCTTCTAA
>JAIPUX010001232.1:37855281-37883887 GCA_020142125.1 Phrynosoma platyrhinos
CAGCACCTCATCTCAAATGAGCTGATTTTCTTCTTATCCGCCCTTTTCACTGGCCAGATCTCACATCCATTCATGGTGATGGGACTTGGGCGATTCTGACTTAGTGCTCAGTTGTATATCTTTACTCTAGGAACTTGTCTAATTCTTTCATAGCTGCCATTCCCATCCCTTTTCTTCTTCTTATTTCTTCACTGCAGTCACCATTCTGACCAATATTTGGTAGAAGGTACAGGAATTCTTTAACTATTTCTTTCTCCTCATTGTCTAGGTTGAATTTATGTATTTCATAAAACATAAATTTATGTATGTCAGACTTACAACATCACAATTGTTGGACAGGATGCCAGTCATTGTCACTATTACCAGATAGATATTGTAGCCTTGTAGCCTTGTAGAAAATATAGAAAAATTCTTGAGAAATAGAAGCCCTTGGTAACATTCCTCTTTGTGTACATGTGCTCTGGGTGAATGGGTCAGTCAAATTTGCACAAATATGAAAGTAGTTTTGAGATAAGTGAAGATATTGAATGGGAAAAATACCCACTATATCATCTCTGTGGGTACTCCAGACATGTGGAAATCAGTACAATGCAATAGTAAAGGGAAATAGTGGAAATGTAGGTCATACTGACAGATGGATTAGTTCCAAGGTAAAATTTATCAATATCCTTTGGAAGCAATCTGAGTTGGTTTGTGCTGCAGTTATCAGGCTGATTAGAATAACTACTATAAAACAATTAGCAACCAGAACACCATCATTCTGACATCCAGTGCATTAGGATGTTGTATTAATAAAACATGGTTGGATATGTTGTAGGATTTTAAACCTATTGCTTCAACTATTGCATGCTTATTAATGCAACCTCACTGCAAAACTAAAAGAGGCTTTGTTTGCTGTATCTGGCCAGAAACAGAAGAGGAAATTTTCCATTACAGTACAGAAATAACTCACTATTTCCAGTTAAAAAAACAGTTATTATAAGCAAGGAAAGTGTAAAGTGAGGCACTTCAAATGATATAGAAACTTGCTTTTAGAAGCACCGGGTTTTAAAATTTTTATTTCCTTACTCTGAAATTCAACACGCTCTGTAGATTTAATAGCTTCTTCACATTCCAAGACAATGTGAGGTGTGAAAAAGAGACAATTCAAGCTTTAGGGAATATTTGAGAATTATGTGCACATCTTGCACAAAGCCATCACCATACCTACAGTGAAGAAATATGCAGAGAAATATGATTGGACAAATTTATCCCTGATTTAACTCACATTAATTGTTGGACTCAGACCAAAACATGATGGATGGAGACATGTTAACATATTTTCCTGTTACTCAACATCATCTGTCAATGTCAGTGACAGGATAGGGAGGTAGAACCGTGACCCCTAGAAGGCATCCAGCATCTTCAGCAAAAGTGTCCTGCTTGGGTGCCATCCTGAACCAGAAAAATGCCTCCTCCAGAGAAACTTAGGTTGGCAATGCATTCCTTCATTGATCATCATTTGTTCTATTGAGAATTCAAATATTCAGCTAGATTGCAACCTGCATTTACTAAATTCAGGGCCAAGTCATGCATTCATGGAAATGGTGAGAAAGTCACTGTAACATGGCCAAGTCCCATATGTCTCCCTCTTAATGACTGTGGAAAGAAGCATCTGTGACATATAAGTGAAGTGGTTCTTTCCTGCATTGTTCTCACTAGACCCTGGGGAGGTGATGGTGTTGAAGTTGGGAGGAAAAACAGCTATGCCCATTACCCACTGCACTGGCATTGGGTTGATCTGCACAGAAATACCTCCCATATGGCTCCCATAAACAGACTTTAACATTTCTTTCTTTTTTTTAAAAAAAATAACAACAGCAAACAGTGTTCTATGAGAAATTCTGAAATGCGGAAATAGTCTACTTGAAAAAAATGTTGAGAAGCAGAGACAAGGTTTAATTAAGCAAGGAAGACATCCTAAAAAGTATCTATAAAACAGATCCAATTGCCCAAATGATCCAATTGCTGTAAAGGGCAGACTAGTGGAGGACAATCCTAAAGCATTCTTCCACACATATCAGTGGTGTAGGAAGTCACTTTAGAAGTAGGTAGCACATGTGTCACGGTTGTACCATTATGTGTATGCCAGGCATATGATTGTAGAGGATCTTCACTGGGACACATGGAGCCATATTTTATACTCAAATGCATCATCATCATATGGAAGTTCAACTGGTTTCCATTTTAGAAATATTTCATACATTGGCAAAGGCCAAATATGAATGAACTAAAGTGTCTAAGTGACAGGAAAGGTGAGCCACAGGATGAACTTGATAGCAAAAATCAAGAAACAAAAGAAATGGATTATAATTCAGATGTCAGATGTAAAGTGAACTCAGTATTTAATTATGCTATAGACCAAGACATATCTAACTCTGAGAGACATTACTAGCAATGATCTGCCGATGGCAGGTTCACCACACTGCATTGGCCATGGAAGATATTTTAATTTCCCTGCAATAGCTGGGTCCAGGATCAGCAGGCAAGCAGAAGAGGTGAGTGTATGGTGCCAGCCAAGATGGTTGGTAAGATATTAGGATCCGGGATAGAGCACTGTGGAGCTTCAGGAGATCATAAGGGCAGTAGCCTAAGCTGTTGCTTCAGCACTGGTTAGGAGTCAGTGGAGGGCTTGTAGTGTGTGTTTGGTTTCATCGTTAACATACTGGTCTTTTGAGAGGTGCACACTGGCAACACAGACAAGAACTTGTGTTATATCTTCTCTGACCTTTGAGCCTGGGTAAAGATGAGGTGAGATGCTTAGAGGTGAATGTGCTTCTGAAAGGAGCATTTTGCCTGAAGACACACTGGCAGGGATGTATATGAATGTGCTTTTCCTTTCCTTCATTATATGGAAATGTCTGAGGCAAAGGACCCTCAATGAATTCTTTCATGAGATAACACAGGATCCTCAGCATCCCAGGACATCTCTTTCAATGCAGAGGTTTCTGAGTCTGGTCAATGGGTCTAGTCAATCATAGCCACTTTTATGTAAAGCAGGGTCAGGGAACCTTTGGCCCTCTGGATGTTTTGCACTACAACTCCCATAATAATTTATTACAATTGATCATGCTGGCTTGGGAACTGAAGTCTAAAATTGATCATGCTGGCTTGGGAACTGAAGTCTAAAACTTCTGGATGACTGAAGTTGTCTCCAAGACAGTGGTATATATACATGTTGCTTTCCATGTGATGAGAAGACAACCACATGGCAACACCTTCCACACATCAGAGTAGGAAGTGTATGAAGAATTTGCTGCAAGGATGCTGGTTTCAATGGCATCTGCATGGGCTGAGTATTCTGTCTCTCAATTTTCTGTGGTTGTTTGTTGGCATATGCATGCTGCCAAGTAGGGAGACTCAAATAATATGATACTCAGCCACTGAAAATGAACACTGCACTTCCTGTGGTTGCATTTTGTTTCATCACATGGTGCATCCTTACAAGATCAAGAAATACAGAAAAAATATAGAAAAATTCTTGAGAAATAGAAGCCCTTGGTAACATTCCTCTTTGAAAATGCTTTGTGTACATGTGCTCTGGGTGAATGGGTCAGTCAAATTTGCACAAATAAGAAAGTAGTTTTGAGATGAGTGAAGCTATTGAATGGGAAAAATATCCACTATATCATCTCTGTGGGTATTCCAGCCATAGCTCAGTGGAACATTATATGATATATCACACCCCAAATTTAATTTCTGGCATCCTCAGTTAAAACAATCTTGAGCAAGAGGCCTAGAGACAGGCTTTGTATGAGATCCTGAAGAGCAGCTGTTAACTGGGTTGCAGGCAGTGAGTGAAGGCAACGTTGGGTTAAAGTCAGAGCAGTGGGTCCTGGGGCCAATTTTTCTGCTCCCCAAAACCTCAGAAGGCCACAAGGGCTGCAAGAGTGGCTGGAAGTCCACTACTGATTTTGGGAGAGAAAAGGGTATTCCTTGATGTCAAACAGAGCAGAGGTAAAGGGTTGCAACTTATCTGAAAGATGAATTGCTACCCCTGACAACTGTTTTGGCCAAAAAGGGCAGTCTGGGTAATTTGGAGGGATCAAGGGCCAAAAAACAGCTTTACAGGCTGCAACCCCTGGCTAAATGGCCCTTCTGTGTTGGGGAGCATGCAAGCCTCAATCCAGTGAAGGCTAATGGCCATTCCATCCTGTTGAAATGAATGGAGCTCTGGTACTCATGACCATTGGCACTGCTATCTGTCAGAGGATTGTTTTTTGGATTCTGTGTTGGCCTGTGTCAAAAGATGGCTTTGTGAAATGGGTGATGTAGAGTTAGGGATGTAGCTATAGTGGGAAAATAAGAGCATTGCCCCCCCCCATAAGAATTCTTAAACTCTGTTTTTTTCCTTCAGACCCCACATTTCTAGCACAGCAGTAACCTAAAACATCAGGTGAGAATTTAGAAATGTAGTTTAGGCATCTTTAGAAAAGGTGTGGGCAAAGTTCTGAGGGAATGCAAACATAGCAAATATAAATGAATATGAAAGTGTGATTGATTTTCAATGTCTCATTCTATGTAATGTTAGACATTTGGGGACTGAAAGAAAGTATCATTGTGGGGTGGAAGAATTCTTATGGGGGCAATGCCATCATTTTAAACACACCCCAGCTACACCTCTATCTACAGTCAAAAACTGAAAACAAGTGACTTTAAATGAATGAGCAATAACTGTGTATTTTGGGATAGGCTTTGAATAATAATGTAATAGTACTAATACCTAAATCTGTCTCTCTCTCTGTTTCTCTTTTCTTTATGAGAATCAAAATCTCTGCATTTCACCCTCTCTATAATATAATCATTAGTGGAATATATGGTTTATTTTAGAGGGAGAGCTGTAAAAGTGCTTAAGTATATTTTATATATTTGTGCTGTGAGTTTGCTACTTCCACTACTAAGTCGAAAGCTAACTATAATTAGATGATTACAGGCATCCCTCTATTTTTGCAGACTTTGAGTCTCATTCTTTGACAGTCTGGCAAGCAGAGTGGGTTACAATGGCGCCTGCGCCCACGAGAGTGCATGGCTATTCAAGCTAATGGGGCTTGAATATTTGCAAATTTCCATTTTCGCGCATGGGTTTTTCCCCCAGAATGGATCCCCTGAGAAAATGGAGGGACGATTGTATTTTGAAATGTGTACAAATTACATGGTCATAGCCTAAATGACAACTTGAAAGTGTGCTAAGTCTTTCTTCATACATACTAAAAGGATCATCAAAATTGGGCAATCTATTTGTTACAAATAATTCTATGCCAGCTCTTTTCAACTAGGCTGGTTCAGGTAGTAAAGTCCTGGCATATGGTTACAATCTAGGCTGCAATCCAACTACCTTTCCAAATGGAGGGCAGGATGCAGAGAGCCTGGGACATGTATATACATCTCTTTGTTCCTCTGCTTCCCTCATTCTGAGCACATTGCACTATTATTAACAAGCCCCTTTGGCATCTTACCTTGTGATATGCAGAAGTGCCTCAGCATTTCCACATCCCTAGGCTCAGCACAGCAGGGACAAGCATGCTAACAGAGACCTACTAAAGGTTGGCCTATGGATGGTTCCTGATGTGATGCTACAGGACTACATAGCAAGGGAAAGGAAGGTTTATGCTTATCTTCTATGAGAGGGTTTTAACCTATTATTCCCCATCACATCTGATTGCTGGCTTGAATTCACTTGGGGATTTATGTCATCATAAGTGGACTTGTCTGTGGAAAATAAAATTGAGTTGTTTTGCAACATTCATATTTAGCAAGGAGCTGTTGTTACACTACTATGTAGGGAAGCCAGCAAAATGACTGTTGTGCATTGGGACTGACACACAATGAGACCCAATGCACAATGGGACCGGATGAGTAATGGGACCAATGCACGTCAGGACCAAAGTACATCAGGACACCTGCTAGAGAGTGCCAATGTGCATTGGTAGAGCCTGATGCACATTGGGATACTCTTGCCATTATGCATCTTTGCAGTTCACTAAAAGTGCTCCCTAGTGACTCTGCTATGTAGCTAAGTGTGCATAAAGTTACTCAATGTAGGCCGCAACAGAGAATTCTGACCATATTATCTAGATGCATATTGGGTATCATAACCATATAGGCAGTTAACCTGACCTTTGAAGAAAGTATCCTAGAGTACAATTTGTTCCTACAAAGTCACACTGCTCCCTGTATTTCCATATCTATGTTGCACCCACCTGCTTGCACCAAAGTACAGACATGTAAAAGGGTTCACGCTGCCCCTTAAAAAATCCAGAAAGCAATGGGCATCTGAAAATGAAAAAAAAAGTTTTCTTCTTTGATTCTAGCACCTGCCAATCATGAAAGGATGCCTTATTCTTAAGCAACACAACCAAAAGAAAAGCTGGTTGACAAAACATTTCCCCCTACAACGATGTGTCAACCCTGAGCTTGTAATTAAGAAGTTAAAATCTGTGATTTATAGACATATATATTTTCATATATATATAAAAATAGATGGTCATACTAAGACTAAAAAAGTGAAAGAAATTTTGCATGTCAGTACTATATATAGATAGATATTTGTGTCAGTGTTTTAGCAACAGAGTTTCCTTCTGATACAGAAACTAATAGATATGAAGGATGCCATTTCTATGCAAAACTTAACGTATTGATCCAATTACTGTTACCATTTCCTTTGAAAACTGCCATTTTGGTTTGGTAATGAACACAGTTGCCCCCAAACTTGCAGTTAAAGAAAAGAGATCATATTGCAAGAGATTTCTCCCCACATCCAAACCTTTGAGTTAAAACATTTTAAGGGATTGTCAACTCATTACTACAAACAGTGATGATGTGTAACCTGGCGGACTCCTTTGTGATTTTCATACCACAAATAAATTGTGGCTAAAGAGAATTTAGATATGAACTGGGGTAAACAATGTGGGTTTTTGGAGAGGGATTAGACTATTCTATTACTAGAGCATGTCTGGTCCCCTTCCCCCCCAGACCTATTGCCAAAGCTTGTCTATGGCCAATAGAGTACTAAACAGATCCCTGTTCAGGCTGGTTTTTTTTTTTTTTTTGCTGCCTGAGGCAAAGAACAAGATGGTCCCCTCCCTCAATTCCACATACTGAAGCAAACTGGACTGGCAATTTAATTTTACTTCATTGCTGATGAAGGGACTGCATCTTTCTTTACACCTGATGATAGCAGGCTAGTTTAGGGGGAGTTGTTTTGTCTTCCATTAGTGTGGAATGCCTTGGGAGCTCAGAAGCAGTAGTTCAGGGGCTGCTATGGCTGCCCATTTCAAAAATTTACTGTCTAAGGCTTTTCCCTCATTCTGCCTAATGGTAGGGGTTGGCTGTGAACCACTTGTTTTGTGTCACATTACAAAAGCAAACAAATAAACCCAGAGATTTTCTTCCAATGGTAAACCTCGTTGGGTAACCTGAAGTGTAATACAGAAACATCCCCGCAAAGAGGTATCGCCTCTCTTTTGAGCTTCACTTGTTGATGTTGTTTTTGTTGCTGGGCTATGGGCTTTTCTTGATTTTAAACCACATTTATGGTCTTGGATTCTCTTCCCTTCCCCCTGGAAAATAACATCTCGTGCTCTAACCCTTTCCCTCCCTCACCTTCTCTTTCTGCAGCATAAAAGTAAATTAAGCTCTGAAAAGTCTCCTGTAATAAAAATGTGAGAAAAAAGGTCTCTGAGGAGGGGACATTGTCTTCACAGCTATCTGAAACAAAGAGGAAACCGTCAGTTTTGACACCTGGTACTCTTTGGGAAAGCACAAAGTGGAGCAGGTTGCCGCACCGCTCTTCTCTTGTAGAAAACTTAAGTTTTTGTGGCATGGTCCCTTGTCCAAGAGCATAAGAAAAGGAGAAAGTTGGCTGTGTTGTTATTATTATATTATCAATAGCTAAAAGACAGTCATCACTGATCAGAGCCAGGATTATCTGCACTGTCTTTGCAGTAGGAAGACCAGGCAGATGATGAACCATGTGAGCCCTGATTGCCTGGGATGACTTGCTGAAGAGTCCACTTCCCTTCTGTCTGAGTCAACAAGGGGTGCTTCTGTGGTGATGAATTCAAACTCTGTTGGACAAATGTCATCGGTGCAACCACTACCACTTCCGGAGCCACTGGTCTCATCACCTGTAGAAAAGAAACATGGTGAGGAAGTGGGTGGTGGGTGGGAATAAGTAAGCACAAGAAAAAGAAATACTTCTATCTATTTCTGGAAGTGCAAATTTACTATGTTCTGAAACATGAAAAAACACGATTGACATTGTTCAGTCACTGGAACATGAAACAGCCTTGGGACACTCTCAGGGTCCAAATACACACCATGTTAAAATGCAGTTTGTTTCATAGTTCCTCCTTATTTTAGAATAAAGACATGAACCTAATTTAGATTGGGACCAGTGCATAGGGTGGGGGAAATTTAAACCCTCCCATTCAATTTTTTATTTAAAAAATCATCTGTTTTTTTTATATAACCTCCCCCTGTGGCAGTTTTTAAAAAATCAATTGCCATTATGTAATTGGCTTGGAGGGTGGGAGGTCAGTTTTAGAATGTTTGTATTTGTATGGGGAACAGGGAAATAGTTACTTTGGTCTTGTTTCTATTGTATGGTATTGGTAGTTATTTGTCTATTTTGTGTATGACATGTGTGTAGATATGTATGTATGTATGTGTTGTTGTTGTTGTTGTTGTTGTTGTTGTTGTGTGCCTCCAAATAATTTTTGACCCTAAGGTGAACTTATCATAGGGTTTTCTTGGCAAGTTTCTTCAGAGGGGTTTCGCTGTTGCCATTCTTTGAGGCTGACAAAGTGTCACTTGTCTCACCTTGAGACAAGTCACCTGTGGAGTTAATATGATTCCATGAATTTAACAGTTTTTTCTTAGTCAAGGTATACTTAGAGATAGTTTGCCATTGCCTTCCTCTGAATGTAAGCTACAGCACCTGGTAGCTCTTCCAAACATGAACCAGGCTTCACCTTGCTTAGCTTCCAAGTTCAGATGAGATCTGGTACCTTCAAGGTATTTAAATATAAACATCAAATGAAATATCTAAATTCTAAATTGCATATAAATATTAATTACCATCATGAATGCAACTGTTCAGTGACTTATATGCAGGGAGAAAGAGAACTAGTATAATAATCAATGCAGAGAAATAGAAGAAGACAACAAAAAGGCAGAGCATGAGACCTCTTCCAGAAGTTCCAAGAAATCAAAGGGAAATTTAAACCAAGAGTGTATATGCCAGGGGTCGGCAACCTATGCCCCGTGGGCTGCACCCGGCCTGCTGACCCCCGCTGACCAGCCGCCGCTGCCCCCCCCACCGCTGTGCATGCTGCTGCCGCCGTGCGCATTGCAGCCACCATTTTGGCAAACAAAATGGTGGAATACACTCAAGAGCTATATAAAAGAGATGAAAGGATGACAGATTAATTCAAGGAACAACCATTTGGAGATGAACATACGATATTTGAAAGTGAAGAGGAAACTGCACTCAGAGCACTTGGGAGAAATAAATAATCAAGAACAGATGGCATACCAATAGAGCTTCTTTAGTCTACAGAGACAGAATCCATTCAAGTTCTAACTAAAATCTGTTGATAAATATGGAAAACAAAACAATGGCCCACAGATTGGAAACACTCAATATATATTCCATTGTCCAAGAAAAGGAACACCAGGAAATGAAGCAACCACTGGACCATTGCATTAATCTCCTATACGTGCCAAGTGATGGTCAAAATTATACGTCATATACAGTGGGCCCTTGGTATCTGCTGGAGTTTGGTTCCAGGACCCACTGATACCAAAATCTGTAGATGCCCACTATCACCCACTCATCCTGTTCCAGCATTGTCCTCCTTCAGACAACATGTCCCGAATCCCAGCTCTAATTCAAGCAGTCTGGATGAAATCTGGCATGCTCCCCACTAGAATGAGGGTATGTTGTTTTACTGTGTTTTTATAATGTGAGCTGCCTTGGGTCCCTTTTTGGGAGAAAGGTGGGATAGAAATAAAACAAACAAATACATAAATAAGTAAATAAATAAAACACCCTTAAATAGTTTTTAAAAACATACCTGTTACTCTGGATCTTCTGGGAAGATCCAGAGCCCTCTGTTCTTGTGCCGTGGTGGCTCTCTGCATTGGCATCCCACAGAGCCACCCCACTGTCATGTGTCACTCACTCTGAGGTCAGAATGGGGCACCCAGTCATGTGATCGAGGATGGGTGCCTTGTTCTGATCTCAGAAGCAAGTGACCCACGGTGGCAGTAGATGCACTGGGTGGCTCAACAAAATGCCCATGAAGACAATGGCTGTGGCACTGAAATGGAAGGTCAGGTAATGGGGGCAGCTGTAGGGCCAGGCTATTCCGGGCTGCCCCTGGAGTACCTTAGCCCATGTAGACAGGGCCTAGGACTTGGAAGGGCAGCTACAAAAGAACTAGACAAAATCCTCAAGTGTGAAGATATATCATTGAATACCAAAGCCAGGATCATCCATGCCACCATATTTCTAATGTCTATACAGGTGTGAAAGCTGGAGAGTGGCCAAAGCTGATAGGATGATACCATGGACTGCCAGAAAAGACAAATAAATGATCAAGATCAATTTAAGCCCAACTCTCCCTAGAAGCCAAGATGACTAAACTGAACTATCGTACTTTGGACATATTATGAGAAGACATGATTCATAGAAAAGACAATAATGCTTTGTAAGGTGGAATGCAATATGAAAAGATGAGGACTGCATTACAGATGGAGGGACTAAATCAAGGAAGCCATGGCTCTGAGCCTGTGAGACCTGAACAGGGCTGCGAATGACTGGAACTCTGGCAGATATCTTATTCATAGGCTCATCATAAGAAGTCTTCTTGATGGCAATTAACAGCAACAAACATTAAATACCAGTATTTATACCTATTTATTATATAGCTGATATACTTTTAAACTAATATTTTAAACTATTGCTGTTTTTAATAGAATTGTTTATTTAATTTTAAGAACTTTTAAAAATCATAATCATTGCAAATTTATACTTTGTTTTAAAATATGTAGTGAGCCACCTTGGGTTGAGAGTTAGGTGGACATTAAAATAAACAAATAACAAACATATCAATATTCTGTATGCATATTTATAACTTATAAAACTGAACTTAAATAGCAGAGCTTCTGTCCAACATATAAAAGATTGCTGCATCACAGCCATTTGTTTCAATTAGGATGGATGAGAATTTTGTGTTGAGTGTAAAAACATTCAATGGAAAAAGCTGTCTAAAGTTCACTAAGGGCCTTTACAGACTGCAAGAAATAATGCAGCTTGAGACCACTTTAACTGCCCTGGGTCAGTGCTAGGGAACCATGGGAATTGTAGTTTATTGTGGCACCAGAGCTCTCTAACAGAGAAGGCTCAATGTCTCAGAAAAAAAACTACAATTCATTAGCATTGAGCCAGGGCAGTTAAAAAGTGGTTTCAAGCTGCATTATTTCTGGCAATCTGTAAAGGCCCTAAGTTTGGAGATGGAAAGAAGTTGATGCTCCATCTACGATGCAGAATTAATGCAGCTTGACAGCATGGCATAACTGGCATGGCTCAATGTTATGGAATTTTGGAATTTGTAGTTTTGTGAGATATTTAGCCTTCTTTGTCAGAGAACTCTGGGCACACAACAAATGACAAATCTGAGGATTCAACAGGATGGAACCATGACAATTAAAGCAGTGTCAAAGCAGTGTCAAATTTTGCAGTGTGGCAGAAACCTAGGACGAAAGGTTTGAGTGAGGGAAAAATTGAAACTGAAAGAATCTCATCTACTAGGCTCTGAATCTTTTTATATTCAACCTTGTTAATGTTGAATTAGGGTTGTCTGACTTGTCTTTCTTTTTTTCCTGAGAGGGAAAAAATCAGATTTTCTGATTCATCTCTTTCTCCCCTTCTTCAGCTTTTAACTCCCACAGTGGCAGAAAGGTACTGTTACAAGAACCAATGTTTTCCATAATTTTTGGGGTGTGCAGGCTTTCAGCTATGGCTCTAAAACGGAACTGTAGAATCCACCATGAGCCTAGAAGCAGGCAGAACTACTTTATTCCTAAGTTCTTGGGTGAGTGAGTGAGTGAGTGAATGAATGAAAGGAGTGTTTCTCCCAATAAATATGCAAACATTTGAAATACTTTGTCTTTGCCAATCTATTATTCCTAGCCACCTTCATATAAATAGGGATGTATTCTTGCTTGTTAAAATTCCCCAAGTCCAAGGTCCTTCATAATAGTACAACATGACCCTCTCTGTGCTGGGAATAGGTACATCTATTGAACTTAGCTAGTACAAATGTGGGAGTATTTGTTTCTCTTCATTTTTTTCAAGAACCTACCAAAATCCACAAGTTTCTTTGTATTATAGATGGAAGTAACTTGGAAGTTTAAAACAGTCAAATGTGAGAGAAAGGGGAATTGATGGATTTACCCATCTCTCATCAACTATGGGCCTCTACAGACGGTGCTTTGCACCATCTTGGAGGCAAGGAAGGGGAGGGGCAGCCACACACTAGGCACCCAAACCCCTCCCTGAGGATGTCATGACGCCGCACGCCATTACACATGGTGTGCGCCATTAAGACATCCTTCCGGTGAAGCGTCTTGATGCGCTGTGCCAGAAGAGATGCAGAAAAGCTGCGTGGCTGCTCTTGATGTATCCCTTCTGCCAGCTCTGAAAGGAGCGGCATTTTAGTGCTCCTTTCAGGGCCAGAGAAGGGAGGATTGGTGCTGAGGCATGGGGCAGCTTCGGCCCCAATCCTCCACTTCCCAGGGCAGCCCACGGCCGCCCGTCTGCATCCCTCCTAAGACGGTTCCACAACAGAAGAGTTTCATGGGCCAGAAAGCAATGTTGCAGCAAAGCATATTAGTGTCTTACTGGTGTCTTGAAAGTTCACATCATTTCCATTATAAGCATTCTTGAGTTTGTTAGTCATGACTCTCAGAGCCATGATTTGTTGCCGAATGTAGGTGTCAGGCCTGGTGATGTCCACATCCACCTCAGGATTGTTGATCTGGTTGGTAAGGCCATCATTCATGATCTCTGGTAGATATCTGTGTGTCAGAACAAAGAATTAAGATGCATCAACCTTAAGATATATCATTATTCCCTGACACAAGCCAGAAGACTCCATTAATCCAAGAACTGTGCATCCATCATTTGCTGAAAACACTCTTATATGATATCTCAGTCTTTTGACTCAATTTAAAGATTTGGTATTGTTTGCTTGTTTTTTTTAATACACACCCTGTATTTCAGAAAGGTCAATCTAAGTCTAAGCTGATCAGTAAACCATAACCCACATTTTGAGATTTACTGAGAAATTATAATTGTATATTATTATATTATTGTGCCAGTTTATACTTTTTTTTTTACCAAATACTTTTTTTTTATACAATGCAATCATCTGGTTCAGCATAGAAACATATTGTGCTTTATGCAGATTTGAGAGGTGAGGAACGAGAAGTGAAAATGATTTTTACATAAACACATCTATGCTTTAGAGAAGGTACATTTACTATTATGATAGGATTTAGTGTAAAAACAAGCCAATATTATTATTAAACTTTGGTAAGAGAAATTAATAATTCCAAGTGTGCAAAATGTTATCTAAAACACAGTTAGAATCTGACATGCCCACTTGCATCTGTGTCTCAGTGCTCCTAAATCAAGAATAAACTCATTTTAGCCTCTTCAGTGTGAATATTGAAAAGAAAGAGCTATGTGTTGTGTTGAGATTAATGCTATTGTTAAACTCAATGGGATGACTTTTTCAGAAACTTGGAAATATTACTTTTTTGGATGACAATTCCTGGCAATGTCCCAGCCAATATGGCTAATAGAATAAAAACAAACATACTTTGTCAAGCTCTGAGTCATCATTTATGAAATCCTGTGGATTTTAATGGGAACTGAATTTAACTAAGGCCCAAAACACACTGCAGAAATAATCCAGTTTGAAACCATTTTACTGCTCAGTGCTTGAGAATCCTGGGAATTGTACTTTATTGTGGCACCAGTGCTCTCTGACAGAGAAGCCTAAATGTCTCACAAAACTGCTGTTCCCAGAATTCCCTAGCATTGAGCCAGGGCAGTTAAAGTGGTCTCGAACTGGATTATTTCTGCAGTGTATTTTGGACCTAAGTTTGGATCCAACCATGAACCTTTAGGCATATGTGCTAGCCAGCTAGCTAGCTAGTGGAAAAATGCATGGAAAATGTGTTTAAAATGCATGAGATGTGTTAATAAGCTAGGGAATTCCAAATAAAATAATTTTTCAAGCTGTTTCAAGAATTCAAGAATTTCCAGCAATCTGACAGGGATTACTGAATGGGAAGATCAGAATGGGCCATCAGCTTTTTCTGACAAATTACCATTCTTGACTTTTTCTCTGAAGTTTGGAGCTGCTGTGAAATATTGTGTGTATTCTAGGCAAGCTTGGAAGACCTGTAGCTATTCTGGCTATGGGACTCTGGGGGATGTAACAACCCCCCCCCACACAAAATACAGAGTTTGAATTGCCATTTGGCCATGGAAACCCATAGGATGACCTTGTGAAAGCCACTTTCTCTCAACCTCAGAGGAAGACAAAGGAAGCCCCCCTCTGAACAAATCTTGCCAAGAAAACTCCATGATAATTGCCCTAGGGTCACCATATGTTGGAAACAACCTGAAGGCATGCAACAATAACAACAGCCCACATTTCTAGCACTGTGGTGAGTGAGGCCCTTACAATTGTTCACACCTGGAAATCATATTTACCATATGCACATTCTCTTGGCAGTTTTCTTTGCCTCTTTTCTTTGATGCCTCATCTCTAAATGGTCAACTGAAGATTTAAGTTATTGTAATGTTCAAAATCTGGGAACAGAAGGAAAATTTCACGGGGGAGGATTTTTGTTGGGGGCAATTCATTTGGAGTTGGCAAGGGTGTGACTCACCTTGCACTGAAGATGTATGTGTTTGCATGGCAGGGGACTAAACTGACAGACATACACACACCTCCTCAAATTTCCTACTCTCTCATTTATCCTTTCTGGTGTATTTGTTGTTGTTTTTGTTGTTGTGCTTACAAGTCCTTTTTCACTTATGGCAACCCTAAGGTAAACACATCATAGAGTTTTCTTGGCAAGTTTCTTGATTCTGATAAATAAGGGTTGTTGTTAATTCCTTTATTTATTTCTCTCCTGGACAGGAGAAAGTGCGGTACCATCTGTGGGATTCTAGTTCTATGTATGGCTCCTTCTCTTCTCTAGCTTAGACAGAACTAGGATTTTAGTGTTTTACATATCACAAGGTATTTGTTATAATAAATATTAGCCTTCTCACTTCTTTAAATATAACAGACTCGTTGTGATTGCCTTCCAGGGTACAGAGTGCTCTAGGCATCTTGATATTTCAGAGAGCTGAAATTTTAGGATGGTGAAATTACTCTGCTTACTAAATATGTTAAGCACCAGAAAAGAGTGCTTTCACACAAAAATCTATTCCTGTTCTACCAGTAATTTTTCTTTATTCCAGCAACCTAATCTTGTTGCAATGTAGGGAGCTTTTTTCACTGTTGTGATAAAATAATTGGGAGCCAGAAACTCTCAGAGATCTGCTACAAATCATGCAGCGATTTATCAGCAGTTCCTGATCTAGTTTCCACCTGGCCGCATTTAAGCGTACACATAGTTCAGGATACATTGTGGCTTAGAAACTTAACAGTCTCAGAAATGGCTGACATGCTCCATAAAACAGAACCCAGCATCCTTTACAATGTGCCCTTTGGCAGATAGGCCTGCAACGACTCTTTGATGGACAAGTCAATTCGAAGAAGACTTCTTCAAAGTTGAAAGTTCACAAACAATTTGCTTCTAACTTAAAGAGCATTTTTCAGTCTAAAGTCACATAATCAGATGAATCTTTGACTACAGTTGTCAGAAATTACTGTAATTATCTACCATTTGGAAACATCCCTATCCAGGTTTTTCAGTTAACAAACGGTTGCTCTCTCTGATGTGTAGCTTTGACAGCCCTCTTCTCTTTGCCTACTCAATGTCAAAACATCAAACTTGGCAGACAGTGGCCACATGCCTAATCCTTCCATTTAGCCTTTCACTCATGAAAACACATGGCAGGGAATTAGTAAACACCAATGTGCAAATTGAAAAACCTGAACTGTAAGTAATCTAGGCTGCTTTCCTGCATTGTGGCAACATTACTACTGATATTGCTATCATGCTACTATTAATGTTAAAACAACAACAAAACCTGACAGTGCTTAAGCTCCTCATTTTGCTTCACAATCTCAACATATATTTGGATATGAAGGAGACTGATATTCACATGTCATCTTTCTGGCTTGGAATCTGCTTCAGTTCAGCACTTTGTCATGGCATGGAACCAACATCAGAAATCCCAAAAAGGAAGAGTCAGTTCTGGGATTTTAAATTTTGCAAGCATCCATTCATGCCTCTGGAAAAGTAACTCCATGGAGAGCAACTCCAGCTAGGTACTATCACATGGATTTTGCCATCGAATTTGCCAGCCGAGTGCAGCCAGGCTGTAGCTCGGGACCCAAAAGCGCTCAGCAAGCCGCTTTTCAAAGCTCTTGACTTTCAAAGCTCCCAACTTTGAAAAACAGCTTGCTGAGCACTCCTGGGACCCGGGCTGCAGCCTGACTGCACTCGGCCGGTGGATTCAGTGGCAAAATCCATGCGACAGAACCCAGCTGCAGCCTGAATGAGACTTCAACTCAGGAGAGTCACTTTTTAAAGCTGTGAGATAATCTCCTTAGTTTCTATCTTCCTCTCCCTGGAGTATGATTGGCCCAAGAGACATTGCTACCAGAGAAAACAAAAACAAAGAGGGACAAACTAGTACCAGCCCTATATTTCATGTATAGAAGTATAGACTGGCAGTAATGACAATTGGACAACCTCTTCTACCTGAGAGCAGCAGGCTAGTTTAGGGGATGAGAACAGGCTCACAACTCTGTATTTCAAGAAAGGGACATGGCTGAGGGCCCAAGAAGAATTGCTGTCCAGCACCTGAGATGCTGTCTAATTGTAGGCATCTGGTCCTATATACAGAAGATGGAGGGGCTGGCAACTGAAACTGGGACAAGATCTTCAACTGTAAGTAAGGAAGCAGCTTAGTTTAAGGACCAGTTCAGGGTATGACATGGAGCACACCCAGCCCTGTCTGCTAAAAGCAGAATCAAGCCAAGGAATTCAAAGGAATGGCTGGATGAGTTGTCACAAATAACCTCCATAGCTTCCAGTACCTGCCAGCAAAGACAGTCGCTTCACTCTGCTTAATGGTTAGGCTGGCGCTATCATGAAGAAAAAACATTGAGAAGCCAAGGGAGGGGAAAGGTAAAAAGATTTCACTTCTGAGGTTGTGGAGCACAGCATAGGCTCTGTATGTAAAACAGGAATAAAATAATGGGGCATATATAGTCCCATGGCTATTTTTGCAGTGCCCCTAGGCACCCAATTCCCTATAGCAGTCACCACATTTCACAAAAATTTCGCAGCATGGTGATGGAAAAAGCACATTTTTCCTTTAATTTTGCTGTACTGCCATGAAACTTCACTTGTCTCAGAACTGTCTCTTCTCCTGCTGCCCTAATGACATTTTTAATAGAGACTGCAAACCCTCTAGAAGTGAGAGACTGCAAATGTGCAGCAAGGCTTATAAGTCCCTACTAAAAATGGCTGCACACTTCTATTTTGTGAAAAACTTCGTCATCTCAAAGGGTTGCATTGAATCTGCAGATAGTATTTTTGTGTATGCTAAATATGGTTTTAGGGGGCTTAGAGTTATGTGCATTTTCTCCTCTTTTGTGAGTGTCCTGTCCCCCTAACCCTAATTAATGTCGAGGGCTGACTGTAGTGTGATTGGGTCTCAGATGAATAATACAGAGGCAAGAATACGGCACAGTTTCCCCCCAGTATTCACACATCCAAAAGCGTTTTGTAAAATTATTTTGTGTGGAAATACACATGAACTTACATGTGGCAGGATGGGCTTGCATAAAACACACACGATTTTTATTCCCTCTTCAAAAAAACCCACAAGTATTTTTCAAGAGAAGAAATTCATGAAACACTTCAGAATACCAGGGGAGAACTGTACAGAAATGCTTTCTTTCACAGTAGGGGGAAACTGCAGAAAGTATTCATCCTCTCATGCAAAGACAAAATAGTTGAATATTTACATCCCTAACTTGATTGAAAAATAATAAGAGATATTTTTTAAGTACAAAGGTTTAGCTCAGTCTTTTCTGTGTACAAATAGCAATAGAGGTAGACTTGCTGATCATTTTCTAAGAGGCCACAAGGTTCCAAATGGCTATGATTTCATTTTCATTTGTTCATTAGTGTTCCATCTGCATGAAACAATTTCTCTGACACCTGCTTTTCCCAACACCTTGTTCAGAGATGACCTGATCAAATGACATAGAGGATAATAAGGCATTACTGGCTGCTCTTCAAAAAAGAAGGGCTCCAAAGAGCAATCCTTCTGTGTGTGATTTGCTAATTGGTGGCCTAGAATTAACTCTGCTTGGCCTCTTCTTAATGAGCAGTGGCTGTTGCTGGGAATGGAGGGATTAGAATGATGGCACGTGATCTTGACATACTGAGAATGCTGTCAGGCAGCTATCTTTACTATGACCTGAGTTAAGACTGGGCCTTCATCTACAGGGTGGAGGAGAGAACATCATCAAAGAGGATTCCAGAGGCATGTCTACTTCAAATACAGAACAGTTTTATATGACTTCAAAAGGTCATGCACGAAAACAAGCAATCCTGGGACTTGTCACTTGGAAAAAGCACTGAGTTGTGCCAGTTACTGGAACATCTTTGGGCATAAGCCAAAGGGCTGGTTTTGATCTTGAATCAGGGCTTCTTAAGTTGTTTGATGCAGGGGACCAGCAATATTTTTCCTAATGAGCCAGGGACCAGTGCCATATTTATGTCCATTGGCTACAATTATTTCTCTTCCCCTGGATAGTCAGCAGCTAATAGGTTATGAACTGATACTTATCTATGGGCCACCTCTGAGTAGCACTGCCTGAAACATTTTGGGGCCAAGTAATTTGAAAGATAACTTGTGTTTATGCAAATTTTCTCATACTTACATCAGAGGACTTCTTATTGCCTCATTCTTAAGACTGATGGGCAATAGCGGGAGGACATTCTCAGTATTGGTATCTATAGAAACCCCTCATAAAGGATGTCTGGCTGTCCCTCTTTGTTAAAAGATAAAGGTATTCCCCGTTGACAAGGTTGTCAAGTTGTGTCTGACCATAGGGGGCAGTGCTCATTTCCATTACTAAGCCAAAGAGCCAGTGTTGTCAGAGACTACTCTGTGATCATGTGGCCAGCATGACTGCACAGAAAACTGTTTACCTTCCCACTGAGAAGTGGTACTTATTTATCTACTTGCATTTGCATGCTTTCAAACTGTTAGGTTGGCAGAAGCTGGAACTAGTGATGTGGGCTCACGCCATCATGCAGCACCTTGAACTGTCAACCTGCTGATCTTGCAATCAACAGAGTCAGCATCTTAACCATTTGAGGCACTGCATCCCTCTTTGTTACAATATCTTAAATGGCTTTGAAAAATCAATTGATTCTGAATGGCTTTAAATGGACACATCTTTAACTGGCATACTCTTTTACTGATGTTTTTATTGCTCTGGCTCTGAAAATATTTCATTAGATTGGCTTAATTATATTTTTATTTTATTTTGTTGTTTTTTGTATTTGTCAGTTTTAAAGTTCTGTTTTGATCCACTGTGATGGCTCTCTCTATCTTTTTGCATTATCCTGACATTACATTTTAAGATCTGTGTAGCACAGATCTTTTAAAAAATTACATGAAACAGGCCTTGAAAGTGAGAAGCTTGGTTCTGACTTCTTCCTATAAGCTGCCAACTGGTTAACCAGTACCAGACAAAAGTCCTTCTAGATTCTAGAAGAATGGATTTTCTAAGCAATACTTTTTAATTGTACTTTTCAAAGCATGACTTCTTTGGAATTGACAATAGCAATTCTCTACATTCTCCCCAATTCTTGGAGACCAGTGTCTTTGAGTTGTCTTTGGACAAGCACCATCCTTCATGAACACACAGCACTGTGTTTCAAAGAATGGTTTCACAAAGTAAGAACTGCTGAACAGTGCAGCATTTCACAAAGTGTCACATGCACATATCAGTTGTTATGTTTCTCCCTCTTACTTAGCTTTGGTATGCCCATTCCAGCAGTCTTCTTCATTTGACAGGCCAGCTGTCACTCTTTCTTCCTTGCAGATGGTATATGGTAATGTTGACCAGAACTTTTTTGAAAGCTTCAGTTTTTCTTTAATGTCAATGACCTGGTTAAAAAAAGGAATAATGTTTGATTAAAAAGTGACAAATATCATTCTTGTTCACAGTGACAACTGAGGAGTTCAAGCTGAATTTCTTTATTAACTGGAAATGGTGGCATGTCAAATATCCAGTGTAATCAGAGCCCCACCCCACATAAATGACCCACTACTGGTGGGTCAACACTGGCAGGCCACAACTGTAAAGGACAGTGCTGTGCCAGCCAGTTGAGCCGGCAGACACATGCCATATCAATTGAATGTAGTTCCCACTAAGTTTAAGGCTGAAAACGAGATGAATTGCATGGCCAGTGAGGTCACTAGGCTGATAAGGGGATGGGCCTCATGTGTCATTATTGGCTGTGGTACCCAAATGCGAAGGCTGGTTTGTTCCCCTCACTGTCACTCTAACATGGGAAAATAATTTAAATCAAAATGGTGAATGGCTTCACTTGAAACCAGCTGACAAGGGTATTTTGCTTTGCATCAGGGATTGACAAACTGTGGCCTGTAGGCTGCATATGACCCTCAATGCCAAGAATCCCCAGTGAAATCCCCTGTTTTAGGTCCAGGAGAAGTCCTTTTCCTAACCAAAGAAAAATAAAAAAATTGGGAGGGGGGAATGCAGTCCTCTGAGGTGTTGCAGAGAGCTAGTGCAGGCCCTCAATGCCAGGTTGTTGTCAACCTCTGCTTGGTAGCATTTTTTGACAGGCAGCAGCTCAGCCAGCCAACAGGAAGAGGAGATTGAGAACGAGGGAAGTGTTGCTATTGCCTCTCTTCCTCAGTTAAAAATAAATCAGGACAGGAGGCAAAGCAAGTCAGGAAGCCGAGGCAATGTGGGAATAACTTGATGTGGGAATTTCTTGGATTCCATCCTGAGAGGAAAGTGGGGTAATCAATCAATCAATCAATCAATCATATCAGGAAGTGGCATGGGAACTAGAAAACACCTTGCCTGGTGTTCCCTCAGACCTGTCTTGAACTAAAATATGATGCAAAGAACTTTGGGGTTCAAGCTTGTACTCACTTACCTTGAAGTAAGCCCTATTGAACTCAATGGGACTTACATCTGAGTTGAGCAGGCACATATACAACAGCACTGACAATTACAAAACCCGTACCTGCTTTAAGAGCATCTTCACACAAAATTTAAATTGCCTTTGTGACTCTTCCTTGCTAGGTATGTAAATTTGTATTTGTTAGTCCAGAAGAAAATTAGGAGAAAGAAATAGTGCATGCTATGATCTAGGCAGGCTTACGTTTACACTACAAACATGTCTGTCTGTCTGTTTATGGAATAAACATGTGCAATGTGCTGAGTTCCCACCCTGAGCAAGAATAGCCTGAGACTCCCATAATTCATATTTCCTTATTGTGATAAATGGGAATCCTTCTATTTATCAAAGGGCTTCCAGGACAACAAAGGATTAAATGTTTGGAGGAGGTACAGTTTAATGAGGGTCAACATCACAGGTGATGGGATGGCAACTGTCCAATGAGACGAGGTTGCTGGGAGAGAAGTGTGAACCTTCGAGATTCTTCTAAGGAGACTACTGCATTATGTTATAGACCAGTTTACCTGAGCTGGTTTAAAATTAGAAGCGGCGGCATCCTGATAGTACCAGATGCATTTAGCCACCAAAATCACCACCCAGCTGCAGCCTGGCTCCATTGCTGCTCCAAGAAAGACTCTTCGCACCTCTTTTTGAAGCTGTGAGTTTTCTGGCTTGAAAAAATAGCCACCAGAGTGCCCCTTTGAGCAGTGATGGAACCGGGCTGCAGCTGGGTGGTGATTTCAATGGTTAAATGCATTTGATACTATCAGGATGCTGCCTGTTTCTAATTTTAAGCCAGCTCAGGGAAGCCAGTTTATAACATAATGTGATAATCTTTTAAGAGAGGTTTTAAAAAGCACGGTAGCAATATGAGGCTTGAATCTGCCTTTGTCTTCCTTTTGGGGCTGTCTGCCCTGAGGCACACTTTAAGGAGCTGGTAGAGCTGGACAATGGAGTCCAGGCTCACCATTGTCCAGAAACATCAAGGACTACAAATCCCATCTGAGTTGCAGGTAAGGCTAGGAACCTGTACTAGGTAGTGGCGTTAGATTTCTGATTTATTTTATTGGCTTGGCTGATATGACTGTATTCTGTAACTTACATTTCTGTTGCTCCTATAGGACAAGTGGTCCTACATGTAGTGATATCCTTTGCTTTAGAACTCCTTAGTTAGAATAAAGTTTTTCTTTAATGTACCTTGCCTCTATCACACTCCTTTTTCATGTGCCTTAGCTTAGCTAGTTCTTTCCTTAATTGACAAGGGAAAGCACCTGTAGATTTCCCCAGCAAAATCCTGATGTGTTGCTAAAGGGGAGGGGAGGGACAAGGTAATTCATCAGGTGGTGGCAGCTATTTGGAAAGCTGGTCTAAAGAGGTCCCATTCAGCTCAGCAGGAGTGGAAGGGGGACCCAGAGGACCTTCAATGGTGGCTTCTGCAAAGAGCCATAACAGGGTAGCAGCATCATAACATTTATTCATAGCCAAAATTTCATTTAAGTGTATGATGTGGCTCACTTCATGTAAAGTATAATGGCATTAGAGTTTGGAGGCTGGTCTTAATAAATGGATTTGAATAGATTTGCTAAACTTTTATTCTTTAAAATCAAAGGAAAAGAATGAAACACACCTTTGGTTTCATTCAATTTTAAGGCAGCCTTTTCATGGTGACAGTATTTTCTCTATCTGTTGCTTTTATCCTCAGCTCTGAGGAAACTAGGCTTTTGTCCCATACTAACTCTGCAGGACTCACATAGTGTGGGGAATCATATTGTGGGGGACAGAAACATCTGAAAATATTGGAAACATCTGAAGTATCATATTCTTTTAAAAATAACATCTGTAGTCTTCTATAGATAGTAAAGAATGATCAGCTAACAGGGCTAGTAACTGATTGAGGCTCAGCCACTTTTAACAAAGCCTGTAGGATTGTGTAGATACACCTGGGTCAAATGCCTTTAGGAGTTGGGCTCTGTGTGAAGTATCAGACTGTCTACTTTACTGACCATAGGCATGTGCCTTGGCATTTAAAGGTACTTATATGTTAGCTATCTTTTCATGCTTCCTTCCAACATTCTACTAGTGTGTGAAAAGTGGGAAACTACATTCACCAATCTCCAATAATTGGGTTGTACATGTGTACTCATAACTAGGTACTCTGACAATGCTAGAGAACAGATCACATGTATGTAGTATTGTAATGCTCCCCTAGGATAAACAGTGTCCTAGCTATCCAAAAGTTTGGGAATATGTAGCCTTCCAGATGTTGGACTGCAATTCTCATCAGCAATCCTATCTAGCCTAGATCTGCTGAATCTATGGGACTCATATACATATATCTGGACTCATCATTCAACAATTGATTCACTAGATATATTTCAGTTGGGACTAATGACAGGCTCAACTCATCATAGCTAAAGCTGAGGGATGATGGGGACTTTCTGGAGGCCAAACATTCCCAATCTGATCTGGAGGCTATTGCTTATTTTCTGCTTATACTCTTAGCTGCATACAATATTTACTGTATTTTTAGGGCTTGATCATATCTTCTGGTAAATAAAGTCTGGTTCTAGAACAAATGACCCCAAACCAGAAACTGAAAAAGAAACCATACTTTGATGGTAATTGACAGAAGTTAATTTTTGTAATGAGTATTGATTACATTCAACAACATCTAGAGGGCCAAATGATTAATAGAACCTGTGGGGAAGGGAAGGACCAGTAAAATACAACTGTATCTTTGCCCCAACATAACACAAGGCAAGTAAAACACTCAACAAACACCAAGTCCCTAACTTCAACTGAGCACCCTTTCAGCTTGGCATCTAGCACATCCACCCTGTAAGGACACCAGGGTGCAGTCCCAGCAACCACATAATCTTGGATACATGGCAAACAACTGAGATTCCTCTCCTTGTCCCCACATTTATTGACTGGATGCATGCAGAGGGAAGCATGAGAAGCTGGCTGTTAGCATACCCTACTGAACTTTTGCCACCACTATTTTCTTACTTTTTACAAGAACAGTATTTAAATCACCATCTGAAAACCACTTACCTTATGGAATCCAGATATCAGAAGTTCTTCAGCATAAGAACTGACAAATTAATGCATGAGCTGATTTTGCCCCTGCTTGAAACCCCTTGAGAAAAAAGCTTAGGTCTTTTCTGGTGTGTGACAGGAGTGCAAACTAGTAAAAATCACCAAAGGAACCCAAGCAAGATGCTGTTAGACTGCGATGCATAGCATTCTTCACTACTGGCTATACTGGTTTGAGCTACTGGGAATTGCTGTCTAATAACATCTGGAGGGTCAAATAATGGCTTAAAGGGAAAACAAGTTTATGTCTCCTGGAACATGGTTGATAGGGCTAACATGATAAAATCAGCTCATGGTTTGAATTTTTTACATTCATTTATTTACACTGAATTGGATCCAGCTACAAAGAATAGCCACTGAAATCAATTGCATTTGACTGACTTGGTTTCCTATGGAATTTGATTAGGTTACTCACCTAAGTATCTCTAAATCTGGATCCAACACAATATTTATACTCCACCCACTAACCAATGTTACCAGTATAAATTTTTTTTAAATCAACATGGAGTCTACAACCTGTGACACCATAAAACTAACATAAAATATTACTAGCAACACATTAGTCAACATCATTCCATTCTGAAGACCTGGGAAGCAAAACTACAATAAGTGATTTTGATACATCCTTAAGACTATTTTTCATGTTAAGCCACACCACTTTTCTATGAGGAATGTCTTCCATTTTCATCTTATGATTTTTCTAACTGTGATTGGTCATTGGCCTCTTTGGGCTATGCTTGTCATGCTTATGTTCATATTTATATCCTGGTGGATGATGTGGAGCCATAACAAGAACAACAACAGTAGCAGTAGTGGTTTGTGTGTGTGTTTTAAAAAAACAAACTACCTACCTCAGGTGGCCATTTCTGACTTTGGGTTTGCTCAGGATATCTGAGATGGATCAGTAGAAATGAACAAACCTCTCTTGAGGGCTTTTTATCCATAACTACTGATCTTCCTGTGAAATGTATAGCTTCATGATTGGGATGTTTTATACAGTCTGCTCAATTCACATGACTGTGCCAACAGGATGCAGTGGATTGAGCACTAGACTAGGATTCTGGAAGACCAGGGTTCAAATCAGTGGAAACCCACTGGGTGGCCTGGGGCAAGCCACTTTCTCTCATCCTTAGATGAAGGCAATGACAAACCTCCTCTTAATGAACCTTGCAAAGAAAATCACACAATACTATGATTCCACTTTAACTGCCAGGATACTATGAGATTAGGTATTTTTTTTTAGTTTGTTGAGTCATTAGAACTCTCTGGTTGAGAAATCTAACTAACACCCCTCCCCCCAACTTCAAATCTCAGGATTTAACCATTGCAATTAAAGTGGACTCACAGTTCTGTAACTGTGCGGTGTGAATGTGCCCAAGGTTAAAAATAAATCAGGCACACAAATGTATGAAATCAATATATCCCCAGAACATGTCCAAAAATTCTGTTGTGCAGTCTAGGATTTATGGGTAACAACTGATGCAGAAAGCACATCCTGAAGGCAGAAAAACTTCTGGACAGAAAAATGTGATCCTACCCTACCTTATCCTATCCATCATACAAACTCAGTGAGAAGAACTAGATCTGCACTGTTAAAACACAAAGATATAGACATGTTAGTATGGGAAATCAGTATGCAAAGGAATATTGTAGCAAAGGAATCTTGTAGCACCTTTGAGACAAACTGAAAGAAAGAAGCCACTTGCATCTGAGGAAGTAGGCTCAAGTGTATGAAAGCTCATGCTACCAGCTTCTTTCTTTCAGTTAGTCTCTAAGGTGCAGCAAGATCCCTTTGCAAACTGTTAAAACATATTTGATTGATTTTAATACTACTTTCTTGCAAAAACAACCATGTTGCCTTCCATTTTATGGTGCTAAGTCAAATGTGTTACTTTCTTAGAACTGTCATGTCCACCCTCCTGATTAAAAGGTTCAGAATCACCTTATCCCCTAGATGGCAGTCTTGGCCAATATTTGCTTCTCCCCTTTGCTCCAGGCAACTCAACTATACACAAACTACTACAGCCCAAATAAAATTGCAGATTCTTCCTACTGAATATAAAACTGACAGGTCTGATATTTTAAAGCTTGAATCTGACAGCATACTATTTTAATGAGGTCTGCCAGAGCCAAGGTTAACCAAAGCCTTAGTTCCTTATAAAACGTTAAGACCTCAGTTCTCAGCAAGGGGCTGTATGAAGTTAGGGCTATTGATAGCTTCACAAATTCTCAAAATTGCATCACAGGGATGTTTTGCACACGAAAGGCTTCTGATATTTCCTCTAACAAAAGTCAGGTATGGACAAATTTCTGGAATAAGAGGAGAAGGTTGTTATCATATATATAGCATGGTAGCCTTCTGTAAACTGAGACCAAAGTTAGAATTATAAGTCCCAGACTTTGGGTGCTGAGATCACAAAGGTGATAACAGGAATCCAGTTGGGGTCTTATGTCTTTGTAAGTGGACTTGTTGTTGTTGTGTGCCTTCAAGTCATTTCTGACTTATGGTGACCCTATGGCAAACCTATCATGGGCTTTTCTTATCAGGATTTGTTCAGAAGGGGTTTGCTGTTGCCATCCTTTGAGACTGAGAATGTGTGACTTGCCTAAGGACACCCAGTGCATTTACATGGCAGAGCTGAGATTCTAACCCTGGTCTCCAGAGTCATCGTCCAATACTCAAACCACTACACCATACTGGCTCTCATAAGTGCACTTATATCTGTGGAATTAGTTGCAGTTGTGACCATATGTGATAGAAGACTGCTGTTACATTACTACATATCCATAGCCAGAAAAATGCCCAATGTATATTGGTGCACAATGAACATGAGCATGTGATGCCCACTGGTGTGCAGTGCAGCACTGATGCATGTCACACATGGATGTACACTGAGGACCAATGTGCACCACACACCAATCTGCAACAGTCCTGATACACATTGGGTGCTTTTGCCTGAGTCACAATTCAGTAAAGGGGTTTCTTACCACCTCTGTGACATAGAACTTTATCACACAGGGGATATCCTGTGCAGAAATGGGGTTTTAAATAGAAAAAAAAAACAACCCACAAAAGTGGGTAGATTTTTAGACGACGTTGCTTTAAAAGCATGTTCAACCTGAATGGAAAATAGTCATGACTATTTTCTGTTCGGGTTAAGCACAATTTAACAGCAATGTGTGTGAAAATCTACCCACTTTTTCAGGGTTTTCCCACCTTTTAAATCCTGTTTCTGCACAAGATTTCCCCTGTGTGATAAGGTAATGTTTTCTGCACTGATGGATGGGATAATATGGAGTTATTTTTATTATCCAGTTTAATTATTGGAAAATGGGATGAGCCATCTTAGTCTGTTAGACTTGAGGAAGTTCCATATTTTATGTTTATTTGAGCAATTTAATATGACCATAAAGCAATTAAGGGATAGAAAGGGTGAAGTAAGCATTCTGCATCAAAAAGAGCCACTATAAACAGGATTATGGGAATAGAGTGTCATGACAGTGGAGGTCAGAAATGATGAATGAATGAGAAGAAAATAAATTAAAGACTGCAAGACATTTTTTCTTCTAGGCTTTCTTCCATACCATATACCAAGTTAATATACCAAGTTGTTCCACAGGCCCTTTGAGTTTTAAAAGGCCAGTTTAGTGAATGCAGTTTTAAAAGGCCAGTTTAGTGAATGCAAATGTATTTCTGTGACTGGTATTCCTGCCAGGAAGGAGAAGGAAAGCAGTTTCTGGGCAGACATTTTGAGTGGAGGAAGAGAGTCAGAGACTTGCTGACAGAATAAGGTAACATCCAGAAGCCCTTACATGGGTCTTTACCAGGAGACTTTTTGAGGGAGAAGCCCACAGTCCTGTTTCAGTGCTTACTTAAGATTTCTCAATATGGACACTGAGAGAATTGCTGCAATCACCTGCAACACTTGTGAGATGTTTGTATTTTTGCCAAGAGATGTGGGGAACTTTACCTGAACCAAGTGCAAGTTGGTAGCCCTCCTGGAGGAGAAAATACAGCAGCTCGAGG
>JAIPUX010001232.1:37902311-37913885 GCA_020142125.1 Phrynosoma platyrhinos
TTTCTTCCTATCTGCTTTCTTAACTGTCCAGCTCTCACATCCATACATAGTAATGGCTTGTATAATTCTAACTTTTGTGTTCAGTTGTATGTCTTTACATTTTAGGATATTTTCTAGTTCTCTCATAGCTGTCTTCCCCATTCTTAGTCTTCTTATGATACTTTGGATCAATTTTCCAAAGGTAGCTAACATGAAAGAGGATTCTGAATTTCCAAAGGCTGTGTCTTTGCTGGATTGACTGTAGACTAACAGGCTGAGACTTAATCCAGATAAAATAAGGTTCTTCTGATTATCAGGAAGGCCAATATAGGACTGAGATATTTTTAGACAGAGCTATACAATACTTTTTTATTATTATTTTTATTTCATTTTACATGTTACAGTGCTTTATCTATTGTGCGTATTGCAGTACATTACAAACATCATATATTTTATAGGAGGTGTCAAATTCGTTAAGATTACAATAGCAATTATAATTTGTCTTCATTATTATTAGTGTTAAATAGGTTATAGAGGTATAGAGCTATACAATACTTGAAGAATCAAGTTTCCAGGTTGGGGGTGTCTCTGAATCCAGATGTGGATGATTCATTGATGGATGTGGCTTGGAACACTGCTTCCTATATGTCCTCTCCTGAAAATGGTAGACTTGGCCACTGACACAGAACCTTTAATCAGTCCACATTAAACTATCGTACTACTGGGCATTTCTTGAGAATATTCAAAAATGTCAGCTAGTACAAACTCCTGTACCCAGTGTGTTGATGACAGTACCAAAATCTGCTATAATTTACTCTTCATTACTTACTTGTCTGTTTTCAATTAAAAATGCTGTTCAGCTATAATAGAGAAGCCCTAAGGGTTGGGAACTGCCAGAGTTTGTGGGAACTGCACCGACTCTCAGTGAAACTTAGAAGGACACTGTCCACCCCACACATCTCCCTTCCTTCAGATTTCTCCAAAACCTCATTTTATTTTGGCTCAAAATGCCCACCATGTACCAGGTTGGAGCCAACTTCTGGTTCACTTCCTTTTTAAAAAAGTGTTGTTGTTTTTTAACAAAAAAGACCTTTGTAGGGCTCCAAATGGCACCAAGGGGAGAAACTTGATGAAATTTCACCCTCCCATGGCCTAAGGTGCATGGGGTGCATTTTTTTTGTTGTTGCAAAAATATAAAATAAAAATTGGATTTTTTGGGGGGGAGAGTGCTGGGTGGTCCTAGGGGTCTTAGTGGCTAAATGAGCTTGTAAACAATTTGGAGGAGGGCCTTATTTCACTTGATCCTAACTAGAGCTTGGGAATAATGTGTTACTTGTAATTGCAACAAAGTCACAATTTTGCAACTAGTTACTTCATGCACTAACGACCTGGAACAATGTTACTTTTTTTTTTTTGCCTGTAATGGTCTGGGTAATGTGATGGGTGGGTTTCTGATTGCCTACATGTTCTGACTATGTTGATCAGCTGTAGGCAACCTTTTTGAGTCGGGGGCTGGTCCTCCGAACTCCTCCCCTCTGCCAGGCCGAGGGGGGGAATGGTGGCGCGCAGGCTCATGCACGCACGCAGTGCCGCGGTGTACGCGGCCACAGCCGCCTCTGCACGTGTCGCAGCCGCCATTTTTTATTTCCAAAATGGCGGCCACGACTCATTTGCGCATGCACAAGAGTACTGTGCATGCACAAATGAGTCACGGCCACCATTTTGTTTTCCAAAATGGCGGCCACAACTCATTTGCGCATGCGCAGTACTCCTACGCATGCGCAAATGCGTCGCGGCTGCCTTTTGGAAAACAAAATGGTGGCTGCGGATTGCGTGGCTGCAAGGCGGCCAAAACGTGCAGTGGCAGTGGCGCTTGGTGGCGGCGGCAGTGGCAGGGATCTGCCTGGGTTGGTAAGTGCAGGGACCTGGGCTGGAACTGGCCCACGGGCCATAGGTTGCCGGCCCCTGATGTAGATTATTGCTCACAAAATCCACTCTGGGTTACACACAGATTGTAACCATCAGGGACACATTTTATTGCATTGCTCCATACTGGGCAGTAGGCAGCCCATATCCAACTCGGGCTTCCCTGCACCTTTTCAAGAATGGGATTTTGCTCTTGAAAAGCTGTAGGAGAAGCCAGGTTGGAGATGGGCTGTGTACTGCCTGGGTATAGAGCAATGTGATAAGATCGCTGATGGTTACAACTTGCGTGTAACCCAGTGTGGATTTCATGTGCGATAATCTCCTTACTCTCAGCAGTGGGAGGAGGAAGAGGAAGAGCAAATGAAATGAGGGGTTTGGTGAGTTTTCCTTGGCTATTGAACTTCAGTCTTATACGAAATATATTCCAAATATCATAGGTGGAGCAGGGAAAGGTTTTGCTGAAGGAATAATGAGAGCCAGATGGTTATTATATAGTTACATAACACTTGCTATGGACTCCCTCCCCTGCTCCAAAACATTCAAGAATGAGAGTGTCATCTTATTCAGTTTTTCTCAGGACTGGCACTATATTTATGTCCATTGACTAAAATGGTTTCTTTCTTTCCTGGAAACTCACTGCGAACTGGCAGCCAATGGTTCATGGATTGTCATCAGTCCATGGACCACCACTTTGAGTAGCACTGCTATTATTAAAGAATTTTGTTTCTAGATTAGGCATCTGTTTATTTTCTTCTGTACTGGCCAACTATATAATCCCTCACTGATGGGCTGAGACTCCCATAATCCCTCATTGTTGACTATGCTGGCTAGGGCTAATCAACATTGCAGGTATAAAACATCTGGATGGCCACAGTTGCCTACCTCAGCTTGATGTTAATACAAACACATTCTAGGAATGTGGACAGTAGGGATGTACATTCACATGGTGTACATCCTTGCTGGCAAAGTCAAAGAGTTTTTATAGCATTGTCCCTACTGTGGAAGAATAGGAAGGCCTCTAAACAGTATTCTCATAACATTTTCTCTCTCAACTTTGAGAAGTCTTTCCAGGAATTATTATGTGGAAAAATACTTGAAATAACTTTCTCATTAGCTGTTTAATACACATTGAGCATGCTTAGTGGGCATGGATGCTGGCTGTCTACTGAACTGAATATTTAAAGGGGTTGGTTTGTGGTGAGCATTCTGAGAAAAGGACACAGCTAGTTGGCTGGCAGGCATCTTGAACACAAGAATACTGTTCAGATATACTGAAGCAGGTCAACTTGTTTACATTTATATATCACCTTTCTATAAAGAACCACTCATGTTAAGAGATCTTGGCCTTGTCTGCACAGGCCAGAATACTTTAGGGGTAGCCTGGAGTATCCTGGTCCCAGAACTGTCCCAATCTCCCCATTATTTGGTCCTCTGTTCTGGTGCTGGGGTGACTGTTCACATGTGCATCCTGCTGAGCCTCCTGGTGCATCTGCCATTGTGGATTGCTTCATGCCAGCACAAAGTGCCCATTCTTGATCCTTTGGTTAGGCTCTTTATTCTGACTCTGAGTAGCAGTGGATGTGCCAGGCAGCTCAGTGGGATGTGTTTCAAACAGCTGTCCATTGTTGCAGCAGAGGATTCTGGATCTTCCCGAAAGATCTGGAGTGAAAGGCACCTTTTAAAAATTTGGTTTAAGGGGCATATAGCCCAGTCCTGGTGCAGTGAATGCATCAGATGTCATGTGGTTTGTTGACATCAGAATCAGAGTTTGGGCCATGAGGCATCTGGAATTCCTGTAGCCAGGATGAGGGGAGGCTGGTTTATTTGGTCTATGCAGGCCACTGCTAGGTTGGGATGTCAACTCATAGGTGGTGATGCCATAGGTGATGCTACTCAAATCAGTGGTATTCTACACAGATCATTGGTAAGAACTGATAGAATAATCTTTTTCCAGTTCATATAAGTTTTGCATGAGTTTATTGATAGGCCATTAATTTGCACAATTTACAAACAAAGTGTCGGCACCAAAACCTGTATTTTAATCCCGTATTTTAAAACATATTTTCTCTCCAAAGACTCTTTTTTTTATTACACATTTTAGCCCATTTTTAAGGCTAAGAACTGTAGCACAAAATCCAGAGAAATATGAACCTTGAAGGATAATAATAGGAATTTGTTGTTAACAATAACAACAACAAGGATGGTACAGTAAATTTCATTTGTGTACAACATGAAAGAAATAGGGGAAAAAATCCAGGGTTCCATCCAAAGCATAGATACTTTCAACCTTCTAATTCATTCATCACTAGGATCAGCAGTTGTGATTATGCTCTAATTCATATCTTACATCTTACTCACTACAAATGCACTTTAGTCCTTGAGCCACTGTAATTAATCCAGGCCTATGTCATGTACTGTCAAGCTTGTCACAGTCTCTTATATTTTATTTTTCCATCAAACTCAATGGCATCACAGACAGGAAAATTGAAAAAATAACAATGGCATGGCAGTGACAAGCCTTTCAAGCACATAAGAACATTTTGGGAAGGGTCTTTGGGGCAATTGATCTACTGCAGTTTGTCATGAAAGAAGAACTGCAATTTTTAGCTGCTAGGCATCATATAGACACAACAAGAATTCTAAAGTGGACCTGATGTATGAGGTGGAAGCAAAGCAAAATATAAATGTTAACATATAAGATCAGCAACTAATTTTTGGAATGATTCTAAGGACTTTAGTTACTTTTAGTTGCTTAAAATATCTGAACACTACAAGCTGCTGATCTGGTACATAGTCTAGCTACTGGAGGGTGGGTGTGTAAAATGAGGGCACTCCTCCCTCCAAATAGGAAGACAAAATTTTTATTCAGATCCCAGATTTCTACAGCTGAAGTAACTTACAACTTCAGTTGAACATCTAGAAATACATTTTAGGCATCCAAAGTTCTCAAGGGAATACAAACAAGAGTGCAGATGTGAACAATTTCAATATTCTTTGCAATGCTAGAAAATTGGGGGCTGAAGGAAAATTTTATTTGGGGGCAACATTCTTCTTCTTTTTTTTGAAAGGCACATTCTCCTTTCTTCCTCCCCGCCCCCCATAACTGCACTCCTACTATGGTACAAAATATATTTTCCTCCTGTCCAGCTGATTGTTTTCACAACCACCACAACAGAGCATGGAGCCAGCTCTTAAACCATGTGATATTGTCTAAAGCAGTCATACCTTTTAACTGTATACAGAACTACAAAATTACAGTTACAAAAGGAGTGGAGCTATCCCTTGTTAAGCTAAAATCATAATATAACCTTAATTATCAGAGAAAGGAATAAATCACAAATGACTTAGAATTATAGAATCATAGAGTTGGAAGAGACCACAAGGACCATCCAGTCCAACTTGCTGTTATGCAGGAATACACAATCAAAACAAATTTATTGTCGCCAATTACTTTCAAAGCTCTGAACACCAGTGACAAGATGACATCTTCTACCATGTCATACACCAGCAGACCATCTTAATAAATACAGAAAACACCATGCCCACAGATAAATGAGTGCCTTTCAGCAACTTGCTGTTCACTGGCAGCCACCACATCCTGCCTAATAGCTGGCCCTGACTCATTCCTTTTTTGATTTCAGTTACAATATAATATACTGGATAATGTACAATCTATGATGTAAACAGCATGATCAAGAAAAGAACCAGGTAGATACTGAATGCAGCAGCATACAACATGAGATTACCCCTTTTGCAAGGCTGCATCTGAAAATAGTAGCCCCACATCAATTTCCCCCCTCCATTTCTTCCAAAACTTTTCAGCAGATTTCCTTGTGTCATAATGCTGCATATTTCCATACCCCCACCCTCATTATACATATTGGCAACACTGACAAAGTCATGAAAATCATGTCATGATGAAGTCTCAGTATGAACATGTAATGTTTGAATGCTAAAGGAAAACAGTAGAAGAGTTCTCAGTCAAGGATTTTATCACACCAGTCTGCTGTCTCATCACAATCATGCTAGTTTATGAGTGGAAGTATACCCATTTGGCATTATTTCTTATTGTATCCCCCCCCCCAAGATAGAACTTTGGTGATCCATGATCACTCTGGAGCTGAACAGACCAGGACAATACTCCAGCTTCCTGGTGCCTTGGGGGTGTGGCATACACATGATGCATGCCCCCAAGACACCAGGAAGCCACCATGAAGCTGGCTGACTGACTACATGGTGGCAGCTTTTCAGCACTCCAGTGGTGTGGTGTTTAGATACCGCACACTGCAGGAGAGCTGAAAAAGTGCCACCACAGCCAAAAAAAACACTTCTTTTTGCACCTTAAAAAAGAAGAGCTGGGGGTGTGATGTACAGTTGCTGCAACCTCAACCCAGCACTCAAAGGGTTGGCGTCACACTGCCCCTTTACGGTCATCTGTTTTGGCCCTTGATCTGTTTTCTGCACTGCCAAATGCTGCCTTCAGGACAAAGGGGGAATTAATTATTAGGGTTGCCAATTGCATCCTGAAGCTGGCTGCTGTGTAAATGTGCTACTCCTTCTCCCTCCTGAAGTGTAGGGCTCCTAGCAGCAGCCCCACACTTCAGAAGAAAGCAGGGGGACAAGTGGTCCTGGCTGCCAACCACCTCCCAAACCTGACTGCTGTGTGAATGTGCACATTGCAGCAATCATCAGAAAGGCATTGGCCACTGCAAACACTGTGAGGGGGAGGAGGAGAGGAGCAGAATTATGTACACTCACATCACATGATTGTCTATGAAGTGGAACTGCTGCAGAAGGGACCTGTTGCATGAAGGCAGTAATAGAATAGCAGTGAGATTGATAGCCTATTGATGGGTTTTGCTCATCAATGAAAAGGCACTACAGTAACAAATGGAATGCAAGGCAGAGGCAGGGTAGGTATGATGTTGTGTGGTAAGTACCAGCCAAAGATATGTTTATTCTGTTAAAATTCTGCTTTTTAGCCTTGTATGCTAAAGTTCCAAGTGACAACCTCCTCCACTATTTTCTTCAGACTTCATGCAAACCACAGCTCCAATTTTGCATTCTAAAAACATTAGCTTTGGGGGCTAACAATTGCCCATAATAACCAATATTATGTTGTGGGGGAAAGGAGGAAAACTCAACACTTGATTTAAATCACCGAGAGAAAAATACTGATACTTCTCCACATATTTAATGAAGAATGATGAATATTGAGTAATGCTAATTTACAACTCAGTACAACAGTTTACAGCATCTAGAGAGATGTAGTTTGTATTACTTTTCAGTCAGCTTTTAATTTTTTAAAAAAAGTCTGCTGTGTAAAATGCAGTGCTTGAAATATTGTACCCACTACTATTCACCAGAGCCAGTGTAGAGGCACATGGAGAAGACAGTACTGTACAAAATCACCAGAGCCCAGCAGTCCAGAGGGGCCCCTGGAAATCAACTTTGTTGCATATGTTTTTTTGTCTTTCTTGGTTGTATCATCATGTGTTGAGTCTTTTTGATAACCTTTGTAAAATTAGTGAATTTCAAAGAAAATAATGATATACAAAATTCTTTGTAACAAAATACTAAAGATTGCATAAAGGCCTGCTTTTGCAGTAAGATAAAGCAGGACTGGGGCCCAAATGAGGGAATAGAAGCATGGATGAAAGACATGGCAGCTGGAAACAGAGACCAAGAGGGGGAGAAAGAGTGCTTCTACTTCTGCAGCCTAGGTAAGCAGCCCTTTCAACTCTTTGCTAACTCCTTGAGCAGCTCCTGATCTACTCCTGGTTGGTCCTGGTTTGTTGCTGTGAGGCTGTTGACCTGGGTGGGGAGCAATCTCTGCTGTGGCATGAAAGAGTGATGGCCAGAGGGGCTAGGTTGGGAAGCTGTGGCTGAGTGTTCTCTCCTCTAACCACAAAAATGGTGATGAATGCAGTACATTTCAGTCCATCGTTACTGGAGGCTGAAGCAGATGATGACTCTGCTATAAACGGTCCAGACATCACCAGGACAGCTTGCATATAATGTTGGGGATGCTTACATTAAAATCAAATGTGGATTTGCCCCCCTCCCCCAGTAATGGAGCCTTGAGCTGCTTTCTGTCTAGAGGTCTACCCAGTTTCCACCCTGTCTTATAGCATAATACTATACATGTCTACTAAAAAGTAACTCCTCCTCAGAAGTTTAATGTGGCTTACTTGTTGTTATATGGATACAGCATTGCAGCCTCAGTTTTCAAACATAACTTTTAGTCAGATTTCCTCATGGCAGTGTTACAGTGATAATCGCATGTTGGAAGAACAAACTGCTGCTGTGCATACACAATGCAGTGACAGCTTACAAATAACAATTATTCCCAATTAAAACCTATGGTCTTCCTGAGATGGTTAGACTCAGCTCCCATCTGTTCCAGGTAGCATGACTAATAGACATGGATGGTGATAGTTGTAGTCTAGGAACATCTGAAGGTCCACTCTCTTTCCTTTTCTTAGCAAAAGGAGCCAAAAGACTCTGCCACTTACATTCCTGCAACTGAAATCAACTGAAGCTATGTATGAGTGAAACCTTCATAGAACTGCAGCATTTATAGGCACCATCCAAACATATTGTCATCATCCCTTTGCATTACCATAGAAGCCTTTTCAAAATAGTAAATATTCAGACAGAGAAAAGAATAAGTGAATGCTCAAAGATTGAAGAGGTGAAATTGAGGCAAATGCTTCTGTAGGCTCCAAGGTTCAATTGAGGGAGCTCTAATTTTCTTCCTTTGTGAGAGGAAGCAGAAATCAAAGTGAATTACTCTATCAATGCCTGTCTCTCAGCTGCAGAGAGAGAGAGAGAGAGAGAGAGAGAGAGAGTGCTGAGGTGCTGGCTAATGGTCAGAATCCTTTAAATAGCCCTGCTAGGCAGGCTTGAGCTAGCTGACTAGCTTTTATTTTGCTTCGTTGACTCTCTTCTCCATGAAAATGGAGCTATTAGCATGCAGGATGAGGATGCTGTTCAATTAATGCCGAATAGCAAAATATGCTGAGAGTCCTCAATCACACATTGGTCTTAATGGACTTGGTATGATAGCACATTGAATAGGATATTTGCACAGCATTCTTTGGATATGTTACCAGAGTTTCACCTTTGGGGCCAGGAATGGTAGAAGGGAAAACACACACCAAAAGATTAAGGCTGCAAGCCATTCCACTTTTGCCTAGGAGATCCTGGAAACTAAGCAGGCTGAAGCCTGATTGCTACTTAGATGGGAGACTGCCAAGGATTACCAGATGCTGAGGGCTACACTTCAAGGGAAGGTGATGGCAAAACCACCTCTGAGTATTCCTTGCCTCAGAAAACCTTATGAAATTCATGGGGTAGTCAACAGGCAACTTGAAGGTATGTACACATATACTGTCTCACATACACACACACATACACACTGCACTCAAGTCAGGTTGCTGGATAGCGTAGAGCAGGGGTAGGCAACCTTTCCCCTTTAAGGGCCGAGGGACTTCAGCTCCCAGAATCCCAGGAGCTATTGGCCCAACATGGGACTATTGGCCAACATGGCTGAGGCTTCTGAGAGCTGAAGTCCCTCGGCCCTTAAAGGGGAAAGGTTGCCTACCCCTGGTGTAGAGGAAAGAACTGGCAAAACCATCTCTGAATGAAGCTTAGCAGGGGATACCAGGGACTGCCAGGGATATTCAGGTTGAACTAGAAAAGAATTCTGCCAGAAACCCTGGAGAACCTTTGCTGCCAGTCAGAGTTGACAATACTGGACTAGAAAGAGACTGCTTTGAAGGAACTCCAGTGCAGAGAGGGACAAAAGTCCTGTGGAATCGTACTCTCTGTCCAATTTCCATAGCAGGAGAGAGAGAGGAAAAACTGTTGGCCTCCCTCTTTTCTCCTATCATCCCTGTCAGTGCTCTTTCAGTCTCTCTTTTTCATGTATTCACAGAGCTGAACTTCTGCAGGAAAAATACTTCTCTATGGAACTGGCATATCAGAGTGGTGAGCCTACATGAGCCTACTGCAAAAGTCCCTTACTGTGCAGAGAAAGCTCTAGAAAAAGCTGTGGAGATAGACAGTTGGGGTGTCTCCAATGAGACTGTCCCTGTTCTCCCCCTTGTGCTCTTGCAGGGATGAAAGAGGAAAAGCACTGGAAACTGATTGAATAGTGCTATAATAAATATGCCCAAACTCTGAATTCTGTGAAAAATAGAAACAGCTTGGGGCATTCTATGCACAACTAGTCTTTAGTCCATCTAGCTTATGGGTGGACACCTGCAGGTCACATATAGTTCTCAGAGGGCCACAGGGATAATCTCTTTCTACCATGCCTGGCCCCAAAGGAATGCCCATGCTATGTTAGGTCCAGAAGAAGCCTTTTCTAGAAAACAAGACAAAAACAAGAAGGGGCAGTAAAAACATGGCAGAAATGCCTCCCATGACTTCTAGAAGGTATTTTGGAGGGTATTTGGGGGTCATACACACTAACACAGAGACACAGAGACACACACATATACATATATTGATTGCAGAATAGATGAAGTGGGAACTGCATCCCTCCAGTGTCTCCCAAAGAGCTAATATGTCTACCTGGCTTTTCACAGTTGCCCATCCCAATCTTGTCCAATAACACCTATGACAAGGAAGGCCTTTCATAGCTATATCTAACTGGAGGATTCAGAGGATTGAACCTGGGACCATGCGTGAGCAAACTAGGTGCTCTACTGCCAAGCAGCAAAACTTCTTATTCTATTTGTAATTTATAAAGCCAGTTATAGAATACTTTTTCCTTCTTTTAAAGAGCAGGCAGAAAAATGGTTGCTCATACAGTAAATCCCTTTGATTTGATGAATAATAAAAAGTTAAGATTTTACTTGTACATTGGTCATGGGAAAACATCCTTCATTGTACTTGAGGGCACCAGGCTAGTTTAAGAACTTCTAGACAGGTCACATGGCATATATATTACTGTGTTCAAAAGGGATGGGGAACTAGTGATGGGGACTGTCTCCTTGCAGGAAATATAGGGCAATGTATCCTTACACACAGAAGATCTCTAAACCAAATGACAGGAAAGACTAGGCAAGAAAGTCTGGTATTTGTGAATACTTATTTAACAATAATGCAAAAATGTGCTAAACTTATAAATTGCAAATGTTTACTGTAACAATACAATCTAAACATCCAGTGGAATAATAAAACCAAATGGTTTTATTATTCCATTGGATGTTTAGATTGTATTGTTACAGTAAACATATGCAATTTATGAGTTTAGCAGACTCGACTGTCTGCCACTGAAGACATTTACCTCACTCTGCCTTATGGTGAGCCGGGCCAGGAGGTTAATTTTCCCTACCCTTTCTCCAGATCAAATTGGGTAAACACTATACTGCACTTCAGGTCCAAATCTGAATGAGTCACACCACATCAGAGGAAAGGGTAGAGATATTAGCAGAATTTAATATCGGATAGCTTTTAAAACTATCTTGGTAAAATGAAATTGCACAACCATGTTGCATTCTAAGAGCATGTATTGCAATTATTTTCTTTGATAACTAGAGCAATGTTGTTAATATATATCAATGTCCTTCTCCCAAATGAATGACTAATAACACTGGTCACACACTGAACATGAGAATCACAGAGTTTATAATGAGAATCCTTAGATATTATTAGAAT
>JAIPUX010001232.1:37928883-37944729 GCA_020142125.1 Phrynosoma platyrhinos
TGATAAGGTCCTTAGTGGCTTACATTGCCATTACAGATTGGCAACCTTAAGTCCTTTCTAATTCATTTATAGTGCAATCCTAGGCATTTTAGCCCAGAAGTAAATCCTGTCATTAAAGAGCTGAATTTGGGGGTGGGGTGGGGACTGCTAATGTTTTAAAGTGCTAGGCCTTGGTACTTGGTAACAGAAAGCATCATGATTTACAAGACAGGGGAGAGAATCCAGTGATAACTAGAATTCTGGACAAATTGTCGTCTTTCAGATGTGATAAACTACACTTTTGTCTATGAAAGCTTTATTGCACAGTAAACATGCTATTTATGAGCACATGAATAACCCTGATGTATTCAACTAAAGGTCCATCCATCAGGGCTATTTTGTTTAGCCACATTCTGTTTCCTTCAGCCACCAAGCAGATACTGCTGGGAAGACTGAGGAATCACCCTCAGTCTTTTCATACTTGCCCTCTCATTCTTCTGCCTGAATCAATAATTATCAAACAGCGTGTCAGGAGCATGCTAGTTTTTTATGAGAGAACTGCTCATGTGCTGTACTGTGAAGAAATAAGTACATTATTGAAAGAATTAAAGGTGCCATGCACTCAAAGAACTATCCTGCAGAAGACGTTCCCTGATACAACAGTCCAGTTTTCTTGTTTTTCCATTTCCCATTCTTATCCCAGGAAGCTGCCTAATACAGTTCAGCATTTCTGTATGATTCCTGATTCACTGGAGGCAAATCCAGAGTAGACACATACCCTCCAACATTTCACAGATGAAACACAGGCCATGTGTGGCCAAGCAACATCAGTTTGTGTGGTCAAAATGGCAGACATTAACTAGGAAGAACATACAAGCTAGAAGAGGCAGTAGCAGTTGCCTTTGCCTGAGCTTACTCAAAAGGACTAGGTTTTGCCCTCTCTTCTCCTCTTAACTGAGTCCAAACTCCTTTGTACTTTGAACTCAGTTTGCAGCAATTGAAGTAAGTTGAAGTGGAAAGTGAAGTGGGAGCAGAGAAAAAGTGGGATATTTCAAAAGCAGATTAAAAAGTGGGATATTGTTGCTGTTGTGTGCCTTCACCTTTTTTCCAACTTATGACAACCCTAAGGCAAACCTCTTGCCAAAATTTGTTCAGCGAGGGCTTGCCTTTGTTTTCCTCTGAGCCTGGGGGACTGTGACTTGCTCAGTATCACCCAATGGGTTTCCATGGCTGGGTAGGGATCCGTACCCTTGTCTCCAGAGTCATAGTTCAGTGCTCAAACCATCTGGTCCAGTAGGATGACAGAGAAATAATTCAGGCTATCCTTGTCAAATTGTAGAGACAGTTGAAGCACATGCTTATTGACTGAATGGAGGCTGCAGGAAGCAGATACCAGGAGACAGCCTGAAGGGTTTCATATGGCCTGGAGGCTGTGCTTTGCCTACCCCTGCTCTGAAATGATATCTTTACTATCCAGAAGCTGAAGTGTCCTTCACCTTTCAATAGTATTTTTCAAATTTCGGAAACCCAAGAAACACTGTTTAAATCCATAAAGTCATGCAGGGTAATATGGAATAACAAGATGCACCTGAATCACCCATTCTAATGATTAGGCTTTCTTAAAATTGGAAAGGAAATTATTTTGCATTACAGCAAGGGGAATGTTACTTGATGTCATTTGTACAAGAAAGTCAGAAACAGGCAAATGGATATGAAAGTCAAGAGTAAGAATACCAGAGCTTACAGCATGTTGCATTGTCCTCCAGATAGTCCTCTGGGAAGCAGAAGGGAAAGGGAGGAAAAAAGAAGAGAAAAAGAGAATTCAAGACAAAGTATTAGGCTGTATCTGGATATGGCTTATCTTTAAAATAGATCCAGGGCAGTAGCCCCGTTTGCTTGTTGCAGAAAAACAACACAGAATTGTTAAACTCCTCTCAATAGGAACATTTTTTATTTGGTATAATCTGCTGAAGATGCATAAACTTTTGTGGACTTCAGCCCACTCTCTCAGAAACTGAAGATTTGTGCTGAAATTCAGAAAAGCTTGTGTCAAATTAAATTGGTGCCTCTTTAGGGTGTCCCCAAATTCTGTGTTGCTTTTAAATGTGTATGATTGAATTTTACCTAATTGTATTTATATGTTATATTGTTACCAAACATGGATTAAAAACATTGAAATATGAAAATTATAAACTATATTAAACTATTAAACTATAAAAAAGACAATATGTTAATTTATAGAAAGCAAATGGATATACAGAAGATAAAGTATTGATATCAGCAAACCACTGTAAATAGGGTTTGTTTAATTATAGGTGCTTTGGCTGACAATATATACATTTCAAATTAGTCACACACAACCTACCGTATGTACTACCTTAATGGTTTATAATAGTTTATTTTTAGGCTTACGCTTTTACTTTTCTCTACAGCTAATGCTAAAAAAGTTCACAAGGTCAAGCAACTCTTGCTCAAGATGCTGGAAACAAATTTAGAAATAAATATGTGGCGACTGATTAATATAGGAGATTTAAAAGGAGATTTGAAATTCAGTCAGTGAAAAGCCATAACTGAATCTGAACTTTTTGTACCCTATTAACAGATTTGCTCTCTCTCTCCCCCCACCCTTTTGGAAGAACCATTTTTCAGGTGACATTTTGACAAAGACTGATGCTTTGATCATGGCAGAAATGCCTTTCACTTCATTCTAAATAGTCTATACCACCTTGTATTGAGTGTGTTATGATAAATCAATATAAAACAATTTGGCAGTATATTATCAGAGACCTCAAAGGTACTTTTCTTCCAAAGCCCTTTCATTTATTTTTGTCCCATTGTGGCTAAGTTGCAATCAATTTGTTATTTTCTTCTGTTTCGTGCAATACCAAACAAATAAAATAAAATAAAATAAAAAAGAAATAAAGAAAGAAAAAAAGTTCTTACTGATCAGAAACTGTTTAGATTGGGCTATATTGCTAAGGATGAATTCCCACTTATTAGACATGCAATAATTATATTTCTCCATTGAAGTGTAAAATTGATACCTTGTCCATTACTCTGTTCCACTGTATTTTCCAGTAACAATTATTTACAGCAATCTATGATTCATCTGCCCTTGTTTCCAGTTTGCTTCTTGGTCCAAATTAAAAAAAATGATTCAAGATTAGTTATTCAGTTAAGCATACATAATTTAACTACTTAGTTAAGTACACTTAACTACTTAAGTATACAATTACTTAGTTATGTATGCTTAACTAACATAACTGTGATTATAAGGAAAGATACAAGGGTTGGTGAGGGTTGGTGCTAAGATGCTGCTTAGTTAAATAAACTATATGTCTCCTGGCCTGATTCCCCACCCCACCTCACCCCAAATCATGCCTTGAGATCATAGTTATGGATGCACAACCAAGTATTAGTCATCTGTAGCTGATTCATATGCATGATCCCTATGTATTCACAATTGTGGCAATAGTGTAGGGAATATGTAGGGATTGTAAAACTCCCCCCCCCCAATTCCTACCACCATGAGCGATGAAGGTCTATTTGTCATGAACCGAGGTTCTCTAATTCTCCTATCAACTGGGACACAGCAGATTGACATTTCCACCCTTCTCCCAATAGCAATCTCTGGTGTGACAATGATGAGCCCGATCCTTGTTACAATTATTCCTTACACTGGAGACCTTGGGCAGGAGGAGGGTGGAAACATCATTCTGCTGCATCTTGAAAATCATTCTCAGTGGCTGCACCTAATAATGCAGGTTTGGGGGACTTGATGATGGCAAGTATTCCCTACTCTTTGCCATGATCATGAATACATAGGGATCATGAATATGAATAAGCCACATATGCTTAACCTTAGGTTATGCATTCATAACTGTCATCATGAATTCCAGCATATATTTTTAAACAGCAAAGTGCCTTAGTGGGTGTTTTACCATAGGAGATCTTCATTTACATACATCCACCCAGAGAATGAATGAATGAATGAATGTGTATGTGTGTATTTGTGTGTGTGTATCTTCTTGATGCAGTGGCTCAAGTGGTTAAGACACAATAACTGATTTATAAAAAAAAACCCTTTTGTGGGCCCTTGCCATGGCCCTAGACTGGGAAGAGCTCCTATTGCCATGGACTAAAGTTGTGCACATCATGTAGGCACCTGAAAGGTCACATCTTCCCTTACAACAATTTGCAGATCAAAAGGGGCAAACCTAGGAGCTGCTATGCAGGACATTCACACCCTCTGAATTCTGGATGCACAGAGATTTACAACCAGCTAAGAATGAGATAACATCAACATCCCCTTTCCTCTCCTCTCCTCTCCTCTCCTCTCCTCTCCTCTCCTCTCCTCTCCTCTCCTCTCCTCTCCTCTCCTCTCCTCTCCTCTCCTCTCCTCTCCTCTCCTCTCCTCGGAAATTGTCTACTTCAAAGGCCCTATCTGGAATCCTTTGATATACAATAATCAATCTTCACTCCAGGCTATTTCCAGCCTATATCAAGATTCCTAAAATCTGCGTTCTGAGAGATAGTTTTGGAAGGGAGAGGGGATCTCACTCCCTCTCTGAAATTCCTAACCATGTCTCCCTCAGCTGTCCATAGGCAGGCAGCTGGGTCCATTTTTCTACAAGGAATGACAATCTTTAGATAACTATTATTGTGTGTGGAACCTTTCTTACAGATTTCACGTATCCTCTGGGTATGTGTGTGCTTGCTTGTTGATCTATTATTCTCTCTTAATAAAAGTACTATTCTTTTGGAAAAATGCTGTCTCTGCAAGGACTATTCCTTCCCTCCCCTTGCATACAATGGGTTCAGATCCTACTTATTATTTTTCATCTAATTATAAGTTCCCCAAGGTCAAGTTCTTATTACAGTTCTTATTACAATATCAGCAGATTGGAAGTTTGAGGCCTGGGTGCTGCATGATGGGGTGAGCTCCTGTCACTAGTCCCAGCTTCTGTCAACCTAGCAGTTTGAAAGCATGCAAATGCAAGTAGATAAATAGGTACCACTTCAGTGGGAAGGTAAACAGTGTTCTGTGCAATCATGCTGGCTACATGATCACAAAGTAGTCTCTGACAACACTGGCTCTTTGGCTTAGTACTTGACCTAGGGAAACTTATAATTAGCTGAAAAATAATAAGTCACCTAGCTCATTGGAGGGCCGAATAATAAAAAAAATGGTGTCCAGAGCTGTGTGCACACTACTCGGGTGCCATTTTGAGTTCCAGAATGGTGTCCAGAGTCATGCACATGCGCCTGGCATCATGTGCACATGCACATGACTCTGGGCGCCATTTTGGACCACAAAACGGTGCTGAGTAGTGCGCGCGATGCCAGGTGCCATTTTGGAATACAAAATGGTGCCCGTCATTGCGCGTGCATGCGCACTACTCTGCCGCCGTTTTGTGGTCTAAAATGGCACCCTGTGTCATACGTGGGTGGCGGCAGCGGTGGCGGCGGTGGCAGGATTGGCCGTGGGCCGGTTAGAAGGCCTCAACGGGCCAGGTTCGGCCCACGGGCCATAGGTTGGGGACCCCTGATGTAACATAACAAGTCATATAGTGTTCTAGCTACCATCTTTAAGGTATATTAGGAAATGTTCCTGGTAGAGATATAAATACTAATTTTTCAGTTTTATTTACAGATGTTAATATGCTTGGAAATCCTTCAAAAATTCTGTGTATTAGAAACGTAGTATTAAACTGTTGTGCTAGATGCATATTTTGTCCTTGAAATAGGTCAACCCTAAATCTGGGTCTCATACTGAAGGAAAAATATCCTCAGCCAAATTTTAGAAGCTGTAAAGTTATTAAGTTGGGAAATGAGATACTGCCAAAGCAGAATTTGGAGTGGTGTGTAGGATTAAGGTATGGAGGAAAAGAAGGAGAACAAGTTGTGATTGGGGTGCAGCTACTGCATGGGGAAGAAATCACCCCACTCTGATGAAGTCACTGATGCTGCTTCTTCCATTAGGGGATATACCCAGTAGGATCCCACTTAGACATTTCCAGTGCGATTCTCATTGAAACAGTGTTGGGTAGAAAAGTCTAACTGCACAATAATTTTATCTAATTATTCTGTCCAGTTTAATTTTAATTAAAATGTCTGATATAAATTATGTGTTTTATAATATATGTTGACCTTTGTAATAGAATGCTGAGTTTATATTTGCAAAAGTTGTTGTAATTGCTAAATAGAAGCTGAGAACAGTTGTGACTTCAATCATTCAGTTCTGACAGCATCCTCAATAAACAATCTGTTGGTGCATGTTGTACTAGTCAAGTAGACCTTTTCTGTAAGAAACATAAGGAATGCCATGTAGGTAGCCACGTAAAGGAGGGAAAGCTCAACATTGCACATACATCTTACACCGGTCTTGCATAATTCCAAAATGTCTATATGAGGTTGTTGCTGTGAAATAAAGTTTGTCCATCAGAGGCATTGCTGTAAGTTGGACTGAAAGCATTTCTGCTTTTCTGTGGATCTTTTGGCCAAAGACTTTGTGTGGTGCCTTCTTATCCAAGTCCAGGGATCAATACAGCTTTGTGCCCTACTTGGGGGTATATGGTTGGGCTACTATGGGGGGTTGCAGACTGCCAGAAATAGTGCAAATTGAGTCCACTTTTGGGTTAGGGTTAGTGCTAGGGAATCATGGGAATTTTTTTTCTGTGACATTGAGCCTTCTCTGTCAGAGAGCTCTGGTGCCACAATAAAATACAGTTCCCATTATTCCCAACCCTAACCCTAACCCTAAAAGTGGACTCAATTTGCACTATTTCTGGCAGTCTGCAACCCCCTTATCTTAGTCCAACCTCATAGCAGCACTGAATGGAGAATAATTTCCATTTGCATCAATTACAGTTTCAAAGGAGCTCAGATTAGTACCCATAATATGGATTGATATATGTATACAGGTGCACCTCTGTATCTGTATTAGGGATATATTTTTGTTTCTTCCTGTTGGGCAACCATCTGAAAGGTTTAGTCCAATTTTAATAGTGATGATTATGATTTCTTTGCATTTGCATTTTGGGATTTTTGTGATTTTTTGGTAAAGGTTTTTGGGCAAAAAAGATTGGGGGTAAACAGACAACAGCTGTTTTGTGAAACAGCAGTACAGTTTGCCCAAAAATACAATATTATTAGAATAAACTCACATCTTTGTCACGTGTGCAAACCCAAACCTTTATGTGGAACAAAACTTTGTAAATTCAAAGATATAGTCTGGAATTTTGTTGTTGTGTGCTTTCAAGTAATTTCTGACTAATGGTGAGCCTAAGGTGACTCCAGCATGGGGCTTTTTCACCCATGGGTTTTTATGGTGGAGTGGGGAATTGAACCAAGAACTCCAAAGTCGTAGTCCAATGCTCAAGCCAGTACACCATGATGGGTCACCTAGTCTGGAATATAAACAGCCAAAGAGATCATGTAGCACCTTTGAGACTAACAGAGAAAGATGTATAGACTACCTCCTCAGATGTAAACAGAAGCTGTATCTACACTGCAGATGTAATGCAGTTTGACACCATTTTAACTGAATGGCTCAATGCTTTGGATTTCTGGGATTTGTACGTAGGTCTGTCACATGTTTAGTCTTCTGTGACACAGAGCTCTAGTGTTACAGCAAACTACAAATCTCAGGATTCCACAGGATGGAGCCATGATAGTTAAAGCAGTATCAAACTGCATTAATTTTGCAGTAGCCTAACTCTATAAAAGCTTATTCTACAATTTCTTTCTCAGTCTCAAAGGTGTTACAAAATCCTTTTACCTACTAACTTTGTAAATTGTTTGCAAACAAGTTCCACATTTAAAACATTTCATAGTTGTTGAGCTTTTTTCAATTTATCTCAACAAAAAGAGATGAGGAGAAAGATGGTAATTTTCTTTACTATCAACAGTTTGTAATTGGTTGGATCTTCACATGCTCTGATTTTAAAAAAGTTGTCAAGATGGATCTCTTCCAGCAGGCCTTCCCAGAATAGACCGTTCCACCTTAATCTGTGCTCCTCCCTCATTATACATCCTCTTTATATACCTAGTGGTGCTCCTGAATGCATGCTGTTTTTAATTTCATGTTCTAATTTAATATGTATTTATACTTTGAAAAGGGAGGTTAATTGTTATTATTGTTTTACTGTTTACTGTAGGCGCATTTTTACTTAAATTGTTTCTTATATTTGTAAGCCGCCTTGATTGCCCTGGCAAAAGGCGGATATAAGAATAAAGTTGTTGTTGTTATTGTTATTATTAATCAATCATGGGGTTTTCGTGGCAAGATTTGTTCACAGGAGGTTTACCATTGCCTTCCTCTGAGGCTGAGAGTATGCAACTTGCCCAAGGTCACCAGTGGGTTTAATGGCTGAGCAGGGAATTGAATCTGGTCTCCAGAGTTGCAGTCCAACCACCCTATCTTTGCCTAAATGCAAAATATATTTTTCATTAAAATACTGCATCTTTTATCATTAGCATTCATTAAAGATTCCAGTGGATGAAATGTATCATCCCATGAAGACAATTGCTGAACTACAGGTTGAGTCTCCCTTCCCTAGAATTCTAAAATCCTAAATGTTCCAAAATCCAACCCCTTTTTCATGGATGGCTGAGATAGAGTGACATCTTTGCTTTCTGATGGTTCATTGTATACAAACTTTGTTTCATGCACAAAATTATTAAAAATGTTGTGCACAAAATTACCTACAGGCTATGTGTATAAAGTGTATATAAAACATAAATAAATTTCATATTTAGACTTTGGTCCCAGATGCAAGATATCTCATTATATGTATGCAAATATTCTAAAATCCAAAAAAATCTAAAATCCAAAACACTTCTGGTCCCAAGCATTTCAGATAAGGGAGATTTTTTTTAAATGCCACAAGTCTGAATTTCCTGCATCAAACAAAGATTAGCTGGCCCAAAACCCCTCCAATTCTATGATTCTGGAGTCCCCCCATCCTTAACTTCTCAAAATGTAGTATGCATGCCTGTGCTAATTGAGGTTGCATCTAACAACATGTTTTCTTTAAGTGTGGTGTCTACTGACAACTAAGATCTTTATATTTTAGAAAGGCCTCTAATATTTAAGCATTTGTAATTAACTGTTAGAGCCAGTATGGTGTACTGGTTTGAGCATTAAACTATGGCTCCAGTGAACAGGGTTTGAATCCATGCTCTGCCATAGAAACCACAGGATGACCTTGAGCAAATCACATCGTCTCAGCCTCAGAGGAAGGCAAAGGCAAAGCCCCTTGGAACAATTATTGCCAAGAAAACCCCAGCAAAGGTTTGCCTCAGGTTACCAAATATTAGAAAAGCCTTGAAGGCACACAACAGCCATGAATTGTTATTGGAATGTTTTCTTTCATAAATCCTTGAATGGGCTGCAGAACTAGAAAACATTAAAAAGAGAAAGAGAGAAAGGAAGCGAGAGATTTACAATGAAAGAGTAAAGTTGCTTTTAGGTCCTAAGTCTTTCACAAAAATACTTGAACAGGATAATCTCTAGAAGGTGCAGTATCTGCCCAAATGGGGAAAAAGTAGAAGCTTTGTCTGAAGGGACCCCACAAAGTACTATGTTTGAAGGCCCTGATTGCTACAAAATTGTTTCATGTGTTTAATGTAGTTATAAAAAAGATGTTTTTTTCTGACTTGTATGAAATGTGAATTCTTTAATTAAACTTTAGCAAGGAATGATGCATTATGCATAGGGACACTTAAGAACAATAAGTGCTTATTTAATTATGAGTGGAGCTGTAAAATGAGTGTATTGTAAAGTTAATTTGGAACTGAAGTGATTGCACTTTAATGTGACAGGGACAGAATTACTTATGTGAATTGTAGGCATGTTCTGTCTGTTGAAAAGCTGTTTTCACCATTTTCTTTTAAAGGTAATATATCACAACAACTGATCCACATGCCAACTGCTGGGAATGCTTTGAATCAGATTTCTAAATTGTAGAGAAGGCAAAAGCAGAAACTGGAAAAGTTTCTGGTAAGTCTACCAGACATACTATTTTAGACTACAATTCTCTGAGTCCCCCAGCCAACATGGACACCAGCAGAGGGAGAGGCTAGTTAATTGCCTGCTGCTGTCAAAGTAGTCCTTGACTATGCATTGGCAGAGGATTTAACTTGCTGCTTTGTTGAGGGTTGACAGACTATTTGGGGAGATGTCCATTCCCCTAAGTGAGTCATGATAGGTCTTCAAACAAATTTATGAGATGCTCATCCTTCTTAGATTTTGGACAGTAACCAGAACTTGGAGAAATGCCAAGGCTGGCCTTACCAATCTGTCTTGGGTCCACAAAGTACTCTGCTGCTTTTGGCATGGTGGAGGATACTATCCCATCCCCAATGAGTTGTTTGATCCCTCAAATCTTTCAGAAAACCCCTCAAATGTTTCAGGACATTCCTCAAATGCTGCAGGCCTGTATTTGGCAAAGTAATAATAGTGAAATTAAGCATTAGTGTCATGGGGGTGGGTGGGTGCAGGGCTGATACTAGGTCGGTTCCCTGCACTTCAAGTGCACTTTTTTTTGGCAACCCAGGGCCTTTTTGGGGCCTCTAAAGCCTGGGTGCAGCCTTTTCCACACTGCCCAGGGCCTCCAAAGCCTGGGCAGGGCCTTTTTCATGCCACCCAGGGCCTCCAAAGTCCAGGTGGGATTTTTTTGGGCTGCCCAGGGCCTCCAAAATTCGCACAGGGACTTTTCTGGGTCTTCTAGGCCCTACTCGGTCCTCTCCCTAATTATGATTCTTGCCGCTTTCCCGCTATTGTTTGTTTTATTAATTTGATTTTGTTTATTTTATAACTACTGTTGTTTTAATCTAATATGTTTTAATCCTATGTCTGATTTAATACTGTTTTAAGGGGGGAAGGGTATTGGGATGTATTATATAATTTGTAATTTTAACTTTTGTTAGCTGCCTCGATTGCGCTCAGAGGGGAGGGGTAAAAATAAAATTTATTATTATTATTATTATTATTATTATTATTATTATTATTATTGAGATTAGATTGGATTTAGGCCATTCTGTTACAAAAAACAGAGCCCAAGTTTAAAGGAGATAAGATTAATGGTTTGTTAAAAAAAAAAATCTAGCTGACCAGAATACTATTTTTTCCATTTTTAAATAAAAGAAATGATATGCAATCTGTGAATTGATAAAGAAGCTATATACTGCATGAATAAATAGAGATAAGAATTCTGCTACAGCTAGCTTTTGAACATATTTTATTTATTTTTAAATACACTTATTAGGTGGATTGCTTTTATGCACAAGTGATTATGTACATACATATGTTCACCTCAAGAGTATGCAATATGAAATTCCCTGGCCAAATTTGGCTTACAACATTCCTTTGACTCCTACAAGTCAGCAGATTTCCCCTGCTATAGCATGCCTCCTCATTTGGGGCCAGCTGTGCTGGAGGGATAAAAAAAGAGAGAAAAGCTTAATTTAAAAGGTTACACATGACTCACAGGTTCTATGCTGCTTGAATGGCTTGCAGAAAAGAGCAACGTCACTTTCAGTACTGTTATCTTATAAGCACCTAAAAGGAACTGCTTTATTGTTCCTCATTTTGGGAGGAAAACAGCTGGCCATTGGAGGAAAGATTGGTGGATCCAATGTCACTGGGGTGGCAAATCCATGCCAGGTTTTATTCCAAAGTTTTAAAGGAGCTGAACCTATTGTTTTCAGTACTTTGGATAGCTTCTTTGAGGTTCAGACTAAAACCCAAAGTAGATTTACCATCCCACACTGGCACTGAAACCACTCAGCTCACCAGGGAATAAATGGAAGCTGGCATCCTATGAGGCAGTCAGTTAGACTTACAACCTTGTAACTTTTTTGTATTCACTGTATGATCATGGCACCTTTGCCATCACATCAGATGCCTCCAAAACAGATCTTAGAATCCAGGTAGCCATGCCAAGGGACAGAGTTCTGTGGCAATGGCAAGTGGGAGCTATAGGATGGCATGTCCAGTTTCCTCCCACCAGATGTGATGAAAGGTTTCATGGGGCCCTGCTTCTGCTCATTGTACTGAGGTTTGTTTATGAGAGGGGTCTGGGCCCTTCATTCTTCAGTGGATTGCTTACTGGAGAACATTGCCCCTCAGCATGGCTGCCTGAATTTTAAGGTGTATTTGATGGATTGGATCAGGAGAGGAACATAGCCATGATATCACAGCTATGCAGAATCTCAACTATCATTTTCACTTTCCCCTTAAACCCTAAGATATTTCCATTCTGAATATGAAGAAATGTGCAAATATTGGTACAGTTTGGTTCAAGGACCGCCCTTGGATACCAAAATACAGGGTGCTGAAGTCCCATTATATACAATGGTGTAGTAAAATGGTATCCCTTGTATAAAATTGTCAAGACCATGTGGCACCCTGGTCTGGAAAATGACATGGATGTGGCCATTGAAAAGAACTGGAGCAATGGTAATAGGGTTACTACAGTTCAAGTGGCAGGTCCATGGGTTCAGCATTTGGAAAGCTGTTCATCATGGGAGGTCTAATGCAACATGCGCAGTGGGTGATACCAGCCAGGTATGCCTCATGGGAGGCCTGATGGAACAGGCACTGGGGATGAAACCAGTCAGGTTTCATTAGTGCATGACTGTCCATGTTCTGCCTATATATGGGAGAGAGTCAGAATTTCCATTGTTGGTTAGTTGTGGTTGGTGGTTGGTGAAGCACTTTGTTGGTCTGTATAGTTGTGAGTATTCAAGATGGATGTCTGGTACTTTTTGTACCTTTGTAAATATCTGCAACAAAGATTAAAGCCCTCACTGAGTGAAGTCTCTCGGTCCAGCAATTCATTTCTCCAAGCTGAAAGCAGCAGCCTGTGTGTGGGAGGATTTTTGCTGTGCCCTCTGGAGCAAGACTCTTCATAGTTCCTGCCTAAGTGAACCAACTCTGCACGTGTGTATGCTAGATCCAGCTTGTCTGCATACCCCAACAAAAATGGCAAAAACAAGGTTTGCCTTTTGGATTTTTTGGGGGCAGGGGTACTTTCAAACCGTGGATAGTGGAATCCATGGATAAGGAGAGCCAGCTGTAAATGCTTAAAAAATTGACCTGACATGAACTCCTCCTACATTTCCAGACAAACTCAATGGACATAATTGTTCCTAGTATGAATGGAATCCATGTTGTACCTAGCTTGCCATACAGTTATTAAAGATGAGCCTTTTAGAAAAAATGAAGTGGAAAGTTTAATTCAGTGCTACAAACTGAGTAGAATATAGGAGGATTAAATGCAGACTTTAAGCACTGATAGGGCCTCTGCAGATGGGCCCTTTGGGCTGTCCTAGAGGCAGGAATGGGGAGAAGCAGCCACACGCCAGCTGCCTCAACCCCTCCCCAAAGATGCCCTGATGCAACACACTGTTACACACAGTTGACAGCATTAGGATGTGCTTCCAGTGCAGCGTTTTGACATGCTGCGCTAGAAGGGGCACCAAAGAGCTGTGTGACAGCTCTTATGGCGCCCTTTTGTTGGCTCTGAAAAGAGAAGCATTTTGCTGTCTTTTCTGGGCCAGGAAAAGTGAAGATTGGGGCTGATGCATTTGGCAGCCTCAGCCCCAATCCTCCATTTCCTGGGGCAGCCTGGGGCCACCTGTCTGCATCCCCCCAAAGCTGTGGCTCTGGATCAGGGGTAGGTAACCTTTCCCCTTTAAGGGCCGAGGGACTTCAGCTCCCAGAAGCCTCAGCCATGTTGGCCAATAGTCCCATGCTGGCCAATAGCTCCTGGGATTTTGGGAGCTGAAGTCCCTCGGCCCTTGAAGGGGAAAGGTTGCCTACCCCTGCTCTGGATGGATGATCTCAATTCTTTTCCAATCTGAATATGAATAAATATGAATAAACTGGAGATATTTGCTAAATTCTAGTAAAAAAAACCCAAACAGAAATGAAATCCTCACTCTACTCAACTCTTTTGCTATCACACATTTTTCTGTGGCAATATCATACAAATCCAATGTGGCAAAGGTCAAGTTTAAAACTCTAAATTCTTTCATTTTAATGGCAGCCACGTTCCCTTTATAGGGATGCAATTGCATTCTTGAATAATTTCATTCTTAAAGGAAGCAACAAGTAATTTAAGCATTCTTCTCCCTCTGCAAGCAAGACTTTGAGAACTGCAGTTTTTGAAAATTATTCACAGGTTAGGGCTTATTCTGCACAAAATTCACATGTAGGCTTTTTGCACAGAAAACAAAATTTACTGTGCAGAAAATATTGTTTCCTGAACAGAAAATACTGTTTTCTACAAAAAACAAAAAACAAACAAACAAACAAACAAAAAACCAGTCCCCCTCCAAAATAACCAAACAAAAAACAAAAAACAAAAACACCATGTAAAATTTATACAGATTATGTTCTGAAGTACAAAGATTCTCATAAGTCCTAGATTCTCCTCATTAGGGTTTCCCAACATCTGAAAAACATGTTTTTGATTTTTTTTTTAAAAAAATCAATATTCTTTCTATTTGTTTCACTTTACCACAAACATTACTTACCAGCCTATCCAAGCTTGTACCCGCAGCTGTTGTTGGTCTTTCCTCAGGATGATAGGGATGAAAGCGGGTATTAAAATTGTCAGGAATGGAGCGTGAAGTTCTTATACCTGGAGCTGGTTTGGGCTGTCCACACCCTTGAAAGACCTGCAAGGACCATGTTAAGCTATGGTGAAGAGTTGCTTAAAATACACTCTAATAGCATCTTCCTCCTGGACAGGAAGCATGATATATTTGATAACATAGTAAAAAAATCTGTCAATGATGTCATCGTCAGTACTCAAATAAACAGACTTTTTGAGATTGATTTTTGTGTAGTGTTTTAGTAGATTAATTTACCAAAGGTCAAGCTATATAAATTAAGTAGAGCTTTCAGGTTGCATCATTTATATCCAACTTGTACCTGCCTCTCTATTGTGTCCCAATGGGAGTTGCTTCACAGATGCAGTAACAAAGACTGAGTCAAAAATAATTAAGTTTCTATATAACAGAGAGAAGCAACAACAGTGAGTCCTGAGGCAAATTTCTGCCCTTGAGATCTTTGGGGGGATTTTCATAGTGCCAAAAATGACCCCCAAACAAAACAAGAAGGTCACTTATGAGTTTGAAAAATACACTTTTAAAACCATGTTAAGTAATGCAACCCCCCCCCCCCCACCTGTTTAGAGTGAATTGCCACTCTTGGATTGCATCAACACTGCAGAAATAATCCATTTGACATTGTTTTAACTCCCATGAATCAGTGCTATGGAATTCTAGGATTTGTAGTTTTGTGAGCCATTTAGCCTTCTCTATCAGAGAGCTCTGGTGCCAGAACAAACAACAAATCCTAGGACTCCATAGGATGGAGCCGTGGCAGTTAAAGTAGTGCCAAAATATATCAATTCTGCAATGTGGAGGCAGCCTTAGAGGTTTCAAGGGGAGCCACTTCCCCTCTTGCCCTTTTTGGACCAGGAAAAGGGATGCCTGAAGAGTCTGAAGGGGGTTGAGTCTACAAAAACAGCCAGGGTGGTGGTGGAGAACACTTGTGTTACCCAGAATGCCCTTCAGATCCAAAATATTAATAACTCCATATGCCACTCTTGGATCTCTTGCTATGAAAATCCCAAATGACCTCCAGATGAACTCTGGTAGTATAATCAAGAGGCCAAAAGCCCTCTGCACCCATGGCATGGGCAGCCCACCCTTAATCCTTTAGGAATACATTTCCCCCAGACAGTCAGGAGAGTTGCAAATGGGACTTTACATGATGAGATCCCCCAAACCATCAAGGGATGCATTGTGCCAACCGGCAGCAAGCACCCTCAATCATCTAAGGTGGAAGGT
>JAIPUX010001232.1:37970805-37990340 GCA_020142125.1 Phrynosoma platyrhinos
TGGCCCTTGTGGTCTCTTTCAACTCTATGATTCTATGGTTCTATGATTGCGGAGGTTTTATTAGCCTCCGCCCACAGATATTACTGCTCCGTACTGAAGACCGCATTGAGGGTATGACCAGCACAATGTGTGGGCCTGTTGACCAACTGGGATAGGCCCATGTTTGTCATGGTATCCATGAACTCCCGAGCCGCACCTGTTAGATCTTGCAATCTGGTTTCAAGTGGGATGTTGAAATCACTCAGAACCAAAAGTCTGGGCGATTCCAACAGCAACTCAGAAACCAGAGTGGTCAGCTCAGTTAGGGAGTCTGTGAAGCAACAGGGTGGCTGGTATACCAACAGAATCCCCAAGCTATCCCTGGTCTTCAGGCTAAGGTACATACACTCGATATGGGTTGTTTTCTGGATAGGCTTTCTGATCAGGGTTAAGGTGTTCCTATGGACCAAGGCTATGCTGCCCCCCCACTCTCCCTCACCTGCTCACTAACTGAGTACTCGGCTGGGAGGGCCTGTGCCCATATTACAGAGCTGGCCTCCCCCAGCCAGGTCTCAGTAAAGCATGCCAGGTCGGCTGCTTCATCCACTAAAAGATTGTGGATGATGTGAGTATTATTTTTGACCGACCTGGCATTGCAAAGGAGCAGGTTGAGGGACAGTGGAATGGTTAATGTGCTCTCCAAGTTATCTTGGGAAGCAGAACAAACTGAAGGGGGGATAGATATTAAGCATCAATAGATATTAAGCGTCGATAGATATTAAGCATAGATATTAAGTATCATTAGAAAGAAGTTAATATGGCATTGATTCTCAAGGTAGGATTTTGACTAAAAATTATAGACCAATTTCATTGCAGAATAATGATTACAAACCTTTTACAAAGATTTTGGCCAAAAGATTGAAAATAATCTTACAGGATTTTGTTCATGATGATTGGTGTGGCTTTTTACCTAAGAGACATTTAAGGGATAATGTCAGAATTGTTTTGGATGTATCAAATACCTAGAATCTCATAATGACAAACAGGTGGCTTTGATATTTTTGGATGCTGAAAAGGCTTTTGATAATTTGAACTGGACATTTCTTTTCAAAGTACTGGAATAAATGGATTTTGGAGAGAACTTCATTAAGTGGATTAAATCAATTTATAGCTTGCAGAGTGCACAAATAATTGAGAATGGATGCAGGAGTAGCTTTTAATTTATATCCTTCTTTTCTCCCAAATGGGATTCAAGCTTCTCTTTTAGATAGCTAAGGACAGTGTGGGTGGTTTGAATTTGTGTGTAGCCAAAAGACACAAAATGTGAGCTTCTTCACATTTATTCCCCTTAGTGACTTTTAATACCCGTGCCTGATGGAGAATCCTATGTAAGCATGTGTAATATACTTCGCAGCTTTTGGTTGAGGTATTACCACAATGTTGTACATTTTTTTCTTTTTTTTGTTTTGTTTTTGTTTTGATGGAGTTTCATATATTCAAACTAAGGGCCTTGGCAGACGACTAATTGAGTCGTCTTCCGGGCCCGGAAGAGGAGGGGCAGCCGCACGTTCGGCGCCCCTTCCTCTCCCTGAGGTCGCCCTCGGAGTCGCCAGCCCTCCGCACGGCCGGCGCTCCGGGGATGACCTCACGCCGCGGCGACCACATGCGCCACGGCGGAAAAGACAGCGAAAGTGCGCCCGCCGCTTTTAGTGCACACTTTCGCTGTCTTGAGGAAGGGGGGAAGCAGACGAGGGCGTCCAGGACCTTGGCGCACCGGCGGCGTCCCTGGAAGGAGCGCTAAATCAGCGCTCCTTCCTCAAGACAGCGAAAGTGCGCACTAAAAGCGGCAGGCGCACTTTCGCTGTCTTTTCCGCCACGGCGCATGTGGTCGCCGCGGCGTGAGGTCATCCCCGGAGCGCCGGCCGTGCGTAGGGCCGGCGACTCCGAGGGCGACCTCAGGGAGAGGAAGGGGCGCCGAACGTGCGGCTGCCCCTCCTCTTCCGGGCCCGGAAGACGACTCAATTAGTCGTCTGCTGAGGCCCGAAGGAGCGCTGATTTAGCGCTCCTTCCAGGGACGCCGCCGGTGCGCCGAGGTGCGGAGGCTGCGGCCCCGCGGCGCGCCAGCCCGGGGCGTCCTGGACGCCCTCGTCTGCTTCCCCCCTAAGTTTCTAACAAGGAAGAATAAAGTTACTGCCTTGGCTTGCTTTTGAGTCTCAATGGGGATTCACTGATAACAAACTTGTCCATTGATTTCAGTGAGAAACTTGGACCATCAGTTTTCACTGCAGCAATTTTCATACCCCCACTGCAAAGAGGGGGAAAAAGACAGTGTAATAAAATATGTGGAATTCAAATAGGACTAAACTGAATTAGGAAGATTTCCTCTCCCTACTCCCCACTGGGGGATGTTGTGTTGATTTTTTCTTCTTGTAGTGGGATGGTTGCTGTAAAAATAAATAAAACAAGTGAGAGTTTGTGTGTGGAAAAAGTCCTCCATATAATTTTTCCACACATACTCCTCACAATTTTTATGACAACAGCGTTCTCAGGAGAACATTACGTTGAGTCAACATATCTGGAGAAATGTCAACGTGTTCAGAGAAAATTGGAAAATGAGATCTGAGCTAGCAGAGGGATTGTGAAGCCTAAACCATATTGTTCATACCTTAATGCTAGCTTAGCTAGATCCCCCTAATCCACCGAGTATGCAGCAAAATGCTTTTTGTAGCAGTGACATCTGGTATCGAAGAGCAGAAAATAATAATACGTTCCCTGAGTTCTCTGCCCAAGAGCTTTACTTGATAGATCTCCTTCACTGTCGATATCTCCGCAGCATTGAGTTGATGCTTGCTATGCTCTCTCTGATCTACATACTGAATCTTCTGCATTGGTGCTGTTTAAAGCCCATGGGTTTGTGTTACCTCTGGGCGAGGGCTTACTTTTTTTTAAAAAACAACAACACATATAAACAAAAATGATGTAGGCTGTTTAGTAGTCCCCATGCTGGCTAGTGCTTTGCTCTCTAGAATAGCCAACAATGCAATGGCCAGCTTTCCTGGTATGTAATAAATTCCAATGGCATCACTGCTAAGCACTAAGGGGCAAAGGCAATATTGATTCCCCCCCCACACACACCTGTAACTTTTTGATTAATATGGAAACCTACAGCACATTGCTCAGAGCAATCCAGAATCTGGTCTCCTCAGCCTGTTTGCCACATTTATTCTCCACAGAGCTCAATACCACAAATAAACATGAGGTTTAAACAAATGAAAAAAGCATTTTCTTTCTTTTTTTTAATTAAAAAAATGGGATAACATTCAGCTAAGTGCTCAGCTATTTAAACTGTAACTCTAAAAAGCACATTTTGTATTCCCAGGGGAGATAGTACATTAAGACAGCCACAGATCAATATGAGTGATACCATTTTATCTATTTGTTATTTTGATAGCTCTTCTTGGAGAGGGTAGGAAGAAAGAAGAGTGTATGTGTTTGCAGGAGGGGGTAGCCATCTAAATAACAATTTCTCCACACATCTCACTGTGCTAATGATGTTATTAAGATGAAAACAGAACTGATAAATAAGAAAAATGCAGCATTCTACAATCTTGGGGTTGTACAACTTTCCAGGGAATATGGCAAGCATTTATGTCTTCCGGCCTGCATTGATAGGTTATTACCACAAGCACAGGGTTAAGCATCAGACTTGACCCCTCCATGTTCCTTTTGACAAACCCTAAGAAGAAAGCCCATATGTGATAATTTATTACATACCATGGCCTTCATACTGTTCCTATTATTAAGGTCAGGCTCGGCTTTCTTGTAGCTGCACTTGCTTAGACTCACTAACACTGTTTTGTGTTTTGGAGAGCTGTTAGGGATGCTGTAGCAAATGTTTTGCACTAGAGTGCACTAGTTTCCCTTCCATCCCTTTTCACTATATATCCAGAGAATAATTGTTACTGAATTTGTCTGAGATACAGCTGTTCTGTTATGATGATGTGAATCCATTGTAAGATGAAATGCTCCATGAAACATCTATACATTAAAAAAATGATGAAAATTGAAGACTAGGGATGGTGATTAAGGCGCCAAAAACTTGCTGAGTGGGCCATTGGAGGAAGCTGCTCTCCTACATGAGAGGTGATGGGCAATGGAGGCTTCTGATATGTCAGTGGGAGGTTCTTTGCCCTATTTGTCTTGCCAGTGATATCTATAGTGGAATGGGTCATCTTGGGAGTAGCTGAACATCCACAGGATCCTAAACCCCTTCATCTCCCCAATTATCCCCACAACCAAAGAACAGTCAACTATACTAGCAGACTAACAAGACTTAGGGCCTTTGCAGACTGCTAGAAATAGTGCAAATTGAGTCCACTTTAACTGTCTTGGCTCAGTGCTAGGGAATCATGGGAATTGTATTTTTTTCTGAGACATTGAGCCTTCTCCATCAGAGAGCTCTGGTGCCACAATGAACTACAGTTCCCATGATTCCCTAGCACTGAGTCAGGACAGTTAAAGTGGACTCAATTTCCTCTACAGAATTAGGAATACATCCCAATTATAGGACATAGGAGCTTATCACATGGAGGAAGATTGGTAGTTTACAGTGATTAATCCACCAGGGAATACCAGATGCTGTAGGCTGTATTTCAAAGGAAGGTAATGGGAAACCACTTGTATACGAAATCCCTTTGAAATTAATGAGGTTGCTGTAAATTGACAGGTGACTTGATTTCACATATACATACAATTACATAGGAGCACACAGGAGTGGGGCAGTGGTGACACTAGGGGTGTGTGGGGGGTGCAGACCACACCAGGTGACATCCTAAAGTTGTCTCACCATTGCTCCTCAAACATGTTTTTTGGCATAAACAGGCTGTGGCATTTGCCTGTATCTTTTTTAAATGCTGAACAGATGGTGTGAGTGGGGTGAGTCTCAATGAGAGGAGAAAGGAGAGGCTCCAGATTTTTAAAATTAAAATTTAACATCAAAATTATTATTTTATTTTTTAAAAAATATGTTTTATTTTAAAAAACATTTTTAAATTTTAAAAATTGCTTTAAAAGCATCACATTTTATCAAATTTTCACTTTAATCACATGAAACTATGTATATGCAAACACATTTTTTTCTGAGCATATGATATTGTAATTTAAAGATAATTTTAATTTTGCCAGTTGTTTATGTCACAACTATTATGATTAGATTCAGTGATATATAGGAATTACAATTTATCATTAAATTAGTATAAAAAGCATTACTAAGGATACTGTATGATAGGGACCGGCAACCTACGGCCTGGGGGCCGGTTAAGGCCCCGGGCCCCAGACTTACTGGCCCAGGCCGAAGGTTGCTGCGATCGCCACCACCGCACGCCGCCGCCGCCATGCGCCGCCTCCAGGGGCGCATTTTCAGCTGCCCTCGCTGCAGCCGCCATTTTGGAAATCAAAATGGCAGCCACAACGCGTTTGCGCATGCGCAGTACTCTTGCGCATGCACAAACATGTTGTGGCCACGATTTGGACTATGTGGGGGGGTCGTGCACGGCGGTGGGGGTGCGCGCACGCCACCGTTCCCCCCCCTTCGCCCAGCCGAGACCTGGGCTATGGGAGACCGGCCCAGATCTCAAAAAGGTTGCCTATCCCTGCTGTATGATGGGGTATAGGAGGAGGTCAATGGTGTGTGTGTGTGAAACCATGAGTTACCACACTGGGTGACATCAAATCTAGTGATGCCACTGAGTGGGAGACCCAATTACTCAACTATACAACACTGCAATAAAGATCATAAGACATATTTCTGCAGATTTGGTAAGAAACAGAGACTCAGGAAACAGCTTTGTCCATTCTTGCAAAGTGTAACTTTAACTATTAACTATTTAACTATTAGACAAATAGACAACTCTTATCAAATTGCAGATGTTGCTTATATATTATAACAGATTTTTAAATTTGTATATTCAAACATGTTAACTCCATGTTTATTTGGTTAACAATATGGCAGCATTGGCACATGCTACAAACTGCAGAATATTTTGAAGTAGTAAATGTGTTGGTTAGAGGATGAACTCAATACCTATCTGGAGGGTAGGAATGATATGCATCCAGTGTGAGGGGTAGCATACCTGAATTTACTACAGGAACAAACAGAACAAATGCATCTGATGTGCCTTAGAGCCACATTTGAATTCCTAATTTGGCCTCTGTAAAAGATTAGTTGGCAACTAGGCCAGGACTGATGCATCATCTAGCAGATGCCTTCCCAGATCTCAAGTACTACATATGCATTAGTTACAAATTAACCTAATATTTAATGCCTTTTAAAAAATCTGAAAAGCAGTTTGGAATAGATGACTGTAGAGCAGAGCCTATCCTTATGTTTTAATGCACTTGCTGTTTCTCTTCCTCACATTACTGTCACAAATTCACGGTTTATTTCAATCCCATTGGAGGAAGAAAACCTTGTCCAAGAGGAATGGTGTGGAAGAGTGTTTATACACTATTCTTGCTGCTTTTCTGCCTTTACTTAGGATGATACCTGATGTAGGGTGTATCTTCATTGTAGAAATAATGCCGTTTGACATGGCATTCATTTTATGGAATCCTGGGATTTGTAGTTTTATAACCTCTTAACCTTCTCTGCCAAAGAGTGATGATGCCTCATAAAACTCCAAATCTCAGGATTCTGTAGGATGGAGCCATGGAAGTTAAAGTGCTGTCAAATGGCATTATTTTACAGTTTAAATCATAGAATCATAGAATCATAGAGTTGGAAGAGACCACAAGGGCCATCCAGTCCAACCCCCTGCCATGCAGGAACTCCCAATCAAAGCATCCCCGACAGATGGCCATCCACTAGATCAGGGGTAGGCAACCTTTCCCCTTTAAGGGCCGAGGGACTTCAGCTCCCAGAAGCCTCAGCCATGTTGGCCAATAATCCCATGTTGGCCAATAGCTCCTGGGATTCTGGGAGCTAAAGTCCCTCAGCCCTTAAAGGGAAAAGGTTGCTTACCCCTGCACTAGATGCACTAGTACTGACCAAAAAGAGGGAAGGCATCACCAAAAAAAGATGGGAAATGGGCATGCATATTTATATCTAAATTGCATCTGCTGATTTATATCATCATCATCATCATCATCATCATCATCATCATCATCAAATACATTTTATTTGTACCCCGCCCCTTTGAACACAATCGAGGCAGCTAACAACAATTAAAATTTGTACAATATAAATACAAAGAAACCTGAGACCCACCCACCCCTTAAAAAAGTATTAAACTAGCAATGATTAAAACATTTTAATGAAATAAACATAGAATAAAACTAGATTGTAGACAATAATGTATCAAAATGGGAGAGGGCAAACTAAGGGAGGTTCCTGAAGCTGGGATATCTATTCTGGAAAGGCCTGTCAGAAGAGATCCACCTTAACAGCCTTTTTGAAGCTGTTTAGCGTTGTAATCTGATGGATCTCGTTTGGCAGGCCATTCCATAATCTGGGGGCAACTACCGAGAATGCCCTCTGGGAGGTTACAGATAGCCTAGATTTTGATGGCTGGAGTAAGTTCCTCCCAGAGGACCGGAGTGCTCAGGAAGGATTGTATGGGAGGAGGCCATCCTGAAGATAGGTTGGGCCCAAGCCATTTAGGGCTTTAAAGGTAATAACCAACACCTTATATTGGGTCCGGAAAATGCTGCTCTTTTCAGAGCTGGCAAAAAGGGGCCCTAAGAGCTGCCTCATGGCTCTTTAGCACCCCTTCCAGAGCAGCATGTCAGGACGCTGCACCTGAAGTACATCTTGATGTCATGCGCCATGTGTAATGTCACGCACCATCACGACGTACTCGGTGTGGGGTTGGGGTGCCCAGTGTGCGGCTGTCCCTCCCCATCCCTGCCTCCAGGCCAGCCTTTTGGGCCAGTCTGTAGAGGCCCAAGTATTAAAGACATAGAACCATCTGGGCCACTAGAAAAAGTGAAAAACAAAAACAAAGGGGCCCTTTCACACTATCTGATTATAACACTGTACTCCACTTTCACTGTCATGGCTGTATCTTATGGAATCCTGGGGACTGTTCATTTGGGAAAGCCCTAGAGCTCTCTGGTTGAGAATTCTAAATATCCTTCCCTAAACTGCAAATCCCAAGATTCCATGGATGGAACCATGGCAGTTAAAGTGGAATCATAATGCTATAACTGTGTACTGTGAAAGGCCCAAGGAGGAAATACCAAGGGGACAATGGGTCTCGACAGACAGCTTAAAAAGCCATCCTTGGCGCAGGGAAGGGGAGGGGCAGCCATACGCTCGGCACCCTCTCCCCCTCCTGAGGTCATCCTCAGAGCAGCTGGCCCTCCGCACGGCCGGCACTCCGAGGAGGACCTCCTGACGCAGCGTCCAGACACGCTGCGGCAGAAGGGTCGCCTCAACATTTTGCGGTGCACTTTCAGTGACATATGAAAGGAGCGCTTTCCAGGGGTGCCGACGGTGCACCACTGGATCGAGGCATGGGGATGCCTTGGTCCCGCGGCACACCTTCCCAGGGCGGCCCACAGCTGCCCGTCTGCTTAGGCCCATATGTTTTTTTTTTAAATAAATCAAAATGAGATCTGGAAAAATCCTCCTTTACATAAAATGAGAGTAAAATAAAGTAGTTCTCTCTTGTTTTTGATTGCTTTATAGAATTGAACCTGAAAAGTGAGGGTATCCAACTAACTCAAAGAAATGAGTAATACACTCTCCCACATCCAGAGAAAGCAAAGAAAAAACTTCCAACAATTCATTAACTAAAACTATGATAGCTGAGAACAGTGAAAGCAGGAAAGTGAGCTAAGAACATTAGTATATTTCATCCCTCAAACCCTTTTGTTTATGTTTGCAAACTTTGAGAATATTCAGATGATAAATGGCAGTGCCTCCATCATAACAGTGAGACGCAGCATCAATATTTCAACCGTCTGCGTGCTACACGTAGTGAATGACTTCATATGAAATTAATTACCTTTAAAGTGGAAGATGCACATAAATCAATCTAGCTGAAAAATAAATGATTTATCTGCTCCCCCCCATCCAACAGGAAGAGATAATGATGCATGCTGATCAATGCTTTGCAAAAAGAGAGGGAGGGAAAAGTACAGAAAGTTAGATAGCCTCCTGGGATTGCTTCAGCTCTATGGATAATTTTATTTGACTCTGTATCTCTTAGAGGGGCTTGGGCAGATAAAACTACTAACAGGATGTAACAAGAGCTTCTTGGTTTCCTCTGAGTGATTAGAAGAACATTTCAAGCACTGTGAGGAGATATCATAAATGAGTCTTGGGGACAGATTAGTTCCAAACAAGGAGCCACAAAACATTTTTGTTTTTCTGCTCTGTGGCATGAGCACATGTGAGATAGTTTAGCTACAGCATTTTGGAAAGCTCCAGACACCATTTTTAAAAACAGCTGTCGTACTGGAGACAGATATAATCATCAAAACCAGATGATGGTGCATTCTGCTATGACTGAGACATTTTTTCTTGACAGAATTGCAAAACTGAACAGGCTCATGTGGCATGGGATTGGGAAAATAATGTTGACAATTCCAGGAGGAAAAATGTTAATTACAAACTTGGTGGATACTACAAAAATATCCTTCCTGATAGAAACTGGGATGTCTCTAGATCACTACAAGACCATCTATTGTTACAGAACGAATACTGTGCTGACCTGTTTCCAAATCTGTATCTTGCTATGGAAGAAAAATGGACACAAAAGGAGAGATGAAAGATTCCAGCAAGCTACTCTCCCCTATTTCCCATGCCTGTCCCTGTTATTCACAGTTGAGCTTCCACATTTGCAGTGATACCATTTGTTTAATTGTTGCATCTCTAGGGGTGTTTGTGCATGGGTATTTGTACTTTCTGATTCAGAAATCATGTGATACACAGCTAAAATAGATCAGTCTCATCCCTGTTGTAACCAGTGTCTTTTGTTTTGTTCTGCAACAACTCTGGAAACTTATGTCTGAATGGTGTGATGAGGTCATCAGATATTAGAAAGTGATGAGATCACTGTAAATAACCCCAGTTATTCAAAATGAGGTTTTTTTTAGCTTTTGAAAAAAATGCATAATTGGATGAGGGACACATACAACCATCCAAATTGATGCAGTAACATATAGTGTAAAACACAAACAAGCCTTCTCATATCCACTATGTGAAAGCCAGCCCTTTGGCCAGAAACCTAACTCTTACCATACAAGTTCAAAAGAAAGGCCAATTGGTTTCAATGAGACTTTTGTATACTAAGGATGAGAGCCAATGTAGTGCTGTGGTTTGAATGTTGGTCTAGTATACTCCAGGAGGCCAGGGTTCAAATCCCTGCTCAGCCATGGAAACCCATTGGGTAGCCTTGATCAAGTCACACTTTCTCAGTCTCAGAGAAAGACAAGGGCAATCCCCCTCTGAATAAATCTTCCTATGAAACCCTTGTGATAAGGTCACCATAAATCAGAAACAACTTGAAGGCACACAACAACAAACAAACACTTACCTGCTTTGAGTCCCATTGTGGAGAAAGGCGGGATATAAATCTTTGAAATAAATAAATAAATAAATAAATAAATAAATAATTTAGGATAAAAATCCTAGGACCAATTCAGTTGCCCAGATTTCTTAACAACAGTTAAGATAAAGGCTGGAGGTTAGTTACCGGTAGTTTGATATACTCCTATTAACGTATTCTCTACAATCTCTGGCCTAAATCTAATGCTATTCCCAACTAGTTTAGACCTACACAAACCAATGAAGCTGAAATAAGTAGTGACCAAGCCCCATTTATTTCAGTGAGACTAACATTTGGATTCAGTGTTTTGAAGTTAATGTCTCATTTTATGCCAAGTTGCATCAAACACTATTCTGGACAGGAAAGTGGGATAGAAATTTAGCAAAATAAATAATATATTGCACTGAGAAACAAAGCTTACAGGTGGCTAACCAATCATTTAATTAATCAATAAATGAAATATAAGAATGAGTTAGGACACAGGCAGATTTGAAGATCTTCCAAAATTTAATGCTGTGTATTTTATTCCTGGAGGAAATTAATCCTTATATATTCACTTGTGTTGCATATCTTTAAACCTTAATGCACTAATTGGTAAATAAAACAGTTTAGTTGGTAAATAAAACAGTTTCTTGATCAGGAAAGGAATCAGGTGGTAGGGGTATGCTTCTGCTTAGTCTCTTCATTGTCAAAGGCATGACTAATATGTCAATGCCAATGAAATTCTAAGTTAATGCTAGAGTTTTGTATCCTGGCAAAATGAAGGACAGATGACATGCTGGCAGCTTAAAATATAAAGACCCTCATGTGAGGGTTTCTTAACTTGCCAAATCCTATGCCAGTAGAGATAAACCAGAGGAACTGGTATCCAAGCTACCGACAGCTATCCAATCAGCATCCCTTCAGACTTTTCTCTATTAAGTCAACTCTTTTACAGCAATTAAGAAAATGCTGGCAGAGAAACCTGAATTATACTGAGAAACTAAGCAGAGGTGGAATGTTTTAGATCTGTAATCAAAACAGAAACTGGGGCCATGGTATGAGAATAATAGGAGCCTGACCTGTCACAGGGACCAGCTGACAGAACTTACTGGTTTGAGAAGTTACCCTAAATCAGGGGTAGGCAACCTTTCCCCTTTAAGGGCCGAGGGACTTCAGCTCCCAGAAGCCTCAGCCATGTTGGCCAATAGTCCCATGTTGGCCAATAGCTCCTGGGATTCTGGGAGCTGAAGTCCCTCGGCCATTAAAGAGGAAAGGTTGCCTACGCCTGCCCTAAATCAGTGACTCCCCTATGCATAAGTTGGTGGACAATCAAGTACGCATGTAATATATGGCCAATATAATACTATTTCCCTTATCGCATCAGATTTCTTTGACATAAGTATATCAAATGTAATGGACTATCCTCAATACACACTTCCTATCATACTACAGCCTCTTTCCCATAGTTTGAACAGCTACCAGAATCAGAGATGCACTCCCTCCAGACTGCAGGCCTAGTTGAGCCCACTGGATCACCCTATCTGGCCTATGGAAGTATCAGGGAGAACCTTCTCTTCCCAAGTCTCTACCCCACAGATAAGCCATAGGTACAAGAAGAACTCTTCAAGGACCATGTCTTGATCACCTTTATTCCTTGGAAGTGCTTGTTGAGAGTGACTTTATCCCTTGCTCAAAACAGATTTTCCATACCAATCTAAATGTTGCTTAGCAGAGGAAGAAATCTCAAATAGAAGCAGGAATCAAGAGGTGGCAAAACATGAATAAACAAATAAAGAAAAGCAGGGAGAAACACTGACAGCATAAAAAAGGGGGAAAATGGTGAGGCAAGTGCCCAAGGCAAGGAGAGGCTGGAGGGAGGGACCCTCTTTGGAGAGCTTTTGGCCTGTGGAGTTCCTCGACCTTGGTAGCACCTCTTCCAAAATCTAGCAAGAAGTCTTTTGGGCTAATAGTGAATGTATCCAGCCTCATGCTACATGTGGAAAAGGATATACATACATGCATGTGTCAGTGAATTCTGTGAGGGAAATAATTTTGATGCTCAAATCATTTTGTAAGGGCACTCACACACAAAGAATATGGTGGGTCTCATTTACTCTCAAGCTATGAACAATGATTTGGAGCTACCTGTTCACCAGTCCAAAGGTATTAGATCACATTGTAGACTTCTCAGTGGAAGGGTCAGTGAGTAAGAGGCTATCAATGTGGCACTGAAAAACTGACAGGAATTGGAAATCCTGTCAGTTCTGGAAATCATTTTTCAACGAGGATTCTCTCCATCTCTCTCTCCCTCCTCCTTCTCTATGTGCTTATTCCTCTGTCTGAAGGTCACTTTGAGCAACATTTGCAAAGGCATGCTGCACGTATTTTTGGTCCTCAGACAATTTAAAAACTGAATACCAAAAGCACCTTCTTAGGAATGATAAGGAGTATCAAAACCTCAGGAGTAAACCTGCAGGAATAGGAGAAATATTAAGAAGCAGTCTATTAACATTTTCCATTTTATTATGTCAGATATGTCAGCATATATCAGCGCATACTCGCTCTCTTACACACAGCCTGAAAATTGCTCTCTGCCTGCAAAACTCTATCTACAACTCGTCAGCTTTATTGGTTCTTGATCTACAGAACTGAACCAGATCTCTCATTGCAGAGCTATCAGCTTTCCCACTTCAGAAATCTTCACAGATATTTGTTTCAGCACCAGAATATGCAAATTTTCCTTTTGTTTTTGGTTTAAGACTCCATGAATCTCCAAGTCAGTATGGCCACTAACAATGTTGGTTGAAGGAATGTCAAGGTGTGATCAAAGTGTAAATTCTAACAACTATGGCCGGAACATGATTATAGCTCAAGCTCATTTATGTCATTTATATCATTATATAAGGCATTCCACCTAAACATTAAGAAGAACGTCCTGATGGTAAAAGCTGTTCGACAATGGAATACGCTGCCTCAGAGTGTGGTGGAGTCTCATTCTTTGGAGGTTTTTAAACAGAGGCTGGATGGTCATCTGTTGGGAGTTCTTTGTGGATTAAGGTAGCCATTGTGGATTAAGGATCAGGTCTGAGCTCCAAGCAGAGCTATGTCTGTTCATATTAGGGCTCCCAGGAATCACATTTTGGGATCATCCAGGATGCCCGTAGTCCCATATGGGAGCAGGTACTAGCTACACTCCCACCAGACTGACTAACTTCTGAGAATTTTGTATACATGAACAAAGAAGACTTTATATACCAAATGCAGGAGGTCTAATTTCTTGGATTGTGGCTAGCATGGGGCTGTTATTCCTCCTCTCTGTTCATCTTGGCCGATTGCAGGCAACAGAGTAAAGTTCTCATATTGTGAAGATTGCCCTGCCAGGGCAGGATTTGCAAGGATTTGGGGGCTCCTACAAAATTTGAAATCTCACAGAAGCCCTGAGATCTTGCAAGAGGGCCCCATTTCATCAGACTTGTGAAATCCTCATATAGGACTGTCTCAATTTCTTTTACTGCTGTCTAGAGAACCTGGCACCCCTAATTCAAATGGACTTCAAAAGCCACCAGTGAAGGCTGAAATGTGACTGCAAATGTAATTGCTCGGCTAGAATTTATTTTTAAAATTAATTATGTTGCATTCAGATCAAAATAACATTGAAGTATACCCACTAAAGGTCTCAGTTTGGCAGGGACAGTCCCAATTTTTGTCCTCTGACATCCCAATTTTAAGCTGCTTTTAAAATATCTATTTCTCTCTCCTAATCCCATCTCTCTGGTTTGTCCTCAGTATACTTCAGTTACTAAAAACTGAGGGCATGTTTACACTGACAGGAAATCCAGTTTACCTTTGGGTTACTCTGATTTGTAGTGACCTCTAGCTTGTCTACACACACTGAGACAAGTTCTGGAAAACTGTCTACACACAGGTCTCCCTTTCAAGCTCACTCCAGTCCCATAAATTACAATATGTGTGGCCATACAACTGTGGCTGCTCCAGTCCTCCCTCCTGTATGCATGTTTATTCACATTTCTCTGAATTCTTTCTCTGACCTCACACCAATGTCACTATGGAGCATAGTCCACACATACATGCAAATATCTGGATTTTCTACTCAAAACTGGGCTAAACCCCCACTCCCCCCCTGGAGTAAAGTTCTAAGGCAATGAAAAAGCCTGGATTCAGACCCAATCATCCATACGTTGTTTGAACATCTCAGTGTGAAAACCAGGCGAGATCATTTTATTCAGCCCATGTAGATACACCCTGAGTTCAAAGTGGAAATTAGGTTGGATTTAGTTTACTCAGCACTGGGGATAGGAGAGAAGGGGGTGAAAATTTGCCTTTCCCAGTAGTCTCAGCTGGAAGCCAACTGTCACAGCCTCTCCTAGTTTGTGGGTTCTTCCTCATTAATCACTTTTGCCATCTTGGCCACATGCTGATGTTGTTTGGCAACACATTTCCTGGTTTTCATCTGTGAAATATTGGAGGGTATGTTGAAGTGATTTGCACACATTAAAAAATTACATGTGAGGTTTGAAGACACTAGTGGCAAAAAAAAAAAAAATATGTAAAAGAGTTTAACCTTTGCCAAAGAATCTCTTCTCCATCCACCATTCTAATGAAAACAGAGTCTCCCAAGATTATGAAAAGAAATCAATATGCAATTAATTTCAGGGTAGAGATTAATTTCAGACCAGGCTCAGTTATGCCAGGCCTACCCACACCTTTTCCAGGATAAGCTTGCACCTACCCATGACGTTTGTATGTTGTCTCCTGTTGACCAATGACAACCCCATAAAATTCATAAGCTTTTCTTAGAATCACAGAATCAATAAAGTTGGAAGAGACTGCAAGGGCCATCCACTCCAACCCCCTTCTGCCATTCAGGGTATACAATCAAAGCACTCCCAATAGATGGCCATCTGTTGTGTAAAAACCCCCAAAGAAGGAGATTCTACCACTCTCCAAGGCAGCATATTCCACTGTCAAACTGCTCTTAGCATCAGCAGGTTCATCCTAGTGTTTAGGTGGAATCTCTTTTCTTAGGCAGGGAATACCCTCCAGCATTTCACAGATTAAAAACCAGGACACATGTAGCAAAGCAACATTAAAGTGTGGTCAAACATAAGGCAAGAACAAAGGGGGATTGTGGCAGGAGGAAAGAAAAACCAAAACATTTAAAAAGCAGTTGGAAAAGGGGCCAGAAGATTAATCAGGGTTGTCTCTACCAAATCGAGACAATTGGATAGTATGTTTTTGCTTGTGCCACTTCCTGGCAAAAGTTCATTTGGGAAATAAAAACTTTTATCTCATATCAGTATAAGAAGTCTCCCTCCCAGGTGCTTTCTTTTCCGCAGGCAGCTTTTCCAACCCCACTGCCTTTCAATCTTTTCTCTTATTTTTGTGCTTTTCTTTCTTGATCCCCCTCCCTACTACTTACTCCATCCTTAACATATTCTGGAACCTTTTTGCTTGGATGTCAAGATGGAGACTGGAGATTTGGCACCCTGCTGTCTTCAGCTGTTTCTTTTTTCTTTGCAATATTTATTACAGCTAGTTTTAAAGAATTCAGAAGTAACACTTGCATACACATATATTTTCTATGTCTAGGGAATGCTTTATAGTTTTTGCCAAACTAGCTCTTCTGTACATTAAAAACTTTGTTTTATTGTACTGTTATTAACATATTTTTGATTATAAAGCAGGAAGGGCCAATGTAGTGAACAAATATGCTTATTATTTGTTAAAGTATGTATTTATTAGGAGTGCAGTGGCTCAAGTGGTTAAGATGTTGACTCTGCTGATTGCAATATCAGCAGATTGGCAGTTCGAGGCCCAGGTGCCACATGATGGGTTGTGCTTCCATCACTAGTCCCAGCTTCTGCCAACCTAGCAGTTCGAATGTAAGTAGATAAATAGGTACCATTTTGGTGGGAAGGTAAACAGTGTTCTGTGCAATCATGTTGGCCACATGATCACAGAGTAGTCTCTGACAACATTGGCTCTTCAGCTTAGTAACGGAGATGAGCACTGCCCCCTATGGTTGGACATGACTTGACAACCTTATCAACGGGGAGTATCTTTACCTTTACCTTTATGTATTTATTACACTTCTGCCAATATACATCATTTTAATAAGAATAAAAAGTGAGTTTTACATTTCAGTTTGATTCTGCAAACTGTAACTCTTCCTATTATCTGTGATGTAAAATTGGAGCCATCTATATACAGCATCCTTTTTCTCACAGTTTCCCCCCATACTCAGAGAAAGCTAGACTAGTAACATGATTTATTTTATTTTATTTTATGTTCAAGGACCACTGTTCTGAGGTCTGAGATGAAATAACCAGGAAGATTGAAATGTTCTGCCACCGGTTTTTGAGCATTCCCATTCCTAATGTCTGATTTATGTCCATTTATCCTTTAATGCAGGGACTGGACTATTTGCCTGATGTAGAGTGCTGATGGGCATTGATGACACAGTATGGCATAAATCACATTGGAGTATGAGCACATGAAAATCCCTCTAATATTGGGTGATGCCATTAGGTCTTGTGATGACATTTCCTGGATAAATGTGTGGGCAGAGTTGGCATCTTAGCTTGTGGCAAGGCTTAGTACCTGTGTCATGTGTCTTCCTGTGGATGAATACCTGTTTGAGGTTTGGAGGCTGTCTGTAGATGAATAAAGGTCTGCCACCAAGAGTCCTCGAAAGATCAGCATTATTGTACAGAATGTGTCGTAATTCGTTGATGATGCACCTCAGTGGTCCCAGTTGGGAGCTGTATGTGACCACTAGTGGGGGTTGTTTCCCCCCCCTCTTCAATCTGTTCTGTAAGAGCTCTTTCCTGGGTACATGTCTTGCCTTTCTTTTTTATTTGTTTTTTCACTTTATGCGGTGGGTACTGTCATTTGAGGAATGCTTGTTGTAATTCCTTAAGTCTGGCACCCCTGTCTTGTGGGTTTGAGCAGATGTGATTGTATTGGAAGGCTAGGCTATAGACTATGGATCTGGTGGTGTGTTCATTATGGAAACTGGAGGTGTGTAAGTACATGTAGTGGTTCGTGGGTTTGCGAATGTCTTGAGTGGGCCTTCTCCATGAGTCCAAATTATGAAGATATCGTCAGGTCAGTGTACCTCAGGTAGAGGAGTGGTTTCCGGGTGCAGAAGTTAAGGAAGCATTGTTCTAGGTTGACTATGAAGATATTGGCATATTGTGGTGCCATGCACGTGCTCATGGCAGTGCCATTAACTTGAAGGTATATTCCTGGAAGGTTGTGGATGGATTGTATCTTCTGTAAGAAGTCCATGGCTGAGGATGTTGGTGGCATATGGTTTAATGATATTGTTCATATATTTGGAGGCACTGACTGTGACTGTTCCAATGCTGAAGATGATAGGTTGTCCAGGGTTGCCCTGTTTATGTATTTTGGGTAATAGGTAGAATGTGCCTGGTCAGGGCTCCTGGGGTGTGTCAATAAGGATTTGATTTTGTGCCTTCATGGGAAATTCCCTGAGCACCTTGTATGATTCCTTCCAGCATTCCTCTGTGGGTTCGTTAGATAGGATTCTGTAAAATGTCGTGTTGGACAGTTGCCTCTCAGCCTCCTGTATGTAGGCAGATCTGTCCATGATGACTACCGCTTCGCCTTTGTCAGCCTCTTTGATGACAATATTATGGTTGTGCTTGAGACTGTGTATGACATCTTGTTCCTTGCCACTGAGGTTCTGTTGTAAATTGTGTCTCTGACTGATTAGTTCTGTCTGGGCATGACTGCATAAACATTCTAAGTAGAAGTCTAGTTCTGTGCACTGGCCATTAGGAGGAGTCCATGTGGAGTTCTTCTTTTTATGAATCTGAGATATATTGCTATAGTTTCTACAGTTGAGTTGAGGAGACAAGGGTGATCCTTTTGTAGTACTGTGAGCTTTAAACACTAAAGCAAAGTGTCTCCATTTTGTATACCTTTAGCTATTTCCTTTGCATCTTTCCATGAACTTTTTCTGTAGAGCATAGATAAGAGGCCCATGTGACCATAAAGTTGGTTGATTGGTTTCAGCCAGTTCATGAAACAATAAAAAGGTGACTTAGCTCAGCTATACAAGGGGGTATTGTAAAGAAATAATTATCACCAAGAAGTTTTTATGGTATATTGATGTAATGTTGTCAGTATCATCATTGGTCCCTAAGTGCATGATGTTGTGAAAATCAATTCTTTATGTCCTTTATTTTTGTTACAGGTTGTGCCAGAATTGACTAAATAGTAAGAGGGAGAAGATTGAGGCTCACAGCATGATAAAGTTCCTGCTTTTGAAGGGTAATAGTGCCCAGCAAATTTGTGATGAGATGATAGTTTATGGAAAGGATTTCCCATCTTATGACACTATTATGAGATGGAAAAGGAATTCCAAACTGGTCACATGGCCCTCACAGATGAGCCAGGACCTGGAAGACCATCACTGATGGACGATGTGGCCACAGTGAAGAAAGTGGAGTGTTTAATTCTGGAAGACAGTTGAACAACCATCCAAATGATCATGAATGAAACAGGTCTCAGTTAAGGTAGTGTGTGGAAAATTATTCATGACGAACTTAACATCTCTAAGGTGTCTGCACATCGGGTTCCACGTTGGTTAACCCTTTTCCAGAAACAAACAGGTATGACCTTTCAGGACAGATGTTGATGCTGGTGGAACAGGATGAAGAGGATTTTTTTGGTCTTCTGGTAACCATGGATGAATCTTAGATGTATCAGTATGATCCAGAGACCAAAATCATAAGCATGGAGTGGAAGCATGCAGATTCCCTTCCCCCCCAAAAAAAGGCAAAAGTGTAAAAGTCAGCAGGGAAGGTCATGTTTTCAGTTTTTTGGGGACTGTCATGGAGTCATTCTCACAGATTACTTTGCAAAGGGACAAACCATCACTGGCACATACTACAGCAATCTTCTGGACAAGTTGCAAAATGGTCAGACAAAGAAATGCCGCAGTATGCTCTCCAGAGGCATTCATCTCCTAGCTGA
>JAIPUX010001232.1:38003120-38017549 GCA_020142125.1 Phrynosoma platyrhinos
CCCCTAAGTTTAAACTGTGAATAGTCTTTAAAAACTGCATCTTTTGAAAACTTTCCTACACTGGGAAGAAAATTGCTAAAATTATTCATTCCTACTTTCAAGAAAAGAACTAGGACATAATTACATCTTTAGTCTGAATTAAAATCTTCATCAGTTTTTGTATACAGCCTTCTATGCATGATATTTCTATTTAATATTGTTGTTGTGTGCCTTCAAGTCATTTCTGACTTACATAGACCCTAACCCTATTATGGGGCTTTCTTGGCAATATTTGTTCAGAAGAGGTTTGCCATTGCCCTTCTCTGAGGCTGACAGCATGTGATTTGGCCAAAGTCACCCAGTGAGTTTCATGGTTGAGCTGGAATTTGAATCCTGGTCCCCAGAGTCATAGGAGTTTATCACATGGGAGGCAAAGTGCCCAAATCCTGTGCAAGTTGATTTTCAGACATATCGGGGTTAATGAGCATTAACCCAGACAGATAGTCAACAAAATGTGCTGCTTTTTACTTTCAGAATTTTGCTAAAGTAAAAAGCAGTGTGTTTTGCTAAAGTAAAAAGCAGTGTGTTTTGTCGACTTGCTTATTAACTTCAATGTAATCTGAAATCAATCCGCTTTAGCAGGTATTTCCACTTTCTGTCTGGGTTAATGTCAGGCATCGTCTGAAAATCAATCAGTTTTTGTGTTTCCCTCTGATTTAAATCCCACTTTTGCATGGGATCCCTCCCATGTGATAAAATCAATAGTCCAACACTCAAACCACTTTGTGACATAAGTAATTTCCACACAATAATGTTTCATGATATGGGAAAATTTCCCCCCCACTCTTCTCCCTAAATTACATCCAGTACCCAATCCTACCCATGTTTACTCAGTTGAGTGGAATTCAAATATGCTCAAAGGGGGAAATGAGAAAGCAAGATCCCCTTTCATTGGCTTAGCTTGGACCAAGTGCCGTATGGTATCTTTTCTCACAGAATGGTTTCAGTCACATGGCATTTTGCCTGGCTCTAGGTGAGACTGGCAGGGGAAAGAGGAAGATCTCCTCTATTGGCTTAGCTGCCCTCAGTAGCCATTTGAACCCCCTGCTTGCATTTGAGATGAGCAAGGATGGACTCTTGTGATGCAACTGTCTCACTCTCCCATAGCCCTTTCAGAAATAACCATGGGCCCTTGCACACACACAATTATTAGCACTACAATTCCACTTAAACTGCTATGTTCCATCCTAAAGAGCCCTGAGATTTGTCATTCAGGGGCAGGTATTAAGACTTTTCAGGCAGAGAGCTCAAGTGCCTCACTAAACTGCAAACCAAAGGTTTCTATAGAATGTTGCCATGGCAGTTAAAGTTGAATCATAGTGCTATAACTGTGTAGTGTGAAAGGGGTCCATGTTATCTTATACTGATTGTTCTGTTTTATTGGAATTAAGTATTAAGTCAGAATGGGTTGGTTTATTAACTCCTTAACTGAATGCCATCCATAGAAGTTAGTTTATGGGATGACTAATAAATACAATGTATCAATCAACCAATATTTTCAGATGTGGATCATCTTGATTGTTCAGACAGAAACAGAGTATTTAAAGACAGTTAATGGATAAATAAATGTGTACACATGAAAAGCCTGCCATGTGCTGCTGGCTACCACAAGATGTGGTCCAGTTGGAAAAATCTACCAGTTTCTATGGCGCTGATCAACCATTTTAGACATTGTGCATGGTACACCCAATGTTGCTACAGTGGTCCCTTGGTATCCACTGGGGTTTGGTTCCAGGATGCCTCATGGATACCAAAATCCGTGCATGCTCAAGTCTCACTATAAACAATGAGGTAGTAAAATGGTGTCCCTTATATGAAATGCCAAAATCAAGGTTTGTTTTTTGAAATGTATATAGTTTTAAAATATTTTCAAGCCATGGATGCTTGAATCCATGGATAAAAAATATGTGGATAGGGAGGGCTGACTGTATTTTATATGCCTAAGGTCTCCATGTGTGCGATGAGTATTAGAGTGTATCGGCACTTCAGAAATAAAGCAGTTTGACAGCACTTTAACTGTCATGGCTCCTTCCTGTGGCACCCTGGGACTATTAGAACCCTCTGACAGACCAGGCTGAATACTCACTAAACTACAAATCCCAGGATTCCACAGAATTGAGCCATGATAGTTGAAGTGGTGTTATATTGCTTTATCTCTGCAGTGTAGCAATAGCCTTAGATCTAATTTGCACTGCAGTCATAATGCAGTTTGACTCCACTTTAATGGCCATGCTCAATGCTATGGAGTTCTGGGATTTGTAGTTTTGTGAGATATTTAGCCTTCTCTCACAGAGAGCTCTTGTGCTCCATCAAACTAAAAATCCTAGAATTCTATACCATTGAGCCTTGGCAGTTAAAGTGGTATCAAACTGCATTATTTCTGCAGTACAGATTAGACTTTTTAGTCACCATCCAGGGTTCTTTTTTTTGGTATGGAAAGAATATGAAATCAGAGAGTTTTGTGGATTCTGAGCAGAAAAACCCAAGACCATTCAAACCTTCCCTTCCCATTTCTTCATGGTAATTAGCATTAAAAAAAAGCTTTTCCCTAACATTAAATGCTCTGGAGTTTTCTTTTTTAAAAACTAGATTTACAGCTGTGGAGGGAAGGGTTAAATTTCCTCTCCCAATATAGTGGGGGTCACAGTGAAAGTTTCCCACCCAACATGCCTCATTTTTAACTTTAAAAGCCGTCAGACATGATTGTTAATCATGCCATTAAAATAACATTTTGTTTAGCCCTGAGAGAACTCTGTGATGGAAAGAGAAATTATAATAAAAAGCTCCAAGGTTTGAGTTCCCCCAGGAGCCTACTTGTATTTTAAGGGCACCTCTCCAGCAAAATAGACATCAAGCATATGGGTCTAAAGAGGATGATTTCAAACAAGACTATAATATTTCTTCAACTTCTGTGAAGGTCATCTGAAATACTAAACAATCCATAATTGCTTTGCCATCTTAGACTAGTGGACTTCAGTATCCAAAGATTTTGAATGACTATTATTTTAAGGATCTAAACAAATATTTGTTACCCGATGGATATAATTAGCTCACAAAGTTCAGATTTTGAACTTCAGCCTTTAGGAACGCCACAATCACATACATTTCCACCTCTGCTCTTAAGAATTCCTTTAATGTTCACCTTCTTCCATTATTTAAGATTACCATCTCCCCCTCTTCAAAATAAATAATTCATGTACAGTATCAAGAGAGAAAAAAAACTGAGTAAGCTAAATCAATCTATACTTAATATTTGATAGCTTCCCTTCATGACTTGATGATAACATTGTATATTGTTCCATACAAGACAAGACTAGAAAGGCTATTTTTTTTAAATAATCCACAGTGTGCACAAGATGATTTAAACAAATGGTTCCCATTACTCTTAATGGATACAGCAGAGCTGCAGGCACACAACTCCTACAGAAGGAGAAATCAGAAAAGCTCATACTGTGCCAAGGCTGTAAAACCAGCTACCTCAAATAAGGACATGAAGATCTGAATCAGCAGAAAGCACTATTCCCTAGACCACAGCAAAGCTACTATCTTGGAAGGCTAGAGACAGACACCTAAGCTTTTCTTCACACAGCAGTATTATTCATCAGCATAAAAGCAGGCACATTCTATCATAGTGGGCTAGCAGGAAAGTAGGCAGTCTGACTCTACTGTTTGTGGTGAAACAAACAGAGAATTATGTTCCTACCAATTGCCATAAGTGAGCCACATGTCAGATCCCATTTCTTTTACTACATCGGCCATGCCTGTACTCATTGATTGTTTGCAGGACCACTGGAAGCTGAAATCATTTGGCATAAGACATCCAAGCCATTCAGGTTTAGGCTAGGGATAGGAGCTTTTGATCCCCTGACTATAGCTCCCATCACTCATCAGTAGCATGACCAATAATAAAGAACTGTAGAAACTGTAATCCAAAACTTCTAAAGGGCCAAAGGCACCTCAATCCTGATTCAGGAGACTACTGCACACCCAAATAAAGTGTCCTTTCCTCGATGGAATAAGGTGATGTTATGGGTTGCTATTGGATGTTATTGCATGCTAAAATGGCAACTCTGTCGCAGGGCATCTACAACACGTCTCTCAGCCACACTTAGCCCACTGATTTTCAAGTACAGAAGCATCCTGTTCTTGAACATTGGCAGATTAACCATGGCTGAGAGATGGGTTTTATTTATTTATTATTTTATTTTATTTTTATCTTGCCTTTCTCCCAAAGTGGGACCCAAGGCGGTTGTAGTTGCGTTGAGACAGAGTTGGTGTTTTAACATAGAATAACATCTGATAGCAACCTGTAACATAACCTTATCTCATCAGGGAAAGGATATTTTATTTGGGTGGGCGATAATCTCCTTAGACCTTCAGGCTGTCCTTGTTAGAAAGATTCATTGTTTTGCTAGGACATCTTGGTGTGCATGGATGTACATTTTAATGATATGTGTTTTAATCTGGTTTTATTTTTTTATAGTTTGTGTTTTAACTTCGGCATTTTGTGAATTTTTAACAATTTTTAAAAAATTGTTGTAAGTCATTTTGAGTCCCAATCTGGGGAAAAGGTGGTATAGATGATGGTGATGATGATGATAATGATGATGGTGATGGTGATGGTGATGATGACAATAAGCATCAAGCTCACATCATCAGGTCCTTGACTCTGCTCACCAAGGAGAGTCCAGGAGCCCTTTCACACTATGTAGTTTTAACCCTATGATTCCACTTTAACTGCCCTGGCTCTACATTCTGTGGAATCCTGGGAATTATAGTTTGGACAGAGGCATCAGAGGAGGATCCTAAATGCCCCTCCTTTCCATTGTGTATCTCAGGATTCCATAGGAGGCAGCCATGGTATTTAAAGTAAATCATAGTGCTTTAACTGTGTAGTAAGAAAGGGCTCCAGATCTCATCCTTTGAGGCAATAAATATACATCTCAGGAATGAGTATTCCCTCATCCTCAACCCAGTCTAACTCCTTTATTTTAAGGAGGGAGGAGTTGGGGGCATTAAAATCAATGGACAATTCACAAGACTTTCTAAGCAGCTGGAGAGAGCAGGAGTATTATTTTTTATGAGGCCCTGCCTGCCTAAGGCTGGTTCTATCATGAAGCACTTGCCTCCAATTGCAGATTTTAGATGTCATGAAAGGGAAGCAAAGTGCAAATTGTTTAATTTGCCAGTATTATATTTTTACTGCTAAGGATGAGGAGAGGTGTTTGAGGCATTTTTTGACCCCTGCACCAAAATAAATTAATTGCTTTTGGATACTATGCTCTTTAACTTATCTCAGGCAGCAAAATGGCATTTTCTGGAATGAATGGCAATGAGTAAATGGCAGTGGTTTCTGCTGAGGCTACTTAAAAGCAGAGCCTGCTAAAGTTACTTTCCCAGCTTTCCACCTTACTTTTCAAGCAGACTAGGAGATTCTGGGAACTGTAATCCAAAAAGTTAATTTTTCAAAATCTACTCCAAGGCAGTTCAATGGGGATAACTACTGGGCACATGGGCATGGGATTGCACTTGAGCTTTTCAATAGCAATTTACATGCCAGCTCAATGGAATCTCTCAGGTGGTATAGCCCTCATTGGGAATTGAAACACCAGGGGTAAACTATTCCCCATATGTCTTGCTTGAAAGCATCTCAGATATTAAATTGGCTACTTTTGTCACCAAAACTGACCCCAAGGTTTGGTCTAACCAGAACATGGTAGCATTCCATGCTGACTGAGGAGGGTCTGGGAACTGAGATTTTTTTTTATTTTTTAAAAAAACATAATGGTTTCCAACTCTGGCTCTAGCAGGGCTTCTGCAACTGGAAAAAAAAAGACAAAACCTGTTGGGACCACATTTGTCCAGTCAGTGCATTTCCCTCCCTGCTCTGAAACCTTGGCAATGATGTGAAACACACATGCCAGGGTTTGTGTTAACATGGTGCCCAGTCTTTTCCATAGGGTGAAGCAGCAAGCAGATAAGCCTGAGTGAGTTGATTGGCAGGTATGGGTAGTGGTAAGGGGAGTAGAGATTGAAAATACTATCCTAATTATACCATTCTCTTCTTCTGCAGCCATTTTTTCTTTCACCCTGGCATGTGTGTGAGAGAGACAGAGGAGTATGGATTCAATTTAAGAGAATGAGAGAGAAAGAAAGAGGCAACTGACAACTGAGAAGCGGTAGGGTTCAAGTTCACATTTTATTTTATTTTCCATGCTAGTCATTAGAAAGATGGGAAGATTTTTTTTGTTAAAATGAACACGTACTTTGAGGGCCCAGCTCTTTTAATTAAGTGAGGCATGTATTTGTATGTGTGTTAATTTAAAACAGCAGTTTTACTTTATTGGAACCCAAAATGAGATAACAGAAAAGCAACCTAGTCGGGAATCATTTCGGTTTACCTATTGGGATCTTGAAAATATTGTCTTCACATCCCGCCTTCGACATTCCTGCATGATGAGCCAACAGTATAACTAATGGAGCTGCAGGATACCTTATAACCCTCCTGTCAGTGCAGCTTTTTGGATTGATGAAGTGCTAGCACACCTACATGGAAAAAGATGTATGGATCCATGCTGGGTTGCAACTAGCACATAAATCCTCATTCGTTATTGTCTCCTTTGTCACTCTTCTTTATTTTTCTTCTTTTTAAAAATCCCGTATTGGGCGACTTGAGAAAAGTTGGAAAACACTTGGTGATCTTATCAGTTGTACTGGATATTCCAGGCTGAGTTATAAAGAAAGGAACACCTGCCCCTCCCCATTCTATGGCAGTGGAAAGGTTACCCTATCATTTCCCCACCCAGAGTGTAAGTACCATATATACTTGTGTTCAAGTTGACCTCATGTATAGGTCAAGGGAAAGTTTTGGGGCCAAAATCATGGATTTTGATGTGACCCATGGATACGTTGCGGGCATGTAACAAAAGATATAAAGGGGAAGACACAACTTACTTCCCTCCTTCTCCTTCTCTGGACCTCTTCCGACCAACTAACATCACTTCCCTGGTGCTGTAGGAGAAGGTTTTAACATCAGATTGGGAAAGGAAAGAAGTGGAGTTAAATGGCATGTTTATTTTAGGGAGAGAAGGCTTTAACATTAGTTGAGAAGGAGTTAAATGGGGTGTTTGGTGGGAAGAGAGATCGAGATTGAGGAGGGAATCACCTCTTATACTTTTTTTCATTTTTTATTTTAACAAAATGCACACAATAAACATTTTAAAACATCTAACATTCAATCACAAACAACTCATACATTTCATTATCATACCTAGCATAAAAACACACTGAGATATCTACATATACATAAATATACATATACTCAGACAGAAATAATAGTCCATAGTGACAAAAGATATAATCCATATACAATTGCCCTATAATTCTGTTATATATTCTTTATCTTATCTTCCCAGTTACCTCTTATACACACACACACACACACACACACACACACACACCTACCTTGCCTGGGCAGCTCTTTCAGAGTTCGCTACCAGGCATGGAGAGTGGGGCACGGGATGGAATATCTATCAGGACCTTTCTAAGCAGCATTACTATATTGACCTGTATATAAGTTCAATTTCTGGACATAAATGTTTTGACTTATAGTTGACTATATATGGTATGCTCCATTTTTTTGCAGTTAGTTTTAGTTTGCCATTTACTCCTATAAGTACAATAATTTGTATTCAACCCAACATTTTGCAATATTGTAAAAAGAACTAGGTTCTATGCAGCAAATTTCAGGAAGAGTACAACTCTCCTCTATATTCAGTCAATACAGAATGACAAGAAGATCACAAGAGAAGGGGGAAAGGACACATAATGAACACCCACTGCATTTCAATGCTGCTGCAATTTCTTGAAGCAGTCAGTTTATTCCATTTAAATTAGCTTTACTTGTTTTGAAAGAAGTTCTTGACAGCATGTGAGTGAACAAGTGTGATGTGTCAGAACATAAAGCAGAGAGTCTGTGTGCCGTTTCTGTGAAGGGTTCACCTGGGGAGACTGCAGCAACAGAATTTAAGCTTTAGTCAATATTGGTTAGGCCATAGCTTTATTCAGGTGTAACTGAAAGTAGCACACCCTGAGGACATTGCATGTTGGGTGGTATATAAACATGTGCAGGCTTCTGTGCAGTTGTGAAAGCTGAAAGTTCATGGTATACAACAACCAGAAAATGGGCTACTTGGCCATCTTCAACTGCATGATGGCTTTGTAACTTGCAATAATGCCTGAATAGAGCTTAAGTGTCAGAACACTGTGAGTATATGGATATGTCTCTGTTTTATGTGAACAGTGTGAGCAACTGTATGTGCCTCTAATGTGTGTGTGAGAGAGACTGGAGGAGCAACAAATGGATATGGATATTACATGCTCCAAACCATGAACACAATTTACACAGAGTTCCTCCAAGTGTTGTTCTAGTAGCCCTTTGTTCTACATCCCATTCACCTCTGAAATGCTCCCAGGGAATGCAGATAGAGCAATATTTTAGAAAATGCTATTGTTTTGTCCCATGATCTGCCTTTCATAAGCGGCGCCTTATAGACCAAATAATATATCATTGCCCAAGTGTTTCAAGGATTTTAATTAAATGTATCACTTCCAATAAATTCCTTGGGCAAACACACCACCATAGGGACACATAAAGAATGTGAACATTAATTGCATTTGAGATTAGCCTTGCTGAATTGAATTCTCACACACTGATACCCTTTGTTCTTAAGCCATAAATATCAGGCTTTTATATATCTAACTATTGGCAGCTTTACTGTAACTTAGAATTCCCATTTGGCCATCCTGGGATGGGAGAAAGGGTCCCCAGAAAAGAACCAAGTTAGCTGAGGGGCAAAGACTCACTCTCAATCCTGTTTACAAATGTGTGTGTGTGTGTGTGTGTGTGTGTGTGTGTGTAGCTGAATGAAATGAATTGTTGTGTTCATATGTTCCAAATCTTTGGTGTTGTTTTTTGTTTTTTGTTTAGTAAAGTCCTGATTTGTGATAACTTTTAATTGTACAGAAATACATGGGATGTGTAGCCTGAAAAAATTACTTCAAATAAAAGCTACCATGTTTCATAAAACTATACAGAGTGGAAAATATATATTCAGAAAGGGATGGGAGTGGAAAGCAAGGACACCTAATGAAATTCCAATTTGTTGATAGATTAATTAAATTCCCTACCCACCCAACCCTGACTGAAGCTGTCCCACATGTAAGAGCTTGAAAGATGAATTTACTAATTAATGTTAATGTGGAGAATGGAACAATTAGAAGAACAGGCACACAACATAGTGAACATCCCTCTTTAACGCAGTCTGTGCAAGCAGTATGGGTGAGTAGACTGTGTTGTTTTCAAGATCTATTGAGAAGCAAATGGGCAATACAAGCTACAACATCTTGGGTAATGCCTCAGTAACTTATGCAAAAACAGATAGCAGTCCTTATTTTTGGATGAATGTCCCACAATAAAGACATTTTTTAAAAAGCACATCTTAGTGATATACAAATAATAGCCAATGTTATTGGCAAGGCAATGTTTGTTCCATCCTTTGAGAGCTTGGTCTTGTCTGTGATCATGCTACTGAGGCCATATTATTCATTAGTTACAATTAGGTGTGTGGGGAGAGAGACTTAAAAATTCCTTATACTGATTGAAAAAAAAAGATAACTAAACAATTTCCTCTCTCCTCTCTCTCCCTTGAACCTGTAAATGAAACATGTTTTCCATCATTATTAGATGGTGTTTTGCTATAGGGTGAAGAGGGTTTTGCTATTCTTGGAGAGGACAGAGCTGAAACAATTCAGTTGGTTTTGGAAGGGAAGACATTTATTTCCTGATTTTCCCCACTTTCAAAATCATTGTGTAAATCTTGTTAATGGACCTCTAAGGCCCAGGGAGGTTCATAAGGGCATAGAAAGTCACTTAGATAAACTGGGCCCAATAGTTTAGGGTTTAAAGGTCAATATCAGGACTTACACTGGGCCCAGAAACAAACTGGCAGCCAAAGAAACTGATCCATTTTTTAGACATTCTGAATGCTTGATCTCAACAAGTATTCCAGTGATTCCATACTGTACCAGATGTTTTTGAAGCATTTAAAAATGTACTCCTTGGTAAAGCATGTTACAATAGTAAAGTCTGGATGTAACCAGAACAAGAGTAACTGAATCAAAAGACACTTTTGGACCACAGTGTAGACTGCAGTACAATATCATTACAGGTAAAAAATTAAATCATTTGTAAATTAGCACTATTGATTCTTCATCTGTGTGAATTCACTATCATCCAAAGACTATCATTGCTTATCATGAATAATTCATGACAAAAATATAAGTGATATTAGTAGTTTTTTTTTGTGGAGGTTTTGGTCTATGTGACCGTGTTCTTGAAGAATTTATCCCTGACGTTTTGTCTGCATCTGTGGCTGGCATCTTTAGAGGTTGGTGGCGTGGAAGTGAGTGGGGTGTACATACTGTGTGACCCTTGGTTGGGAGAAAGTGATTTACATGTTAATCTCTGTATTGTTCTGTTGGTGAATGGCAAGGTTTCAGGGTGGGAGGATATGTGTGCCTCTTTCATTGACAATCCATTATCTACAGGGAAAACCCTGACCCTGCGTGATATTCATTTGTATGTGTTGAGACTTGATTTTGGTGTTTTTCAAAACTGGTAGCAAAACTTTGGGGTGAAACAGACCCCCCCCTTTGTGCTGGGTTCCTGGTGGCTTGGGGGTGTGGCATTTAAACACTGCATGCCCCCAAGCCAGCAGGAAGCCTGGTTGTTTACACAGGGGCGACTACACAACACTCTGGCAGCACAATATTTACACACCACATGCTGCTGGAGCATCATGAAGCTGGCTTCTGGCCACAGCGCAGGTAGAAAAGCCACCTTTTTGCCACCCCAAAATGGAGCAGCTGTTTGCCACTCCTTTTCTGGGCAGCTTCAAGTCTGGATTGGGGCCACAGCATGCAGTTTCCACTGCCCCAATCTGGCTTCGGAAGGGGTGGCTTGAAGCCACCAATTCTGGCCATCTATTTTGGCCCTTTGTTTACTTTCAGGATTTCTTTCCCGTTGAAGTTGTCCAGGTGTTTGTGGATTTCAGTGGCCTCCCTGTGTATTCTGACCTGATTGTTGTTGGCATGGTCCAGAATTTCAGTTTTCAAATGGCATTTTATGCCCTGGTTGGTTTGTAACATGTTCTGCTACTGCTGATTTTTTTGGCCGGCCCAGTCTGCTGTGTCTCTCATGTTCCTTGATTCATGTCTGAACACTGCGCTTTGTGGCCCCTATGTAGACCTGTCCACAGCTGCATGGTATGTAGTAGACCCCTGTGGCCATGAGAGGCTGTGTAATCCAGAAACATCTGGACAATTTCAACAAGAAAGAAGAAACCCTGAAAGTAAACAAAGTTTGGTTACCAGTCATGAAAAACACCAAAAACAAGACGCAACACATGCAAATATCACCCAGGGTCAGGGAGATTCCCTGCAGACAATGGATTGCTAATTAAATAGACACACATATCCTCCCACCCTGAGGCCTTGCCATTCAACAACAGACCAACACACAGATTAACATGTAAATCACTTCCTACCAACTAAGGGTCACACAGTATATATCCCACTCACTACCATTCCACCAACCTCTGAAGATGCCAGGCACAGATGCAGGCAAAATGTCAGGGATAATTCTTCCAGAACACAGCCACATAGCCCCCAAAAAACCCACAAAAAAACTATGGATGCTGGCCATGAAAGCCTTTGACTTCACATAGGTGATATTGCCCATGCTATTTTTCTAATTCACAATGGAAATAGTTCTTGCAGATCCTCCAACATTTCACAGATGAAAGCTGTGACCTTTGTGGCCAAGCAACATCAAAATGTGGTCAAGATGGCAAAACTTATGAATGAAGAAGAAGCTAGGAGAGGCTGCAGCAGTTTGCTTTTGCCTGAGTCTACTGGAAAGATCAAGAACCTCCTCACTTCTTGCTCTCCCCTTGCTGAGTTAATTGAATGCAAATGTCTATTGTCCTTTGTACTCCAGTTGCAGTAACTGATGTAAGCTGAGGACAAAGGGAGGAGAAGAAAGAAATGGGGGCATTTTAAAAATTGTTGAAAAAGTGTAATGACAGAGGATTAATTAGGAATTTCCCTGACAAATTGGAACAATTAGAAAATATGCTCTTGATATGATAATGATTCAAAAACATTGTTTACAAGTAATCATCTTAATTAAAATTGCATAGATGAACCTTACTTCTTTTATTTTCAAGGTAGAATTCTGTTAATTGAAGACTGATCTGTTTTATTGTTGTTGTTGTTATTGCTATTATTATTATTCCTAAACCTAAATAGAAAAGACTTACAAATCTCTCTCTCTCTCTCTGTGTAGTTTGGTGCATAAACTAATTGATGAAATAAAAAGCTAAAACTGCAACACATTTCACCATAATCCCATATTGATCGGAGAACTAACACCACATCAAAGGCTAAACTTATAAAAGGCTAAGTGGAATAAAATAGTGTTAAAGAGTCAAATGGGAGGATATTAGCTCTGTGCATTTTGCAGATGATTCAAAATGGGACAATCTTTCAGTTTTGTTTCCTCAACCATCCAAACTTTTCAAACCTCAAGTTTCCCCACTCCCAATCATGAAGAAATGTATGAATTATGTAAAAAAAAAATATCAAAACTAATGGAAACAAAATTCTCCTCCAACTTCAAATTTAACAGTTACGCTCTTTCAGCAAAGAGAGGACCGTGCTACATATTAATGAAAGATGAGCAGCTTCTTAGCAAAAAATGAAGAAACTCCAATTGCTTATTAACATGGTTGAAAACACAGGAATTCAAAACCTGATTATTTTTTTAGAGTTAAACATTTGTAATTCTCAACCTGGGCATATATTTCAGTTTCAACTACTTTCACTTTTCAAGTTCTTTCCATCCTGTATATGAAGAAATTTACAGCATGGACTAATTCTCATCAAAAGGTTTTTCCACAGTGATTCAAAGCAGCAAGCGCTCTTACAACACATATTGATGGTTGGTGCCTCTTGTTGCTGCTACACAGAGTTTATAAAGGGTAGCAGAAATAGGATGGAAGGATAAAGTAATGTATTGCATGGTAAGCAACACATCTTCTAACATTATAGATACCTGGCTGACCATAATATCTTTTCAGTATTTTTGTTTACTATTGGCTCTAGAGACCCGAATGGGCATCCTATCTTTGTTAAAAGAACAGTATTCAAAAAAATCATACAGAATGAGTGTAAACTGCTTGTGTTCTCCCTCCCAATCCAGTGAGGAAAAGACAGAACCTGATCTGAATCTGAAGTATGGAACAATATGAGAGTTGGGGTATTTGTTGGCTGTGATTTATCCTAGCATTTTTCAAGAGATAAATCCTCTGGGTGGGACTAAAATGTAGTAGCTGGTGTGGGCAATTGCCACTGAATGCTCAACAGCACAACAGAAACATTTTCTGTTCTTGTTTTTTTTTAAATAAATTAGAGCTACAGCAACAAATACAACAGCAAAATTTACTTTGTCTGGAGACCTCCAAAAACAAATTGGGGATGATCTACAAAACTCCTACCACAGTTTTCCTCTGTAGTCCTTCTCAAAATGGTGAGAGGAAGTGACTTTCCATCCCTGTAACCATTTTGAAAGGTGCTGCAGAGAAAACAGAGGATGGCATGGAATTCTGGGGTTCTTGTGGGGTGGGGTATTTTAACACATGGGGTATTTCACATGATTTGGGGGCAAAATATTGCCTGAAAATTGTGCCAATCTTTTTTAAAAAAATTGAGGGGGGGGGGGCTTTGGAAGAGTGATGGGGGCTTCAGGAACCAGAGGAATAGAGAGCAAGTGCTCACAAGATGCACTTTGCTGACCCCTGGTCTGTGCTGACTTACAGAACCTTTCCAGGTTCAAGGAAAAGGGAAATTTTCCAGACTTTTGTTATTGTTAACTGCCCTTAAGTGGACCTTGACTCATAGTACCTCCAAGGCCTGCTTAGGTCCTGCAAATTCAGGCCTGTAACTTCCTTGATTGAGTCGATCCATTTGGCATTCAGTCTTCTTCTCTTTCTGCTGCCTTCCATCTTCACTAACATTGGAGTTTATCACACAGGGAGTCCCATGCAGAAACCCTGCTTTAAGTAGAAAAAAAAACTGCAAAAGCAGAAGCAATTTATTAACGGGATTCCCCAGTGTGAAAAGTGAAAGTGATGTTAAAATGGGGTTAATCCAAATGGAAACTGCTTCTTTTTACTTTTGTAAAAACCTGAAAGTAAAAGGAAGCAGTCAATGAGGGATTTCCATTCAGATTAACCCCAGTTTAACCTCCTTTTAACAGCAACGTCGTCTGA
>JAIPUX010001232.1:38017649-38037967 GCA_020142125.1 Phrynosoma platyrhinos
CACACACACACACACACACACACACACACACACACACTCTGTTGAGGAGGGAAAGATGGAACAGCTACATGCTGCTTCTGATTGGCTGCATTAGATACTATCTGGAAGCACCTCTATATGAAACAAACAAACAAAAACAGAGCTTGGAAAAAAAATTACCTTTTTGGATCAAAGTTCCCATAAACCTTCAATCCTCATGTCACTGTTCGCCCTCTGCAGACTAAAGCTTAATCTGTACTGCAGAATAATACAATTTGACACTGTTTTTACTGCCATGGTTCAATGCTATGGAATTCTGGGATTTGTAAATGTGTGAGATATTTAGCCTTCTCCACCAGAGAGCACTAGTGCCACAACAAACTATAAACCACAGGATTCCATAGCATGGAGCCATGACAGTTAAAGTAGTGTTAAACTGCATTATTTCTTCAGTGCAGATTCAGCCTAAATCCTGATTTCTGTTGGTGGCCCTATGGAAGTCAATAAGATTTACAGATGTGCTGTTGCACCATTCAACAGTTGATGTAATGAGTGTATTCTAGTTGTGACCACTAATGGAATTCAGGCCTTAGAGAGCATGGCAAGTTAACAGCATTTAATTCAACCATGTACAATTTTGTTCAAATTTGCTTTCAGTGAATGTAGATAGGAAATAATTGAACAAGATGAACTTTAACCACAGTAAGTGGGCACTTTTGTTAAATTTAACCATCTTCACTCTCTGAACCCTGTGGAGAGGTCAGGTAGAAACTGAGTTAATTGTTCAAATTAAGAGAAATGAATTGTTCCAACTGTAATCCAACAGGGGAAAAGAAAGAAGTCAAATAAAGGCCCTCCCAGTCCTTTAAAAACAGTTTCAGGTAAGACCAGCAACACAAGCGGTAAAGAAAGGGCTTAGCTTGCCTGACCTTGGTGGGCAAAAGGCTTAACCACAATGATGTAAGGACTAACAGGGTTTCCTTGGTCATGATCTGTCTTCACCTTGTCTCAGTAGTCTGCTTTAAAAGATCCACTCTTAGCTACCCTATGTTTTCAGCTGAGAGTATAAAATATTCTATTGCCAATTAAAGGAAATTAATCAGAGGAGTCATTTCTAAATAAAAGCAAACCTGGACCAAAAGACAGCTTTATGAGCTGAGAGGTGAAGTTAAAGCACTCGAATAACCACACAGAAAGTTTCTTGCATACAATTGTTTATGATACATTTCATTATTACCATCCTAATGCTTTTCAGTTGCTAATCAATGTTACATTAAATATGGATTTGCTTGCAGGGTAGACTTTAAGGAGCCTACATGGACAACTGAGTAAATGTCTGTTTTAACAAGTCCATAATTATATATTTACAATATGAAATTCTCTGTAATAGCTCCTTTGGAGCCATTGCGAAGTACTAACTTACTAATACACATTTCTAGGTTAATTATATTTGATTATATATGCAGTAACTATCAGAGCCATCAGCAGTCACTATCAGAGCCATCAGCAGGAAAAGCAAACTAGTTCCAAAATATGAAACAGATCATCCTGTATCAAAATAATGCTACATTTCAAGGCACATCCAACCAATATCTGACTGAATGTTATTGGACTGAGGACCAATATTATTGTTAGGTACATATTGTTAGGTATGTAGTCAAAATAAGTCTAACTCCATTGTGGTTTTAAGGTGGAGGGGGGAAGAAAGAGATTGATGAGAGCATTCTGATATAATTGTTTCAATCTGATATCTTGCTGGTAACCTCCTGAAACCAAGAAGGCAAAGGAAACATATAAGTGAGTTATTCATGAAGAGATCAGGACTCTTTCTCCATGTCTGGATTACTCCGTTTTCACTCTATCCACAGAGAAAGTGCTGTCCTCTTTCTCCCTATAGACACACACACACAAGCAGCAAAGGTAGAAAAGACTAATGGAGACTAATGGAGGAAGAGATGGGGTTTCATCATCCTTCATTGTCAATTTTATGAATGTGGTGGAAATGAGTGGGAGAGACTGAATGTGGGAATGATCCTGCACACTCTTGGTGAGCACTCTGGCCTTACCAAATGTGAGGCATCTGGCCTGACACACTTTCTGGGTGCCAATGTTCACCTTAGGACAAAATAGTCATCCCCTCCCACAACTAGGGACTGAACCTGAGACCAAAATATGTATTCTATCACATAACTAGGACCTCTTCCTAACTTCCTCTTTGCTTCTTCCCTCTTTCCATCCCAGGCTCCTATGTAATCTCATTCCTTCTCCTCTTATCACTGTAATAATGAGCAGTTTCATCTGAGACAGCATCCTGAAATGATTTGCCACAAGGAAGTCTTATTTTGCTGGGGATATTTAACATATATTTTTATTTTTTAACAGAATTCTTTACAGTGGCAAATCTGTCACACCTGGGTGCTTTCAAGTTGAAACAACATATTTGCCTCCCTCTTGTGCTGAATAAATAGGTGAATATGAAATGCCAGATATATTACTTCTTAGTGGCTCTGCTGATTCTCGGAAGGTTTAGGTAAACTGAGCATTTGTTTCTGATTTAAATTCAACAGCTTCCCCCATTTCCTTATTCCAACCTCAGCCCTTCTTAGAATTAAAAAACAAACAAACCAGCAATGACTGGATTTCTTGCTCTTCTTCTTGTTCCCCATCACCACATGTTAAGTTTGCTGATGTTATTGGAGAAAAAGGGAAATGAAGGTTGACCAATTGTTGCTGACTTCTTCATAAGGCAAGGTTGTTAAAAATCAAAATGGAGAAAGATAGGGGAGGAAATTGATGATGTTGGAGTCACAAGCCTACATTGTGTCAACATTGTAATTCCCACCTTCTCTTTCTCCTGTTTGATTTTAAGACCTTTACCTGATGAAGAAACCAGTGGAGCCTTGAAAGCTTGTGTCATGTATTATGTGCATTTTGGTTGGCCCAACAAAGGTATCAGTATTTTGTGGATTTGGAGTGTTATTGTAATTTGCTGTCTGGCCTACACAATTATCCTTGGATATGTATGTGGGGTGGAGGGAGGCACTGTGCAAGAAGATATTCAGTATCTCCCTGTGTAACACTTTTCTCAAAATGACACAACAGCAACCAAATAGGTCTCAAGTGAGGCACTGCCTGTCCAATCACTGATTTGGATTCTACATGGAGGTGCCTGGGTGGCTCTCTGACTGCTGCTACAGAGCTAGGTAAGAAAACGCTGCCTTCATGCAAAAAAGGTTGCCCTTTCTATTGCTGACAGGAAGAGAATCAATTTGTTTGAAATGTGCTGGAGAAGAGGCCTGTGGACACCCGAGACTGCCAAAATCAATAGAAACCAAAATGGCTAAACCAAGATTGTCATATTTTGACCCTATCATTGTCATGACTCATTAGAAAAAACAACAATGCTTGGCAAGGTAGACGGCAGCAGGAAGAAAGTAAAAAGTGGATACAGGTGGACTCATTACAGGTGGATAGTCAATCAAGGAAGCCACTGTCCTGATTTTGGAACAAGGATGTTGATAATAGGGTGACCTGGCTATCACTCATTCACAGGTCTGCCAAAAAAGTCAAAGTTGACATGACAACAAATAGCAACCCGTTATGCTTCTTGATCTTCAAACTGACCTTGGGATGGACAGATAACCCTCCAAATACAGGACATTTTCTATTGGACTTGACAGCAATTAACAACAAATTGTCAGAAAGAAATTCTTCTAGAACATGGCCACACAGCCCAAAAACCCCCACAAAAAACTAACAACAAATCATTACTGTGTGCCATGCTTGAATTTTTTGGAATCAACAAAGAAATTGTATATGATTATCGCATTATGCTTAATGTGCCTTATCGCTGATGGGATAGAGGAACATTTAATTTTAAAAATGGATCTGATCACATTCACCTGTGGCTGGGTGAATACAGCCCATATAAAGCCTGGATGCCAGCTGGGCTTATAATGCCACTTTCCAAGGATGGGATTTTCCTGTCCTTGAAAAGCCATAGAATAAGCTCAGCTGGCATCTGGGCTGTATATGGGCTGCATATGCCCGCCCATGGGCAAATGCGATAAGAGCCATTTTTAAAATTAAATGCAACTATCTCGTCAGTGATAAGACACTTTAAGTGGGATGCAATAATCTCCTTAGTCTTATTGAATTTAACAGAATTTTATCCTATAAAATGTGCCCAGGACTGCATCCTAAATGCACCCTAAATATCATGTCAGTCTTATCCACACTACATTTTTGCACCCACCCATCTACACCCACCTCTCTTACATCTGGATTGGCAACTGGAAAACAAAAGCTGATAGTCCTCATGTAGCCAGATTTGGCCCTGGAACACCCATTTTCTGAACTATATCACAGGGTTATTAAGAGGCTACAATGTTGATGTGCAGATATTTCTTGGAGCTCAGCTGCAGAACTGCAATGCTAATACTGCTCTTGTAGCAAAATGAAAACAAAACTAAGGTTTGTAAATGAAGTAGCATTTGCCATTCCATTCAACAAATAAAGTGGGATGACTGCTTTAGTGATTCTGTTTGCTGATGGACATGACAAGCTAGATGACAACTGTGACAAGTCAAGTACGAACTGGGGTAGTGGTGGTAAGATAATTCACATTATTGGAAAATTTATTGTAACTCAGAACTAGCAACATTTAAAAGGACCATATGAATGCTGTGACAGTCAGCCCCCAAACTTCACTTTAGATCTTTAATTGAACAGACATCAGCATTAGCAACTGCCAAGAAACTACTTCTGCCAAATTGCAAACTAAAAGAAAATCCTTTGTTTTCTTAGCATACGACACAGGCTTCATGTGGAATAAGTAAATGAGATGTGCTGAATAGCCTAAAAGGGTAAGGAGAAGGTATTGTGTATGAAATGAATTACTGGAACACCTCTTTCAAAAGGTAGGAGTCCTCCCTCCATGTCAGCTGGGAATGATTCCCAAATGCTTTACACTTCTACCCAACTCCATTTCAAATTTCCAGCTGCTGAAGGATGAAACTCACTTTCTCTCAAGCTCCCACTGGGTTGCTCTTTGGTGCTCCTCATTAGTAAAAGAGGCAGTAAAAGTGCAAGGACAGGAAGGGTCATATCGGAAATGCAAACATAGTCTTCAGCCTTTCCCCCCTCCCTTTCCATCCCAAGACATTGCAAACTCCTAGATGATGCATAACCTACTTAAAAGGTGGAGGGTGGGGAGGAGAACATGTTGAAAAAACAAAACAAAACCTAAAATACTTCCCCTGCCTTCTTCCTTTTAATTCATTTCACCTATTTAATTTTGTTCCTAACTGTTTCTAACCAAAGATAAATAGAATTGCTGATGAGTCACATTATATTCTCACAGAATGAGCCAGAGGAAAGCACAAGATGTGTAATTAATGCATGGCAGTAGCTGTACGGTTTATAGGGTTTAAATGAATAGGCATGTTTAAATATGTCTGCCTGAACTCTTGCACTCCAGTTTTAACAGGGTGAAATTCCATTAACTTCTTTTGATATTAAGTGAGTCAAGAACATTATGGTCTAAGTCTTTCTTATGATCTTTAGCAGCAGTTTTCATCAACCACAAATCCCTCAATGCACTGACCCACCATGGGAGTTACTTGAGAACAGTGGTCCAATACAGGGATGCATATGAAATAAAAGATGTTTTAAAGCACATTTCAAAGCCCTAGATTTTGACAAGTAGGAGTGAAGAATTCAGCCATGTACATTTATGGTCACTATTGACATTCTGTACCACAGAGCATTCAGTTAGAATGATAATCTTTAAAGTTGTCTTGCATTAATCTGGCAATATAACATGTCTCTATAAATCCATATGTGAGTTATGACCCAGGCTGCATTCACATAGCAGAAATAATCCAGTTTGACCCCACTTTAACTGCCATGGCTCCATGCTATGGAATTCTGGGGATTATAGTTTTGTTTAGCCATCTCTATCAGAAAGCTCTGATGCCACAAAAAATTACAATTCCTGGAGCATGGAGCATGGCAGTTAGTGGGGTCAAACGGGATTATTTCTGAAGTACATGCAGCTCCACTCATGAGATCTGAAGAGGGATGGGTAAGTTGTTCTCACATACTGCTGGCATTTGCAATATCTTCTACATGCCAACCATCTAATTAATTTGTTTGGTTACAGTATTTCTAACAAACTGTAAGCTAGAAGACATACTGTATATATTCATATAAGTCGACCTCATGTGTAAGTCAAGGGCAGGTTTGGGGGCTAAAATTATGGATTTTGATATAACCTGTGGATAAGTCAAGGGTAAAATATAGGGGCACATAACAAATAATGTAAACATGAATGTAAAGGAAAAATGATGCTAAAGAATTTGGAAAACTTACTTATATTGACTTCTGGATAAATTAACTCAGATTTTTGGGGTCATTTTTTTGACTAAAATTTCTAGACTTATACATGACTACATATGTGTTGTATGTAACTTTTGGGTAATGCTCTATTTTATCTCTGAATTTTATCTTTTTGCACCCCCCTCAACCATTCTCCTTGCATTATCTCTGAATTGTATCATTGTGGCCTTATCCTTTTATTGTACATTCTTCTTGAACAAAGCCTTTTTGAAACTGAAATGTTCAGTTTTGTTCTTTTTTTGTAGTATGTTACAATCTCCTTTTGTAGTCATATTGCTATACTCTCCTTAATGGGCTAAGTTGCTATGAACTCAGAGAACAATTTCTACAATTCAAGTTTCTGACAATGAATCTGAATCAAACATTCTGGTGCTATACCACCACATGCTTTTTCAGTTGGGCTTCAAAAAGTAATGGGCAAGTTCAGTTTGGATTTTAATGCAGACTTTCCTTTTTCACACTTGCAGAACAATATGCAAACTGAAACTTGATTCTCCTTTGAAATCTACAAATCTCTGAACTTTTGCATGACATCTTCCACTCACCAAAAGGCTCACAAATGTGGAGAAAAACCTGTAATTAACATTTATAAATTCATTATGTTTGGCAAATTGCTGGCAAGAAATGTCTACATTAGGCAAAACTGTATGCACAAAAATGCATGTACGTGAAGAAATGCACACAAAAATCTGTACAAATTTTTATGCACTCCAACTTTAGAAAACAAAATTCTAAATATTTGTGCTGAAATAAACCCAGAAAATAAGAAACGGAAAGAAATTGCAAATGACAAATTAATCCATCCCTAACTTCAACTGCAATGCCAACCTGTGCTCTGAACAGCTGTGTCACAGTTACAGTGGCAAAATGCAGATGTAAAGACCTGGTTCAAGTTATTTTTTGGATTACAACTCCAAGAATTCCCCCAGCCAGAATGAACATTTCTGAGAAATGAAGTAAAAAAGACAAAACTTTTGCCAGTTCTGGTCATTAATTGTGTTGACTGCACAATTTACACTTGTCTTGATTTTTCTACTTCCATTTTGGACCCCTTTCCCCCAACAACTGTAGCTGTGTGCTTTAATTTGCACCATTTAAAAGGCTTTTGTATCTGGCCTATTTGTCATTGGCAATTTCTTGTCAAACAGACAGCCTGTTGGCAGTCTCTTTGTGTGAGCTTTTCCCTTTATCTTTTGCTCCCAGTCATTCATTCTTCCCTCTTACTCCTACTTGTCCTACTGTGTCTCTTAGTTCATGTCCTGCTGGTGTATCTGTGCTCTCTTTTGCCAAATGTCTCCACTGTTCAAGGCCTGGCATTCACAGCAGCACAGCCAGCACTAGAAGTTCATTGACATAGCTGTTTACTTCAACAGTAAATACAAAAAGAAATGCCCAAACTCTTTCTTGGTCATCTGCAACTGCTGTGTCTGCCTCCCACAAAGACATGGTCCAAGACATTTTGTTATCTGAAGCAAGGATAACATGGTGCTCCCCATGAATTTCTTGGAGAAAAGCTGTCTGAGCTAGCAGTTGACTTTTACTTCTACACCAACAACACTGGCAAAGAAGCAGCCCTCTCCACTTGGCTAAGAGCAAGAAGCCAAACTTTACTGCCTCCTATAGGTCTCTATTTGTTGCCCTCTGCTCACCATACCATCCAGGGCTACTAATTGACTACTTAGAGAAATATAACAGTAGCAGCATTACCATGCATCCCATGCACACAGTGAAACATCAGACAGTAATGCCTGCTGCAGAGTGCCTGCCTGCCTGCCTACCTCTTTGCTTCCTCACTCAATCAGGTGACTTTCCTGACCTTAATGGCTTTGATGCATTGGGAAAAAGCAACTAAGCAAGGCAGCTGGCCAGCCAAGAGCAGCAATGGTCCAGTATCCTTGCCACTAGGGCACCAATTTAGGGAAAATAGCTGGGGAGGACTTTCTACTCCTCCCAACTGCCAGCAGCCACCATGAGGCAATGGTCTCACTGTACCTCAATGGTGGAGTGGGAGAACCTCAGCCCTCCAGACGTTGATGAACTATTTCTCCTATCATGTCATGGCAGTGAATAGACTGCCAAGGGCCTATGTGAATGGGAGTTCAGGAATATTTTTCAGGGCAGAGGCCTCCCCTGCCCTATTCTGCCTTATGGAAGGACAAACCTTTCAGTACTGCTTGTCCATCCAAGTAATCCTTGAATGCATAGACTCTTCCTCTATAGATTCTCCATTCTTCAATAGAAAAGGTGATAAATAGACTAACAGGTGATAAACGAAGTTTCCCTTGGCTTTGCCAACATTTAATACCCATTCATCTCCAGTTTGCCAACCTTTAATACCCATTTAACTCCAGCTGTCATCCAATTATGTCAAAAAGATCACATTAGTTCCATGGAAATAAATCCACTTTGTTATAACTACAAAGATGCTTGCACAAGAGGAGAAAAAAAAGCTATATACTATTTCTGAACTTTCAAAGTGCCAATTAAAGCCAAAAGGTTATGAGGGGGATGGTGGGAAGATAGTAGAGAACAACATGAAGCCTGCAAAAAACCCCTGCATTTGCAAATCCCCATGGTCAGCACCAGATGCAGCCCTATTAAATTCAATAATATAACATTCACTGGAGAATTCTTACAATTTACCTACAAAAATCCAATTTCCTGAAAACTATCAGGAGCATTAACTGTAAAGCCACCACCTTTCTAGATTTTTTTTTAAGCAACATAACTGTGAAGATAGTATTTTTGATTATCTCCTTGAAATATATGGGCAGGGAGGGGAATTCAACACAAATGAATACAATTAAGCTAGTAACGGTGCATCTTCAAAAAGCAAAGCTGATATAGAGACCTGCTGGCAACTTTCTCCCATTCAGCTTTCCTCTTAGTACTTCCTGTTTATATTCCAAAAAGATCTTTAAAGGCTTCTCCTTCTATGCTCTAGTCTGTCTGGGTGTCATTCAGAAGCTTGGTTCAGAGACTAGCATTTGGCATCAGCCACGGGAAATCTTGGCATATGGGGAAGTAACTCTAGTAACACAGCAGGAAGCTTTCACCTTGCTCAACTCATCATCCTGAGCAGCTCTGTAAAAATGTCACCAAGTAAATGCCTCTACAAAGAAACCTGGTGGTTCACTTGCATATGTAATACCTTGTGGGCAGCTTGAAGATTAGATCAAAAAGCCATGAGAGTGTTTCCATTCATACACCTCAGTAACAAACAAGACATACAGAGGTGCTTGAATAGATTGGGTTCTTTGAAAAACATTTCTGGAATGCAAATCAATTCCTTCTCTGAAATACTAGTAATTAATGTTGCAAAGACATCAGAGAAGACTACCATTTGGCACCAGCCACAGGAAAAGACTTCAGAGAAGTCTTTGCAACAGCATTATTTTAGAGATGAGTTGCAACTATTCCTGATGTTCTCAGCAGTGTCAACTGACCTCTCCACCCCTTCAAAAAAAAACAACAAACAAACAAAAAAAAACCAAACAAACAAAAAAACACAAAACCCAACCCATCCCTTGGAGAAAGTATTCACATTCATGTTCACATTATTGCCCATATGTTGTCCTCAGTCATTTCATTAGACAGCAGTATCTGATTGGCTGCATTATAAAATGATGCCATACTTTTTCTCTGAAGATGCTAGCCACAGATGCTGGCGAAACGTCAGAAAGAAACTCTTTCAGAACATGGCCACACAGCCCGAAAAAACCCACAAAAAAACTATGATGCCATACTATTTGTTGAGTGACTTCAGATTGGATACATATGACCACCTATGTGATTAATGTAGAAGATAAGAAAGAAAACAACAACTGGTGAGTGAAGGGGAAGGGAAAAAAAGCAATTGCCATGGGATCCTCCAAAGGTAAAGATCATATAGCCTAAGGGTCAAAACAGATTAATTGCAGCACTTGTAATTAGAAACTGTTAGCCCGTTTTCTCTGCAATAATGGAAATTCTTTCCAAATACAAGTCTGAGCAATCAGACTGCAAGTGAAATCTGACTTCCCCTCCAGTGAGTGCATATGATACTGCTGACAGAGTCCTCCAAGATATCTCAAGAAATGTGATAATTATAGACAGGCAAGTCTGCATTTATATTACTCCCATTTATGATATTTCAAGTTTACAATGTTTCTTCAGAAATAAATAAATGAAAGCCTCACCCACAATGGATATCCCCTGTGGACCTGTGCAGTTGAGTGAATCAGGATGGTGAGGTGAGTTGGAGTTGTAATGCAAGAAAAGCTGTCTGGAATAGAGACTGAGAAAAATCAAAAATCTTTTTGACACTAAGGGAAGGTTGCGTATGAGGAGGAGGAAGAAACAGGAATTTTGGAATTTTGCGATGGCCAGAGGGAAGAGGTTCCTCTGTCTCCTTATGTAAGTGAATCATGATGGGGAGAGAGCAAATGGGTAACAGTCAGGATTCCAAAATGGGTAACTCTCTAAAGGATGTGGCAATAAAAAGGAGAAAAACCTTGGGATATCTTAAAGCATGCTTATCTTTGAGGACTGAGTGGGAAGAGAGAAATCAGTGGGCATTTGATGCAAGAAATTTTGGAAGGTTTTCTTAGTGCAACTGGTTTGTACAGATATGTTGCTCCTTCTCCTGTTGTGCTTTCTCCACCTAGACTAGGGTTGCCATTATTCTCTTTCACAAAACCAGGGCAAAAAGTAGGACAAATGTAGGACAAAATGTAGGGGATTCAAGAAAAAATGAAGGACATGACCAACTAAAAGCCAAAAATGCATGCTTCTCAGTCATGCTCAAAATGGACGAGATTTTGACATTCTCCCTAAACAGAAGGTTGAAATGTAGGACCCCTCACCCCCTAGTGAGACCTTACTGGGCCCCAGGCCAAGCCTCTCTGATAATGCCTGCCTGCCTGCACAAAAGTACAGGAAAGGCAGTGGCAGCAGCATTCAACCCCCCCCCGACACCCCAGTGAGTCCTTAGCAGGCCCCGGGTCCCAGCCAGGCCTCTCTAATGTCTGCCTGTGCTGCCAAAGGCTCTCTCTGTTCTCTGCTGCCTGGATCTCTCTACAAGGATCCTAGCAGAGAAGGTGCAAGAGCAGAGGCTGTTCAAAAGTTCCTCCTCCTGGGCCTGGCCAATGGGAAAGATCTGGAAGCCCACCTCCTGCAGCTGTCCCCCCAATCACAGCTGCTTCCCATCTCAGGGCCCCCTGAGAAGCTGGGAAGGAGAAGCCACTGGGGCGAGGCAACCATTTGCTCCCTAAAGCTCCATGCAATAGCTGCCCAGGGACATGCAGCTGAAGCTGGGCCGGGCCATTTCCAGTACCCTTAAAAACCATGAATGTCCTGCTTTTGGGGGACCAATGGTAACCTTAACCTAGATATTCTGCTAGAGAAGACACAGCCAAAGAACATAATTCTTGCCAGTTGTTTTCTATCTGTGTGCTCCTCTGAAGAGGAACTGTTTCTAATGGAAACCCAGTTCACTCCAGCCAGTCCCCCGCCCTCCAACAATAGTTGCTGTGTCTTTGTTTTCTCTGGGCCTTTTCTCTCTGGACTTTTCTCACATTTTAAAAATGAGCATATGTAGTACTGTCTGCTTCTGTAAAAGAAATGAAGAAATAAAAGTATTTAACCATGCATTCTCCATAGTGGACTCCTTCAATAGTAACATTGTCTTTCTGTAAGGGAATGGGAAATGAAAGGTATGGATTTGTTGTCTGCTTCACATTATAGTGGAATCATCTTCCAGAGAAGATGAGGAATGGGAAGAAGGAATAAGTTCATACCTACAGGAGGAAAGTTTATGTCCTAGTGGAGATGTGAATGTGGGGCAGAGGGGAGGGTGGATTCAGGGTTTAATTAAGCCCCATCCCAAAGAGGAAACACAATGCTGAAAGGATATATATGGAGAGAAAATGTAGAATTCTCCATTACCCCTTAATAGCAAAAAACGAGAAAGCAAAACCAGGATGCTCCATTGTTTATCTTCATGTTACAAAGCTGAGATGTGTTGAAGATTGAGATCATATTGCTCAGATCATGTACGAGATCATATGGCTGAACTAAAGTATGGGAAATGTAAGATGCATAGTCAGGGGGAAATAACATGTTTTTACAATTCAGTAACTTTCACCTCTTGAGGGAGCATTCTTTCTAAATAGAGGCTCAGCATCTCATCTGGTTTGACCCTAAGTGAGTTGGAGGAAACATTTCTCTCCCAGTTTTATTTTCTGTCTAATCACTGAAAATGGAGAATATTTAATAGAGTTTGACATTATTTCATACACAGATACAATCACAGCATAGGAAAAAAATACATGTCCATCAAAGCAAAAGGTCTTTTCTAAAGATTACAAATTTTCTACTTTGCAAGTGCTAAGCCTGTAATTATAGCAAATCAAACATTTAGCAATCCTACAGAAAAGAAAGTACAGAAATGTATGAGTTGGTGTAGGATTGAGATATCTTTTACTTTAGTGTTCAAAGCAGAACAAACATAAGAACCACATTTAACAAAGAAATGGAAGAACAATATCACATAACACTATGGTTTATATATTCTCACTACTACAGGGAGAATGAACAATGAGAATAAATCATTTAAGAGCACCCACTAAAATTAGGTCCACTTTATAGGGGGCGAAAAACATTTCCGCCCTTCATGAAAGACAATCTATGGCATATATTTCCTTCTCTTATATTTCAGATCCAGAGCTGTCCAATGAGTCTCAAACATGTTCATTCAAGAGCCACTTTGGTCAAGAAGTCCTTGGCACAAATAAACATAACCTAAGTAGATAGTTGCCACTTCTGTTATCTGGTTCCACATTACACTAGTGACTGCAGTGGAACTATCTGTATTGACCAGGGCAACCATGATGTGAACATAACCCAGTTGTTTATTTCACCATGTGGTTTCCCAGTATCAAAGTCATAAGGGAAACTTGTGAAGTATGCATATTGAGCACTTGCAGATGGCATGTCATTATGAGCACGAGCCACATTGGGATTGGGCCCTAGCATAGGCTTTACCAGATCAATTGCTTTTTTCATAATTCTTTTGATGTAATTAGATGTGAGCTCCCACTTGCCAGCAGCCAATAACTAAAATAAAGTTTGAGGAAACATGGCAATGCTACTGCCTCCTCTTCCTCCAACCCTTTTAAAGAGGACAAAGGGCACATACACATATGTGCCAGGTGGAGAATGGGGCTTTTGTGGGGCAATGGTAGCAGTGAGTTTCTTCTCCCCTTTTCTTCTCTGAAGTGCAGATGGTAATCTGGTAGTTGTGACATCACTTGAACATTCTGACTGATAGCTAATGGGAGCTCCTTCCTCTTCATAGAATTGCATCAAACAGAGTTCCTATCCATGTAGTTGAAGAGATTAAATGAACTGAATCTTGGGGCCAGAGAAAATGAGCAAGAAAGACCAGCCTGAGTCCACTCTGGCCACAAGCATATTGAATCTGTGTTGATATTTGGCCCATTCCAAAAGCAGGCCATGGCCATAGGACCCAAGCTGCTCTGCCAGGAACCAGACTATCCTGGCTTCTTTTTGCTCTGGTCCAAAGGACTGGAGCATGGCATTGGGCCACATTGGAGGTGTGGCATTGTTAGAATGCAACACTTCCAAAGCAGTAGGGAGCCATTTTATTTGGTCCATCTGTTCCAGACCACAGTCTCACATTTTCACTTGTGAAACTGAAACTTACAGTGACCCACCTCAACTCACACAAGTTTGCTATATGGCCACACCCACTTAAAAAAAATACAGTGGACCCTCCACATTTGCTGAGGTTATCATAGGTTCAACCTAGACAATGAAGAAATAGAAATAGTAAAAGAATTCCCATACTGAGGATAAACATTGACAGAAATGGGGACTGAAGTCAGGAAATCAGAAGAAGACTAAGAATGGGTAGGGTGGCTATGAAAGAACTAGAAAAGATTCTAAAATGCAAAGATATACGACTCAGAACAAAAGTTAGAATCATACAAGCTTTTGCATTTCCTATTACCATGTATGGATGTGAGAGTTAAGAAAGATGATAGGAAGAAAATCAGCTCCTTTGAGATGTGGTGCTGGAGAAGAGTGCTGAGAATCCTATGGATAGCCAAAAGGACAAACAAATGAGTCCTAGAGCAGATCAAGCTGGAAACACCCCTGGAATCCAAGAAGACCAAACTGAGGCTGTCATACTTTGGACACATCATGAGAAGTGAGGACTCTTCAGAAAAAAACAATAATGCTGGGAAAGGTGGAGGGAAGTAGGAAGAGAGGAAGGCCATATGCTAGATGGATGAACTCCATTAATGAGGTCATGGGTATGGGGTTGCAGGCATTAAGCAGAGCAGTGGAGGGCAAAGGGTGTTGGAGATGTCTCATCCATAGGGTCGCCATGAGTTGAGATTGGCTCAAGGGCTGTTAACAACAACAACAAAAAAAAAGGTGCAGGACCTTTGAAAAAACACACCTCTAGGACTTTCTAGGTCCTCCAGTGTATCTCTAAATTTTTAATTTTTATTGGAACTAAAATTCATACATATAAAATTTTAACAATACATAAAAACAATAATGCATTCTATTACAACTTGGCTAAGTATATTTTATACCCCACCTCAGTGCTCCCCTTCCCCAGAGCCATTTTCATCCTTATATTCCATCCAGAATCTCAATTCCTCCCATGGGGTAATTTTCCATCTTCTTTTCTCAATACTTTCTCAATGAATTCTTTCCAAATTGCATCAAAGTCACTTTTTTTCACTAATAAATCACTAATTTCCACACCTCTTTAAACCACTCCTCTAACTGTATGGGTATCTTGTTATAATTAATCTCTCTTCTGTAATCAGGTTTGTTATCAATTCTTTTTGTTCTTTTTTTTCCATTTCTGTAACAATACTATATTCAGACTTCTATCTATTTTTATATTCACAATACTTTCTATTTCTATAATCACTTTCCCCCCAAATTTTTGTACATATTTACAATGTCACCACATATGCATATATGACCCTACTTCTTGACAACCCCTCCAGCAATTTTTTGAGTTATTCTTATCAATATTATGTAGTCTCACCGGCGTCAAATACCATTTCCATATCAATTTATAGTAATTTTCTTTAATCCACACCAATAAATTCTTCAAATGTCTTTGTTCCCAAATTCTGTCCCATGCCTTGTCACATATTTTACATCCTAATTCTTCTTCTCATATTCCTCTCAAAGTATTCTCCTTTCTCCCTCTTTATTTTCTATCAATATTTTATAAATTTTACTAATTATTCTTTTTAAGTTTTCATTTTCCTCCACTTCTCATCCTTTCTGTATTAATAGTTCAAATTCTGTGCACTTTTTCTTTTTACATTCCTTCTTCTCCAGTTTCTAATCCATTGTTCTAACTGCATACAATGGAACCATGAAATTTTTATCCCCATAAGTTTTTCCTTTATATTCTCTGCCTCTAACCTTAAATTCACCCAATTTTCTATTTTATGTATTTTCCTCTTTTAAAATTCCTTATCTAACAGTCTTCTCAGGTTCTTTGGAAATGTCGTTTTAATTATTACTGGTATTATTATTGAATCTTCAGTCATTAGCTCTTTTTAATATTTTCTCCATATTTCTAATATGTTTTTCCTAAATGGGTTTCCAATTATCTTAATTTCTTTCTTAGTTAATTTCCCTAAAAAAAGTCCATATTCTCATATCTACTTCATCTGTATCTAACTCTAACCATTCTAAATCTCCCACACCTAACATATCTTATATTGGCCTCATAATATCCTCTTATATTGGGAAGGCCCACCCTCCCTCTTTTCATGATTTATACCAAAATTGTTTATTTAGTCTGGTTCTTTCCCCTCCATTGCAATATTTATTCAATATTTGTTGCCATTTATTCAATTCGGTTTCCGAAACTTTTAATGGTAGCATTTTAAATAAAAATAATAATTTTGTAACATTTTCATCTTAATTAATGTTATTCTTCCAAACCACAATAACGGAATATTATTATATTCTACTATTTTGTCTTCACTTCTTTCCTTAATAGGCCAAATTATTTTCTTCCATTTCCTTTAAATCTTTCATTATATTTATTCCTAAATATTTTATACTACCTTTTAGTCATATGTCTAAACCTCTTTGTCTTACAAATTCACATTCCTCTTCTTTTGCGTAATTAAACAACATCATTTCTGATTTTTTCCAATTAATTAGCAACCCTGTCATCTCACCAAATACATTTAAATGTTTTTTTTATTTTTCCCAATCTATCAATTAAATCTTTAATAGTTAACATTGTGTCATCAGCAAATAAGCTAATTTTATGTTTTGTTTTCAGTCCTAATCCTTCTAAGCAATTATCTTTTCTTATAACATTCACTAGTATCTCTATCACCACTGCAAATAATATTGGTGATAATGGACATCCTTATCTAGTACCTCTTGTCACCCCTATTTCATTTGTTACCCCATCATTTACCATTACTATTACTGAATTATTGGAATATAGTTGATCTATTAATCACCTTACTTTATCCCCCACCCCAAATCTTGTCAGAATTATTTTTAATATTGGCCATTCCACACAATCAAATGTTTTAAATATACCCAATGCCATGATCCCTGTTCTTATTCTCTCCCATGTATTTTATCCAGTACTCTTCTTACTAGGCTTGATATTTGTCTTCTTTTCACAAATCCACATTGATCCTTTCCTATATATGTATACATACATTTATTCATTCTATTTGCCATAATAGCTGATAATACCATGGTTTATAAATGATATTGGTCTATATGATCTTGGATCAGTTAAATCTTTATCTACCTTTGGTAATGAAATTACCAATGATTGGCACCATGATATTGGTATCTTCTCCCCATTTATTATACCATTATATAATTTTAGCAATTTTGGGATTATCATCTTTTCAAAAATTGTATAATATTGTGGTCCCAATCTATCAATTCCTGGAGCTTTCCCATTTTTCAGGTTTTTAATTAACTCATCTATCTGTACCTTCTTAATAGGTTGTTCCAGTAATTCTTTATCTTCTTCCTTTATTTTTATTTCCCAATATTCTTCCACATACTTCTCTATTTTTCCACAGAATTATCACCTGCTTGGTATAATTCCTTATAAATTCTTAAAGATTTTTAATTTTTCCTTCCTCATTCTATATATTTTACCAATTTGTATCTAACCATATTTGTCATATTTTCCATTTTCTTCTTTTGTTTGGATCTAGCCTGTATTTTTGAGTTTTTATTACTATATTCAAAAAATTATGTTCTTAAATAAATCAAATTTTCTTGTACTTTAGCTATCTCAATTTTATCCAATTCTTCTCTTTTTGCCCTCAATTCTACATATGTCTGTTTAGCTTTATTTACTATATATTTATTTTTCAATACCTCTATATCTGCTTCTAATTTCTTCTTCCTTTCTTCTTGTATTTTTAAAAGACTGTATGTTTTCTTCAAACGTATTCCTCTTATATCTGCCTTCATAGTATTCCATAATAACTCTTTTGATACTTTATCACTTATTTCCCATGTTTCTTGCCATTCCTTTCCATTTTTTTGGTACAATTTCTTTGTAATTCAATATCTTAGTATTTAACCTCCATCATTTTACTTGTTCATAATCCTTCTTCTACATTCACAAAGGTATGGTTTGATACCCTTATATCCCTATTTCAGTATTCAAGATTTTGTTTAAAATATTTTTTGAAGGCTGACTATACTGTATTCTGTGGAAGGCTGACTATACTGTATTCTGCAGCTTAAAATGAGTGATCTTAGCATCAGCTGAATTTACTCTGCTGGAAACTTCAGTCTAAATCCATTGTAAAAAAGATATATTTATCAAAAATATGGTATGGAAATGAAGTGCCAGAATCAACAGCTGCCTCTTTTGTTATATGTTTTTTTCTTTCTGCTGGAAAATAAAAGGGAAACAGCTGGTTTGATTGGCATCTTTTCTTCCTGTTAAGTCTCCATCATGCCTTCATTCAGTAACTTGTCAACAAAACAATCCAGCAAGAATTCACAGTGATTTAGAACACTGCTGAAAACTCAAATAACATACAGATTCTGGGTAAAATTCAAAACACTAAAAGACAATGTAATTTCCAGAGAGAAGGTATTCCACATTAAAAACAACAATATTGGGCTAAAATTTGCTTAAACTAATAGCTGATCACCAAGCTGCATTTCTATTATTTATTTCTCATTAAAATGTGACTGCAGGCACCAAAGCTTACTCCTCAGCATTCCTTTTCCCCAGGGCAGACCCTGTAAATATTGACCTTGATACATCTCAGTTACAATCCAAGCTCTAACAACTGAATGGCTGAGAGGTGTTGAATGAGCAATACATCTGTTTTTGTTTCTCATCTGTAAAACTGGAATAACATTCAGAGGAGGCTGGCCCCATTTGGGGCTGATGGGGCAGAAATTGAAGCCACCAGAGGCATAGTGATATTTTGATTTCTCAGCAGCATGGGAAGGAGAAAGTGGGGCACATGAACATTAAGATCAGGAGTGTCAAACAGTGTGTGTGGGGGAATTCACCATAGACATATAAAATGAGGATGACGGTGATAACCACTGCAACACATGCAAAATGGAACACAGAGAGAGCTGAGTGTATAAGGAAGGAATAACAGCAACAGCAGAAACAGTAGCAGCAGCAATACAGTAATGATCTCAGACCCAACCAGAAAAGCAGTGTTTGGAACACAGCAGCATGTTCTGAGAGCCTCCATAATCCACTCTTTTGCATATCTGCCACAAAGCATCCCCCAAGCCATCCTTCTTCTTGTCTACTCAGAAGTAATGGTAAGATACAATATTCAGTTTAGGTACATCAGGGGTCGGCAACCTATGGCCCGCAGGCCGCACCTGGCCCACTGACCCCCACCGACCAGCCCTTGCCAACACCCTCTGCCACTGCCACTGCCGCTGCCGCACCGCTGTGCGCGTCGCGACCTCCATTTTGTTTGCCAAAATGGCAGCCGCGACTCATTTGCGCATGCTCAGTACTCCTGTGCATGCGCAAATGAGTTGCAGCCTCCATTTTGTTTGCCAAAATGGTGGCCACGGCGCATGTGGCAGTGGCAGGGGCAGCGCACATGTGTGCGAGCATGCACGCTGCCATTTCCCTTTCCTCTGCCCCAGTGGAAGATCTGGGGACCAGCAACCGGCTCCAGGTACGTTAACATTGCTGACCCCTGAGGTATATCATTGGAGTTTATTCCATGGCTTTAAAAACCGTCTTACCTCTCCTGACTTAAATTTTAATTCGTCTGGCATCCTGATACTATTGTAGTGATTTTGCTGCTGAACCACTACCCAGGTCCATCCCTGGTTCATCCCCACTCTCAGGAATGCTCTGGAGGCCATTTTCTTAAGCCAGAAAACTCCTGGTTTCGAAAAGAGGTGCTCTGAGTGCCCCTGAGGTGAGGATGGACTTGGCATGGGCCTGAGCAGTGGATTCAGCAGCAAAATTGCTGCAATAGTATCAGGATGCCAGCCGAATTAAAATTTAAGTCAGGAGAATTAAGATGATTTAAAAAGTCATGTGATAAACTCCATTATTGCACTGCACTCTTAAAACACTACTAATCCACTTAAATGCTCTGACTGCCTCCTGTTTCATTTTGGGGTTTGTAGTTCCATGAGGCCTAAGAGCTCCCTGGCTGAATATTCTAAATGCTCCTCCCTAAACTACAAGTCCCAGAATGCAACAGGAGGCAGCCAGAGCAGTTAAAGTATTAGCAGCATTTTAAGATTGTAGTGCAATAATCTCCTACATCTAGAGATATAGCCATGTTAGTCTGTAGAATTAATTTATAGAGAAACTTGGTAGCACCTTTTTAACTGAAAAAACTACATGTGGGGAGCCCTTTGCAAAACTATGTATCACGTAGAGCTCA
>JAIPUX010001232.1:38055035-38065616 GCA_020142125.1 Phrynosoma platyrhinos
GTCCAGGTGTCTTATCTGTTGACCTTGAGTGCTGGGCTCTGCTAGCTGGGAATGTTTTGAGAAAGAAGGGACGGGTGAAAGCGCGGGCTTTTGCACATTTTTTTACTGGCTGCTGGGAGGGGGAATTTTTCAGTCTCAGCTAAAACGTCTGATGGATATGTCTGACCTGTGGATCTACCAATAAAGTTCTGTTGATTCTTCAATCAAACTGACTGGTTGGTTGTCTAAAGGTGCTGCTGTCTGTTGCATGACAGAACCCAAAGTAATAAACTAAAATAACATGGAAGGAAACTTTGAATAAATATTAGGAAGAATGTCATAATATTAGGAGGAACATCAAGTGGTGAATGGAATGCCACTGAAATGGGTTCTCCTTCACTGGAGTTTTTTTTTTTTTTTTTTTTAAAAACAGAGATTGGTTGGACATCTCTCAATTATATTTTAGCTGCAGACTTCCTGCACTGACAGGAGAATAGTAGATTCTGGGGTTATTTTTCAACTCTGCATGTCTTTGGTTAGTAGTGTACCTACATTACTGAAATCTGTTCCTTCCGCATTACATTTAAGTTCATTTCTGACACACAGTTTTGTTGAGATCTGGCTAAAGAAGCTCAGAGTTACTTTTACCAACATGCACATATTCACTGAACAATTTTCAGGCCTCTTTTGCTTTATGCAATAAACTCTAAATTTGCAGAAATGTTTAGTGCAGATTGCAGTCATCCCCTATTTATACCATACCCTTTTACAGTTTATTGGCTTTATTAACTAGATTTGCCTTTTCTGCATCTTCCTATAATGTAGAGAACCATGTTCCTCTTGCTCTCTCTCTCATAGTTTTCTGGCCCTAATGAACATAATTTGATATACAAATAACCCCAATTTGTGATAAAATTTGATGACAGCCATCTCAATAGCCATGTGTGAATTATGAAGCTCACATTGCCAAAAAGGAGCTTTCTTTTTCATAAGGTCACAAAAAAGAAACAGAATAGAAATCATAAATGGGAAACATAGGAACAACGTTTTTGTAGGAACAGTTCTCAAAGTAGGCTAGATATGCATTTACCTCTGCCTTCCCAACCTGGCACCTCCAGATGTGTTAAACTTGGCAATCATTCCCAGCCACCATAGCTAGTGGTTGTGTTGCTTGGTAATAATAATAATAATAATAATAATAATAATAATAATAATAATAATAATAATTTATACCCCACCTCTTTGTTAAAAACAATCAGGGTGGCTTACAACAATTAAAATACATCAAATTGCAAGCTAAAAACCCCAAAACCCACCCTTCCTATTAAAAAAGTATTAAACTAACATCAATAAAATCTACAAAAATCTTAAAAATCACATAGGGTATATTAAACCAAGTAGCAGACAAGCCAAGAGCTCAGAGAAGACAAGAGGTGCAATTCCTGAGGCCGGAATCCAATCAGGAAAGGCCTGCTGAAAGAGATCCGTCTTTACCGCCTTTTTAAATCTACTCAGGCTTGTAATCTGATGGATCTCGTCTGGCAGGTCGTTCCATAATCTGAGGGCGATTACTGAAAATGCCCTCTGGGAGATTGCAGACAGCCTAGATTTCTGTGGCTGAAGCAAATTCCTCCCAGGGGACCGGAGTGTGCGGGGAGGATTATATGGGAGGAGGTGGTTCCGAAGATGTTGGGCCCAAGCCATATAGGACTTTAAAGGTAATAACCAACACCTTATACTGGGCCCGGAAACTGATAGGTAGCCAGTGAAGAGATTTTAACACTGGGGTTATGTGGTCTCTGCGAGATGTCCCGTGATCACTCTGGCTGCCATACTTTGTACTATCTGAAGTTTCCGGACCAAGAATGAGGGTAGTCCCATATAGAGCACATTACAGAAATCCAGACGGGAGGTTGCCAGTGAGTGCACAACAGTCTCAAGGTCCCTTACTTCCAGAAAAGGGTGCAGCTGGTGTATCAGCCGAAGCTGATAACAGGCGCTTCTGATCGTCACATTTACCTGATTTATCATCAGGAGCAATGAATCAAGAAGCACCCCCAGACTTCGAACACAGTCTTTTACGGAGAGTGTGACCCCGTCCAAGACCGGAGGTTGCAACCCAATTCTTGGTTTCGGGGCAGCTACTGTGAGCACCTCCATTTTATCTGGATTCACCCTCAATCTGTTTTTCCTCATCCAGCCCATTACTGCCTTAAGACATTCATTGAGAGGGGAGACACCATCAGGATTCAAGGCCGACAATCAAGACATGGAGAAATAGATCTGGGTGTCATCAGCATACTGATAACACCCAGCTCCATAACTTTGAATGATCTCACCCAGTGGCTTCATATAGATATTAAACAGCGTTGGGGACAGAATGGTGCCTTGAGGGACACCACAAGTGAGCTCCTTTTTACTGGAGTGACTGTCCCTGAGCACCACCCTCTGGGACTTGCCCGAGAGGAAGGAGTGAAACCACTGCAATGCAGTGCCTCCAGTTCCTAACCCAGTCAGGCGATCCAGGAGGATGCCATGATCTATCGTATGAAAAGCCGCTGAGAGGTCTAGAAACACCAACAGGGTCACACTACCCCTGTCGATGCTCAGACGCAGGTTGTTGGTCAAGGCAACCATGGCAGTCTCAACTCCAAATCCTGTCCTAAAACCAGTTTGAAAGGATGGGAGTGGTTTTTGAATACATCTGAGAGCATCAGTTTGTGGAAAATTGTTCTAGTTGATGTTGCCATGCATAAATTATGTTCATTATCTGTAGCATATACAGTGTATTATGCATTCTGCCTAGTACACGGTGGAAGTGCATCATGGCAGCTTTACCAATTTCTTTCCATAGATATAATTTGAGAACCTAGTGGGCTGAATCCTGGAAAGATTGACTATTGGTCACTTTCTACAGTTCATTTCTGCATCTGAGTGCAGATACTAAAATCACTCTTGTAACAATGTTGTAGATTTTTTGTAGCAAAATGTTTAGGGAATACTCGTGCTGTTCAAAATGTGGGCATGGTTTGACAAGTGGCAATATGAATGTGTATATCCCCTTTATTGCTGACAAAAGAGCCTTATTTTGCTACCTGTTTTAAATAAGCACACAAAAAGGGAAGTGTGTTTACTCTGTTCCCTTCACCATCACCCTCCATATTTTAATAGTCTGAAGAAGATAGTCTTTTCTAGCCATGTAGGCACCCCATCCAGGGGCATCACTAGAGGGTGCGAGGGGTACAGGCCACACCAGGTGATATTCTAAGAAGGAGTGACATCACTACTCCCCAAACATCTACCTTTTGGTAGAAACAGGCTGTGGCATTTGCCTGTGTTCTCATAAAACACTGAAGAGATGGTGTGAGTGGGGAGAGGGTCAATGAGAAGAGGAAGGAGAGGCTCCAGGTTGTTTCAAAAAATTAAAAATGATAAATTAATGTTTTTTAAAAAATTAATTTTTAAAATGTATTTTTAATTCTTTTAACATTTTCTTTAAATTCATTATATCTTACAAAATATTCACTTTAACCACATGAAACAATGTACAGGCATTTAGGCTGTTTTAAACAAAAAACATTATGAAGGATTCTGTATGGTGTGGTATGGGAGGAGGTCAATGGGAGGTGAGACCCTGAGTTACTACACTGAGGGCCTCGGCAGACGACTAATTGAGTCGTCTTCCGGGCCCGGAAGAGGAGGGGCAGCCGCACGTTCGGCGCCCCTTCCTCTCCCTGAGGTCGCCCTCGGAGTCGCCGGCCCTCCGCACGGCCGGCGCTCTGGGGATGACCTCACGCCGCGGCGACCACATGCGCCGTGGCGGAAAAGACAGCGAAAGTGCGCCCGCCGCTTTTAGTGCGCACTTTCGCTGTCTTGAGGAAGGAGCGCTGATTTAGCGCTCCTTCCAGGGACGCCGCCGGTGCGCCGAGGTGCGGAGGCTGCGGCCCCGCGGCGTGCCGGCCCAGGGCATCCTGGACGCCCTCGTCTGCTTCCCCCCTGAGAGAAGCCAAGCCTAGTGATGCTACTGCTTCATGTAATTGAAGAAATCAGGTTTCCTAGTTTTGGGGAGACCTCAATGTATAATAGATACTTTCCTGTTAAGCAGAGTTTCGAACTCTTTACAAGTAAAGTAGCTATAACTAGTTATTTTGGAGGTAATGAAGGTGTTACACAGTTACATTCCAAAAGTAGGGTGAAAGTCAATCGGGATGAAATTTGCTTAACTGATAAATACCATTTTCTAGTTACTTTCAAAAGTTACTTTATAATGTTATTTTACTCATTTTGTAGTGGCATTTTCATACATTTTTTTTCTTTTTTTCTTTCAAATTTTTTTTCTTTCAAAAAACAATTCACAGTTCTTATTTCTTTTATTTTTTTTAAATAATGGAACATAAGAAAACAGTAAGAGGTAGCATGGGTTTTTATAACAGAGTTCATAACAGGTAACAGCAATGGGTTAGTTTTTGAAGACAGTGACAAATCAGGAGAAAACTACTTTTAAAAAGTAACTTTCCAAACTTTGGTCTTAGGGGTTTCACTCTTCTATGTGGAAAGCAATGAGAGAAGAGGCAAGGCTGGCATACTCTGCTTCTTGCAAGTTTACTTAAACTGCATGAAACAAAGGTTAAATATTACTAAGGCAAAGGATAAAGCTGGTTTTTTTTTTTTAGTGGCCTTTGTGTATGAGTTGCATGATGGGGCAACATTAGTGCTGACCAGTGGCTTTCAAGTCATGGGTGTGGTAAATCTGCTCTGGGTATTCTGGGCTTTAAAGGAGATTTCCAGAGTCCTGAATCTTTTAAAGTCTGGAATACAGTTCCCTCAAGTAGATTCACCAGCAAACCCACCAACAGCCACTGAGAAACAATTATACCAAGGATCTGTGTGGCAGGCACTATGGGCCTAGCTCCGCTTTCACTGTAAACATGTAAGGTGTTTGTGAGTGCCACAGTACCCACACTGAGTCTCCATATTGAACCCACATTGCCTCATCATCTGAGTTATTCACGAAGATGGCTTCTCCCCCAACTATTCTGGATGCAATCAATATCCAAGAGAGAAACAAGAGAAACAGATTTCCAGAGAAGCCTGGGTTTATTAAAGGCAAATATATTTCAGAAATATGATTTCCTTCTTCAGGGATAATCTAAATAAGCATGCTTCTTGACTCTAGGGCATACCTGAATTAAATTCATTTCTCTCTTGTTTTTTTCCTATTGCATATAGCCTGCTTATTTGCTTTTCCGCATCCCATATTTCACACTCCATCACGGATGGCTCAAGATATTATCATCATTTCAGCATGGCTGATCCTTTTTGGAAATCTTGGCAGTTAGGTGGGTTGTTTTCATAAGCAGTGGCAAACACAAGTAAAGGAGGATTGTTTGAGTAAACTTTCTATCTTTGAAGAATATCCAAACATGTAGCAGCAAGTACTCTACCAAATATTTGTCTGTGAAATCAAAATGGCCCTGCAGATTCTTTGAAAACATATATTCCCACTAGGATATCTTATTGTTAGCTTACTATTCCTGATGTAGACTCAGAATAAATTCTGTTATCTCCTAGTTGTCAGGTTTATCGCCTTCTCTATTGTGTAGCCAGCAATACTGAATCACTAGTAATTCTTTATGTTGTATGAAGAAAAGACTTGATCACTAGCTATATCAATTTAGGGTTGCTATTTATTGTTATTGCTTGGTCTGAAACAAATGACCTCTATGACATACTGTAATTCATATTATCTTCCAGTAATTCATAATATGAAAGATTTGACTTTGTGGCTGTACCTGTGCAATCTTGCTTCCTTTTATGCAGTTTGTCATGCATCGGTCATGTGCAGAGTATTTTACTGCAGGTGCAGTGGGTGTCTTCCATTTCAATGAGGTGGTTAATAATCTGCTTCTGATTTTAGTCTGAATTTTAAAGGAAATACTCAAGGGTCAGAGCCTATCTTCCACATAGGTTCAGTACCTTGGGTAACTCCTTTAAATTTTAGATTAAAAACTAGATTCAGAAGCCAGCAGCCATCCTGTTGTTACTGCAGGTGAAAATTTCATTCATTCTCACTATTGCTTTTTGTTTGAGTTTTCCACCAATCCATAACTATGTTAATATGAAAAATCTTGGACTGTATTATCAGAAATACAGTTTCTCAGGCTGCATCCACACTACAGAAATAATCCAGTTTGACATCACTTTTACTGCCATAGCTCAGTGTTTGGAATGCTAGCAACTGTAGCTTGTTGTACCACCAGAGCTCTCTGACAGCGAAAGCTAAATATTTCACAAAACTAGAATTCCCAGAATTCTATTGAGCCATGGCAGTTAAAGTGGTGTCAAACTGGATTATTTCTGCAGGGCAGATACAGCCTTAGAGAACAAGTTAGTACATACCTCTTTTAACATGCATTGGCTAGGACATGAATGAAGTGCAAAATGAAAGAACACTAAAAGAGCAACAAAATTGGCAAACATTTCTTTTAAGAGAAATGCCATGATGAAGATGTTAAAAAAAGAAGGCTATTGGATTTTGTATCAGTTTTCAAATATTTAAAGGGATAGGAAACAAACAAACCCCTTCTATGCTATTGGAGAGAAGAGAGGAAAGATTTTAAAATATTAAGCCACAGGAAAGTCTATTGGTACCTCCATCACTGTATGAAACTTCTCTGATGGCTTCATGGGAGAAGCCCCAGTTTAGAGCTTATGGACTGAAGCAGCAACAACATGTGCTGAAGCTGAGATTTGATTTACTGAGCTAGGTGGGGCTTTTTATATTCAGGCCCAAAGCAATCTTCCACACCAAAAGAAATGAGCAAAACATGGGCAAGTTTCTTTTGTGGACTACAACTTCCATAATGCATGCTGAACTGGTCTGGCCATTCCATGACTTGTAGTCCACAAAAGAAACATTTCCAAGCTTTGACAAAAATATGTAAAATCAGGTTTCTGAGACTGACACTCAACCCTAATGATGTGGCTAGATGAGGAAACACTACACTGCTTCTGAGTCATGGCAAGTTCAGGCTCAGCATTAAGAAATCATGTAGTGAGGCAACCATGAACTGGCTCCTGCATTAGACAATTCTTGCTGTTAGCCTTACCTTTTTGTTTTAGGAGCAGGTCCAAATAGAATAACTAAGGGCCTCGGCAGACGACTAATTGGGTCGTCTTGGAGGCCCTGAAGAGGAGGGGCAGCTGCACGAGCGGCGCCCCTTCCTCTTCCTGAGGTCGCCCTGGAAGCTGCCGGCCCTCCGCACGGCCGGCGCTTCCAAGGCAACCTCCCTCCGCAGCGACTGGACGCGCTGCCGAGGATAAGTCAGGGAAAGTGCGCCCTACGCTTTTAGGGCGCACTTTCCCTGACTTATGAAAGGAGCGCCAATTTGGCGCTCCTTTCAGGGATGCTGTCGGAATGCTGCGGTGGGGCTGCCATGGCCCCGCGGCACTCCGGACCAGGGCGTCCTGGACGCCCTGGTCTGCATCCCCTGTAAAACACAAAGTTTGCTTGCTGTCTTGGGGAAAAGTTCACCTGTGATGAGCTTCTAGACACAAAGCAGGTGGGTGAAGCCTGTTCAAACAATGGACAGGACAGATTGATTGTCTTGACTGAAATTTGTTTACCGGCCAAAAAGAACTGCATACTTTGGGTAAACAAAATGGCATACAGTAATTGTGTGTTATGAAACACTGCCTTGGGGGCTTCTCAAGCCCACTAGTCCTTTGGTGATGACAGCTGATAGAAGCCAGAACAGAAGCTTCTTCCTTTTAGCAAATGGGACTGCCCAAAGTCTCTCTCACTGCATTCATAAAGCAGGTTGACAGCTCCATTAAACAGAGGATGCAGCATCCCTCCCACCCCTATACATTTTTAATGCTAATGCATACAGATTTTCCTTCAGTAAATGTTTCTTTTTTATTATCATCAGTGCTCAGATTAAAATTTTAGCAACTTTCTTTAAAACTTCAGAACAAAAGTGTTTGTAACACATTTACATCCTGGGTTAAGAGGGAAAAAATGTTCATGAATATTGCTTCTGGAAGTCATCTTGTAGGCTGTGTTCTGCTGCTCTGTCTTTACTCCTCGGGACTGAAACACCTATATGTTCCAGAGGGCTAGGTCTGTCGTACTATGTATTTCATAAATGAAAAAAGCAGTTCTCATGAGTATATAGAAAACTGTTATTTTCACAATCACGCTCACTGCCTACATATGTGTTCTCCTTAGTAGTACCCATAATTTAGTTTAAGGTTTTTCTACACTTATTTTAGGCTACTTTCATTAACTCTGCAACTATCCTGCCCTGCCCTGCCCTGCCTCAAGCAAGTAATGGATAAATAATTACACACTGCCATTGGGGACAACAGGGGCTTGCTGTCTGCAGATGTTTGAATCCATGAATGGCAAGTCCATGGATACTGAGAGCTGACTATACTGCAATTTCCTCACACTCAGACTTCCTGGACAAAAGAAAAGCAAAACTTTCAGTGTAACACTAGTTCCAACCTGCTCGTTGACTTTTTTATAGAACTATTCACATGGCTCATTCACTTGCTTTAAATATAAGAATGCAGGTGGCTAACTATTTCTTTCAAATGGACAATGCATCAAATGCCACATATGTGAAGTCGTAGGCTTTCATGGCCGGCATCCATAGTTTTTTTGTGGGTTTTTTCGGGCTGTGTGGCCATGTTCTAGAAGAGTTTCTTTCTGACGTTTCGCCAGCATCTGTGGCTAGCATCTTCAGAGAGCATCTGTGGCTAGCATCTTCAAATGCCACATACTTTGGAAGCCACCAGTATAGACTCTGGACTCTAAGAGGCAACCTTTTTTGGTAAAAATAAAAAATGGTTCACTACTGTCAAATTTTCACATTTTTTGAACCTTTTGATTAACATTTTAATCAAAAACACTGGACTCCACCCCCCATAATCCCAACAATGCAAACAACAGAAACAACAAAGCATGAATGAAAAAGTCCTGAAAATAATTGAGAAACATGGAAAACCTCTTGTAATCTCACCTAGTCTTCTGTGATGCAAAAGGACTCACACATTGATCCCTAGCTAAGCGACAAACTTGTCCATTTCAATCCTGGAGCCTGGTGAGTCCTTTTGCATCACAGAAGTACTTCACTGAGGCCCCTCACCAGTGTTTGGGGAGTCTCTTTTCCTTTGTGAAGGGAAGGGAATGATGGCAGTTTTGTTTTTCTGTTAATTTTCTGTGGTGCAGTTTTTCATGATTATAACTGATAAGTGAAGATTGTTGGATCATCAAAAAAAGACATAAGAGGAGCACATGTGACACTTGCACTGCCTATATGTCAGCATATTAAGTAGCCTGAAATATTTATCAAATTGCCTGTGAACTATCATACAATCTCATAACCTGTGTACTGTGTTGTAGAACAGAGAACAATAAACATTATGAAGGTTTCTGTTATGTTTATGAATGAAATAGGTGTTATATATTATTCTAGCCCATTTTATTAGATTAATGTTATGAATGAAATAGAGTTTTTAAAATTCAGAAATCAAAATGTGCATGTATGTATGTGCTCCTGCTTGAGCTTGAATAAAATGTTCATACACATTGTATACACATATTTTTTTTTAAAAAAAACAACAGCAACAACACCATACATATGAAGAATACTGAAAATAAGACTGCACAGACAAAGTAGAAAACTAAGTGTAGAAAGTAGCTAGCATAGAAAGGCCCAAGGACAAATTATAGGAATATGATGCCCTAGAGCCATAGAAACTGAAAGACTCCTAACATCACTGTATAATATGTGATGTTTGATGGAGCACTATTAAATATTATGGGAGGCAAGGGTTCTCATCAATAGATGTGTTAACCTGGCTCTTGAGCTATATGAGGGTGCAATGTAGATAATACCTTGAGAGCTTTTTCCTTCATTGTGAACAATTATGTAGTATCCAACTAGGTGTTGGGGGTTTCTGAGGAAGCCCAATATCACACAATAAAGTTAAAATAGAGACTCAGGGGAACCATTTTCTGCCTGATGTTGAAAAGAATTTCAATGGTGTTAGCAAAAACAACAAGAGTGATTACTCCTTTGATAGGCTGAGCTTGGGCTTTTTATTCCATTCACTAGCCAAGCTGGAGCAATTAACTCATGGGTTTAGAAAGGCCTTTGGGAGGTGGGTGCGGGAAACTACATACATTACATAAGGGCAACCAGAAATTATATATGTATAAAGATAATCTGTCTCTTTTGATGGGTCTGCAGGAGTATATGCTGCAGCTCAAATGACATTTAACCCACAGTGGGCACCAATTTAACCTTCACATTTCATATTCTGTTTTTGGATTGGATGGTCAAAATGGACTGGTGATAAGTCTCTGGACAGGTTTGCTCTTCTTGCTTTTTGAGAGCATGTATCAAACATTAGAATTAGAATTGTCTAAGCCATTGTATTTCCCATCACCATGTACGAATGTGAGAGCTGAATAATGAAGAAAGTGGATGAGAAGAAAATCAACTCATTTGAGATGTGGTGTTGGAGAAGATGTGGTGTTGGAGAAGAGGGTGCTGCTCGGGGACTGTAGTTCCAGCAAAAGGGAACTCACTT
>JAIPUX010001232.1:38075148-38090898 GCA_020142125.1 Phrynosoma platyrhinos
GCGTGGGGATGCCTTGGTCCCGCGGCGCAGCTTCCTGGGGCGGCCCATAGCTGCTCGTCTGCTTCCCCCCAGAGAGAGAGAGATCCCAAGCTCTTTCCATCACTCTTAATATAATAATAATAATAATAATAATAATAATAATAATAATAATAGTAATTTAATTTAGGCAGAAATCTATAGAGTTTGGAGTTCTTATAACTCCCCACCCAAAGCAAACAAAAATTTATTCCCCCATCCAGGAGACACAGGTTTGAGCCTAAATTTAATGTGATGTTAAATCCAATGTCAGGATTTTCAGCTGCCCCTGCAAGCTGCAGAGTTTGGATTTTGTTGATTTTGCCAAGTGGTTATTAAAGAATGGAATCTAATGAAATCTCCATCCTCATTGACACATTAATCCAGGAAATGGCAATTGCACCCTAAATCTAAAGTGACATCCATGGTGCCAACATTTCCATTCTTTCTGTAGTCCTCTTGGGTGGTGGAAACCTGCTCCAGGGAGAATCCTAGCCCTTCAAATCAGGATCTTTGGGCTTTAGGGTGGGGGGGGGGAAGAGAAGGAGTGAGTATTATTCCTCTCCAGTGCAATGAATGCATAGGATGCTGGCACAGATTAGCTCATACTAGAATATACCAAGACAGAATTCTTTAGGTAGTCCAGATATAATCTCATGAGTTCCATTGTAGGTGCTCAGCTAAACAATGAGGCTCTATGGAAGTGAATGAGTACCTAAGAATCAATACAGCAACCTCTCCATCCTCGAGGCAAGGAAGAGGAGGGGCAGCCGCACGATCGGCACCCCTTCCTCCTCCCGAGGTTGCCCTCAGAGCAGCTGGCCCTCTGCACGGCCGGCGCTCCGAGGGCAACCTCCTGCCGCAGCGTCCGCACACGCTGTGGCGGATAAGTCAGTGAAAGTGCGCCCTACGCTTTTAGGGCGCACTTTCACTGACTTCTGAAAGGAGCGCTGAATAGTGCTTGGATAGGAGAGCAAATGGGCCTCCAATATACATCTCCACAACCTTGAATTCTATCATTTTTTTAAAAAAGGTGAAATAAATTTAATAATAACTGGAAGCAACAAATTGGTGGCCACAACAGGGGGGATTCTGTGCAGCAATATATGAACAGTAAACATCTTTGACACAGCAGGGTAAACTTGGCTGGATACCTAAACAGAAATTTGAATAATACACTTCTATGATGACTTTCCACTTGTCAAAAGGATTCCAGTAGAAGTATTGTTTTACAGGTAATTCTGTATAGATGGCATCCTCCATCAGTACAATGCTTAACTGTGGTTAAATTTTACCTTAAAGGGAAGTGTGAGACAGATTAAATTTTGCTATTGTAATTTTCTACAGCAGCCAGCCAACCTCTCTCTCTTTTTTCCCCTCTTCTCCTCTCTCCTTCCCTTTGCCCCTTCCTCTCCCCCCTGCAGTACTGATTATACCAGAACCAGCTCATTTTAAAAGATCTGATGAAATCACAGTTTGAAGTGGTATGGCTCCAGGGGAACTTGAAGGGGACTAGACCAGATTTTGTTAGGTGAATTGCTTATTTTTCACAGTAGTTTAAGGAACTGAGAGGAGAGAAACAATGATTCATAGTGGCAAAAGACCTTTAGATACTGTGGGGTGGGAGTGGGGATCAACATTTTATCATAAGAGAAGGTCAAGTTGAGAAATCATCTGAAAGCTCTATTCATATAATAAAGTATTTTCTCTTAGGAAGCTGTGCTTAAAAAAGCAAATAAAATGGATAGGACCATTTCAGTTTTTTTTTTCAAGAAAGATTATTCTGTGCTTAACAGTATCAGATGTAGAATAGTGAGAGAGAAGAAAAGTGGTGCCTTCCCTAGATCAGGCAGGTTGTTCAACTACAACTCCCATCATTTCTTACTACTGTCTATGCTGGGTAATGCTGAAAGGTGCTGCAGCCCAAGAATATCAGGAGGGCCACACATCTTCCACCATTGAATTAAACAATATGCATGTGGTCCATACATGACGTATGGGTATTGTTATGCATTGTCAAGAGTAGTTAGGATGTGAGCAGAAATTATCATAAGGGACAGGGTCAGGGGGTCAAAACATGAAGCAAGATTCTGATCCAAGAGCAGGAGAAACATTAATCATGCAAGCAGTCAGGCAAGCACAGAAGGCCAGAAATAGGACTCCACAGCTGGTGCTTGGTTAAAAGACAATAGGTGATGAAAGTCCCAATATCAGTGAGGTGGTGATTCTACTGTAGGCTGTAATCTAAATTTTAAAAATGATACCCATGTTACTGATCCCTGTCCCCCAAATACTCTCAACACTCAGATAGTGCCTTTAAAGTTTACACTAGAACCCTGAGTGGATATACCATTCTGCTGACTTGGGATCTACCAGCTTCCACTGCTAAAGAATAAGACCAGGGTATTTGGAAAAAAAGTTGCAAATCAGATAGGATTGAGCAGCCGTAACCCTGCTTTTAAATTAGAGACAACTGAAGAAATGATAATGTTCAACCACGTTCAGGTGTTTGGTGATATAGCTGAAACAGTCATGCAATGATAATAACATCACCTCTTCCATGTACAGAGGAGCCTTGATTCTTTTGACTGTTAGGGGCTATGCAGACTGGCCCAAAGAGTCAGACTGGGGGTGGAGTTGGGGCAGGGCAGCCACATGCCGGCTGTCCCAACCCCAGCCTGACGCTGTCCTGACACTGTGTGCCCTTATGCATGGTGCGTGGCGTCAGGACGCCCTCCCAGCACAGCCTTTTGCCCCCCTAAAAGCAGTGGCATTTTGCCACTCTTTTAGGGGTGGCAAAAGGAAGGATTGGGGTGGCAGCGTGCAGTTGCCACTGCCCCAATCCGTGGCTAGTGGGGCAGCCCAGAGCTGCCTGTCGGCATAGCCCCTTACTTTTCATGTTATGGGAATGACAACAGAGGAAGAGTGGGAGTTGCAATTTTGTCTATGTACTTAATGTAGGAAATAATAGCTGAATAGTGCAAGGGTTTGAAAATAGCAATTAAAGGTGTATTCTTTGAATGAGAGTTTGAGTTTAATTTGATACCAGTATCATTTTCTGTGGCTGTACACACTTATTACTTTTGCCCTTGTTTTAAATCAAGTGACTTGATCAGATTCATGAGGAATTCAGGCCATCTGAATTCAATCAGAAGAATGTCAACAATCCCACACTAATTCTAAACAGTATTCATTCATTCCATATCCTTGCAAGAAGATGGAATGGGATGTAAGTACCCACTTACAGTTCCTTTCCCACACCCTATTCCAAACAAGTAACACCTTTTGCTTTAGTATAAGGAGAAGATGCTGCAAATAGGGGAAAATACTTTTAGGATGACCGCACATCCCAGACACTCACGATACAATATGATTAATTAATTGATTTTCTTCTAGAGCAGCAAAATACCTTGGCCTGATCCTGAAGCATTATAAAATCCTCCACATCAAGTGTCCGTAGTGACAGTGACAAGCCTTCTATCATGACACTTTCAACATTTTTTTTAAAAAAGTCATCACTTTCAACCAGCTTTAGGGGCATTGCAGACCAGCCTAAAGGGCCGGCCTGGGGCTGGAGTTGGGTTGGGGCAGTTGCACACTGGCCGCCCCAATGCCACTCTGATGCCATCCTAATGCTGTGCACCTGTGGGGTTGCTGAAGCCCTGATCCACTGCTAGCAGGCCCCTTGAACTGCCTAGTTAGTGCTTTAAACATTTCCTAGACTCAGCAGTCAGTAAGCAAGCTTGTTGTTTATAGGTATCAGTCCTGTAGTAAACTGATTGTTATCTTTCTAGCTAGAGGTAGACAAATTGTACATCTCCAAATGTTGCTGGACAGCAACTTTCCTGACATTCCTCACAACTGACTGTGTAGGTTAGGCCTGATGGGAGTTGCTGTCCACCTCACTCTAGCCCTCTTTTGGTCATCATAGCTCCATGTATAGAAACTGTTTGGGAAAAAAGCAGGGTCCTGATGTTAACTTTCTACCATTCAGTCCCAACATTGTGCATGTGCTGGAAGCAAATCTAAAGGGCCAGCCTAGAGGCACAGTTGGGGCAGAGCAGCTGCACGCTTGCCACCCCAACCCCATGCCGATGTCGTCCTGATGCCACACACATTACACTCTTGACGCTGTGCTGGAAAGGGTGAAGAAGAGTTGCGCACCGGCCTTTTGCCACCCCTTAAAGGAACAGCATTTCGCAGCTCTTTTCAGGGCATCAAAAGAGAGGATAGGGGCTGTGGCTTCCGTCCATCTGCACCCCCCCTTAGGCTATTAATTTTGGCCGAATTACTTTTTAAATGGGGTCCAGTTCACAAATATTCTACAGATCTTTGGAACGCTTCCTCTATTGATTTATGTGCCCAGCAACGTGAGACTCAGGGTCTATGCACACAGGCAAAAAAAGGTGCTTTGAGAGTGACTTGTAGGTGTGGTGTTTAGACAACGCATACCTAAAAGTCACCAGGAAAGCGCCCTCTAGCTGCTGTATGTAGAGAAAATCTGCTCCAAAAGGAGCTGCTTTTTTCTGTTCCTTCAGTGAAGATGTGCACCTTCACATGTACATATGTATGCAGCGATACTGGTGCACCAGAAAACAGCTGTATAAATGCACTGTTGCACTGATGGCAGAAATTGAGTCAGCAATCCAGAGCATGCGCCCTACGATGCAGGCTTTAATGTAAAGCACCCTATGCTTCCAGGTGTGGATGCACTGGCGCAGGTGCTCTTGAATATTAGAACCCTAACCTTAACCCTACCTCTAATTGTAACCCTTCGCACATGCCCTAGCAACCATCCACTGTTATGAAAATAAACATGTGTATGGCCACGTACTGTTATGAAAATAAACATGTATATGGCTGCCATGTGTACAGCCACGTGGCATCAGGGCAGTGTTGGGGTGGGGTTGGGGTGGGGTGGCTGGCGTGCAGCTGCTCCAGCCCAACTCCACTCCCAGGTCAGCCCTTTGGGCCAGTCTACAATGGCCCAAACTCGTTCTTTTGCCCCAAGGGTGGCACAATCAGACAGAGGCACCTGTCTATGGCACCCACTACTTAGGGGAAGCTAAGGTCAGTGAATCTTGTATGATCTGTATGACAGGTCCTGTCTGGGGTGGAAAAAGGAAGGATCGTGGCCGTGGCATGGGGTTGGTCTGCATCAGCCCTTTGTCATGTCCTGCAGGCATGCCGAACTTCACTGCCTAAGCAGATGGCGCAAAGCGTTTTTGAGGCCAGGAAGGGGAGGGGCAGCCTCACACTGGGTGCCCCAACCCCTTCCCAAAAATGTCATCAGAGCAGCCGGTCCTCCACATGGCTGGCGCTCCGACGACGCATTTCCACTGCAGCGTTCGCATGTGCTGAAGCGGAAGAGGTGCCGAAGATGCACCGGAGGCCTTTTGCGGCGCACCTTCAGCGTCTCGCGGAAGGAGCGGTATTTTAGCGCTCCTTCCTGGGCCTGGGACACTGCACCTCAGGGCCGAGGAGTGCGGATACCTCGGCCCCAATCCGCAGCTTCCCGGGGCAGCCCCGTGCCGCCCGTCTGCTTCCCCCCTTCAGTCACCTTTGTACAGACAAAATGATAAACTGTTTTCTGTGCAGGTTTGCAGGGATGCCGAAGTTCAGTCACCATTGTACACAGAGTGACAAACTGTATACTAGCCTATGACAGTTCCTGCACAGGTGCACAGGTGTGCAGGGATATGTTCCTGTGCACATGTGTCTGAGAAAATGAAAAAAAAATTAAAGCCACTGCTGCCCACCCATGCGGTTGCTATGTCTCCCTTTGCGGTGTCCTTGGGCCTGGCAGTGTGGTTGCTGGGGCTTCAATATAGCCTTAGAAAAACTGAATTGACTCCCCCCAGTGTGGTTGCTCCATCCCCATTTAGGGCATCCTCGGGGCAGGCAGTGCGGTTGCTGCAGCTTACAGAAAAGGCAGCTTCAGGTCACCTTTTCTTGACCATTTGCATAGCCCCTTAGGGCTTTTGCAGACTGCCAGAAATAGTGCACATTAAATTGAGGCACTGCCCTGGCTTAGTGCTAGGGAGTCATGGGAATTGTATTTTTTTTCTGAGACATTGAGCCTTCTCTGTCAGAGAGCTCTGGTGCCACAATAAATTACAGTTCCCATGATTCCCTAGCACTGAGCCAGGGCAGTGCCTCAATTTAATGTGCACTATTTTTGGCAGTCTGCAAAGGCCCTTAGTCATCAGGAGATGCAGTGGTATGAATGAGACTGGCTTCCACAATCTTTCTTCCTGATCTTGGAAACATTACATGGATAGTTACCTGGGGGATTCTTTTTTAAAAATAATATTTCTATTTCTTTTAATAAAATCACCTTACAAACATACCAACCACCCCAACATACACAACATTGCAGTAATACCTTTCACAGGATTGTCTTGGCAAGATTTGTTCAGAGATTTGCCTTTGAGAGGCTGGGAGAATATGACTTGCCCAAAGTCACCGAATGGGTTACCATGGCTGACTGGAGACTTGAACCCTGGTCTCCAAAGCTCAGTCTGGTCAAACATTCAAGTTGCTACAACACATTGGCTCTCATTGTTAATAGTAACAGTATTTAAACATGCCATAGTTGACATCTGAATTAGTTATTTAGAGGAACAAGATTTCTTTTTCCATCTTGGACTAAGGAGGTGAAGCTTTTCCCCCTGCTTCACTTTCTAAGCATATTTTGGAGGTATGGTGAGCTAGTATCTCCTCCAGGCCTAGTCTGTGCTTTCCTATAGTTCAACATGCTATGAGAAAGGTTAGTTGGAAAGATGACAGTTAATGAAGTAAAAAATGTCAGCCCATTCTTTCCCCCATTAGGTGTTTCTCTGCTCACGTATTCCTGTTCATGTTCTGTTCTGTTCACCCCATGATCATACACATGTTGCTGTCGCTTCTGTTTCTTTTTGTATGTTCAGCTGAGACTGACAGCCAGCTAAACAAGATTGTACCATTAATACATGTCAGGGTAAAACTAGTTAACAAAGTGAGAACAAAACACAAAAGAATACAAGAGACATATGACCTAGTATATAATGTGTTCAATGTTCACAAGTTGTGGAAGTATAATAAAATATGTTCAAGGCATTTTCAAGTACCTCTTGATGATATAAATTGACAGAGCCAATCCTATTTCTCCTGGGAGGGAAACCTGTGCCACCAATGAGAAGGCCCTAATATTGGAAAGTATGCCAGATAGGGAAGCCTATTGTCAATTTTGTTGAATTTTGCAACTGACTTCAACAGTTTACTAGAGCTTGGAAGTAACATGTTATGATTTTACCAGTTATGTCTTACATTTTGGAGGTAATGAGTCCAAAATGATGGCCCTTTCCAAAAAATTTGATGGTTGATAATGTTGTTACATTCTGAAATAAAAAGTCAATAGTTGCCTGTTATTGTGTGTGTGTGTGTGTGTGTGTGTATTACTTCGGGGATTCTAAAAATGATTTTGGAGCCATTTTGAGAAGTTTTCTATTCAATTTTAAAGCCATTTTTATAGATGGATTCCTACATAAAGAGAAAGAGAGGGCAAGAGAAAGAGAATATAAAAAGTAATGAAAAGGTAACAAATCACATAAAGAATCAAAATTAAATAAATGCATATGATAATGACCAGTCATTGTAACTCTATGAAAATTAACACAGGAGACTTCAAGCTTTACGATGAGTTACATAATGAACTACTTTTTAAAAAATGATTTTCTACATTTTGTTGTTTATAGCACCAGCTAGAGTCCTTGATCATTGAGCTAACCTCCAATATAAGCCCACTGTGCTCAAAAATCCTAATGTGTTAGTGAAAAATCCTGATGTATTATTGGGGATCTTCTTGGAAAAAGTAATTTAAGCTGCATTCCTAAATCGAGCTTAGTTCTGGTACACACATAGGCTGGAACTGCTAGGAGTTTTCAAATATCTTTGTAACAAGACATCTTCTAATTATATCAGATTGTTCCTCATTTTGATTGCTGTGATTAAACCTTAGGCATCTTCTCCACTTTATAGTTTATCCAACCCTTTTAGAGGAATATTTTGCAATATAGTAATGCTGATTTGTATAAGTTTATTTTTGCATTAGTCTGGCATAATGAGAATGGTATCTAATATGGTAATTTATACATTTCCTGTACATCAAGGAAAAATTAAGCAACACTATGTCCATGTTGTTTCTACTAATAAAACTCAAAGATATAGCCATGTTACTCTGTAGAATTAGTATGTAGAGAAATCTTGTAGCACCTTTGAGACTTAGGGCTTCGGCAGATGGCTTAAAAAGCCGTCCTTGGTGCAGGGAAGGGGAGGGGCAGCTGCATGCTCTGCGCCCCCTCCCCCTCTTGAGGTCGTCCTCGGAGTTGCCGGCCCTCCGCATGGCCAGCGCTCTGAGGACGACCTCCCGCCGCAGCGTCCTCAGCCGAAAGTTGCGGCGCACTTTCGAATACATATGAAAGGAGCGCTATTGGGGATGCCTCGGTCCCACGGCGCACCTTCCCAGGGTGGCCCATGGCCGCCCGTCTGCTTAGGCCCTATCTGAAAGAAAGAAACTGGTAGCATGAGCTTTCATAGACATCAGTCTACTTCTTTGGATGCATCTGAGGGAGTAGACTGAAGTCTACAAAAGCTCATGCTGCCAATTTCTTTCAGTCTCAAAGGTGCTACAAGGTCTCTCTATGTACTGATAAAATTGTTCACATCTTTTTAATTATAAAATCTGGTGGAAAAATAATTTTCATTGAATTTTTTGTTGATTTAGACAAAGGATAATGACCCTCCAGATGTATCACATCTTTCACTAGCTTTAAAATAATGGGAGCAGGTTTTTGAACCGTATATTCTTAATCAGAACTGATGAAAAGAAGACACCAGCAAACACTTACCAATGTTGGACCTAATATTCTTTGAAACATAGGACGACAGGTAATTTTTAAAGTAGATTTACATTGGTCAGAGAGTAAACAACCAAACTCCCATTTCTAGTATTACATGGCATGTACAGAATCTGAGAAAAGTAGACAATAGGTAAAAGAAAAATAATTGTCTACAATGGCTAATATTCATAAACATTTCAAGAAAGGCATGCAGTGCCTGGAATCCATTTTGCTGATCCTCATCATAGAAAAGCTTCCACCTGTGGACTCCAGAGGGAGAAGTTCTTGTATTGTCCCTACAGCCTCCATGTGTCCGGAGCAGATTATGGGAGGATGTTGGTAGGGCTACAAGGGAAGAGCAGAATACCTTATGGTATGTGCAAAAGGTCACTTGTTGGACTAAACAACATTTCCATCCAATAGAAATTCCTAATAATCTCAATTTGATTTGACTAAAGAGGCAGAGGGAACCTGAATATCTTTGATATTCATAATACAATGGGCCCTTTGAATATGGGGGGGATTTGTTCAAGACCCCCCACATATGAAAAAAACCTGCAGGACCTCAAGTCTCACTGATTTTAATGCCAGTGTGTTCCCATGCGCACTTATGCACCATTTTGTCCCCCCCGGGCTTGCCATCTGCATAACTTCAAGTCCGCGTATGGCAAGCACACATATGGCCTGGGCAGACTGTATGACACACAAATATGTGTACCATATTGACATTCATAACTGACATGAAAAATTGGTGCTCATCCTGGACAAATCATTTTGCCTGATGTATGGTACAAAGATGTATGAAGAATAGTCTTGATATTTTAATTAAGAAAAAGAAAGAAATTATAAGAAATTATATGATACTGTGGAAAGAAACTTCATGGCATCTTTCTCAGGCTTGTTTGGTGGGAACAAGGGAGAGGCCCTTCTTGGTGGTTGCTCCCAGACTTTGGAACCTTTTCTTTAGGAAAGTAAGAATAGCTCCCTTGTGCTGGCAAGTAAAAAACAATTCCTGTTTCATCAAGCTTTTAGAAACTGAGTATGATTACCTTTTAATAGTGTGTGGTGCTGTTTTGTTGATTTTTAAAAAATATTATCTTGAAATGAATTTTAATTATAATTGTGTGTGTGTGTGTGATTTTTAAAACAGTTAACATGTGGAGTTGAAAACCATTTAAAATTCATTTGAGGACAATATTAAAAAATCAGTAAAACAGCACTGCACACCATTACATATACATATAGATAAATTGATATTTTGTATGGTTTTCAATTTGAACTGGTTTAAATAATTTGAAAGCTGTCCTGAGTCCCATTATTGCAAAAAAGTGGGATATAAATGAACAAAACAATAATAAATAATAATAGTTGGTGAATTTTAGGAAGGATAAATGCAGTAACCATTAATAGTAATAATGATAATAATAAAAATTTATTTATATCCCACCCCTTTGAGATCAATCAGGGCAGCTAACAGCAATAAAATATACACACACAATTAAATCTAATTCCCTCCCCCCTTAAAAAGTTATTAAATTGATTACAAATTAAAAACAGCAATTTAAAATACAACAATAATATATAGAACAGTTCGCATTGCGGCAGCAGTTATCAATTTCATATTTAAAGAGGAACCTGAAGATCCTTTTAATAGAGGAGTTCCTGAGGCTGGGATTATTCTATCCTGAAAAGGCCTGCCAGAAGAGATCCATCTTGACAGCCTTTTTAAACTGTCTAAAGATGTCAATTGATGGATCTCATCCAGCAGGCCATTCCATAGTCTGGGGGTGACTACAGAAAAAGCCCTCTGGGAGGTAGCTGAAAACCTAGATTTTTGAGGCTGCAGCAAATTCCTCCCAGAGGACCGGAGTGCGCAGGGAGGATTGTAGGGGAGAAGGAGGTCCCTGAGATAGCTTGGACCCAAGCCATTTAGGGATTTAAAGGTGATAACCAACACCTTGTACTGGGCCCAGAAACTTATGGGCAGCCAGTGGAGGGACCTTAAAACCGGCGTAATATAGTCCCTCCTAGATGTTCCCGACACTAATCTGGCTGCCACATTCTGTACTAGCTGTAGTTTCCGAACCAAGCACAAGGGTAGCCCCATGTAGAGTGCATTACAGAAATCTAGGCGTGAGGTTACCAGAGCGTGCACAACAGTCTCAAGATCCCTTACTTCCAGAAAAGGGCGTAGCTGGCGTATCAGCCGAAGCTGATAACAGGCACTCCTGACTGTCACATTTACCTGATTTGTCATCAGAAGCAACGAGTCAAGGAGCACCCCAGACTACAAACACAGTCACTGGAGGAGAGTGTGACCCCATCCAGGACTGGAGGTTGCAACCCAATTCTTGGTTTCGGGGCCACTAACGTGAGCACCTCCATCTTGTCTGGATTCAGTTTCAATCTGTTTTTCCTCATCCAGTCCATTACCGCCTGAAGACATTCATTGAGAGAGGAAACACCATTGGAATTTGAGGCTGATGAACGAGACACGGGAAAATAGATTTGGGTGTCATCAGCGTACTGATTATTCATGTGGGGCTAATTCACTCTTTCTATGGCACAGTGAATTCAATTTTCCTATCCTATACATCATAGATTTGTTAGCATCATGGAAAACAGAAATTTGCCACAAAATTCCAAACTTTGAATTTCTGGTCCTCTGTGAGAGCCACAAGCCAAGAATTAAACAATATACAGGGGGGTGGGGAAAACAGATTCTCTTGCATAATATGCAGTGATCTCAGAAGCAGCAGGTTGCTTGGATGTCAGACTAAAGTATTACACTTTTTCTTTCATGTGGCACCAGCTGCAAAGAAACCACAAAGGAAAGTTGCTGAAAGAAGAACGAGGAAAGAGTGTATAGTAGCTGATCAAAGATTCTTGATCAGTGAAGAGAGGAGGTAGGCTGAATAGCTCAATGGTAAAGCCTAGGCTTTGCTTACAGAAGATCCCTGGCTAAATGCTCCTTGCCAGTTAAAGCCTTTCTAGAAGTTGTACAAGTAAAAAAATCTGCTTAGGAGACTGGAGAGCTGCCACCAGCTGCAAGTTGCACCAAGGATTTGACTCAGTACATGAGGTGCATAGCAAATAAATTGTTTTCTTTCTTCATGTAAATGTTATGTTTCATGCTATAAAATCTGAATTTCAATGAAGTTACTTTTCCAAAGCCATGCACACTTCACACTTTTAGCCCATAATAGAAGCGGGGAACCTGTGGCCTGCCAGATGCTGCTGGATTCCAGTTCTCATTCTCTCCAGTCACTGGGCTGATGGGAATCAGAGTCAAACAACATTCGTGGGATTGTAGGCTTCCTACTGCTGCCTTAAAGCACCCAGGGTTACTACAATTTCCTGAATCCATCAGTGAGCATAAGATTGGAAAAAGAAGGAACATTTCTGAAGCCAAACACCATAAGAGTTGTAATTCAGAACTTAAGAGTTTGGAAAATATTGTTAAATTGTCAACCTCTGTGGTCTTCTTGCAGGCACAGAGGGAACAAATGGTCCAGAAATGTCTAGCTTGAATTCTCTCTTGCTTTACACAGATATCTGGTACATGGTGTGTGGATGTGATTTAATCAAGTAAGGTCTGATGGGGCCAGTTCAGTGCACAATCCATTACTAACTTGGTTTGGAAATGATAAACTACAATGGAAGAGTTCCCTAAGCAATGTTTTCAGGAGTCCCAGATGATTCCATCTATTTCACAAAGCCACAATACAGCTTTTCATTTCCCCCCCACAAAGGAAGAGCAGACTTATAGTACTGAGACAGAAATATTTCATATCAGAACTGTAGAAGAAGGCCAAATGGTAACCAGAAGATTTCGCATTATGAACCAGGCTGAGCCCAACCCAGCAGCTATTTCACAGATGAAGAGTTCCACTAGTATCAATGTATGGACTAAGAACCACTAATGGACCCTTTAGGATCCTAATTTAATAGCAAACTAAGGAACGTTTGCAAATATTTCCCAAATCTAGTGTTAAGATTCGGGAGACTACTTAATTATGAATCTCAACCATTCTCGGGGCTGTTTCAGAGTCCTTTGGAAAGGATTTCAGAATCAATTTGAAGAATAAACACTTGGAGAACAGCAAAGTCATCCACTGAGGATTCCTATGTAGGAGTTTTTAAAAACTTCTCTCTCTCTCTCTCTCTCTTTCTTTATTAACACTTCTTTCATTTCACATTTTGACCTCTATTTTGGTGAATTTCTTAGGCTGCATCTACACTGCAGAATTAATGCAGTTTGTCACCATTTTATCTGCCATGGCTCAATGCAGTGGGATTCTGGGATTTGTAGTATTTAGCTTTTCTCTCAGAGAGCTCTGGTGCCACAATAAGCTATAAATTCCAGGATTCTATAGGATGGGGCCATGACAGTTAAAGCAGTGTCAAACTACATTAATTCTTCAGTGTGACACAATCCCCAGAGAGATGTTTCTGGTGGCATAAGAAGTTCACCAAAATGATGAGAGGGCAAGAGCAATGGCGAAAAGGCTATAGTGTTTGGGGACCTGACCATACTAGCTGAGTATGATGAGTGTTATAACTGATATGCACATATAGTGCTCTCTGACACATTCTGAAAGGATTGGAGGCAGGCAAGTAATGGCAGGCAGATGGATCAATGCAGAACTGTGGATGCAAGTTCTGGTGGCAGGCTAGCCATGAGGTCCTGAAAACCTCATCTAATCTTTCAATGTTTAGCAAGCCACAAACTTCCATACACCCTTTTATATGATTCCAACTTTAGAAGACAAGTGGGAAGTTGTGAGGAATTGGCAGAGTGAGAACTGTAGCCCAGAGACACAATAGAATCTGACTGCCTGTCTGTTTCAGACTCTGCTTTAACTAAAAAGGTCCCCTGGGTTGCATCTGCACTGCAGAAATAATCCAGTTTGATTCTACTTTAACTACCATAGCTCAATGTTGAATGTTGGAGAAGTCCAGGATGACTCCTATCATCCCTAGATCCACCCAGGGCTAGCACAGCAGATGCTAGCACACTAGTTTGCCTAAAAACTACCAGTGGCATCGTCCAGAACACAGGCAACCCTTGTGTTAAACTACACACTACATTAAGTTTGAAGCATAAAGCTAAAGGTTTACTTATTTTTCATTAAAAATTAAGCACCCAGGGCCAAACAAGAATCAAAAGCCCTATATATAAAGGGGGACTTAAAACTTTCTCCCATGCTGTGCATGTTTTAATGTTGAACAGCTAATTTGTTATGTTATATTTCATGCTGCTTGCCACTTTCCCATAATGCTCTATTTCATTTTTCACTGGGGAAAAATTTAAGATAGATAACTGCATAAAACTTGAAAAATTCATGTCAAGTGCCTCTAAAATCTCCTTTAAAGCTAAGATTTGAAAGCCACTAGAAACCATCACTTACACAACAAAAAAGGGTTCTCTACATTCATTATGTTATTTTTGAAGAATGATGTTATTGCAGTCTTCTTACCACCGTCATCCTGCATATGCAAATGTGAAGGGTGGGTTAAAAAAACAAAACATGTTTAACCATTTTCTTTCTCTTTTAATTCCATGAGGAGGGATGAATTTATTGGGGCAGAGTTAACTGTGTGGGATGGGAAACCATTTGATTGTATCTTGGAAATTTAAAACAATATGGTTGTTGTTCTTGTTCTATATGAACTTGTAAGGACCCTAAGGCAAACCTATCACAGGGTTTTCTTGGAAAATTTGTTCAGAGGAGAGACACCATGGGGTAGTGGTTTCAGCATTGGACTACCACTATAGAGACCAGGGCTCAAATCCCTGCTTAGCCATAGAAATCCATTGGGTGACCTTGGGTAGGTCACACTTTATCCAAACTAAAGATGTGATTCTTCACTGATTGTATTCTTAAAGGAGAAAACAATTAATTTTATCGTTTTCTGCTTCAGTTTTTGAAGACTATTCATAATTTGGGACTTATACTGTACAAAATTCACATTTTTAAATTTTTTACTTGACTTGATTTTTTTAAAAAAAAAATCTGTTCTTTTGCACAGAAAGTAGCATTATCTGTGCAGAAAACTGCATTGTAAGAAATAGCAAAAATTTCTGTCACCTATGCAGATAATGCAATATTTTAAGAATATTCTGTGAAAAATTTTGCCACTTTGGGTCCCAGTTCTAGGAGAAAAGTTGGATAATAATTAATTAAATAATAAATAAATAAATAAATAATACGTTTTTATGTACAGAAAACAGTATTTTCTGTGCAGAAAGAAGTTAGTATTTTATTTTTATTTTTTGCACAGAGAGAATGTGCAAATTCTGAACAAAAATAGTCCCAAACTGTGAAGATGCTCATTACTGCAGAGTTCTCCTTGTCAGGTATCTTGGAAAACCTATTTTTGACCATTTCCCAAACACTTTAATGTTCTTTCTATCCCCACTCCAAAACCTACTGGATTTTATATAGCCATTAAGTAAAGAAAAACAGATGAGTCTTATGGGAAGGTGAAGTGAAGGGATAAAGAAAGAAATACATTACATTTGAAGTGTGATACTGTCTGCATCTACACTGCTGAATTAATGCAGTGTCAAACTCCATGCTATGGAATTGGAATTCTGGGATTTGTAGTTTTGTGAGCTTTTGACCCTTCTCTGTCAGAGAGATCTGGTGCCACAACAAATTACAAGTCCCAAGATTCCATAGGATGGAGCCATGACAGTTAAAGCAGTGTCAAACTGCATTATTTCTTCACTATGGCAACAGCCTCAGTTGCATCCTTGTTCTCTCCCACAAAATATCAAATTGCAGGTAACTAATTTCCAAGCTCTGGAAATAAGTGTACTTCTTGTTTCAAACCACCCTAAACTATCTGG
>JAIPUX010001232.1:38132204-38159502 GCA_020142125.1 Phrynosoma platyrhinos
AAATTTTATTTTCACTTAATAGTTAGTGTTTCTATTGCATTGTTTTAAGGGGGGAGGAGGAGGGAATTATTCTGTTTTATATTGTATGCCATTTTATTGCTGTTCACCGCCCGGATTGGCTTGCCATAGGGCAGTATACAAATAAATTATTATTATTATTATTATTATTATTATTATTATTATTATTATTATTATATTATGCCTCCTTCACTCTATGGCCCCTCTTTGACTGTCTGTTTTGTGGATGTTGTACTCATCTCCATGAGAAGTTCCTTGGTTTCTCTTTTGGGCACTACCATCCCCACCTTGTGTATGGCAGCTCTGTTCCTTTAAATGCATTCCTGCAATGGGATGTTTACATGCACAATTAGGGTTAGGCTTTGGAAGGAGCTTCCTTTTAGAGCTGCACTGGTGTTGGTTCATTTATATGTACATGCAAAGGTGCACACTTTCCAGAAAGAAGCAGATTAAAGCAGTTTAAGACATAAGCTAGAGGTTGCGTTCTGGCTGGCTTCAAAGCATGCATCATATAAATGCCCCACCCTGAAGCCAGCCTGAATCCTCCTTATTTTGCCCATCTGTTTCACCCCATTGTCTCCCCAAATAAGAACTCTACCCCTCCCAAATTTTTACTTCAGTCTTCAAATTTCTAATATTCCAGTATCTTGAAACTTCAATTGAACATTTAGAAATAACATCTAAGCATCCAAAGCAAAGGGGCAGATAAAGTTCCCAAGGGAACACGAATGCAACAAATTTAAGAGTTCTAGATGTGAATGATTTTCAATGTCTTGCTTTCTGCAATGAGGACTAAAGACAAATTTCATGGGGGTACAGAATCATTATTTGGGAGGCAATGCCTTCACTTTGTTCCCTTCCCCCATAGCTATACACCTGTAGAAAACTCCTTTTTAATTGAAAACTTTCAAAAGGAAAATCCTAATCCTTTCCTAAATGTGCTAGTGTACATGGCAATTTCTATCTAATAGAAAGAACCAGGTGGTAATGGAAGGAAGGCTGGATCATATATAAAACTGGAGTAATACTTGTACGTTTCTTGTTCAATAAAAGTCATCCTCAGATCTACCTCACCATAAATGGAAATACAACACAGTGAACATGACATTTGAAATCATTTTGGAAGAACCCTTGAGAGCCAAAATGATAAGACATCATTGAAAAACATCTTTCATGACCTGAAATGCTTTTAGGGTAAAAGTTTCCATTCTGTCTGTATTTTAAGAGTACTTTTTCTTTCAAAAACACTCAGGATGTATCTGCACTATTGATCTACTTATTTACAACCCTACTTACTTACAACCCTACTTACAAGTAACTTCCTATGAACTCGGTCTTCCTTTTTGGTAAGGATGGAACTCTGTATGTATTTTTAATTCCATTTTTTAGCTGTTTGCATTCATTTGATCACAATTTATTTCTCCAAAGTATGCCATAAAATGTGAAAGTAAACAAATTTTCAAGGCATAGATGCTTTTCTTCTCACATTGAATCTTGGGAAGTACAAAAAGGCTATTTCCATTGAGACTGTCAAAATTATTTTCCATACCTGTTTTTTGAGTAGCCATGCATTGAACCAGATTGATAAATTGCCATAATAGCAATCTCTTTCAGTTGTACAGCAAATATATCTCTGTATACATAATGGGTGGGCTGGGCTGGTATTAGCATCCTTTCCTACTGGAGACCTATCATCAAGCATGGATTTTTGTTTTCCCCCAAACAAGCTTTTAACTTTGTACTCACAGAAGGTATTCAGTTACAAATGCACAGGTGATACAAAAACAATTACAAATTATGGCTAAGTCCTTCACACATCCTGGCCTTTTACACTTCTATTCTAGTTCTATGCATTATGTGTGTGCCTTAATTTCTCATCTAAACCTGAAAATTTCTCATCTGCTCCTCAGTAGACAAGGTAGGCAAACTCCAGTGCCTAGAGTACCACAAACCACCATTTTGGGCTCCTCTGCTAGGTCACAGAATTGTATCATGGCCACTAAACAGCTTTCACCTTCCCATGTTTCTCCATGGTGCTGACCAGAGCGAAGCCTATCAGAGTCCACTTACCACAGTTGGCTCTTTACTAGGCTTTGCTCTGATCAGCACCATGGTGAAGTGAGGGAAGAAAGAGGAATAATAGGTTTAGTTGCTCAGCAGCACCTAAACAGCTTCTGCCCTCCAGATTCAAACAAATAACACAGCACTATGGTTGTTGTTGTTGATAACTCCCTGGAGAAGGGCAGGGTGATCTTGTATTATTTCCCACATTATTTCCCCTCATTTAGTGGGAAAACATGAGGGCTCCAAGGAATCACAGTCAGGGTGGGCACAAATCAAATCATAAAACTGCTCCCCAGAACAGTAATACTGTATACTGAACTTGAAAAAATAAAATGGTGACAACATGGTTGCCAGATGGAGGATGAGACCCACCAATCTGTTCCACCCACCAACTATAACCCACCCCTAATGCCACATTAATCCAGCAGGACATATGGTGCAAAAACCCAGCAAAAAGGGTTTTCTTGGAAACTGTGGAGTAAAACATGAATTAAAGCCTAAAAAGCTTAAAATTAAAGCCTTAAAAAACACTTTTACTGTGAAAGCAGTCATACATCATTTCCTCCAACAGCACCAAAATCAAGATGGGTACAGATTTATTTATTTATTTATTTATTTATTTGGATCCAGCCTTAAATGTTGCTAAAAAAACCTATCTAGCCTGGTGCGCCATAGTACGTACTTGTCTGATTTACTGGTCTTTAAGTAAGGGCCAAGAAAACAGAGGTCATGTAAGGTCAGTCTATATAATGAAAATTCTCCTGGTAGAATGAGAGTAGAATATAATCTGGCCATACATGATTTGAACATATTTGTCCATTTTTGGGGCAAGGAGGGAGCAAAAAAAAGACTCAAACTCTGAAGAGAAGGGTATCATGCTTTTTACTCTGTGATATAATACTGAAGGATGAACATTATTGATTGTGTGGACATCCTCTTTTTCTCTTCAAATAAATGCCTTTGCATCGCAGAGGGTGGGCAGATGGGTAGATGGGCACTACTGCTAACAGATTTCTATATATAGGATTTCCATGATTTCTTTGGCATTTTAAAGCTTTTTTAGTATTTTTTTCAGACTCAAACTGGCTGTTTAAAACTGGTATTCAGTTTCTACCTTCACTTAAAGTTGATGGGCATTTAATAGTTAAAGGCTTCTTGGAGGAAATATTCAAATGGCCCTCCTTTCTGGCATCGGCAGGGAGGGGGCTGGAGTCTTCCAGTTTCATGTCATCCTATCCTCCTTTCCTCCAGTTATTATTTCTTCTCTCTACTCACTGCTCAGGAGAAGGGAGAGCTAGTTATATGAAAAGCCTTCATAGATTTCAAATGGGAGTGGAGGGAAAGAGATGAATTAAGGTTCTGTTTTCAGGAAACTCTGCAGCATACAATAACCAAAGGGATCAAAACAGTATGTGATTGGAGAAAAGTATCCTGCTATACTGAATTGGAGTAGAGGGTAGATGAGGTGCATGCTAGAATTTGTATTCTCTCCCTGGCATGGGCAATGCTAACCTATAGGGAGAGGAGGGAGGGGATGTATGACAACTGAAGTGGAATTATGTTTGTCTGCATCTTTTGATTGACAGCATCCAAAAATGGTTTAGCATGTGGCTGATAGAAACCGCATACATGCAAATATGCAGGAATGAGCTCAGATAAATCTAGACAATAGGAATTGATTTGAAGGTGCAAAAATCTGCACCGATTCACATAAAATACAGATGTGTAGATCAGCCAGTTGCTTCTCAAGCATCTGCTGAGAGACAAGAACAGAACCAGGGTGGGGAATTGCCACATAACATCAAATTCCCCCTAAGAAGCGCAAGCTGTTTCTGAATCTCCCAGGAAAATAGAATACCATTTTTAAGTAGAGAAAACTCTTCAGGATTAGAAAAGGTTGATCGCCCACCTCTTGGTGGACTGATCAGCATCTTACACATCCTAGAAATGACAAGAGACAGCGCTAGTGTAAAGCAAATAAGAAGGCTTATTGTAAGATGAGGCTTCTATGCTCATGTTAATGAAAGTCGTTTTGAATTAAGCTCTGTAAGCACTGAGACAGGAAGGCTTGGATTTCTTACTTTTATGTCTTGAGTGGGGTGTGGGGTGTGGGGGTGTGCTGATGACAGGCAAAGGGATGTACATTAGAAACCAGGCAGACTAGTTTTGCTGAATCTCAGTATGATTGCTGTGGTAATGTCAAACCTACTCAGGATATTCATCAAATGATACTTCAAAGGATGTTGGTACTGGAGCATGGAAAGATGATATCTACAAACATTAGCAGCTGTATAATGGTGAAATCTTTTATAGACATAAGCAAAATAGGAGGACAAGAGGAAATCTGGTTGAGTGTTTTAGATCCCACAAAAATGTGGGGTGAAAATGTCAACTCAGAAAAATAGTTCTTCTATGCTTCTATGGAAAAAAAAATTCTCCACAGAGTGTTCCTCCTTCATACCACAAGAAGAAAGCATTACATATGTTGGCAAAAGACTGATGACCCAGGAAACATACACTTCTCTTGCTGGAGCTTTCATAGCAGTGGGCAATGGAATTCTGTGAGTAAAGCATGGTGGCAAACTAAGCCCTGGCCCTGGGATCACTTTCTCCCATCTTTACTAACCTGTATCCATAGCTGTCTAGTCTCCTCATCAAGATTAAGGTTGGGGATTATCATGATAGATGTTGCTGGACTACAAGTCCCATAATCTGTCAGTATCACAATAAAATATTGCCAGTGTGGTGTAATGATGTGAGCATTGGACTATGACTCTGGAGACCAGGGTTTGAATCCCAGCTCAGCCATTTAAACCCACTGGGTGATCTTGGCCAGGTCACATTCTCTCAGCCACAAAGGATGGCAATGGCAAAACCCTGAAGAATGTTGCCAAGAAAACCCTCAGATAGGTTGGCCTTAGGGCTGCCATAAATCAGAAATGACTTGAAGGCATTCAACAACAACAGCAGCAATAATATCTAGAGGGTCACATCATTCCCAGCCCTGATCTAGGTGAGAATGGATATGGGGCAGTGAAGAGTTGTAAACTGCATTGTATATGTTGCTATTGGACAGATGTGTAGGGAAATAAGAACTAGATTTAGGGCCAGTTCTCTTCAAGTATCAATGTAAAGACACAAGTAAATGTGCCATCTATACTCATTTTTCATTACTTTCCATTAGTCCTGTACACATCGAGGATAACTTTCTAAATTGAAGAGCCTCCCTGTAGTTGCAGTTCTGATTTTCCAGATCACATGAAGTGACTGTGTGGATCATGAAGACTCTTCAAACAGGGGAGACATACCCATTGAGAAGAGTGATCTGCATGTATTAGAGGTAACATGAATAATAGCAGTTGGGTGGTTCTAGCAAATTGCTCTAAATAAATCTGGAATCCTTGAAGAGGACTTATACTCTGTGTAAAAGATATACAGTACACCCTTGGTATCCACTGGGGTTTGTTTCCATGACCACCATGGATACAAAATGTGTGGATGCTTAAGTCCCATTAAATGCAATGGTATAGTAAAATGATGGTCCTTATATAAAATGGCAAAATCAAGGTTTGCTTTTTGGAATACATATATATATATATATATATATATATAATATTTTTTGGGTTGTGGATGCTTGAATCTATGGATAAAAGGATCTCTAGTCTGTTCTGTATGTTTAATACTTACATTTGAATGCACGGAGGGGACTTTTTTGTTCTGCCAATGGGAGTTTTGTTCTAACCCTAACTGGCACATGAAGGGGGGTGGACTTCATGAGAATTGCAGTGTGGGAAGGAAGGGTTAACACACCATCCCTTGTGCTGTGGTGAATATGGGCCATTGTATGCTTTCTTTTGAATATAAAAAGAGAACATATGGACTGGAGTCAAATGCTAAGTAGTTAAGATAATTGTCATCTGACAGTTATTTTTTGTTTTATTGCTCCCTTCTCAGGAAGATCTTTTGAGAGGTATACAGCTTTCTAGGTGATTGATAACACAAGCTTATCTATCTGAATGAGCAGCTGACACTTGTAATTTAAGCCTTTAAGACTCTTAAGCATTTTTTAGGTTTAATTTAGTCCTGTTTCAACTTTTTAACAAATGAAAATGCCTGCATGTTTTAAATTGTTCTGTTAATAAACATGAATATAAAAACAGGCTTGTTATGTTAAGAAGTCAGGACCAGTCAGGTCAACAAAGCTGTTTTATGAATCCTGTAGCAATACTGCCAATTTTTAAATTGTTGGAACAAAGTTATATTGGGAAAATATCTATATTTACAGTACAAGAGATGCTGAGAGAAGCTGCACTTTAGTGCTGTATTACCCTTTGGGATTTTTATGCATTTCTCAAACTATGTGTGATTCCTTATTCTCCACAACTGTGAAGCCCTTATTGCTAGAGTGTGCCAACTTTATTATGGCTTCCATTTGTCTGGCCTAGACATGTGAAGAATACTCATTAATTAGCATTTCCTCAATTAAAAATGCTGTCCTGACATCCATAGAAAAACGAAAAAAGGCACAAGATTTGTCGCACTGCAGGATTTGCATACGCCTCAATATTTTACAGATAAAAACTGGAACAAGTGTGGCCAAGCAACATCAGAGTGTGCTCAAGATGGCAAAAGTGATTAATGAGGAAATAGATGCAAGCTAGGAGAGACTGCAGCAATTTGTTTTTGCCTAAACCTATTGAGAAGAGCAAGGTTCCTTTGCCCTGCTCTTTCTCTGTTGAATTGAGTATAAACTATGTTTTCACTTTGCAAACACTTTGTACCAATCAAAGTAAGCAGACGGCAAAGGGAGAAATTAGGAAGAGGAAAGAGAAATTGGAACATTTTAAAAGCAGCTTAAAAATGTGATGACAGAGGATTAATTGGGACTGGCCCTGCCAAAACAGGACAATTGGAAGATATGTGAGCTTATTGCATCGTTAAAAAACTTGCCTCACCTGATCCGGCTTAAAATTAAATTTGGGTGGCATCTGGAACCTATTGCAAAGGTTTTGGCCACCAAAATTGCTGACCCGGACCATCCTGGGGCCATCCCGGGACCATCCCCACTCCTGGAGCTGCTCTGGCAGCCATTTTCTCAAGCCAGAAAACTCCTAGCTTCAAACTCCCAGAGGGGGTGGCCCCGGGCTGCATTCGGGCAGTGATTTTGGCAGCAAAACCCTTGCAATAAGGTCTGGATGCCTACCCGAATTTAATTTTAAGCTAGATCAGGTAAGGTGACTTATTTAACAATGTGATAAGCTCCATGGACTTGGTTGGGGAAAAATTGTTTAAACAAAAATACTGATTTTTTTTCTTCTACAGAAATCCCTTCCTGCAAAGTAATGTTTTTGATACAATGAATTATCATGTAAATATTTCATTGTTTCTGGATCTTCTGTTACAGCTTTAAAAGGTAACAGTGCTACTCCTTGATATTTTTTTAAAAAGAAAAGTGTTTTGAAAGCATTGATTCATTTCATCCAGAACTTGTCTTGGATAGACCCTATGATAGAAAATGTAGAGGACACAGCAATTAGGTAGACTTCCAGCTTTGCACATCTGTAGCAAGACAGATATTACATTCATTTTCTGAGTAATATCTTTACTGCCAATAGTTAATGAAAGTTATCTGCAAAAATGCTGGATAGTTTCCCATCCACCTCTCTCACCTCTTTGCTAGTTAGGTCTTGTCATACACAAATAAACAGAAGAGGATAACTCCCTTGTTTGTTGGGGGTGGGATAAATATTTTCCCATTTACCTAAGCAAAGACTGTTAATGCACAAAATTATATTTCTTTTCTTCATGCCTGGTTCTCAACACAAGCTCAAGAGGTAAAACTGCTCATGCATTCTATCCAATCTTTTATAGCTCAGCAATGCTGCATTCTTCATTTCAGTTTAGCTCATATAACTTATATTATATTTCATATTATGGGAACTGAATATGATATTTGTTATTAGAAAGGGATGACAGCTGTCTGACAGACGGAACCTGCCTGCAATTCAATCCTTCTTGAAGGAAGTTCTGAAAATTATCTGTTTCAGCAAAGCTGAAAGTATTATAAATTAGAGTTCCTCTTCCCAAATGGGAGCAAAGTGTGTTACCCTAACATTACTGTCCCTTGGACTAGTTGATATACCATCAAAATACAACAGTGCTTGGAAAAGAATTAGGAATAGCTATTGGGAATATCTGAAAATTAGTGACAGACAGATGAATAATGGTGTTTTCTAGGAATGAGATTAAAGGGATTTCCCTCTCACTCCAGGCAAGGAAAACTGAGGGGCTAAACAGACAGCTCCTAAGGAGCAGTGTCCCACCTCCCCTTTCCTTGCTGGATTGGGGCTGCAGCAACTGCACATCATGGCCCCAATCCAGCACTTTGCCACTCTAAAAAGAGCTGGCAAATGCCTCTCTTTTTTAGAGCTTCAAAAAGCTGCTCTTGCCGCCACCACGACAGCTTTTCCACACTCCTTTTTTGTGCAGCATGTAGTTGCCATGCTGTTGGAGTGCCCTGATGCCACCCGCTGTGTGGTGGGGTGCATGGCGTAACAGCAGCATTGGGGCAGAGTCAGGCCAGCCAGCGTGTGGACTCCACCCCCAGACCAGCCCTTCTGGTCAGTCTGTATAGCCCCTGAGTCTGGAGAGGCTACTCTTACTAATGACAATTGGTTTTCTTTTTCCCCCCATTTATTTTTGCTACTGCTAATCATCAGTAGAGTTCCTCATGATTGCTGCTGACCAGTAGACACCATTTCCACCCCAGAATACCCCTGGATCAAGGCACCCTTCTGAAGAAACTATGGATGGGGAAAAGGTGACAAGCATCAATAGATGCTGCTATTTCCCATTAGAGAAATCCTCAGAAAGGTATTATTATGTCATGGCATAACCATTTCAGGAACATTTGAAAGGTAACAAGCATTTTGACCAGTGATCATTGTGGGGAAGTCTACAGCAGTAGTTCTCAAACCCTGGTCATCCAAGTGTTTGGACTTCAACTCCTAGAAGTCCCAGCCCACTTGGCCAATAGTCAGGAATGCTGGAAGCTGAGATCCATAACATTTGGAGGACAAGAGTTTGTGCACCATTGTTCTACAGCCACAGATGACAGCAAAAATAAATTTTTAAAAGAAGGAGAGAAGAACCACTAAGGCTGGCAACTGTAAGCTCCTTCAATCTCATTACCATCTTGAAATCACCTACTATTTTCTGTAGATTTCTTTTCACTTGTTGTCACCAATTTAAAGCTGAGATGTATCATATGCAGAATTTTCATTTCAGGCCTCACATTTCCACTAGAACATGTGTGATGTTTTCTTTTCCCTGCCACCTCCACTGTTGGCCCAAATGTAGGAGATGAAAACTCAGAAGCATTCTGCTCTTGATTTTGTACACATTCTAATATCAGTGCTGCTCTCAGGCTTGACTCTCAAAAAGATTCTTTCAGTCACCATTCTTAATCTTGAATAATGAAGATATGAAAACAGAACATTCTCTCTTCCTGCCTGTGAACCTCCTGGGTACAATGTGCCCCTCTATATGGGCATCAATATCAAGCAGGTGCCATTTACCAATCTGAGAACTCTGGCAAAAGTACTGATTGTGATTTCTTGATTTGGTTATATAGAGTTATATTAAGTTTGAATGTATCTATTTAGAAATAGCAAGTTCTTTGTAACTGTTTTCTTTTCATAATAACAAAGTTATACATTAAGCCCACAAACTATTCAGGGATAATTTCACTCTTTTTGAAATATAACTATTTTAAAGTTACTTTTAAAGTTATAGGAGTGTGACTCTGTTCCTGGGAGGCCCTGTGACATCTTCCATGATCAAAACCAATGGCCAAGAGTTTAAATCAGGGGTAGACAACCTTTCCCCTTTAAGGGCTGAGGGACTTCAACTCCCAGAACCCCAGGAGCTATTGGACAACATGGGATTATTGGCCAACATGGCTGAGGCTTCTGGGAGCTGAAGTCCCTTGGCCCTTAAAGGGGAAAGGTTGTCTACCCCTAGAAATATATCAACAGCCAATATTATTGGCACAGAATATACATAACATGACACAAATGCCTAGCTCCTACAAGCATTCTAGTTGCTGCTTTCTGAAGGAATCACAGTTTGGAAATCAACTTCTCAGTCAAACTCATGTAAAGCACAGCACAGTAATAAAGACCAAAGATAACCAAAGCATGTGTTACTGAGACATTGTCAACTTTCTCTGAAAGTTCTCTGAGCCAACCATAATTTGTAAAAAATCACTGTTGGCCACTGTTGCCACCTTTGGCCTCCATGAGTTTGAAAGAAATCCCAAAGGCGATGTGTGCTTCTTTAGGATGAAAATCCCATCAAGACTCAGCTGCACACAGCCATCCAAGACTACTTCTGTTCTTGTTCTCTGCCGGAGTTAGAAGCATTCAGTAATGTATCTCAACTATTAGAAACAAAAGAGCTTGAATATGGGGGCTATATGTATAGTTTAGGATGAACTTGTTATTTCTAGATAGATACAGTCAAATCTTTCAGTCCGGTTTCTGCCCACGGCACTCTACTGAGATGGCCCTCACAAAGATCTCCAACAATCTTTTACGGGCCAAGGCAAATGGCCTTTATTCTGTGCTCATTCTCCTTGATTTATTTGTGGCATTTGACACCATGGATCACTGTCTTCTAGTTGATATACTTTCTGACATCGGGTTATCGAACTCCGTTCTCAACTGGTTTAAATCTTACCTGTCAGATAGATCTTTTGCAGTGGTCACAGGTGATCAGACTTCGTCCACTGTTCCTTTATCTGCTGGAGTTCCCCAGGGCTCTGTTTTGGGTCCCCTACTGTTCTCTCTTTACACCTTGTCTTTAGGAAAACTTATCAGTTCTTTCGTTTTTTCCTATCACCTGCATACTGATGACACTCAACTGTATCTTTCCACTCCTGATCTCTCTCTAGGCCTTGAACAGCAAGTTTCTTTATGTCTCAGAGCTGTCTCTCTGTGGATGCGTCATCGGCATTTGAAGTTCAACATGTCCAAGACCAAGCTTCTTGCCTTTCCACCTAAGTCCTCTCTTCAATCCTCTTTCTCTGTTGTCGACAATACCTTTATTCATCTGGTCCAGGAAGCCCACAGCTTCGGTTTCATTTTCGACTCCTCTCTGTTTTTTATTCCCCATATTCAGGCCACAGCCAAAGCCCCCAGATTTTTCCTTTATAATATTGCCAAAATTCGTCCTTTTCTTTCAGCCTCCACTGCCAAGACTCTGGTCCACACTTTGGTGGTTTCCCGATTAGACTACTGTAATCTCCTTCTAGCTGGGCTTCCCCTCTCTCATCTTCACCAATTTCTGTCCAACATTCAGCCACTCACATCATTACTTCCACTCACCACTTTGGCCATGTTTCCCCTTTGCTATCTTCTCTTCACTGGCTCCCCTTTCCCTTCTGTATCCAATATAAACTTCGGTTGCTAACTTTCAAAACCCTGCATGGGCTAGCCCCTCTTTACCTATCTGAACTTCTCTCTCCTTACATTCCCAGCTATACCCTCCATTCTAGTACTCAAGGGCTGCTGTCCCAACCTAGGATCTCCACTGCTTCATCCCAGATTCACCCCTTCTCGCTTGCTGTCCCTCACTCCTGGAACCTTCTTCCCCCTCAAACATGGATCATTACTTCTTTCTCTACTTTTAAATCCGAGTTAAAGACTGCCCTATTCAGGGAGGCATTCCCAGGCACTGTCTAATATACATTTATTCTTTATGTTATTTGGACTGACAGTGGATGTTGTTGTTTAATTGTTTTAATTGTTCCCTGCTTTTAAGTAATTTTTATTTTATTTTACCTATTGTTTTGTATTTTTAGATTGTACGCCTTTGGCAGGTTTTTACTTCTATTTTATGCTTTTATTATATCTTTGTACAGTGCTGTGTACATTGACAGTGCTTTAGAAATAAACTTTAATAATAATAATAATAAAATATACCATGTTTCAAGTTGCTGTTTTCACAAAGGAGACTCTGCAAAAGGGAAGGGTAAGGAAAATATTGTCATTTATTTCCCTTGATACCCAGCTCATTTACAAATGCATAAGTTCAGCACATAGTGCTTTCATCCATGCTGTTTCTCTACAAAAATGTCAATGTCTGTAGGGGGGGGGGAATCTCCCCAGTGATTTTACCAAATAAGAAAGTTATTGAGCACCTGTAAACTTTCTGCTAATCATAGCATCCTAACTATATACATGGCACACTAAACACTTATAAAAACATGGGGAAAACCTGGACGTATGGTGGATCCTTTCTATCTGGTGTAGTTTGTTTTCAGGACCTTCTGTGGATTCCAGAATCCATGCGTGGTCACATTCCATTATATACAGCGAAGTAGTAAAGTGGTACCCATATAAAATAGCAAAACCAAGCTTTGCTTTTTTGTTTTGTTTTGTTTTGTTTTATTTTTTTGGCGGGGGGTAATATTTTTAAGCCATGATTGAATCCATGGATGTAGAATCTGTGGACATGGAGGACAGACTGCAATGAGTTAAAAGTAATGATGTTTATCTTTTTTATTGTCATAAAGGACATTTTAAATTGCTTAATGAAAATGAGGGGAATATTAGGATTTTTGAAAGAAAACTAATGTTTACTCATGGTTTCAGAAACGTTACACTTTGTGGGACTAGTGGGTTAGCCATTTTTGTTCATAATTGTAATGACTACAAGTCATAAAGGAAAGAAGAGAAGCAAAACAAAAGGGAGATAGGAACAAACTAGCGGCCTATACAGACGGCCAGAAATAATCCAGCTTTAGGCCACTTTAACTATCCTGGCTCAGAGCTAGGGAATCATGGGAAATGTAATTTATTGTGGCACCAGAGTTCCTTGACAGAGAAGGCTAAATGTCTCAGAAAAAGAATTCCCATGATTCCCTAGCATTAGGCCAGGGCAGTTAAAGTGGTCTCAAGCTGCATTATTTCTGGCAGTCTGTAAAGGCCCTAAGAACCACGAATGCAGCAGTACAACAGCTAATATGAAAAGGTAAAGAAAACTACTACAATGATCAATGCAAAGAAATAGAAGACAACATCAAAAAAGGGAAGAATGAGAGACCTATTCAACAAGATCCGGGAAATCAAAGAAAATTTCAAACCAAGGACCAGGATGCTCTATGACAATAAAAATAGTATAATTCAAGATCAAGAAGGAATAAAAAGACATTGGATGCAATATACAGAAGAGATATATAAAAGAGATGACAATATGAAGGACACATGGAATGAAGAGCCATATGAAAATGAACCCCAAATTCTAAAAAGCGAGGTCGAAGCAGCAATAAGGGAAATGGTGAAAAACAAATCACCAGGAACAGATTATATCCCAACCAAACTGCTGCAATCCATGCTGACAGAGTCAACTACAGTGCTAACACATGTCAACAGATATGGAAACCAAAACGATGGCCAACAGATTGGAAATGATCACTATACATCCTCATCCATAAAAAAGGAGATGCAAAAGACTGCAGCAACTATAGGACCATAGCACTAATCTCCCACACAAGCAAAATTATGCTCAAAATTCTGCAACCTAGGGGAAAAACAGACTGGCAGTAAAATCCAGCTTCCTCACAGCCTGGGGGCATGGCATTCAGACAGCACATGCCCACAGGCCACTGGGAAGCCACATGGCTGACTGCATGTATGGCAGTCTCATGGCATTTCTGCAGCACAGTGTTTACATGTGCTACAATGCAGAAATGCTGAAAAGCCATGGCAATGGTGGCAAAAGTGCCTTTGTCCCAGTGTAAAAAGGAGCCACTTTCTTCTGCTTCTTTTTGTGCTGGGAAAATGCTGGGTTGGGGCCATGGTGTGCTGTTGCCACAGCCCCAATCCGGCACTTCAGGAACATCTGTTTTGCCACATAGACTCCAACCATACATGGAGAGAGAAATCCCAGAGGTCCAAGCAGGGCTCAGGAAAGGAAGAGGCACTAGGGATTACATTGAAACATGTGCTTTATAGACTATAGCAAAGCCTTTGACTGCAAAGATCATAAAAGGCTATGGAATGCCCTTAAAGACATGAGTGTGCCAACACATCTGATAGTTCTGATGAGGAATCTGTACGCAGGACAAGAGGCTACTGTCAGAACAGAAAATGGAGAAAAAGAATGGTTTCCAATTAGCAAAGGGGTCAGACAAGCCTGCATCTTATCACCCTACTTGTTCAACTTATATGCAGAACATATTGTAAGAAAATCAGGATTGGATATAGAAGAGGGAGAAGTGAAAATAGGAGGAAGGAATATCAACAATCAAAGATATGCAGATAACACCATAATGCTAGCAGAAAACTTCTCAGACCTAGAACAACTACTAAGAAAGACCAAGGAAGAAAGTACATAAGCAGGCCTACTGTTGAGCATAAAGAAAAAAACAATAATGACCATGGAGAATCTACATAAATTCAACATAGACAATGAAGAAACAGAAATAGTAAAAGAGTTCTCATACCTGGGATCAAACATTGAGAGAAATGGGGACTGCTGCCAGGAAATCAGAAGAAGATTAAGAATGGGGAAGGTGGCTATGAAAGAACTAGAAAAGATCCTAAAATGCAAAGATATACAACTGAGCACAAAAGGTAGAATCATAAAAGCTATTGTATTCCTTATTACCATGTGTGGATGTGAGAGCTGGACAGTTAAGAAACAAGATAGGAAGAAAATCAATTGATTTGAGATGTGATGCTGGAGAAGAGTGGTGAGGATCCCATGGACAGCCAAAAAGACAAATAAATGGGTCCTAGAGCTGAGCAAGCAAAAAACCTCCCTGGAAGCCAAGATGACAAACGTAGGCTGTCATCCTTTGGACACATCATGAGAAGGCATGACTCACTGAAAAAAATAATGCTAGGAGAGTAGTGAAGGGAAGTAGAAACAGAGGAAGGCTGCATGCTAGATTGATGGACTCTATTAAGGAGGTCATGAGTATGAGTGTACAGGAGCTAAACAGGGCAGTGGAGGACAGGGGGTCTTGGAGATATCTCATTCACAGGGTTGCCATGGGTCGGGATCGACTTGACATCAGTTAACAACACAATTGGGGGGGGGACCCACTGGTGCTGACAATAGCATATGAATCTGTTGGGATTATTTGTGAACAAAGAGGAATGTAGTTTTCATTTAAAAATGATCAAGCAATGTGTAATGCATTCTGAGAATGACACCAAGTCCTAAACATGTTTCGTGGCAAAGGATAACATGATTTCCACATCTTCAGTGTTCCTGACTCACTCCCCTTGTTCTCTTTCTTTCCAGAATGGAAGTTTCAGTACTGAAACAGAGTAGAATCTCACTGCAGTTGGGAACATGACATTTTCAAAGTTCCTGGTTTTACCCAGGATGTTCCCATCTTTAGATTCTACACAATCTCAAATGAACCTGTGTTCCCTAGATGTTATTAAACTGCATGCCCCACCATTCCATCCCATTGAATCTACTGTTCAACAACATCTGGAAATTGGAAAATGGTTCCCAATCCCTGGATTATATGCTCACTTATTTTTGGATGAAAGACCAGAATGCTAGGAACAGCATCTAATTTGGTGGATGTTCTTGAATCTCTTTCAGTTGACTTAAATTGGAGGGTTGTATTTTTTGATAACAGAACATAAGCAGACTCTCAGTCATCAGCACCATTCTCTGTCTTTTCTCATAACAGCTACAAAGAAATTACATGTTTTTCCTCACTATGCTTTCCTTCACCTCTATTTTTCATCACCTCTGCATTTCTAGAAAGTCTCTAAGCCCAGCACATCACACTCACGCTGTTCTTTAGACAAAACAAGTTCACCTGTGCATTTTCTGTCAAAATAAAGATGTCAAGATTTTTCTACATTTATTTATTTATTTATCCTGCCCTTCATAGCAGAGCTCTGCTTTTTTGCTCATTGTGCAATTTGTTTTCTAAGAAGGTATAGGGAGAAGGCAGCAAGATTAGGCAGAACAAAGGTAGCAAGACTAGGCAGGCTCTTAAAGAGAATTAATTGCTATTTTTGTGGCAAAGAAAAAAACAACACCACTCTCAGCAGCCAATGGGATTTTCTTTGAATGGGAAAGTGTAAAGTATTTGTAAGATATTACTCTAGTACTTCATTTTTTTAAAAATAGTATCCTGTCTCTGCAGTAAATCAGATGAAGGACACTTTCATATCAATTTCTCTCCCCTCCCCTTTCTCTTTTCTTCTTATCTGTACTGTGGTTTTGTACTCTCTGCTGCTTTGCAGTTCACTCTTTACCCTCCCACCTGGACTTTCCTAGGTTGTAAGCAAACAAGAATCTTTTGGGGACATATGTGTGCATGTGCCTTCAAGTCACCTGTCACTTATGGTGACCCCATACATTTCATGGGGTTTCTTAAGCAAGGAAAATGCACCACCAAATTGATGAGTAAATTACAATGGAGCCCACATCTGCTGAAAATGACATTTTCCCTTTCTTATTTTTCAGTGTGATGAGTATGCACATGCTTTTATTTTGCCTGGTGACTTATGACAAACCCACAAATTTTATAGGGTTTTCATAGGCAACTGAGTAAATTACAGTAGAGTTTACATCTCCTAGAAATGAAAGTTTTCCTTTCTCATTTATCAGTGCAATTTGTGTCTGTGTCTGTGTGTGTGCATGTACCTTCAAGTCACCTGTAAACTTATGGTGAATCCATGAATTTCATAGGATTTTCTTAGATAAGGAATATTCAGATGTGGTTTTGCCAGTTCCTTCTTTTGAAGTATAACATACAGCACCTGGTATTTGTTGGTGTTCTTCCATCCAAGTACTAACCAGGGCTGATCCTGCTTAGCTTCCAAAACCAGATAAAACCTGGTGTCTTTGGAGTATTTAGATAGGCAGTATGATACCTCCTTGTTATTCTGTGTTGACAAAGAAAGAGTTTGGGATAACTTTTTAGTATGAATTATGGTGTTGATGGTTTGCCTGTCACATCGACGGGTCTTTGATTGCCTCTCTACCCCTAATCTTAGGGCCTCTACAGACAGGAGGCTGTGGGTCACCCTGAGAAGCCATGGATTGGGACCGAGGCTGCCCCATGCCTCGGCCCCGATCCACCCTTATGGCGCCTCTGAAAAGGAGCGCTAAAATAGTGCTCCTTTCAGAGGAGCCAAAAGGGGTGCCAGAAGAGGTGCCAGGCACCTCTTCCATGCTCCTTCTGGCTCAGCATGTACAGACACTGAGCCAGAAGAACGTCATCAGAGCGCTCGCCATGTGCAATGGCAAGTGCTCTGATGACATCCTGATGAAGGGATTGGGGTGCCCAGCATCTGGTTGCCCCTCCCCTTCTCTGGCTCCAAGATGACACTTTGCACCATCTGCACCCCCCCTTTACTTGATTTAGGATAAAAAGGAAGCATGGTCCATTCTGTCTTTATATTTGTAAGTGACAGATCAGCTTGAAGCTATAATTTCAAGTGCACAGTACTCTCATTCTTTTTCTCTCTCAAACCAAACACTGCAGTGTGCTTTTCTCTCTCTCTCATACACACACACACACACACACACACACACATGAGAGAGGGGGGTGAGAGAGAGAGAGAGAGAGAGAAACACATCTAGGAATTTAACTTCAATGTAACATGATAATGTGACACTGAGAGAGATTTCATGAAAATAGCTCCAAGGTGAAACAATGATCTTTTCCTACAGACTGTGGTAACTTTGATCGAAGCTTGTGAGTGACAACTGTGTAAAGGTGTTCACTCAGTATGTCCTATTTTCAATTTGGCAAATGCTGAACATTTCTGAACTTGTCACAAAGTTTTATTTTTCTCCCCTTCCCTTCCCACCCCCTCCTTTCCCAGCCATTCCTACCTATGAAGAGATTCCACTCAGTATCCAAATCAGCTTGGTTGGCAAGGCAGCCCTTCATTACGTTGAGGCAGTAGTTGTTGCAAGGTTTCACAGTAGGAAGTCCCCGGCAGTAAGGGCAGTATAACATCTTCATTAGTGCACGGATGCATCCTGGGGTAGGGCTGACCTATAGAGTTTAAGGGCAAGGGAAAAAAATAAAACAAAGGAAATCAATTTCCTATTTCCATCCAGAGACCTGAAGAGTGAAAAACACAGCCCTCAGGCAATAAAACCACAACTGGTGCTTGGTGACAAGAGCTTAACACTTCACATTTCCTTCCTGTGGAAGCCATACTGTCTTGCCAATTATTGAAGCAGATATCACAATTCCAAGGCATATGGAAGAGATAGAGACAGAGGCTTCATTTGCACTGCAAAAATAATGAAGTTTGACACCCCTTTAACTGCCATGGCTCAATGCTATGGAATCCCAGGATTTATAGTTTGTTGTGACACCAGAGCTCTCTGACAAAGAAGGCTAAATAGCTCACAAAACTATAAATCTCAGAATTCCATAGCATTGAGCCATGGCAGTTAAAGTGGTATCAAATTGCATTATGTCTGCAGTTTAGAAACCAGAGTGCTTCATTCACCCATAAGAATTTATTCTTGTCAGCCTGTAAATACTTTTACTCAAGTCAGTCTTTTTATCAAATCAGTTTTTCAATATAGCAAATATCTCTGGGATCACTGATATCTAGGCTTGGTAGGGCAATGTGCAGAACAGTAAAGCTTCCACAGGAAGGGTTTATGAAGGGTTAAGTTCTGTTGGTGACTAGGATTCTAGAGACCAGGGTTCAAATTCCTGTTCAGCCATGGAAACCCACTGAGTGACCTTGAGCAAGTCACACTCTCAGCCTCAGAAGGAAGCAAAGGCAAACCCTCTCTGAACAAATCTTGCAAAGCAAGTCCCACGGTAGATTTGCACTATGGCTGACACTGAAGTGAGAAATGATGTGAAGGCATGCAGAAACAAGAATCTTGATATAAAATATAAGTGTGTCACTGTAGGATGCATTTACTCAAGTGTAGTTTTGGATTAAACTACTCTTTTTAGAAAACAAACATCCCCCATTTGTATTTCAAGTATCATTTTTAAATTCTCTTACAACTAAGGATGTGAAGACATTTTGCTAATGTCACATGTTATGACAGGCTGTCCTAACATAGTGAAACCACTTCTCACTATGATGAAAATTCAAAATGACCATAATAGATTAGAAAGCTAAGCCAAAGCTAACAAAACGAATTTCAACACAGAGAAATGTAAGGTACTGCAGTTAGGGTGGAAAAATGAAATGCATAGATATAGGACACTGACTTAACATGACTACATGTGAAATGGGTCAAGGAGTCCTAGTAGACCACAAGTTGAACATGAGCCAACAGTGTGATGCGGTAGGTAAAAAGGCCAATGTGATTTTAGGCTGCATCAATAGAAGTATAGTGTCAAGAGATCAAGGGAAGTAATAGTGCCACTCTATTCTGCTCTGTTCAGGCCCCACCTGGAATACTGTGTCCAGTCCAGTTCAAAAAGAACACTGAGAAACTGGAGAGTGTCTAAAGGAAGGCAACTAAAATGGTGAAGGGTCTGGAAACCATGCCTTACGAGGAATGACTTAGGGAGCTGGGTATGTTTAGCCTGGAGAAGAATGGTTAAGAGCTGATATGATAGCCCTGTTTAAATATTTGAAGGGATGTCATATTGAGTAGGGAGCAAGCTTGCTTTCTGCTGCTCCAGAGAACAGGACCCGGAACAATGGATGCAAGCTACAGGAAAATAGATTCCACCTCAACATTAGGAGGAACTTCCTGACAGTAAGGTCTGTTCAACAGTGGAACACACTCCCTTGGTGAATGGTGGAGTCTCCTTCTTCAGAGGTCATTAAACAGAGGCTGGATGGCCATCTGTCAGGTATGCTTTGATTGAGAGTTCCTGCATGGCAGGGGATTGGAGTGGATGGCCCTTGTGGTCTCTTCCAACTCTATGATTCTATGATTCAAGGATTTTCATTCTTATCCATACATTAATCTAGAGAACATGGATTATATACTTGTAATGTATTCTGAACAAAACTTACCTGCAGCTTTAATTCAGGGGAGCTAAATATCAGCATACTCCTGGCTGACTCTGGGCTAAAGTGCAGTTAAAAGGGTCATACTAATCAGCCCTATGTCATCATGATAGGACTACTATATAACTTTGAAGAGGGAGCAGCAAGCACATGTACGTATACAATGCAATAAATGTCATTATCTACATTTCTGCTTTAAGAGTCCATAAAGGAAGTCAGCCATGATCCTTCCTGGCAATATTGAACCTATTTTGGTTTGTGTTTACTGGGTTACACAATCATCCTTTCAGCTCCATATGCCCTCTGTGTTTGTTTGACTCATTATCTTAGCAGAATGTAGTTGCTTCCCGCTGACTGTTTTTGCAAATATTAGGGAAAGCACATGCCATTTAGGAAATAATGTTGTTCTGAGGGTAAGAAAAAAAAATCCTCTTGTTTTGTCTTTCTTTTAAAACTAAATTTGCTCTCTGCTTGACACAAAGTATTTGTTTTCACATTGACAATTGCTTATCTTTTCAAGTTCAGAGCATTACTGCTGGTTTAGCCAAATAAGCTTGCAATTTTTTGTGCTGGGGGAAGCTAGGGGCTGATCTTGAGATACATGGCTCTTTAATCTCCCAGTGCTAATCCCTGGCTTTCAATAGAGAGGATGCTGTTCAATGTCTTCCAGTGTATAACTGTCAGTTTTAGCTTTGGAATACATACAAAAGCTCTTCTCTCACCAGTCTTCAGCTTCCTTTCTTCCCAGGCCTGTTCTCCTTTAGCTGCAAAGTTTTAATTTAGGAATGAGTAACTTTCATCCAGGAAGGAGGAACTCTGAAGGAATGTGAGGATAGGCACACAGGTCCCATATTTGTGGCAAGGTGAATCAGCTCTGTGTTTTCATCTAAACATTAAAGAATCTGCCCAGAAGATAACTTTTCTGAACTCTGGCCAGGACAGACATACCCATCCATATCTACATAAACATGCATGTGTTTGTGTGCATGCTTGCAGACATATTTGCCTCTAGGATCTGCTGGAGGTGAGATGAGATGAGTCTGCTAAATTATTGTATGACAGTGAAGAAAGCTCATAGGATCAAAATCAACTCATTTGAGATGTGGTGCTGGAGAAGAGTTCTGTGGATACCATGAATGGTTAAAAAGACAAACAAATGAGTCTTAGAACAAATCAAGCCTTAACACTCCCTAGAAGCGAAGATGACTAAATTGAGGATGTCGTTCTTAAGCCACATCATGAGAAGGCAAGACTCACTAGAAGAGATGATGATGCTTGGAAAGTTAGAGGGTGGTAGGAAGATAGAAAAACTGCATATCAAATTATCCTGATTAGGACCACTTCTTCCCCAATGCTAACCATAGTGCCAAGGATAATAATGTATTCCCTGCTGAGAACATATTAAATACAAGATCCCCTTGTATTGCCTGGCTGTGATTTAACTGAACATTGACATTACATGCATTTTGCTCCATTAAGAAGCCTGTCAAAGCAAGACTGATACTCAGCAACCCTCCCTATAAAATGTAATCACAGTATCCATAGTTTTGGTGTTACAAACACAGGCTCACCACCTAATTTACAATAAAAAGGAAGCTACAGCCATTCATAAATATCAGTCCAGTGTAACTGTGTGATGTGTATGTGTTTTTATAAACTTATGTTCATTTCATTCATGTTTTTACAATTTTATTAATACATTGGACGAGGTGCTAGGGATATAATCCTTTGCTAATTTGATTCTTGGAGAAATTTTAGCTATTTTCTTTCCACTGCATAGTTTTCAAAGTCTGCAGTCCCAAACTTACTCTGTGCAGACTTTTCCCCCACAGAAACAGCATTTTCTATGCAGATATATTACTTTCTGCATAGAAAACAATTTTCTGTGCAATGGAACCATCTCTGAATTTTGTGCAGAATAAGTTTGAAATGTAAAGATTACTGTCACTCCAAGTTTCTTGTTGTCAATACTTCCCAACACTTGAGAAACATATTTTTACATTTCTAAAATATATTCTATCCATTCCTAGTGGGTGCACAACTGAACATCTTACATTGGAAGCACCTCTTATATGCAAGATGCATTTTAGCTATAAACAATAGCAGCTATTTAATGTTCATATTCTGATTGCAATTTCACTCAGAATCCACCCACAGCATATATATTGTGTCTATGCATACCTGAAGCTCAAACTATTTTACTCAGTGCTCATGAGCAACTGAATTATAAGCCATAAAAGCTCATGGTAAAATTAATTTGGTATTCTTAAACACGGCCCAAGACTCTTTGTTGTTGAGTTTAGAACAATATTGCATCCCTGTTAAGGCCAGATTTCAAAAGCTCTACATAAAAAAAGGTAAAGGTAAAAATGTATGATTAAGAGGAAGAGAGAATGGCAGACAATCAAGCAAGAAATATAGATTCTAGAAAACTGCTTTAAAAGAGAGCAAATTGGCAATAGAAAAAGAACTTGATTATGAACTTAATTAAAACAGGATTGGACAAATGTTGATAAGAGAACGTAGTGTAGACTTTTTATGTAGGACAGTTGGATATCAGATGTGAGACTCTAGCAAAGAACTATTTAAAGTATATTACAAACTCAGGCAAGAAGTATTGCTGTTACTTTCCCTATTTTCCATAGAGACCACACACTAATTCTTTTTTGAGATGTAAACCTTGAGCCATAATTCTTAGCCCACCAATGTCAGTCTGTATAAACAAAAACACTTATCATAGGATTCAGTGGTGCAAGAACTTTCTACTTTAGTGAACAAGATATCCCTCCTTCCAACAATCTTCACACAAACCAATCTTTGGACTTGACCGTAATGAGATAGGAGCCTTTCAGATGGGTAGCTTTAAACCCCAGTGTCCTGAGACACAAATGACAAATTGTTCTAACATCCAGCAGAAAAAGCAGCACTGGGTTTTTTTTTGTTTTGTTTTTTGCTGTTCCCAGGGAAGGTAATATTGTACTAGGATGGCAAAGAGACTTGAGTTCTGCCATCAGTAACCCTCTAACTTGTAATGTTGCTTAATGTGTCTATCATATCAAAAACATATGGTGAAATTCAATGTCAGGTAGGTGGACCTCTGCTCATGGTACTTCCTCTTCATCTCCTCTCTCCTGAAGACTCTCATTGTAATGTTTTCTGTCTTTATGGGGGAACTGCTTAGAGAAGACATCCAATGCCTCACTTTATTAAGGGACTAAGGGTACATCTGTAGAAATAATGCAATTTGATACCACTTTAAGTGTTGTAGCTCCATCCTATGGAATCCTAGGATTTATGGTTTTACGAGGTCTTTAGCCTTCTCTGCCAAAGAATGCTGGTGCCTCACAAAACTGCAACTCCCAGGATTCTGTTGGATAGAGCCATAGCAGTTAAAGTGGTATCAAACTGCATTATTTCGATAGTTTGGAGGGACCCTTGGTCTTTTCTCTTTGCATTATTTCCCCTCCCACTCCCCCCCCCCCCCGTCTTGACTGCATAATCCAGCTAGGAGATATGATCTTAAAATTACAACCCACATTAAACCTTACATACACCTACAGAGTCCCTAAGTTTGCTCTGCTCTGCATGATTCCCAACACTCCAGAATATATTTTGAAGGGTCACAGGAGTAGAAGTTATACTGAGGGAAAGTGACATATTATCAAGAAAGACTAACTGAATACAACTTTATAGGCCCTAACATTTGATCCCACATCATACTATTTTGCTTCCAGCCAGTCTAGACCATTTTTGATGGCGTTTGACATGAACAATATATTATCACTGTCAGAGCACTACAAGAAGTGTTTCTTGAATATTAACATAAATGACAACATACTACACATTTGTAATAGTATATGGATGTTTTCTCAAGAGTAATTGAAGACAGATCTGCTTGAATTAAAAGCAAGCAAAGAGGTTTTTATAAGTGCCATCAAGAGCATGCATAGACTGGAAAATTCACTGGTGTAAACATTACTTGAGGAAATACACTACCTGTTATTTTTACAAATACTGTTCTTCAGTGTGTAATATCTACCTAGTAGTGGCAGTCCAAGAAATCCTGGTGTCATTAATCCTGCAATGATACACCCATTTATCTGGGCATAAGTTCAACTGAATTAAATGTGATTGATATATAGACATGTATAGATGTGTTTTGCCATGCTGTCTCTGAATACATTGACATAAATAAAATCCATTTCACAGCTGGTCTGAATTCCTCTTCATGTGTTATGAAGCAGAACACATAGAAGGGAGATGTAGAAAAATCTATTGAGCCCCACCCTCCAACATGAACCACCATGTTGATGTGAGAAGTCAGCTAGAAGTTGTAATCATATGAATAATAGGGACCGGGAACTATCACTACACAGTCAGAAATCTTTATGAAGGATTGTGGCCATGGCCAGCTAAAGGTGGTTAACAGCTTCACTGCAGACCTTCCCCATAACCATAGGAATGCAGGGGTTTGGGCTTGTACCCATGTTCTTGTTTCCTTGCCATACACATAATATTTCAAACCTCTTGCAGTGAATGTGCACTAGATCTACCCCTAAACAAAGTTAAGAAAAGTATCAAGTTGTCCAGTGAAGTCAAACAAACCAAAGTTATTCACAAATACCACTGCTTGTAAAATAGATGGCATCCATCTATTTTCTGCCATAGTTGAAAATGCAGTTGGGGAAAGAGATGGACAAATCTGTCAGTTTTGCTTGCTTCCACACTCTATTCAAATTCTCAATTTTTTCCTTCAAATTAATGAAAAAACTTCCCAAAGAACTAGAATAAATACTATCTTGTCAGATGTAATTACCATTGAGTTCAATGGGCCTTAGTCCTGGGTAAGTGGGCATTGAATGGACTGAAGCCGGAAAAACAGTGAACTTGAAAGAGGCCTTTATCCTATTCCATTCTCCCATTCATCCTGCCTTCCCCACCCTGAAGGTCTCCTTCCTTACTTCTTATGCAAAAAAGGCAAAACAAAAGCGAAATGTAGTTAAATACAAAGAATCCACTTTATTGTAACAAAAGGCAGACCACTTTTCAGGTTAGCCAAATATTTGGGGGCTACATTTTTTTTAAAAAAGTGTGCTGCTTCAGGTTTTTATATTTATATTTTAAAGAAGATTATATATATATATATATATATATATATATATATATATATATATCCACATACACACATGATACAAGTAGTTACAATTATTTACTTTTAATTTCATTAAGTGCAGTGGGCCCTTGGTAGCTGCTGTAGTTTGGTTTTGGGACCCCTCTATGGATATTCAAATCCCATTAAATGCAATGGCATAGTAAAATGGTGTCCCTTATTTAAAATGGCACAATCAAGGCTTGCTTTTTGGATTTTTTAAAAATATATATTTTCAAGCCATGGATGGTTGAACCCACTGATAATGAATCTGTGGATACAGACCGTAACTGTATTAACAATTTGACCGAGCTTTCCAGTAGCCCACCACTTAGGAGATTATCGCATTTAAAACAATGTGATTTATCCCCGATGGGATACAGTTGCATTTTGGGTTATTACCAGATATTATCACAAGTAAATCACTACAGTTGCTACTAGGTGACTGAAACCCAGCTGCAGCCCAGGTCTCAGCCACGCTTATCCAGCCACTTTTCAAAAACAGGAAGCTCCCATTTTTGAAAAGCATCCAGCTAAGCACTGCTGGGACCCAGGCTGCAACTAGGTTGCAGTGACTCGGCAGCAGTGGCAAAGATTAAGTGTGATAATACCTGTTAATAACCCAAAACACAACTGTATCCCATTGGGAATAAGTTGCATTATTTTAAATGTGGTAATCTCCCTAGCCTTAATTATTTTTTGAAAGCACAATCAATTCATTTTTAAAGCATTAAATTTCTTTTATTTTATTTTTACTCCAAACAATGCACAAAGTGGTATGGTTAGCATTCAAATAAAGCACTGCCAACTGGGCAATATGGCAACTCTACTTTCCACTTTTCCTCCCTCCTCTGTTTTCCTCCTCTTCTTCCACCTGCTTCACCCATTCAGTCTATTCATCTCCTGCCCCCTCCCCACATATTATGTAGGAGGGACTCTTGTCCTCTTTATCTCTATTGATATTGATATCTATACATACATGATTATCACTGAGAGGGATCACCAATCAGCTGATGAAAGTGGGAGAACCCTAAGTAAAAAATCCCCCTTCCACAGTGGTTCTTTAAGGTCTCCTGAGCACAAGAAGCCCTTTTTATAGTCCTAGGATGCATCTATGTTGTAGAAATAATGTGGTTTGACAGTACTTTAAGTGCTGTAGCTCCATCCAATGGAAGCCTGGGGTTTGCTGTTTTGCAAGGTCTTTTTAGCCTTCTCTACCAATGAATGCTAGTGCCTCACAAAACTACAGATCATAGGACTTTATAAAATGGAGCCATAGCAGTTAAAGTGGTATAGTTGTAATCCTAGTTTCATGAGCAAAAACAAATGTGCCATGAATTACAGCATAATATTAAATAAGCTGTATATTAAATAAGAAAGGTGTTCATGATAAATAGACCAAAGCTTCTGAAACATTGTTTTTGCTCAGTGGATTATCTTCTGCCTCATTTATAAATTTTTACTGAGCTCATGGGGGAGGTGAGGTGATTTTCATTTGTTTTCCATATTTTCCCACTGCATTTTTCATTCCCACTCCATTTATCTAGGGATGGTGGGTGGATGGGAATATATTAGAGGGGAAAGACAGAATGATTGTATTTGACTGGGTGGCATGAGGAATCCCATTTGGAAGCCCCTAAAGTTATGTGAGATTTTCAATGGGGTTGTAGCACATCCTCTTGGCTATGGCTATTCGCTGTCATTTGTTTCTTGGATGAAAAAAAATTTGGTTTCTCAAGTCAACTTGGGAAATCCTGTTGGGAAGAATAATATGGTGGCAAGAATTATGCACTTTTCACCTGGTGTTTACACATCCTGAAGTGCTTGAGGAAATGATTCTGTGCAGAATGTCAGATGGACTCTTTTGCATGAAAAATGTGGATTTTTGTGCAGACCCCTTCCACTGTTTTTACTGTTATCTATGCAAAACCCAGCAATCCTGAACAACAAAAATTGTGTGGGGAAAAATCTTGCACAAAAATAGCTACATGGTTTTGCTCTATAAGAATGTAGTTTTCTGAGCAAGATTTTCAATGTGCCAAATTTTTGTTGTGCAAGATTGTGTGTGTGT
>JAIPUX010001232.1:38219217-38233595 GCA_020142125.1 Phrynosoma platyrhinos
ACCTGTGCAGCTGCGCAGGTATGCAAGAATGTGCACATGCATCTGAGAGAATGGGAAAAAAATTAAAGCAGCCACTGCCCATCCATGCACTTGCTCCATCTCCCTTTGCAGCATCCTTGAGGCTGGCAGTGCGGCTGCTGGGGGTTCAATACAGCCTCAGAAAAGCTGCATTAACTCCTCCCAGTGCAGTTGTCCGCCCCCATTTAGGGCATCCTCAGGGCAGGCGGTGCGGTTGCTGCTGCTTACAGAAAAGGCAGCTTCAGGTCACCTTTTCTTCCCCATTTGCATAGCCCCTAAGTTTATTTCCAGGGCATGCTGGCTTTGCATTGTGTTTATTCAGAAATCTTTCCATCCCATTGCTACATTCATCTGCGTTGTTTGAGGGTTTTGCTTTAAAACAAATGCATAAACAAAACACCCTTCTCAAAATTATATTTCTACATATACCTATGCCAGATATTGGAAACAACCTAGAATTCCATCAGAAAAAGAATGGGAGGACAAGTTGAGAGAAGTAATGGAATTAGATATACTAACAGCATTTATGAAGGACAAATCAAAGGAAGATGTAGAGAGTGAATGGATAATGCTAATGAATTATTGGAAAATGGACAAGAATTGAATGTAATTTTATGTAATATTTAGGTAATAATAACAAAATTTACAAAGAATGAAGAATCTATAGAGATTATCGGGAAATTATAAATTAAAAAGGATTTAAAATACCTGGAACAAAAAGAGGGGATCAGTAAATTCTATATTAATTGGTAAAAATATAGGAAGTTAAAGAAACAATATGCTATGACAGTAACTGTATAATAGCTTGTTTGTGTATTTGTTTTTATTTATATAACTGTATGTTATTGACTATTTATGTATATGTGTTAGTCTTTGTTATTTATGTTATGTTATGTTTTTTATAAAATAAAATAAATAAATAAATAAATAAATATTCTCACACAGTATGAATTTCAGGAAATGCAAACATCTCCTTGATCTCTCAGAGTTCCTATGCTGGAGCATCAGAAATGTCCAGTTCCACGCCAGATTCAGGGTACTAGGATGGTGGTAAAGGAGGACCAATTATTTTGTTTCAATTGCAGATGATGAACAAAATAGAACTGTTTATAGACTATGGACTTTATTGCATGGCTTAAGAATACAATTTACTGCTGCTGTTTTCAATCCTAATTCAGGATACATCTTGGTATTATCATATGCAAAATGCCACCAATGCCACCAACCAGATGCAGCCCAGATAACTTCCGGCTAGCAGTGGTGCTCAGATTGCCGATTTGCAAAGCCGTGAGCTTCCTGGTTTTGAAAAGAGGCTGGCAGAGTGCAGCTTCTAGCCAGATGTTACCTGGGCTGCATCAGGCCGGCGGCATTGGTGGCATTTTGTGTATGATAATACCAGGCTGCATCCTGAATTAGGATTGAAAATGGCAGTGGTATATTGCATTTTTAAGCCATGCAATAAAACTCCTGAGTTTTGTTGATAAGAATGCATATGAATTTACTTGTGAGATACTTAGGACTTAATAAGTAATAACAATCATTCACTGTTGTTATAGAACAAGAGCTGTTTTTCTGAAATTCCACTTCTTTAATATGATGTGGGAAGAATCTTGCAATGAACTAAGGAGAAATGTGGTGAAGCATCCTCATCATGGCTGCAGTATTTGCCAGACTGAAAGCTGCACAAAGAGCTTGGGCCATGTGATGCTCCAGCCACACATGGTGCTGTTTTACAACATTGCTAATTTTGCACAATATTTTTTTGTTGTGCAACACTGTTTTTGTTCAACACTGATTATTTTGGGAAATGTTTTTGTTATGCAGCATTGCTATTTATTATGTATAAAACACAAATATGGCTGCCTGAAAGCAGTACGTTCTATATTGAAAGCTGAACAATTTTCAGTATAGGCTGCACAGTTCTCAGGAGAAGCTGCATAGATTCTGGAAAATTGTGCAATTTGGGGGGTGGGGGAGAAGCTGTACTGCTTTTGTTGAAAAGCTGTGCAGTTTCTGTCATTGTGTGTGGGGGGAAATTCCTGAGTGTTTCAAACCTATGGGATGAAAAACTGCTCCGTTGGTCTCTACATCTCTGGAGACTTGGAGAAACTGAGAATTATCAGAGATAACTTTATCAAGATTTTAACACTTAAGCCAGGTGTTCTTCCTTATTTATAGAGGATGTTTTCCTGTTCAATTTCCACATGTTATCAGCATGAAGGGATTGCTTCTTTCCCTACTATGGTCACAAGGCGTAAACTCAGTGGAAGCAATATGAAGACTAAACAGGCAACCTTGTTTCTTCCTTTTTAAGCCTGATTTTTGTTTTCTCAAATCCTGTTTATGTCAGGGTATTTGTGTGTGCTGTGTTTACCTCCTCAGCATTTTTATGATTCTTCATTTCTACTGCCTTCCAAATCACCAGACGCAATTCTGATAGAACTTTGGATTTTCCAGTTTTTGAATTTTATTGCCAGAACACTAATAGCTATATAAATCAAACATAGTTCAAACAGTCTGTCTGGAAAATTAACTATATTAGTTATCATAGTAAAGAATCTGGCTCTGAATGCATAAGGCTGGGCTGCAGGCCAATGTATACAGCACAGGTTATGTGGTCTGTAGAGCCTTTGTTGTTGTAAGATTTTTATTTGCTACAAAATGATCATTTATGAGGCAACATTTGCATGCCTCTACATCCTCACTAACGTTTTATGGATATATTTTTGTTAGTTAAAATTTAATGAGGTACCACTGCTGAATGCAATTTGTAAAGCTTCATCATTCACCAAATAACCCAATAGATTAACAAATCCTGGGCTTGTATATAGCTTCCTTATGCTTTTCAAAACTTTTAATAAATGAACTTTCTCTGTGTCACTATTTATGGCCAGATTTCAGCAGAAGCACAGAAAAGTGAAATAACAAATTCTACTAGGATTTAAAAACAAACAACAACCCAGAGTAGTTTGAATTCTAGCAGTAGTTCCCAACTAGAATAGACCCACTGGATCAACTATTGAAAGGAAAGGCTGGATTTATGTAAACTGGGTTGCTTGTACTCTATAGTCAAGACTAACAAAAGGATCCAGTATATCCATTGTAAGTACAGGTAAGTTTCTAGTCAAATGGGAACTACCTTGAAATTCAGATGTGTGAAGGAGATCTTAGGTGAAAGGAAGGTTGATGGGTAATAGTAAATCTTGGGGTTCATAGGTCAAGGGAAAGGATTATGGGCATCATCAGTGATGACATATCCTGTACCTTAATATGGAGTTAAGAAGGAAATGAGGATAAAAGCAAATGAGGATAGGCTCTAATGTAAGACCAAAAGAAGAGGAAGCCATGTTGTTGTTGTTGTTTTAGTTTCTAGAATTTTTTTATTATTTTCTAGTTATTGTAAAAGGTGAGTAAGGGGAGACATTATCAAGGATTATACAATTCTGAATGTGATAGAGAAGGTGACTAGAGAGCCTCTCCACAATGCTAGAGTTTGGGCTCATCTAATAAAAGTGAGTGGTTGGCAACTGAGGACAGAAAAACAAGGTAATAAATGGTTGGCAACTGAGGACAGAAAAACAAGGTAATAAATGGCTATTGGTCACTGGTATGGGAAGGTGCTTTTGGAGGTTATATTTTCTCTATGGACATCTGGATGCTATTTTGAGAATAAGACAGCATAGGCTTTTAGTCTTATTAGCAATATGCATCTTGTTCTGTTATTTTAGCTTCTTAGTTGTCCAAAATACAATTTATTCAATTGCCAATACGCATAGATCATCCTTTGTCAGGGTACAGGTAAAAGTTGCCAACCATTTATGTCTTATTTCTTATACACTATTTCCCCACCAATTTCACCTGCTGCTTCGTTTGACCATTTCCCTTATCAAGATTTATCAGAAATGCACCACACTGAATAAATTGGATTTTCTGCACCTTGGCTACATTCTGCCGAAGGACATAGGATAAAATCTAGCCCAGTGTGTGCCAATAACAGGAACACAAGTCATAGGTCTCTTTTTACCTATATATACTCTTCATTGTTTAAATCCTGATGGACCAATTCATACACCAGATAGGATGCAATGTACTGTGGTTGTTGTTTGCCAGTGTGTATCAAAAAGACTATCCAGTAACAATGACATACACTTAGCTGTTGTAGAGGAATATTTATTCCAAAGGGAGAAGGTGGGAAATGGGGTTATTTTTGAAGAAAACACCAACACCAAAAGATGAAATAGTGCAGAAATCTGTTGACTTGAATGTTTTTGTTTGGGTTTGTCATTTGGAAAGAAGTCACTGTCCTGTATAATTTACAACAGGAAGTAAATCACTGAGACAGAAAACATACGCAATAGCTAAACATGGGGAGCTGTCACATCAGTTCAGTGTCAACCTGCTTCTGCTAGTTGAAATAAATTTCTTGCATTTCTGTCTCACTCACCCACCCACCTGTGCTCGTCTTCATTCTGAATAAAGGTCTCTATTGCTTTATTAAGAAACCCTCTCTCTCTCCTCAACCATCATATTCCTCAACTTTTCAAAAAACAGAAGTCATCATATTTATTTAATGACACCTAGAATAGCCCGTGATTTCCTAGACTGGTTACATTGCTGAAGGCATCAGGCTGCAACAGCTTTCAATTATGGCTACACTATTTTAAGTATCATTTCTGCTTCATGAAGAAGGTGATTCAGATGGGAATGTACAGTTATGACAATTAATCACAGTGCAAATTCAGCACACTGACAAGGGCTGTGTTGACAGTTAATATGGCATAGTTGTGGGACTGTTGGCCTAGCACTTGAGAAACCTGGCTTCAGCACTAGAACCATATTATACTTCTCCTTCTTCATTTTGTGAGAAGTAGACCCCTAACTACATCATAGGGAGTTGAAAGTTACAGGTATTCAGTAAAAAGAGTAAAGTTATCACATGTTAACTTGCATTCATAACGTAATATAGGCTGTTGTTATGCTCCAAAATTAATGCAGTTTGGCACCACTTTAACTCTCAGGGTTGCATCCTGTGGAATCCTGGGATGTGTAGTTTGTTGTTGTGCCAGCTAAAGTGGTATCAAAGGGCTTTTAAATAATGTGGCTATTTTAAATTTGTCTCTCATTAATAAGACCTACATGTTTTATTTTTGGATGTTGTGAATGTTATTTTTTTAGTTGTATTTTATATTGCTCCTGATTTTATGGTTTTGTGTATTATTTGCTTTCCTTTCCATGTCTTTTAATAATAATAATAATAATAATAATAATAATAATAATAATAATAATAATAATAATAATTTATATCCCGCCCCTCTGCCAAGCAATCGGGGTGGTGTACAGAGTTCAAAACATCAAAATAGATTACATCAAATCAACTCCCATCCCGCATTCCCATCCCCACTCACCCCCCAAAACAGTTCAACAAAGCAAATTAAAAAAACAATATACAATACAATATAAAATATACAATTACAATATAAAAATACATAATAGCATTGTAGCTGGGAAATGTATAACTGGGGAAGGATTTAAAGCTCTTCCCAGTCTCCCCAACCGTGCTCCAGCCACAGCTGTGCTGTTGGTGAAAATCAGAGTCCAATTATAGTCAAAAGCTGAAAGCTGGAGGGGATTTTAAAGTTGCCGGTGCTCCTCCCCAACAGCGCAGGTGAAGCTAGTCCTCTGAGGGCTGCTGGGTGGCCAGCAGTCCTCCGCGGCTTCAGGGAGGCCGCTGCTTGCTGGGTGGTGCCAGCGGAGTAGCCTCCAGTCCAGCTGCTCAGGTGGTGGAAAGGGAGGGGCTGGTCCCAACTCTCCCCGCTTGGCTCCTGGAGCTTTTTATTGTAAGCCAACCAGAAAACAATCCATGGTGCTGTAGCATGCAAACTTTGAAAATAAAATAACTATATAAAATATGTAAAAAGTGAGACAGGAAGTGTTCTCAGGACAGTTCCCAATTCATGAAACGGGTTTGTTCAATTGTTGGACACCAAAAAATGATCATTAAAAAAATCAACGTTGTGAAAGTATTGGTGACCGTCCATCCCACCTAGGACTCCACCCCATAAATATGGGGTGCATCCATATTGGAAAGTTCCAGATGGTCTTGTTCTTTCAGTTTTATTTTGGACATCCATACACATTCTGTTTATCCCAAAATATTTTCTGCCAGCTCCGAGTACAATCAGAGATTTTTTATACCAGCTGCCCAGGTTGGATTGAGAGTCAGTGTGGCATAATGGTTTGAGTGCTGGACTATGACTCTGAAGTCCAGGACTCCATTTCTGGCTCGGACATGGAAACCTACTGAGTGACCATGGCCAAGTCACACTCTCTAAGCCTCAGAGGATGGCAATAGCAAACCCTCTTTGTGAAGAAACTTGCCAAGAAAACCCTGTTAGGGTTACCATGAGTTGGAAATGACTTGAAGGCACACAATAATAATAACAGGTTGGATTAGTTCACTACACTGTCGTAGTGCTAAATTCCACTTTAGCTGCCATGGCAACTTCCTATGGAATCCTGGGAGTTGCAGTTTAGAGTGGAACTTTTAGAATGCTCAGCTCTTAGGCCTCACTAGCTTACGAACCCCAGAAATCAACAGGATGTTGCCATGGCAGTTAAAGTGGAATGTAGTACCATTAGAGTATATTGTGATAAGGACCTGAACCGAGTATACAATCAGGAAGAACATGAACCAAATTTAGGACTTTTCAGTCAATTTGGATGAACCCATTTTCTGAGTTTACAAGAACAGATTAAAGGCCTAAGCAGACTGCCAGAAATAGTGCACATTAAATTGAGGCACTGCCCTGGCTCAGTGCTAGGGAGTCATGGGAATTGTATTTTTTTCTGGGACATTGAGCCTTCTCTGTCAGAGAGCTCTGGTGCCACAATAAATTACAGTTCCCATGATTCCCTAGCACTGAGCCAGGGCAGTGCCTCAATTTAATGTGCACTATTTCTGGCAGTCTGCAAAGGACCTAAGTCTCTTGAAAAGCTTCCTTCTCCTAGTTGCTGCTTTCAGAATTTTAATACATCAAGATAAATAAATAAGTAATTTCCCTTTTGATTTCCCTTTTGTTGAAATGCCTCCTGAGTAACTTGGTGTTCTGAGCCAACATCTCAGCAGCCGCAAAAGTTAATTAAAATTTCATAAAAATAACTATAATTATCATGGCTTAGTAATAAGACACCTTATTTATCACTCAAATTATTTCTTTGCTTTGTCAACAAGCACACTATTTAGCTAATTAAATACAGCATATTCTCCTCCCACCTTTTTTTCTTTCAGGAAACCACCTTCAATATACACCAACTCTCAAAGTTAGAACTTGGATTTCTTGTCTGTACAAGGCTAATATTTCTTTGCTCAATGCGCCTGGTATTGACATTAGCCTGATTTATTCACTAAAGTGTGCATGGGTGAATTTCATTTTAAAGCTTCCTCCCTAAACCATTTATTTATCTTGCAATGTAGTCTGGTGCCATAGGCCCATTTAAAGGGAGTATATTAGATGACTATATTTGGCAATATTTTGCAAGGTCCTACAAGCTTCTTTAAACTATGCTGTGTGTCTGCTGTTTGTAACAATGCCCCTGAAAGCTAGTGACTAGTAGAAGTAAATGCTTACCAAAGGGTGGGTTTTACTTCCACTGAATTTACCTCATTGTCATCTTTCAAATCCTGTCCCTGTAGCCCAGAAGTTCTTGAAGGTGAATAATTTAGTGTGCAGTCCTACATTCAGAGTGATTTGATAAAATGACAGCAAGCAAGGCTGCTGCTTCTAAAAACAGGAAACTGATTGCAAAGATCATGGATCCAAAGACCTTCTTATCCTATTGTTGTTCTTATTTTATATTAGGCCTCTCAAAATCTTACACAATATTTGAAAAATAAAGGGGGTTTTATTTTTGTTTTTGTTTTTTCAGTCTCCAAATTGTGTCACAAAAAGGGACTGGGTTTCTATGAGGATTTTGAAAATAGTGCATATTGTTCAATATCTTTTTCTTGTGCAAGTAGCTAAAAATAGCATAACAAGAAGGTTATGCATACGCTTCAGCTGTCTCAATTTGCAGGAATAGTCCTGAATGATCTTCTATTGTCCTACTTTTTCAGTTGTTTTTAAAATGCCCATTTCCCTCTTATGCACTGCAGAAATAATGCAGTTTGACACTGATTTAATTGCCAAAGCGCCATCCTATGGGATTCTGGGATTTATAGTTTGTTGTGGCACCAGAGATTCTTGACAGAGAAGGCTAAACACCTCACAAAACTACAAATGCCAACATGTCATAGCATTGAGTTGTGGTATTTAAATTGGTGCCAAACTGCATTATTTCTGTAGTGCAGATGAAGCTGTCCTTTCACTTTCTCCTTTTTTCTTCAGTTTGCTTCAATTGTTTCAAACTGAGTTCAAAGCGTTAACATAGTTTGCACTCACTTCTCAGCAGAAGGGGAGTGGACAGGAGAGGGTGAAATCTTGTCCTTGCCTGTAAGCTGAAACAAAAGCAAACTTCTGAAAACTCTCCTAGCTTGTGCTCTTTGTATTAATAATTTTTGCTGCCTTGATCAAACTCTGATGTTCCTTGGCCATACATGTCTCGGATTTCATCTGTGAAATGTTGCAGAGAATGGGTTATATTTAATAAGATAGCATCTTTCTTTCAAGACACTTTACCATACTCCTTGTTTTTTTGTACATTCTCCCTGTTTTATATCCATTCCTCTTTCACAGGGCTGGGCCTTGCATAAGCCTGAGGGAGGCAGTCACCTCAAACAGAGGTGCTCTAAAGGTAAAGGTAGTCTCTTGACATAAATGTCTGGTTGTAACTGATTGTAGGGGGTGGTGCTCATCTCCATTACTAAGCTGAAGAGCCAGCATTGTCCAAGGACTGCTCAGGTGGTCATGTGGCCAGCATGATTGCACTGAATGCTGTTACCATCCCACCAAAGTGGTACCTATTTATTTACTTGTATTTGCATGCTTTCCAACTGCTAGGTTGGCAGAAGCTGGGACTAGTGACAGGAGCTCACCCCATCATGTGGCACTTGGACCTCGAACTGCCAACCTTCCAACCTTCCAATTATCAGAATTAGTATCTTAACCACTAAGGAGGAAACAAAATAGCCATTCCATTCCCCATCCTAGTAGGACCATTGCTGCTCAACCCAGTTCTCCAAAATTAAGACCATCCTAGCTTGCAGGCTATTGGAGCTCGAGGCTATTTCTGATGGCATTAACTGTAGTGCATGTAATGCTTCTCCCTTAAGGTCAGGTTGTTATGAGCACTGAACATGTTCAATATTTTGGGGTGTGCATGCCTTCTGCTATGGAGCTAAAATGGAACTGCAGAGCCACCATGAACTCAAATATGAGATCACTTAGGCACACATAGAAACAAAGATCAAACAGCTAGTTTAAGGCATCACAATTAGGAAACATTCACACATTCCTAGCAAGAAGATCAGGTGATTTATTGCTCTGGATGCCTTCTGCCAGAGCATTGTCTCCTCTGGAATCTGTCTACTTCAAGGTGACCTTTGCTATGTAAATTCAGCATCTTTTGAAGTATAGTCACAAACCTTTGCTCCAGGCTATTTTCAAGCTATTTAAGGACCTCCAAATTAATTGTCAGATGTATCTGGTTAGAATTCATGGTGTCTCCATGTCACTCTGAATTCTGATTCAGCTCCGGCTTGCTGCCGCTTCCCCATCCAGTCTGTGCGGCCAAGTCCAACACATAATTGGATTCCTGGAGCAGCACTGTCATGTAATATCACCATTAGGAGGCTTATTGTCTATTCCAAAGCTAACTACTTTATTCTTGAGTCCTTGTAAGAGTGTGTGAATGATTGGCTGCCTTAGTGTGTGCGATCCCCAATAAATTTACAATTCATTTGAATAAGCCTTGTCTCTGTTGATTTACTGTCCCTAGCTCCCTCCATATCAATTGGGATGTATCCTGGCTAATTAATTGAGCTACTAAGATTCCCCCTAATCCTGGTCTCATAATAAGGTGTTTCCCTTTATTTACTTTGACTAAATACTTCTCTGTAATCACTCCACATTTTCTGTACTGAAATAGCCCTGAAAGAAGTTGAGGCATAGAGTTTTCTTATAAACCACGTGTCAAATTTTCTACACAATTTTAATACATTTGGCTTCAGGGACTATATATTTGCAACAATAGATGACATAGTCACTAAGGAGATCATCACTGAAGAGAATAAAACAGCTATAAACTTTGTTTATTCTAGCTATCTGGTTCTAGTGCAAGATGGCTCCAGGACCATGCAGATATATTGATTGTATCTGCAGATAGTATATGCCAGGGATTAAAGATGAGTAGCCCTCCAGAGATTGTTGGGCTGGAGCTCCCATAATCTTATTTTTAATGTTCTGGCCAGGTGACATGGCAGTTGCAGTCCAACATCTGGAGGGCTGCATGTCCCCCTTCCCTAGTTAGAGCAATCTATTGACCAGTGTAATGAGCATATGTAAGGCTTTTGACTTTTGATGTACATCACTAATCAATACTTTTTCTTTCCATGGAACTAGCTGATTAGAATTCTTCTGAATGAAGTCAATATTTGTACAATAAAATATGAAGTTGACTTCTGAATCTTAAACAGGCACCAAGTCCATCATGCATTCTACCCTGCAATGACTAATTCTCTGTAGGAATCTTTCGGCATCTTCCAAAGCCTAAGGCCACTCTTTTCCAAAGAATACAATCATATAAAAATGGGATGAAAATAAGAATGAGATAACACAATGCACAGACTGACTTGACAGAAATACATTCCCCCATATAAGAACAATGGGGCAGGGGGAGTCAAGGTGGAAAAAATCACAAGATTTTTATCAAAGTCTAGTGAGCAAGAGTAGGGAGGAAAACACTTCTTCTTCTTCTGGCTTGGGGATCTCCCCTTTTTTTAAAAAAAAAACAGGATGCTCATTAACACAATAACAATTTGAAACAATGGAAGAGCTGAATTTGCTTCCCAGCATCTGCATCTGCAGACTAAATGACTGTAGGGAAGGACCACTGGGTATATCTCTGTACATGTGATGCCCCTCCCTGAGGCCTGAAAATTAGAAGGTGAGACTAGCTGATATGGTCATATTTCATATATGAGGTGGTTTGCTGAGTCTAACTTTATTTTTTTCATTGTGTGTGCTTTGGATATTGCACCCTCAATGCACATGTTAGAAAAAAATAATTTAAAGCATGCAGCAATTTTCCTGTGAGAAGAAAACACAGAGTGCCACAATCCAAAGCAAAACAAGAGCAGGTTTCTGAGAAAGACAATAAAATTGAGACTGAGAGATTTTCACCTTGCTTGCTAGAACACATATAATTGGGCAAGTGCTGTAGCATGGCATTATTTAAATTAACATTTTAAAGGCATCTATTAAATGATAAAATAGAGAGCCCGTGCAGTATAGAGCTGGAGAACTCCATCCAAAAGATTAAAATCCTGACTTAATTCTCAAGTAATCATGTTGGCCTAGGACAAGTCACTTCCCCCTAGCCGTGTTTACACCAAGGAAATGGAACTGTGAATGTAAAATGCCACTATGATCCTCCTTGAGGCAAACTTGATACAGATGTGATAAATGCATTTTTAAAACCCACTTTTCTGTTGCATATGTGCAATAAACACTTGCAGAGTAGCCATTTCTGCTCAATGGCACCACTAGGGGTAGTGTCACCCCAGTGTGGTAACTCATGCTATCACCCCCAAGCTGCCTGGCACATCCCCCAGTAACCCCCACTGTCAGCCAGACCACCACTGTTGCTGGTGGGGTTAGAATGCTGCTGTTACCTGACATCTCCTTTTGGGTCAGGCAGTGCTGCAGGATGGGTGGGTAAAGGAAGCAATTCTCCTATGCAACCAGCAGTCTTGCCAAACCCAGAAGGCAGTCCCTTCCTACTAGTGGCTGCTAGTGAAAGTGAGGTGTTACTGCCACCCAGCAGCCCCTTATGAGTGTGGTAGGGTTGCTGGCTCTTGCTAAGGTGTTCCTGCTTAGCCAGCAGACCTGGAAAGGACTTCTGGGTGGCTGTACGTCCCCAACCCAAACAGTGGCCTCATCCAATGTATAGCAGAGGCAGCCTGGCTGGTGGAGTAGGGCAACTGTGAATGTGTGTGTATGTGGGAGGTCTTGGGAGGGATGGGAGCAATCACCCCAGTGGATATTCAGCCTCTCTGAAATGTCACCCAGTGCATTTCTCACTCTCTGCACACCCTAGTGACACCCCTGCTTGTGCTTCAGCTGAACAGAAATTCACAGAAATTCACCTGAACCTGATAGCAAATGGGGTGTCAATAAAGCCCTGTTGATTTAGCTCCATAGTTCTGTACTTTCCAGTGCTGATTGGGGATTTTATGTACTGTAGAAAAAGAGGCAAGGATTTTTTTTTAAAAAAAAGATAGGAACTTTCTTTCAGTCATAGAAAGCATGAGGTGTGGCAGAAGATATAGAAAAACGCCTGCTATAATTTATGGGTGAGCCTTTATGGATACACTACATATTTACCATTGTGGGTCTGTGTGGATGAATGATAGTGAGTGAAAAGACAATTGCTTAACAATGAAGCAATGATTATTGCACAGGGGATGGGACGTCCTTGTCCCATTCTTGTCTCATCCTTCCTGCAAGATTATCATGCAACGTCATCATTATCGTGTCCGTGACACATTCTTTTTGCGAAATCATGATAAGATTTTCAGATGACTTTGTGCTTATCCTATCCTTCTCCTATCCCTGAAGTGGCATGGCCCAGTCAATTTGTATTAACAGAAGCTAGCAATAATGCATTGATGGGGCCACTGACAAGAGAAGGACTGGATATGAACAGATGCAATAAGGACAGGCTAAGGACGGGAATAATCCCTCCTTACTTTATGTGATAATCTTCATAGTTAGAAAAACAGAGCCATAACAGGTTGTTACTGTTTTACTGTTGCTTCTGTACTCATAGAACACAGTGCAGATTGTCAGCATACAGCACAATGCATGTATCCCTTTGCTTTCAGTTTTTTAATCTCTGAGATAACTGAAAGATTAACAGCAGTTACTTTATCAATTGTAACTAGTAATAATAGAGAGGAGATCACATAATCCTAAATGTAATAAAGTCACAGGGAAGTCCTTATTCCACTAGAGCCTGGATGCAATTGGGTTTCTGTCCAATTCTGTGATAAAAATCAATACTGTAAATATGAAACATTTTTAATGATACTGCCATTTCCACAGTCTTTTTTCCCCTAACAAAGAGGGTGGCTTTTTCCCTAACAAAGAAGGAATTCATGATCTCAGTTAAGAATGTGCAACCTAGAGTTATACATTTGTAACTGAGTTGTATTCACAGTCCTTATGTATTCAGTAGAAAATATGTAGAGATTATAAAGGTCCCCGAATGGGCAGCAGTAATTGCAAGCAACAGGGATCTGTTCTCCTTCTGATCAGGATGCTACAGATTAATGTTTTCTCCCTTCTCTTGTAAGTGGTTGGTAGTAAACATAATAAGGCTAGTAGAAAATGGGATGGCCCAAGATATGTCAAGATCCTGGGCTGAATCTACATTGCAGAAATGATATCATTCAAAACTACTAGTCCTAAGATTCCATAGCATTGAGCCATGGCAGTTAAAGTGGCATCAAACTGGACTATTTCTGTAGTGCAAATGCAGCCCTGCTTAATACCAAGGATGTCATTTTTTTCTGCCTTGGCTTGGCACCCACCTTTGATAAAGTATGAGAAAACTGGTTGCCACAGTAAATATGCAGGCAAAGGACTATGCAGATAACAAAACTTGATACACAGAAGCTCAGTCAGTTCTTCAACTTGACATATTTGGGAAGCCCTATGTTACATTTGCATTTGTCACATTTAGGCCAATTTAATGAGTGTTCAGCCTCAATTGAGAATTCCGCTAACAAACAGCCCTGTAACATGTAAATACAGGATGATTGATCCTCAGAGGACTGAATGAAGTTTAAGGAGAGAAAGAAGAAAGAAAGGGTTATAAACATGTATAAACAGAAATTCTAGGCCATGATGCTCAAGTGTGCATCTAAAACTGGGCAAAGCACAGATGTCCATGTGCTCTACTCAGCTTCACTCAGCAATGTCAATTACATGGAATGACTGGAGTGGTAGACAAGCAATATCTTTTCACACTATACAATGAGAGCACTATGAGTCCACTTTAATTGCAGTTGAGAGAGAAAAACTGAGAATTCTCAGTTGGAGAACTATAGTGCCTCATCAAATTACAATCCCCAGATACTACATAATGTTTCTATGTAAGAGGCAAATCCCTCTGGAACCTAAAGTGAGTGGCCTTGAAATAAT
>JAIPUX010001232.1:38256747-38271138 GCA_020142125.1 Phrynosoma platyrhinos
ATTTAGATTAACAAGGTATTCCTCTACTACCTCTTTGCTTATTCTGTGATTCATTTATATACAAGTCAACATATTTGTTACTACACTGTTGTTACTGGCCAGGAATCCATTTAAACTAGAGAAAAGAGACTGGATTAGGCCATTCATCACTCTGTTACATCTATATTGTTGTTAACTCCCCATGAATTGACTTTGAATCATGGTGATGTGGATGAGACTTCTCCAAGACTCCCTGTGCTCCACTGCTCTGCTCTGGTCCAGCAGGCTGAAGTCCATGGCCTCTCTGATTGAGTCCAACCATCTGGCATGAGGTCTCCATCCCTTTCTACTACCATCTAAGTTCCTTAGCATTATTTGTTGGTTTCCACTAGTAGTTTTGTTTTATGTGCATATCTATGGACGTTATCACACGTGGGCCAGAAAGCGGAAATAAAAGTGGAAATGAGGCATCCCGAAAATAAACGGGAAATAACCCTTGTTTCTGCATACGTCATTACCTTCATTGCGCATTTACAGTAAGTGTATCAAACGTCCACACACAAGAGAAAAAACCCGTAAATGTAGCCGAAATGAGCCTCCTGCACATGTGTAGAGAGAGGAATGCTCGCTGGAACCATGGCAACAGCGGGGAAATGCGCCACAATACGCATTTGGTTATCAGACCTACGGTAAATGTGAAATGATTCCCGTCGCGCAATTGCAATTCCTGAAGAAACCGAAATTCAAAAGATCTCGGTTCTTTCCACTTTCTGTTGGGGTTCTGTCGGGGTTCTGTGCGACGTCGTGTGGAAACACAGGCAAATAATCCAGATTTGTTTGCCATTTCATTTGGATTCTGTTTGGATTGAGCCCCGTGTGATAATGTCCTTAGCTTGTTAATGCTCTCTCCTGGCAGTCTACATTAGATTAGATTATAATGAATTCTATGTCAGTTGAACCTGCCCAGAACTGATATAATTACCATATCAAAGACTTAACTAGGGCCTGTGCATTGACTCACTGGACTACACAACCATATAATTTTTTTTGGCTACCCCTTTCCAGGTTGAATTCAAGGTTCTTCAAAAATCCAAGCCATCATATTCTCCATCAGGCTGAATTCAAGTTGTAAATTTTTTAGTCTCAAATGGTCTGAGGACAAGATTCTGCCTCCTCTTCTCCTCTCATCCCTGCAGAGCTGAGTGCAAAGTAGCTTTGCACTTTGAAATCAGTTTGTACTAATGAAACCAGGGACAAAGAGGAAAAGTGGGAGGAGGAGAGAGAAATTGGACCATTTTAAAAGCAGCCCAGAAGTGAGAGAAGAGCGGAGTAATCAGAATACTAACTGTTTCTGTGTCTGGGAATTTAGTGGCACCAAATATCTCTTTCAGAAGTTATTCTTCATTTTCTAGTATTTCTTTTGACAAACTATGCCAACTGTAACAATTTGGCAAGCACAGCAGACATCTGATGTCTCATTATCATGTGGCAACATCCATCTAGTGGGCAAGACATAAACAGCTGTTCTTCTCTTTTGGATCTCAACCTGCCCTGTCTTTCTTGCTTCCATCTCTGCCTGCAGCAGGTTCTGCATTAGGAAGAAACAACAAATAGTAGAAAAGCTGTCCAACTCTTTAGTTATAAACAACAGTAACTGAACCCAGTAAGCTTGGACAAAACTATTTTCAACTACTGTTGCTACATAATCATCATCATCATCATCATCATCATCAACACCACCAACACCATCACCAACACCAGCACCATCATCACGATCATTAATTATCCACAATATTTTCTTTCCTGCTCAAACTGAGAAGTTACCTCAAGTTCTGTCAAGTCTCACCAGGCCATATTTCCCAGGATTCCTGTACTTAGGACACTGCTGTGTGAGCATGTCCTTAATTGTCAGGGACACTAGTAACAACATTTCTATTGTTTCTGGTGCTGATGTGATGGCAGTCTAAGGCAGAGCATAAAAAAGTGTCCTGTTTTTGTTTCCTACTACAATTCCCAGTGGCCATGCTGCCTGCAGGATTCCTGTAACTGCTATTCCAAAAATGTCATTTTTCCATGTTATGGCTCCAGACATAATTAAAATCCTCTTTCCATGGACATTGCCACTTCTTTCCATGGACATGTGAAAGTAAATGATGATTGCCAAAAATTTCTAATGCAGATGTCATAAAACCTTCACTAAACCACAATTGTAGGATTTTCTATGAAAAGCTATTACAGTTAAACTACTACTAATTGTAATAGGTTTATAGTGTTGATATCTTGCCTGTACTGTGCTTTGTAGCAATGAAGCAGCTGTCATTTATTGGCACAACTAGCTGGCTCAAAATATTTCCAATGCAGTTTCTCTGAGGGAAACAACCCCAGATTAGCTAGTAGGCTTAGCTCCTAAAGCAGGCTGAAGACTGGTAAGAAATGCTGGGATGCAGAGAAGCAAAAGGGGTAGCGAGCCCACAGGCTAGGAGGCTGGGGAAAATGTAAGTGGGTACCCAGCTAAGATGAATCTGGTAAAAGTGCTGGTGGTTATAAAACTGGACGAAAAGGGCATCAGATACAGGGAAATGAGAGAAGGGGTGACTAAAGATAGGGATGTTTTCCATGACCAGACCACATGCCTGTGGGGTAGAGAGAGACACCTTAAGTGTCAGACTCAGAGTTAGTTAATTTACCCCCCCCTCCCATCTATAGGGCCACTGCCACCTCACCCAGGCACCATGGGGACCATTCTGGAGAGTTCTGCCAACTGTATAATCCTTTTACAGCATATGTCATAGCATAAAGCAGTGGGTGAAGCTCCCCAGAGCAGCTGCTCACTTACTTCTCCTCCTGAGAGAGCTGTGCCCTTACAAAAAGAAACACAGCAGCCCAAAACCCCCTTTCTCAGATTTAGGTATTATGGCATTACTTACCTTCCCAGGATATGGACCTTCTCCTCCATGTCAAGGGGGGGAATCTGAAGGTGAAAGCACTGTCAATATAGAGGAAACAGCTTCTGGGGGGACTAGATCTCATCATTTGCTGCAGATCTGGAAGTGCACTGCAGTCATGATTTTCCAGTGCTACAATCTGCAGCACCTCAGGTATGAAAAGGTGGGCTTTGGAGGTTGTCATCCATCACTAACAAGCATAAACATGAATCCCCAGCAGATACAAGATTGTGAGTCCATCTTATAATCTTGTAACTACTGAACAGGATGCTAGCCACCCCATATGCCATTAAAATTGTATGAGGAAGAGTATACATTCTGTTGCAAGCCCTAACTTGGAGGGGAAAAGAAATCTATAGCTGAGCCTGTTTTAATCAAGTAGCTTGTGTGCAGAATTTACAACTCTGATACTCACCATGGACTTCTGTCCTTGAACACATATAGGTTGACATGACTAGCAATATGGCCATGACTGAGGCAGTATCACTAGCACACTCATCCCTAGAGTTAGCACCCATGCCCTTTTTCTCCCACACAGGATCCTACACAGGATCCGCGCTGGTAACCTCTCGTCTGGATTTCTGTAATGCACTCTACATGGGGCTACCCTCATGCTTGGTTTGGAAACTTCAGTTGGTACAAAATATGGCAGCCAGAGTGGTCTCAGGAACATCTCAGAGAGACCACATAACTCCAGTGTTAAAATCTCTCCACTGGCTGCCTATCAGTTTCCAGGCCCAGTTAAGGTGTTGGTTATTACCTTTAAAGCCTTAAATGGCTTGGGTCCAATTTATCTTCGGAACCGCCTCCTATATAATCCTCCCCGTGGACTCCGATTCTCTGGGAAGAATTTGCTTCAGCCACAAAAATCTAGGCTGTCTGCAACCTCCTAGAGAGCCTTTTCGGTAGTCACCCCCCAGATTATGGAATGGTCTGCTGGATGAGATCCATCAGATGACAAGCTTGAGCAGCTTCAAAAAGGCGCTAAAGACAGATCTTTTTTGGCAGGCCTTTCCTGACTAGATCCCGGCCACAGGAGCTGCACCCTTAGCCTTTTTGAAGCTGCTTGTGTGTATCCCTGATTTGTCTGCTGTTGATTTATTTTTTATTTGTTTATTTTATGTTATTTTAAGATTTAGTTGGATTTTAATGGATGTTAGTTTAATACATTTTTATGGGGGAGGGTGGGGATTGGGACTTTTAGATTGCATTGATGTAATTTTTAATTGCAGTAAACCGCCTTGATTATTTCTAACAGAGGGAAGGGGTAAAAATAAATTATTACTACTACTACTACTACTACTACTACTAAATGGAAAAGGATAGGAGGGAATCTGAAAACCTCAACAGGGTTAATGCTGTTAGCACATCTGATCTCTGCTGAGCAGTGTTACTTTTGTACTGAGGGGTCAGATTTTAATTTTACTTCCACCAGCTTCTGGTTTGCCAACAAAAGCATTATTGAAATCTGAGTGAAATGTGAACCAAGCAGATATGACAGAACTCTGTAACTGGAGAATCTCAAATTCCAACAAGCGTTAGACACCTCACTAATAGTAACTGCCTAATAAATCTAGATATATTCAAACTGCATGTGCCACAATGCATTATCTGTCCAGAAACTCTAAATGGAAAGTCTGCACCCAAGTGGTACACTTGTCCAGTAAGTTGTATCGTTCCAATCTCATAGTTTGCTGTGTCTGGAATAAAGGATGCAAAATCTCATTTTCTTTGAATGGTCCTGATCTTTTACTTATTACATTTCTAACCCACCTTTTGTCCAAGGAGCTCAAAATGGTATAAATGGTGGTATCTCATTCTGCATATGTAAAAATCCTACTTTTGTTTGGTCCCAAATGCCCCCTAAGGTTTTTGGGGACAATTTTTGACATGGCACCTCTCCCATACACTTTAGGCTCAGGAGAGGCTTTTTCTTCAACAAAAAGTTGCCTTTTTCAATAGAAGTGACAGAAACAGCTTTGGTCACCTTGATGGATGATCTACACAGGGAACTGGACAGGGGGAGTGTATCCCTGTTGGTTCTGCTAGAACTCTCTCTGGCTTTGGATACCGTTGACCATGGTATCCTTCTGAGTCACCTCTCTGGGATGGAATTGGAGGTATTGTTCTACAGTGGCTCTGTTTTTTCTTGGAGAATGCTCTCAGAGGGTGATGCTGGGGGATTCCTGCTCAACTCTGTTTGCCTGTGGGGGTCCCTCAGGGATCAGTGTTGTTTCCCATGCTATTGGACTATGGAATGGCCTGCCAGACAAGATCTGTCAGATTACAACTTTAAGCAGCTTTAAAAAGGATGTCAAGATGGATCTCTTCTGGCAGGCCTTTCCTGACTAGACTTCTCGGCCTCAGGAGTCCTCCATCCTGCCCTCTCTCACTCTTGTCTGCTGTCGCTGCTTTATTAGCTTTATTAGTTAATTAGCTTAATATCTTTATTTGTTATTGTGATTGGAGTTTATTTTAAGATGTTTAATTAACATGTTTTAATTGTTAAATGGGTTTAATACTTTTTTAAGGGGTGGGTGGGTTCTGCGGTTTTGGGGTTGTATTAATACATTGTATGGAATTTTAACTTTTGTTAGCCGCCCCGATTGCTCATCAGAGGGGTGGGATACAAATAAATTATTATTATTATTATTATTATTATTATTATTATTATTATTATTATTATTACTATTATTTAACATCTCCATGAAACTCCTAGGAGAGGTTGTCCAGAGTTCTGGAGTAAGGTGCTGATGATACCAACCTCTATAACTCGTTTCCACCTAATTCCAAAGAAGCTATTCTTGTGTTAAATCAGTCCTTGGCAGCTGTAATGGGCTGGATGAGAGCAAACAAACTGAAACTTAGTCACACATGACAGAAGTGCTGCTGGTCAGTCAAAAACTAGATCTGGGAATAGGGATTCAGCCTGTGCTGGATGGGTTTACACTGTCCCTCAAAACAAACCTTTGCAGTTTGTGGCTACTTCTGGATTCCTGGAGGCTCAGGTATCAGCAGGGACCAAGAACGTTATGCACAGTTAAAGTCCTGGAGAGGTTGGATCTCACCATAGTGGTACATACATGCTTTGGTTATACTGTACAGTCACCCTCCACATTCATGAGGGTTAGGGGCCAGGACCTCCATGAAAATGGAAAACCCACAAATATGTCAGCCCCCCCCCACCCAAATTATAAAGCGATACCTCCCACCAAGAGTATCACCTGTAACTCTCTTTGCAACTTTAAAACACTTAGGAGTGAAACAGACAGGAGGAAAAAGTGGCTTGAAGTTGCCTTTTCTGAAGCCACATTGAAACCCCATCAACCGCACTGCTGGCTCTCAAGGTCACTGGAGTGTGCATGTCATGACTACATGACATGGCTTCAAGCCATGCTACTGGGTCCTCCCCCACCCTTATGGTCCCCACCACCATCCCTGTGCACGTTTGCAGGAGTGAACTGCCATCCCATTGCATGGCTGTCCCCGTGACCCTCACACATTTGCATGTGCAGTGCATCACTGGGACAGGGCATCAGACAGAGGTGTGCCCATGCAGATGCCAGCAAGGTACAATTATGCCTCCCTTCTTCTTTCTGAAAAGCTTCTTTTTGAAGCAGCTTCCCCCCCCCCCCCATAAGATGGCTAGAGGGTACTTTCTGGCTGGCTTCAAAGCTTGTGTCCTCTAAACACCCCGTCTTGAAGCCAGCCTGAAAACTGTTTATTTTGCCCATCTGTTTCACCCCAAAGCCTCCCTCACATTTCCAAAGTGCTTCCACTTTCAATCTGATGTTAGCAGCTATGGCTGCATAGGAAGCACTTTTTTTCCTCCCCTTCCCTTCTGGCCAGATAAAAACAACACCGTATCTTCCCCACTTTGATAAACTTTGCATTCTCCTCATTTCCAAATTCTCTCCAGTCCAAATCAAATGTTTGCAGCTATCACCACAAAGGGAAGATATGGTGTTGCTTCTGTGTGGCCAAGAGAGAGGGGGAGGAAGAGGAGGGGAGAGAAATTGGATCCTGGGCTAGCTGGAAACATCAGATTCAAAGGGAAGGTCTTTGGAAATGAGGAGTATGGAAAATTTGGCAAAGCAGAGGAATGTATGGTGTTGGTTTTGGCTGGCTGATAGGAAGGAAGGGGGAGGGGCACATATGGGGAGGATGACCTTGTTAAGCATCAGCTACAAAGTTGCAAATAGTTAAAAATGTGAATCTGAAACTCATGAATGTGGGGGGTCAACTGTATATCACTCTATGTGGAGCTGTCTTTGAATAGTGCTCAGAAAATTCAGTTGATCCAAAGACCTGTAGCCAGGTTGTTAACTGAGGCTGGCTACAGGAAGTGTATAACTACCTTGTCATAACTACCAGACCATTTCTGAGCTCAATTCAAACCTATAAAGCCTTATACATTTGGCATTTGGAGTGAGGTGTCATCAGCTCTATTTCTTCTTGTCATTGGAGCTAGCTGGGGCTGAATAGGTACTGGACTAGTGCCTGGATGCTGTAATGGGCTAGATGAGGGTCAATAACTGAAGTTGAATGTTCATAGGATGGATTGGTGGTTCTGGATTGGTGGTTCTTGGATCTAAAAATTTGGTAAACAGCCTGTCCTGGATAAGGTTGCACTCCCTATGAAGAAGCAGGTGTGTAGCTTGGGAGTACTCTTAGGTTCATCCTTGTCACTGGAGACCCAACTGGGCTCTCTGGCTTGAGTGCTTGTTGCCATCTTTGACTGATGCACCAACTACAGCCTTTCCTGGACAGAAATAAGCTAGCCACAGCAATCCTTGCACTGGTAACCTCCTGATTAGGCAACTGCAATGCACTCTATGTGGGGCTGCCCTTGAAGAAGACTTGGAAGCTTCAGGCAGTGCAAAATGCAACAGTTCAATTGGGATAGCATGTGGACAGCATGTAATGCCGATCTTAAAATAATAGCACTGGCTGACAATATGTCTGAATTCAAGATTCTTGTGATGACATTTGAAGCCCTAAATGGAGTACTTGAGGGAACACCTTTTCCCATATGTGCCTCCCTGAGGTTTAAGATCTGACAGGGGGCTCCTCCTCTGTGTCCCATCAGTGAGGTCAATACATGATGATGAAATATGGAAGAGGGCCTTCTCAGTCATGACATCCCAAGTGTGGAATGCTCTTCCCCTGAAGGTTTGATTGGAGCAAACACTCACTTCATTTAGGTGCTAAGTCAAAACTTGGCTGTTCATCAAAGTCTTTGGCCTCATTAATTCACCTCCAATACAGTCACATACAGCTCCCAGTTGAAACCACTTAGATTTATCATCACCGAACTACAACCTATTTTGGACAATAACATTGCCTTGTCAAAGACTCTTGATATCAGGTCTTTATTTGCCTACAGAAAGTCTCCCAATCTCAAATAGTTACTTACTAATAGAAGGAAGCATAACATAGATGGGGAGTCAAAATCTCACAAAGCCAAATGCCAACTCTGACCACACATCCACTCAGAAAAAAAATCACAGGATGTAATCACATCCTAACCCACAATATTAGAGGCTCTCCCACTTGCTCATTCTTTAATGTGATCTATGCCATCCTCTGTCAACAATGCCCTTCAACACTTTAACCTGGGCAAACAGGTCTGTTTCTGTGTCAGAGTACAAATGGACATAAAACTTATATTAGGAATGGGAATCCATAAAACCCAGTTGCAGAACACTTCAATCTTCCTGGGCATTCTTTCTCTGACCTCAGAACAGCAGTCCTTCAACAACAACAGCAGCAACAAAATAAGATTGGAAAGGCACAGCTGAACTAGAATATAGCCACAAACTCCAATCTATCAACAGTGGTTGGAACAGAGACAATGGCTTCCTGACATACTATAACATTGGTTAACACCTCAGCCTCATGATGCTCTTGGCCAGTTTATCACACCTTCTTTTTGGTTCCCAGCCACACACCACTCTCAAAACTCTCTCCACCATTCATATGGTCATCCACAGCCTTAGGCAACATCTTTCCTCCTGCCTTTGTTCCTCAATGACCATAGTTAAAACTGAACTTATGACCTCATCACCATACCCACAAGTTTTGCATTTCTCTGGTTATTCAGTCTGATTATAAAGGTCCTTCCTGGGTACCAGTCCACTCCATGCATCTGGGGATGCAGACGGAGGCTCTGTCTGCATGCCAAATAAAACGTCTTCTCCAGCCATTCTCTCTGCAGGAAGTCCGGACAATGCATGGCTCAAACCCTGGTTGTGGGACAAACAGTCTAGATGATGTCCAGTCTGTTCAGCACTGAACCTATTCTATAACACCCTTAAATAGTTTTTTTTTTAAAGTTATCTTTTGCTCCAGATTTTCCCAAAAGATCCAGAGCCCTCTGTATAACATTGGGTGGCTGTTTACAATGTGTCCTGTTGTGTTGCTCAACACACCCATCAGCGCAGCTTATCCTTGAGGTCAGAACAAGGCACACAGCCATAGGTGATTTGTTCTGATATCAAGGTGAATGACTCACTACGGCAGGCAGGATACATGTGCTAATGGCCTCCTGGTCGTGCAACTGGAGTGCCAGGTAATGGGAGTGGGAGATGACACCAGGATAGCTCAAGGGCCAGAATACTCCAGACTGCCCCAGAATATTTTGTTCTGTGCACAAGTCTACGAAAGCTAATGCTACAACTTCTTTTTCTCAGTTAGCCTTGAAGGTGCTACAAAATCCTTTTGGATATTAATATTCCAGACTAACATGGCTATGTCTCTGAATTCTGTCTGAATATACACATATTTTCTCTCTGTATCACAAATTAGTAAATACAAATCAGATAATTAGTACTAAATTTTGAATCATGCTATTTTGCCACAACACCACAGATCATTCTACTACAATTTTTAGTAACTTATCACCTTTACTTACTATTACTTAAGAAGTCTTGTAAAACATTCCCTAAGAAATTATTTGTTATCTCTACTGTCATTCTATTCTATTCTGGTGGGTAATTCCATTTTCCATTTAACAAAAGGGAAATAGAGATAATTTTGTTGCCTGTAAGACTAATTTCTTCTCAGCAGCAGGATCTTCTAGTGAGTGAATACAGTTGGAACAATTTAGTTTGCCAACTGTGGTGTAATGCAGCCTCGTAATTCAGCTGGTGGCCTCATTTTCATCCTAATCATTAAGTATCAGTATCTATTCCATTTTTATCCTGAATCCTATCCATTCATGTTCTTGTCCTTATCTGACCTTGATAAACCGATTACATTTATGAAGCTTACAATTTGCTCTTTAGATTCCTTTCCAGCTGAGTTATTGGCTGAGCTGACGAATGTAGTTGGTTAATCTTTCCTTGCCTTTGGGCAAGAAATCATATTTTGCAGAAAACAGCTAGGATGAAACATATAAAATGCTCTACTTTATGAGAGGGGTATCTTTCCATGTCAGACTTCTCTATTTTATTATTTGGTGACATTTTAATTTTTTCACAGAGAATCTAGAAAATATTATTCTCATGTGAATTGGAATTTTATCATGTGTATGTGGATAGGGACAGGTGGTAAAGATAATGTTTTTGTAAGTATTTTTTCCAGAAGTATTTGATTTCAATCACATTGGAATACAGGAGAACAATCTGATTTTGCTTCGGAGATATTTGCAGCAAGGATGCAAAACTTTACTAATTTTAATCATGCACACAAGAATGAATAATTTAAAAAATATTTTGCCCATTGGGTGAAATTAGGATATCTTTTTGTGTACCTTTCAATATTTTGAGACACATGTTTTTTGTCTTATATGCACACATGCACACACAAAATAAGTGCAAATGCACTAATTTCTATAAAAAAAAACACCATGAACCAGAATCCTGTTGGTGCACTACACTGGTGTAACTAAGGGCCTAAGCAGACGGGCGGCCATGGGCCGCCCTAGGAAGCTGCGCCGTGGGACCGAGGCATCCCCACACCTCGATCCTGCGGCGCTGCTTCACTGCCCCTGAAAAGAGCACTAAATTAGCGCTCCTTTCACAAGTCAGCAAAAGTGCGCCGCAAAAGGCTGTGCTGCACTTTCTCTGACTTTTCCGCTGCAGCGTGTGGAAAGGCTGAGGCGGGAGGTCCTCCTTGGAGTGCCGGCTGTGCGGAGGGCTGGCTGCTCTGAGGACGACCTTGGGAGGGGGTTGGGGTGCCGAGCATGCAGCTGCCCCTCCCCTTCCCTGCACCGAAGACGGCCTTTTAAGCCATCTGCTTAGGTCCTAAGTGGAGGGATTAAGGTAACAGATGCTGCAGTCATGAAGGAATTAAGGCATTGGAGAAATAGGAGCTTTTAGACTTTCTTTCACCACACATGCACAACCCTAGGGAGAAAAATACAGAATCGTGAGCACAGTGGCCCAATCTAGTTTCTCCCCATGGGGCAGGGCACACAAAATCCAAACCAAATCAAATAAACTTTTATTTGCTTCAAGCCACTGGCTATTGCATTTTTAACAACCACAGTACTTGACCAACATAAAGACCTACCTGTACTAATACTAAAAAAATATGATTTCTAAAATATATCTTTGGTACTAAAACAAATATAAACAGTACAACCAAAGTGCCTTAGTATGAGTAAGTTCATTACACACACACACAGTGGGGCTTTGGTATCTACCGGAGATTGGTTCCAGGACACACATACCCCTACCCCCCGTGGATACCAAAATCTGTGGATGTTCAAGTCTAATTAAAATAGCATAGTAAAATAATGTCCCTTATATCAAATAGCAAAATCAACATTTGCTTTCTGGAATTTCTATATTGTTTAAATATTTTCAAGCTGTGGATGCTTCAATCCGTGGATAAAGAATCCAAGGATAAGGAGGGTTGACTGTATATATATTCCCTATCATAGAGTTTTCTTAGCAAGTTTTTTCAGTGGAGGTTTCCCAGTGCCATTCTCTGAGACTGAGAAAGTGGGTTTCCATGGCCAAGCAGCAATTTGAAATGTGGTATCCAGAGCCATAGGTGAACTCCCAAACCACTACAATAGTGAGATTTAAAACTCAACCTTTTTTTAAATAACATGTGGTAAACTTTTGCTGTTTTAAATGTGATGCCCAATTGACATTTTTGTACTGATCCTTTTTTCAGTTAGGTGTCTCAATGTGCTAAGACATGCATTCTCACTGAGGATAAGATCTTTTGTGAATTTTGCATATATCCCTAATCTATATCTGTTATCTCTACTGTCATTCTGTTCTATTCTGGTGCAATCCTAATTGAAAGATGTGACTGTCTGGGGAGGTTAAGCTTATTCACAAGTCCCATTCACTGACAGACATAGTAGAATCACTTCTTTCACCTGAATTTGGAGGTCTGTCTACAAAGCAGTCTATGACCAGAACTGCTGTGTTGGATTAGATCTGTTGGTAGAAGAGAAAAATAAAAATAAAAATAAAAGATGTGTGGGAGAGGATATAGAGAATGTTCAGGGGAAACAAAATTATGCCACATCTAAAACTAATCAAGGCCAAAGATACAGTGACAATTCTGGCAGCAAGCCAGGCAAGGCTGAAGGTTGCCCTTGGTTGTCTCCCAACACTCTTAGATAAGGACACGGGTGTAACTAGGGGTGTGTGGGGTTGTGGGATTCATTAGGTGATACCTTAAGGTGGGGTGATAACCACTGGTCCCCAAACATCTACCTTTTGGCAGAAATGGGCTTTGGTATTTGCCTGTGTTCCTTTAAAACACTGAAGAGAAGGTGTGATGGGGTGAGGCCCAGTGGGAAGAGAAAGGAGAAGCCCCAGGATTTTTTAAAATATTTTTTTTGAAATTCTTTTTTTTTTTAAATTACATCTTACCAAATTTTAACTTCAATCACATGAAACAATGTACATCTTCACCTGTGCATTGACAGGTGGAGTGTATCCCTGTTGGTCCCTGTTAGTGGAGGTCCCTGTTGAACCTCTGAGTGGCATTCAGTACCATCGGCCGTAGTATCCTTCTGGAATGCCTGAGAGGGCTGGAAATCAGAGATATTGTGTTGCAGTGGCTCCAGCCCTACCTCTTAGGCATGTTCCAGATGGTGGTACTTAGGGATAGCTGCTCCCCCCCCAAAAAAAGTTGTTATATGGCATACCATTCTATCCCCAATGCTATTCAACATCTACATGAAACTGCTGGGAGAGTTCATCCACAGGCATGGAGTGCTATCAGTATGCTGATGACACCCAAATATACTTCTCCATGCCTTCAAAAACAGTCTTAGCTAAGGATAGTGTGTCTCCTCTGAATAAATGTTTGGAAAAAGTAATGGGCTGGATGATGAAAAACAAATTAAAACTGAATTCAGACAAGACAATGGCCCTAGTCTGAGGCTTAAGGTATGTTGATGAGTTCTAGGTGGGGTCACACTCCCCCTGAAAGTTCATAGTTTGGGAATGTTCCTGGAACTGTCCTTCCAAATGTCAGCTCAGGTATATGTGACAGTCAGGAGTGCCTGTATCAGCTTCAGTTGTTACACCAACTGCACTCCTTCCTAGAACTGGAGGACCTAAAGATGGTAGTCCATGTGCTGGTAACCTCAAGGCTGGACTTCTGCAATGCACTCTACATTGGACTACCTTTGTACCAAGTCCAGAAACTTCAACTGGTTCAAAATATGGCAGCTAGTTTGATTACGGGTACATCCAGAAGTGATCACATTACATCAATCTTAAAATCAATCCACTGGCTGCCAATTAGTTTCCAGGCAAAGTACAAAGTGTTAGCTATTACCTTTAAAGTCCTACATGGATTGGGTCCAGGTTACCTACAGAATTGCCTTCTCCCTTACAATCCACTTTGAAAACTCAGGTCCTCTGGGATATGTTTACTCCAACCAGCCAGAAAGAGACTGGCAACAGTTTCCTAGAGGACTTTTTTGTCTGCTGTCCCCAGACTGTGCAATGACCTGCTGGAAGAGGTATGATAGCTGGAAATGCTGACTGCATTTAAAACAGCAATAAAGACATATCTCTTCTGGCAGTCAATTTTAAATCATGATTTTTTAAATCTGTATATGAACTCTTATGACTGTATTTTAATGATTTTATTGTGTTGTATTTTAACTATGGATTTATGTGTTTTTAATTGTGTTTTATATTTTAACATGCTGTACCCTGCCTTGAGGAGATGAGGAAAAGAAATAAAATATATTTTTATTATTACATGCAAATACATTTAGGCTATGCATCTGATATTATAATTAAAAAGTATAATTTTTCTGGTTTATGTCACAATTATTGCCAATATATTCAGTAATATATGGGAATTATGATTTATGAGTAACATTATTAAAAAAAATATTAAAGATTCTGTATGGTATGGTATGGGAGGAGGTCAATGGGGAGTGGGTGACACCATGAGTTTCCATACTGGATGATGCCAATCCTGTCAGTGCGTGTGGATGATGGGTGTTGCAGTGATGCTCTTTGACATCCAGCAGAAT
>JAIPUX010001232.1:38276243-38303565 GCA_020142125.1 Phrynosoma platyrhinos
AACGTAAGAAATCAACGAAGATTTTTTGTTAATCTATTTTGTAATCGGGTTTATAGATTGGGTTTTTTTATGTGTGTTTGTCTGTGTTATGTATAAGATAGGTTATCTGTTGTTTATTATTATTTGTTATTGTTTAATTGTATGTTTAATTGAAATACTACAGGAACAGGACTGAAACCTGCTGTTAGTCCCAAATTGTGCAGATGCATTGAATCATGTGTTGGCTCTATTACTTGAATGAGTCTACTCAAGATGGAACTAAATACAATGTAGGCCATACATTTCCATTGCTGTTTGTTGTTGCTGTTGTTGTTGCTGTGTGCCTTCAAGTCATTTCTGACTTATGGTGACACTAAGGTGAACCTATCATGGGGGTTTCTTGGCAAGATGTCAGAGGACATTTGCTGTTGTCTTCCACTGAGGCTGAGAGCATGTGATGCCCAAGATCACCCAGTGGGTTTCATGGTTGAGCAGAGAATCAAGCCCTTATCTCCACAGTTGTAGTCCAACACTCAAACAACTATGCCATCCTTGCTCCTATACATTTCCCTACCCTCCAACATTTCATAGATGAAAACCAGGGCCACCAACCTCCTTTCATCTCAAAATACCGTTGCTTCTCTTGAACCAGTTGTTCGTACTGCTTCTGTTTCCATTCTGGGCCTGTGTTTGCCACTGCTGCTGTGGCCATTTTCTCATGCTTCTCCTCTGAGTCCTGCCCAAACATCAGTTGTTATTCCTTGATCGCTCACTTGCTCTAAGTGGCTCAACTAAGCCTTTTCTGGCCATGCCAAGTGATAGTGCTTCACCTTTGTTCCAGGAGGAGTTGACCAAGTTGGAAGTAGGACAAACATTTTGGCCCTAACTATACACTTTGCTTTTTTTCGGGGGGGATATACACCTTGAAATTGCGAGTGGAAAACTGGGATATTTTAAAAGCAAGTGAAAAAATGGGAGGCCAAATAAGTAAGTGTGGCTGTCTCTCTGACAACAGAGGAGCCTCCACTATAGAGGAGTCTTCATGGAAAAGCAACAACTCCTCACCATGTCTCCCTGTTCATTCACTCTCCCAGAGTAGGCAGAAGGAGTCCCTTCTGAGTTCAGGAATGTGTGTGTGTGTGTGTGTAGGGAATCACACTGGTGGGTATATTCTCTGGTAAAAGAAGTACCCTATGGCATTTCCTCTCTATGGGCCTGACCTACCTGTGCTTCCTGAAATGTCACATCCTCTATGACTGCAGGAGGGAGTACATTCCATTGAAGTCAGTGGAGTTTACTTTTAAGCAGACAGGTTTACTGGCCCCTGTTCACTCCATTACTAAAGAGATTATCACATTACCTTTAAAACGCATTAAAAAGATACTTATCTCACCCGAATTGAAGTAAAATTCAGGCTGCAGCCCAATGCTATTGCATGGATTTTCCCCAAAATACTGCCATTGGAATGCAGCCCGAATTCAGCCCAGATGACTTAACTCACTTTGGTGGCCATTTTTCTAATTTCCAACTTAGAAAAATGGCTGCTGAAGCAATTTAAGTCAGCTGAGCTGAATTCATGCTGCACCTTGATGTCAGTTTTTTGGGGAAAATCCATATTATAGCATCCTAATGCAGCCCAAACTTTACTTCAATTCAGGCAAGATAAGTCTCTTCTTAATGTGTTTTAAAGGTAGTGTGATAATCTCCTGATTGTAAAGTTTCAAAAGCTATGAATAAGCATCTTTCCACCTCTTCTCCAGTTTTCCTTGTTCTCCACCTTTCTGCTGGGCAAGGCCAACCTCCTGTCAGGTCATCTTGTCTCCTGAACCCCAACCATCTTAATTTTAAGAAAATGCAAACAACTTGAACTAAAACTTTTCTGGGAAGTAATATGAACAGTTATATCAGTTTAATACAAAGCAGAGACTACACCCACCCACCCCCCACCAAGTTGCTGAAACAAATCACAACTATGGGAAGTATACAGTCTGTTTAGATTCACCCTGTCACTCCAAGTTTACTAACATGAAAATCTGTCTAAGCATATTTGATTGGTGAAGGGAAGGATGACATTCATGAATCCAAGCAGTGTTTAGAACATAAATGTTATAGAGCTAAACAGTGATTTGAAAAGTTCACCCTGTGAGATGACAAACGATGGATTTTCATGCACAGAAAAGTTAATGCAGAAAGTGGTACAGGAGGATTACTTCTCACTTCCCTAGCAGGGCTGAGAAATGTGTGGTCCTTCACATGTTGTTGGCCTGAAATTCCCATCAGCTATAGCCATTGTAACAAAAAGTCATGGATGATGGCATCTGTAGTGCAAAACCTGGAAGGCTATACATCTTTCTTTTGCATTTTATTCCAATGGCACATAGAAGCAATAAATGAGTGCATCAGTAGTGGGTTGGGCAGGGCCAATAAAAAGAAGTTCAGACTAGCTAGATACTACTTTCTATGGACATCTCAAGCAGATGGTGTTTAGGGACTCTGGACTCTGACTAAAGCAAGGATAAAGAATATCAGCTCCTGGTGGCAAACCTGGGTCCCAATCCAGCCTTTGGGGCTTCTCCAGGTAGACGTATCACTTTTCTTATAATACCATCTTTGGTAGTTTCTAATCTTTCTGCTATTATTCCTGTTCTAAAATGTTGAAATCCCATTCTAAGCAAAAGCCCACACCCTTTGACCTTTGGCTCTCCCAGCCAATGGAATTCAGCCCTTGATAATCTGTCTGATATTGAAAGATGTTCCTCATTCTTGGATTAAAAAAAAAAAAAAACAGGTTCACTTGTCAGATTTGATCTTTCTGATCCAATTTGATCAGCAAAAGTGTAAATGGACTCTGTAACTCAGATCATCTTTCATGAAAGATGGTTCACAGTTGTCCATTCTACTACAATATGTTGCACCAGGGTCTGCTGCTGAAAATTCTTTTGAATGTGTAGTTAATCTAAAACAGCTTTTATCAGTGTGAAAGTGGGGATTGGATTTATTTATTTGTTAGTATCTTTCACCAAGGTTGCAAAATAGGGATGTGAAGAAACCTCTCAGAAGTACTTCTTTTTTAGTGAGATAGCCTGTTAATTTCTCTCCTTGTCCATTAGATTTGTCACCAGCATGAGAATGAAATAAGCAGTGCTTTTTTGCCCTGCAAAGGTTTTTGCAATTTGCCCAAAATGCCTTTGTGCTTTTTCTTCTAGCTCTCTGTAAAGTGAAGTGTGCACACACAGCAAGCACAAAAAGCATTGGCTGATAGATGAAAAAGAATTAAACAACCAAGCTGATTTTAATATTCCTTCAATTAGGCAGCAGCTGTAGCTGTTTAGCTATACATCACTGATGAAATTGTGCAATTTGCACAAAATATGTTCTTACAAATGTGAAAATATCATCAAGACCATAAAAAGTCCCACTGTATATACTTATTAGAGGTATGTTATTCCACACATAAGAAGAAAAAAATGTAGTTTATTTTATTTTTATTTTTTTAGCTCATGAGAATGAAACAAGGAAGGATTTGCATCTCTATTAAGGGGATTTGAATTTCTACCAAGAGCTCTGGAAGAGCTCATTCCCTTTCCAAACTCATTTCAAAGTGCTGATGTTTACCTTTAAACCCCTAAACGACTGAGATTTTGGCTTGATGTCCAGGTTTGTAATCAGTGCTTAAACCACAGTTTATTGTGTCAGACATCACAGGAAATTGTCTTAGGGAGCCAGGCTATCAGTGCCAAAGTTGGGTAAGTGCAGAAGAGGGACTGTGTGAGTCCAGGGCTCATTCTCAATCTGATGCATATTGGCATATATAATATTTGACCATTGGTCTGTTGGATCCCTCAACATTATGTTCTGTCCTCTTTGCTATTGAAATGGCTAGGTGAGGTTATCAGGAGTTTGTGGGCTTGGTGTCATCAGTATGCTGATGCAAGGCACTCCTTTTATTCACAACCTTCACAGACAGGCACATATACTGAGAACATGAAATAAGGTCTTTTTGTACTATTATTGGTTTTGATTTTAATGTTTGTAATTTTAATTTCAGTACTGTTTAATTCTTTTTTAAGGGGACGGGGATATTGTATATATTTTGTATCATTTTAATTGTTGTACGCCACTTTGATTGTTTTTACAAAAAATGGGATATAAATAAAAGTATTATTATTATTATTATTATTATTATTATTATTATTATTAATGTCCAAACTTGGCCATAGACACTCTTAGGAGTTTATCACATGAGGAGGACCTATGTGCTTCCATCCTGAAAATGATTAAAGCACCTGCATCTCGGAAAAGCACACAAATGCACAATTGATTTTCATACACAGAACACAACCAAGTGTTAAAAGCACACTGCTAATGTGAGAAAGTGGGTAGAAAGCGCATTTGGTTTTCAGACAGATGTGGACAAATCCAGTTGATGGTTTGGAAATAACTTTTTTGTACTTGTGCACAGAAGCAGTGGTTGCATCACTAGAAGTGATGCTCAAAACTGTCATTTCCAAGTGCATACACACACATGCTCCAGAGAGAAGGGAAAACGGGGAGGAAAGCAGCCTTTGCCCCAGAAGCTTTAGCTTTTTCAGAGGAAGGAAGGATGATGTTTCCATTTGCAAACTCCCATAAAACAACACAAACCACTCAAAAACACACACGCACACACACACTCCAGATGGAAGGGAAAACAGAGAGGCCCCAGAAGCTGTTTTCAACTGGGCACAACAAAGCCAGGAATAAACACGCCCCAAAGTAAAAAGAACAGAACATTACCCAAATGAAGTAGGAAAGGAAAGAGAAAACTTCCCTCTCGATGTTTTCCTTCTGTTCCTTTTCTCACTAGCTGAGGCTGGAGGAGGAGACTTTCAAGCCATGCATGAGCAAGAGAAGAAAGCTTTTTCTCTCTCTGTGTGTATGTGTGCCTTCTGATGCTTTAGGAGCCTGGCTGAAGCATAAAAGGCTGCATCCCTCTTGGCACAGCAAAGCAGCAAAGAACCATGGGAAATCTTTCAAGAAGTACAAAAATGGGAAGAATCCCGCAAATAGCTTTCACACTACAACAATTGTGCAAAGAAAGTGAATTCATGAATGAAATGGAAATGAAACACGGTATTTCCCCAAAAATGACTACTCCCTGATTCATGTCACTTTCTGTTCTGATTCGAAACAGTTTACATGCAGCGTTGTCTGAAAACCAATTGCGCAATTGTGCCTAATAGCCTGGAAAAGCCCAGGTTCTGTTCAGTTTAAACTTCCAATTTTTCCCATGTGATAAACTCTTTACTGCCAAAATGTGTCTTGCAAGGCTTTCTTTCAAATTACTAAGGATCAGCAAGTGATTTCACCACTCAGTGTTTTAGAGGAGAAACCTTGCCTAATCTTGCGAGAGAAGAAAAGGCAATTGCACAATACTGTGCTGTGCCTTTAGTTGCTACTGCAGGACTGAAGAATGGTCCTTCAGAAGCTACTTGACTCCAGCTTTCATCATCCCTCACCAGTAGTGATGCTAAGCTTGATGGGAGGTTCAGTCCAACAACAGCTGAAAGGATGCATGATTCTCAGTTCAGTGATAGTGAATCTGGAAGAATATTAAATTACAGACTGGAAATGCCAACAAATCTCTTAAACATTTTCCTCTGTATGCTTTCCAACATTTATCTGTGGGCCTTTACAGACTTCCAGAAATAATGCAGTTTGAGGTCACTTTAACTGTCCTGGCTCAGTGCTGAGGAATCATGGGAACTGTAGTTTATTGTGGCACAAGAGCTCTCTGACAGAGAAGGCTCAATGTCACAGAAAAAAAAAATACAATTCCCATGATTCTCTAGCACTTAGCCAGGACAGTTAAAGTGGCCTCAAGCTGCATTATTTCTGGCAGTCTGTAAAGGCCCTGTCTTCCCATGATGCCAAGAGAGCATTTTTGAACTAAATTCTCCAAGTAAGGGAGTTGGAGACACACACCTTATTACTCTGCAGTTTATCCAACCTATTTCTTCTTTGCTTTATGTCCTTACCCAGGACTACGTATCTTTGAATTGATATGGTGATGTGCTACTTGCAAATCTGCTAACAGAGGCCCTAAGCAGACGACTAAAAAAGTCGTCTTCCGGGCAGGGAAGAGGAGGGGCAGCCGCACGAGTGGCGCCCCTTCCTCTCCCCGAGGTCGCCCCCAGAAGCGCCGGCCGTCAGCACGGCCGGCGCACCGGGGATGACCTCACGGCGCAGCGCCCACATGCGCTGCGCCGTTTGAGTCAGGGAAAGTGCGCCCGCCGCTTTTAGGGCGCACTTTCCCTGAAATCTAAAAGGAGCGCCAATTTGGTGCTCCTTTTAGATTCGCCGCAGGGGCGCTGCGGTGCGGAGCCTCCGCTCCGCCGGCGCCCCGACCCGCGGCGACTGGGAAGCAGTCATCTGCTTCCCCCCAGAATCAGCTCAGAAAGCATTTGGCTCAGAAGCAAAATGGGAGAAAAAAGCAATTTATTTAAAGGGCTATGGAAAGTTGATTCATTCTGGTTATCATTTTGTTTTCTTGTTATTCCCATTCAATTAAAATCATTGCTGTTAATTAAAGAGGCATGATTGGCTTATTTGGATCAGAAGACATAGCACTTTGCAATGCAGGCTGTGATTAAAACATATGATATATAGTTAGACAGATTTGTACAAGAGGGTTGGACAGCCTGAACACATATTTGTATGGACAGTGAAATACTATTGTAATTTAGAGCCTTTTGTTAAAGTTACAGTTTATATGAATATGTATGGACCTTATCACATGCTGGCCACAAAGCGAAGAGTAACCGAAATAAGAATAAATTCAGTTCTATACCGAAATGAACTGAATTTCGCCTGCGCGGCCATTGCGCAATGATTCCGAAAGCTCCCTTGTACTTCCCCGAAAAACCGAATGTCAAAAGGTCTCAATTCGTTACGGATTAGCTCCGGGTTCTGTCGAGTTTTGGTGCAACGTCGTGTGTAAACACGGAGAAACAATACGGATCAGCTCCGGGTTCTGTCGAGTTTCAGTGTAACGTCGTGTGTAAACACGGGGAAATAATATGTATTAGCTACGGATACCCTTTGGATTAGGTCTGCTTTAGACCCCGTGTGATAAGGTCCTATATCTCTTAATGGGATTTCTGATTTATGTTTTGCCTTCTTGTTATTCTATTCTTCATATGCTGCTATTTTGTTCCCCTGCCCACTACTTTTGCATTTGACACAGTATATTTGAAAGAAGCTTTTAAAACATTGTTTAGATTTATTTTTCTTACTGAAGCTAACTGTTAGTTGGCATGGCTTTCCCCCATTTTTAGGGAGGTTAGAACTCAAAAGAATGCATATGTATACCATTTACTCATTTCAGAGTTGCAAAGGAAAACTGTGGAAAAATAAGGTAATTTGAAAACAAAATCAGAGATGATGACACTTATGGTTTCAAAATGTGAAAAGTGATGAACTTAAAACAGCAGCGAGTAACCCATGATGGTCTCTCAATCAATATGTTGTGTTTGTTGATGAATATTAATTTGGATGGTGTCCTAAATATCTCTTCCAAAAACAAAATGGCATGATGAAGTAAAAAATAAGCACTTCTAGATCTCATTCATTTCAGTGAAAGGCATTTCAGTTTGTGCAAACTTTGCCCAAAAATGAATAGAATCCTTAACAAGCAATTTATTTGACTGGATAATGGTGAAATATCATGCATATGTAAATAATAATAATAGGAAGCCTACAAGGATTGTTCTTTTGTTTCTAAATGAAGTCTTCTCCATATTTATTTGTGAAATGATCTACATATTCAGGAGCAAAAGTGTTACCAATTATAACCCACAAGTGTGAGTGGAATTTGCAGGTGGAAGTAACTTTTTCTAGGGGGGAGGGAATTGCCAGTTTGATGTCTATGTGAATAATAATAATAATAATAATAATAATAATAATAATAATAATAATAAGTTTTATTTTTAGCCTGCCTCTCTGCAAGGCAATTGAGGCGGGTTACAGCAATTTAAAATGATACAGCTAAAACACATTCCCTTCCTCCAGATCTACCCACCCACCCCTTAAAACAAGATTAAACCAAGAATTCAATTAAAAACGAACAGAACATTACACATTAAAATCTTAAAACCATACTAAAGCCACTGAACAGTTGTGCGCATCAGACCACCCAAACCAGTACAGCAGGGGTAGGCAACTTTTCCCCTTTAAGGGCCGAGGGACTTCAGCTCCCAGAAGCCTCAGCCATGTTGGCCAATAGTCCCATGTTAGCCAATAGCTCCTGGGATTCTGGGAGCTGAAGTCCCTCGGCCCTTAAAGGGGACAGTTGCCTACCCCTGCAGTACAGTCATGTCAATAGTCTGCAAACTACTTCAAGGATTTATTACAAAAAGCAGAATTAGGGCTGAAACAGATGGGCCTGAAGATGGATTGAGTCTGCAGCACCCACACACCACAGCCCCAATTCACCTTCAACCTGGTTTGAAAAAGGAGCAGAAAGGATCTTCTTCTTCAGCTGGCAAAAAAGTGACTTTTGCTGCCCTGCCATGGCCTTATGGTGGCTTCAAGGCACTCTGGCAGCATGCACCATATAAACACTGTGCCGCCGGAGCACCTTGAAAGAAACCCACGTCTGGGCAGCCACTCGGCTTCCAGGCATTTGTGACATGTGGTGTCTAAATGCCACATGCTGATGATGTCCTGAAGTGGGCATATTTGGGCCCTCTGTTCCAACCCTAAGACATCATTTAGGATTCTGCTTCACAGAGTAAAATAAGAAATGTGTCCAACTGTAAAATTAGGAATAGCAATGTTCATGGTTATATTAATATAAAGTAATGTATTTAAAAGTGATTTTTTTATTTGGTGCAAGGATTTCTTCAACAGCAGGAAAACTCCTTCCATTGCAAGAAGGGAATCCTTGAGGCCAAACAGATGTATTGTTGCTGAAGTTAAAAATTCAGACAAAATGTTTGGATTGGGATCATTATCCAGAGCCACAGGCTAAAGCAGGGCAGGGAAGAAGGTGTACATTGGGATCTATTAATTGATCTCTCTGTGATCAGTCTAACAATACAAGGAGTAATATCCCCAGTAAATCTAGTTGGTAAAAAGAACTTTGAGTGGATTATTGTGTGAAAGATGTGAGCTCAGTTTTGATTTTAATCCAAATTTCTTTGATTGATCATGTGATTGAAGATACTTTGTGTTTCATTCAGACCATCCTGAAAGGGTGGTGTGATGCTGCCCCCAAGAAAGCCAGGTGGGGGGCGCAGCAACTACATGCTGCAGCCCCAATCTAGTCAGCTTCCACCCCACATAGGAGCAGAAAAAAATCTGCTCCTATTTGGGGCAGAAAAAAAGCCACCCCTTTCCCTCTAGAGCTAGCTTTTTGCCAGCTCCAGGGTGAGTTGTGTCTAAATGCCATGCCCCCAAGCAGAATAGAAGCCGGCCAGTGTGTAATTACCAGTGTGGCTTTTGTCTGGCTTGAAGGCATGGCATGTAGGCGCAAAGCCAGCTTAACTGGGGCATCTGTTTCGGACCTTAGTGTGTGCCAGTATGAGACACTACTTTCAAGAGCCTAGATCAGAGCCAATGTTTAAAACAATAGACTCCTGTATGCTTTGTGAGTGGTTAGGAAAGGAACAAGCAGATTTTAATTTGAGACAAATTATTGATATTAAATATTCTTGTTCTCAATAAGAATCTTAATTCTGTGAAAAATTTGTGAATTTTCAACAAAAAAAAAATAATGGGCTGACAGAGTTCAGGATTGTGGGATCTGCATAGTTTGACTAAAATTCCATAATCCACAAACCACAGCAAGGTACAAAACAGTGTTACATACAGGCATACAGTTGTCAAGAGGGTCAGGCACCTCTGCGTTTTATCATCCTATTTGTTTAACTTTTACATTGAATGTATAATAGGTAAAGCAGGATTGAATTTGGAGGAAGGATGTGAAAATTGGAGGATGGAAAATCAACAATTTCAGTTATGCAGATGTCATCAAATTATTAGCAGAAAATTGCAAAGACTTGAAATGACTATTGAAGAAAGTCAAGGGCTGAATCTGCATTATGCATGTTTTCCACGAGGACCCATTGAATAAATACGTTTATTTAGGGCTATATCCTCACTGCAGAAATACAGTCTGCCCTCCATTTTCATGGGGCTTTGTTCTGGACCCTCCTCCCCATGAAAACAGAGATTTGCCAATATTCAAGCCCCATAAGCTTGAATGGGGTGCACCCCCATTGATTTTAGTGGAGGTTGCCCTCCATGAATATGCAAAACTGCAGACTTCAAATCTGTGAGAACAGAGGGGCAACTGTAATGCAGTTTTGACACTGCTTTAACTGACATGGCTCAATGTTATGAAATTCTGGGATTTGTAGCTTTGGGATTTAGCCTTCTCTGTCAGATAGCTCTGGTGCCACAACAAACTACATCTCCTAGGATTCCATAGCATAGGGCTATGAAAATTGAAGTGGAGTCAAACTGCATTATTTCTGCAGTGCAGATTCAGTCAAGGAAAAAGGCAGATTTTAGTTGAACTTAACCCCCCACCACCACCCCACAAAGGCAGGTTTCAGTTGAACATGAAAAAAAAAAGAAACAATGACCACAGATGATTTACATAACTTTAAAGCAGATGATAAAGACTTTGAAATGTTCAAGATATTCAATACCTTGGCTCAGTTGTTAATCAGAATGGAAATCAGAAGAATTTATTTAATCGCACATATATCCCATTTTTCTCCCAAAATAGTATCCCATAAGACTAGGAACTGGAAGGGCAACTATAAAGGAACTAAACAAGATTCTCAAGTGTAAAGATATAGAACTGAATATTAAAGTTAGAATTGTCAATGCCAAATAAGAATGCATCATCACTGCAGAAATAATCCAGTTTGACACTACTTTAACTGTCATGGCTCAGTCCTATGGAATCTTGTGATTCTTACAGAGAAGACTAAATATCTCACAAAGATGCAGTTTCCATAATTGAACAGCACTGAGCCATGTCAGTTAAAGTTGTGTCAAACTGGTTTATTTCTGTGGTGTGGATGCAGCCTAAGTTTCAGTTTCTATGCATGGTTGTGAAAGATGGATAATTTGAAATGTGGTGCTGGAAAGGGTTCTGTGGATACTGTGGACTGCTAAAAAAGACAAATAAATGAGTTCTAGAGAAAATCAAGTGTGAACTCTTCATAGAACCCAAGGTGACTAAACAGGGATTGTTGCACTTTGGCCATATCATGAAACAACATGACTCACTAGAGAAGACAATAATGCTTAGTAAGGTAGGAGGCAGTAAGAAAGGAAACAACAGGATTACAGATGCATAGATTCAATCAAGGAAGCCATGCCCCTTAGTCTACAAGACCTGAGCAGTCTCTCATTCATAAAGTTACCATAAGCCAAAGTTGACTTAACAAGGACAACAGTGAATAAGAGACCTCCAGGACCCTGGTCTTCCACTGCCCTGCTGAATTCATGTAAACTCTAAGGCTATGGCTTCCTTAATTAAATAAACCCACTAATAGTGCAGTCCCCATTCTCTTAATGTCTTCAACTATGCCAAGAATTATTTCCTTTTCTGATTAGCAACATTGTCTCATTATACATCAAAAGTACAACATCAAGTAAGATAAAATCCTGGTTTTATTCTTCCATATGGTTTTTATGATGACTGTCTTGAAAACAAGGTGAAAGCAGTAAATAAATAAATAAATAAATAAATAAATAAATAAATAACAACATTATAGGTAGCATCTGTGGTCCATTAGAAAAGAAACACCGCCCCTCCCAAACAATATTCATGTTATACAGTACTTCTATTAGAACCAACTGCAAAATCAAAAGTAGCAAGCAAGCTATCAAGTTTGGTAGAAGTCTTCTTCAGAATGATTGCCAAGGGGTATGGGGAAATGGAGGAAAAAATTGATGGATGTGTTGGAAATCAATATTAAAGCAAGAGATGTTTTATAAATTTTAGTTAATGCAAAAATGTCTCAAGCTATAGCAAGACTGAGGTGGGATGAAGAAACAACGGGTTTCTCTCCTTGAAAATACAAAAACAGTAATTTGGAGCCAACTCTAATGTGAAGCCCTTCCTGACATACCAACATGTTTTCAGACAACAAAGATAAAAGAAAAGGATGACACTTGAATAATTAACCAAATGAAGCTAAATGAGTATGTGCACACACACATGCATGCACATACACACACACACACCCCAAGACCCTCATTTGGAATAAAAGAGCATACTAATATTCTATTGGTGAGAATTTTTCAAGATCTTTAGGTTTTCCAAGCCAATGATTTGAACATCTGGCTTGCAAAATGCTTTCCTTTTAACACCAGAGGATTTGGTTAAACAAACTCTTCTGTGCAGAACATGAAGAATTATGAACTGAATGAGCACATTGCACACCTGAGCCACACAATGGTTAGAAAGTTAATTTCTGGAAAAGAGCAGAGGCTAAAAGAGACATAAAAATCAGAAAAGCAAAGCTAAAACCAGTTTTGCTTTTGCTTAAAGACTTACGCAATTTTATGGAAGTAGCCATAAGATGAAAGTCAACTGGAGAGAAAAATCAGACTGGCCTGGCCTATATCCCACACTTTAAAAATTGCCCTTCATGGTCTGATTTTATTCTTAAACTCTAATGATAAAACTTGAGCCTTCACTTGGTTTCTGCAATTGCCACTTCTCAATTAAATCTGCTGCCAATTCAACACATCTACTCCTAGGAGTAAAATGTTTACACAAAGGAGTAACCCCTTCCTTCTAGCAAAATGGATGATTGTCTACTTCCTTAACATATTTATAGCCTTGTGCTGTATCCCTTTCATCTTTCATTCCCAGTCCATACCTTGGGGTCAATTTCACCCTATGTACGTTCCCTTTTGAGAAGTCAGTTTCAGTAAGAGAATATAAGAATACTGAGAATATAAATCATGCAGTGGGGAGCCAAAATTGCTTGTTATTTCATACTCTGCATCATCAAAGAGCTAAAGACGTAAGGGCTGAAACACTTTAAATTTCAATAGAGAACCATCTGAAAAAGTACAGATTTTAAAATACAGATTGAAGTACTGCGAACTAGCAAAATAGGCAACAAAAGATGAGGAAGTAATTTGGACATTTTCTATATAGCTAGAAAGGTATGGTGAAGCAAAAATATAAAGAAATAACTGTTCCATAGGGAAACCCAGGGGAGAGCCAATTCAAGAGTTGGTGTCCTCTAATTCTTGGGCCCATCTATGTGCAAGAGATTGATTGGATTAACTGCCAAAATAAGCTGGTGTCTCACAAAACTACAAATCCGGGGCAGTTAAAGTGGTATCAAACTGCATTTTTTCAACAAGATAGATTCAACCTGGGACACAGGTTATAGCCACACAGAGCTAATGTAACGTGTCCTTAGGGGCAGGTAAAAGGTAAAGGTATTTCCCATTGACAAGGTTGGCAAGTCGTGTCCGACTGTAGCAGGCGGTGCTCATCTCTGTTACTAAGCTGAAGAGCCAGCATTGTCAGAGACTACTCTGTCATCATGTGGCCAGCATGATTGCACAGAACACTGTTTATCTTCCCACCCAAGTAGTGCCTATTTATCAACTTGCATTTGCATGCTTTCGAACTGCTAGGTTGGCAGAAGCTGGGACTAGTGACAGGAGCTCACCCCATCATGCAGCACCCGGGCCTCAAACTGCCAGCTTGCTGATCTTGCAATCAACAAAGTCAGCGTCTTAATCACTTGAGCCACTCCATCCCTACCTAAGTTGCCCTTAGCGGCAACTATCCTAGAAAACATCTGAATTATAATTGAAAGCGGTTGAATTCCTCAGGTGTGTTGCAATGTATTGAAACAGCTGAATGAAATGTGTCTATTCCATATGTGACTATTCCATGTTTATATAAGCTGGGCAATGTGTACTTAAAATTATTTGTTAAAATTGTACTGTTAAAATTATTTAAGAAAATAAGCTTTAGTTATAAAACTGCAGATCTATTCTGCCACAATACTCTTTCTGACAGGCCCACATTTAATGGATCCTTAATGGGAATACTGATGTTGATCTGACCACTGTATGAGAACAACTTGTTTAGGCACATTGCTGTACATGGATTTTAAACTGTGATTAGAGCAGAAAAGAAGTGGCATTGCCCATAGTCATCACATGTCAATGCCTCCAACTTATCCCTTTTTATTGACAGAAATCCTCATGTTTGAAGTGCCGCTCCTGGGGCAGTTGCATGATAGCAAGTCATGTGGTGTCAGTGTTCACTCCTCCAGTCCCCCCTCCCCCTCCCCCTCACTATTCAAAACTATCTTTATTAACATTACTGTTTTCCCCTATTTATCTTCTTTCTTTCTTTTGATTTCAATCACAGTAGCTGAGCTCCAGAATTGTGCAAAAAGGTTGGATTAAAAAAACCCTAAAGGCATGCTGGGTAGGGCATAAGGCAGGGAGGTGGGATTAATGGAGCACCAGGAAGAGAGCACAATGGGGGCAGCAGCCCCAGTTGCACAAATCAAAGGAGGTCCGGTGATGATTGTCTTGAAAGTGGCATGTTCCTATTTTATTTTTAGTAGCATAACTGCTGTGAAAATGGGGCTTGTGCAGAACAGTTCTAGGAAAGGGAACTTGGGAGGATCTTTGAGTTTTGGCCAATGACAACATTGATCAAATGCACAAGATTTGTAAAAATATAAATGCAATGCCGAAGAACATTGTCAGAGGAATTAAAATTAATACAGCCAACAGCATAATGCCATTATAAACTTTATGATGAGACTATATCTGGAATAATGTGCACAGTTCTGGTCACCTTAGTCCCCTAAAGGGATATTATAGAGAAGGTACATAAAATAGCAACTAAAATGATCACCTGATGATTCTCCTGGGACAAACACAAGGTATAAATTCAATAAAATAAAATAAAATGAATGTAAAAAAAATTAGTGTCCCCTCAGCTTTTTAAAAAGTGTAGCAGGTGGCACAATATAAGTATATAAAATAATGCATGCTGTGAAGAGAGTGGTTAGAAAATAAATTTTCTACTTTTTGCATAAAATTTACTTGGGTCCCTCAAGTGAACCCAAACACTGGGAGATTCAGAACAGTCTAAAGTACTTCCTCATCATACATAGCTCACTATAGAAATTGCTATCTCAAAATAAACAAGAATATGGATACCAACTTAGCATCTTACATGAATACACAGAGGACAAGGTTAACAGTGGCTTCTAGTGACTATATTTTCCACCTAGTATACCGATAGTATGCCTCTGTTAAAATGCATATGTCCAACTGCTCAGTTTTGGCAGGGACAATCCCAGTTAATTCTCTATTGTCAATTTTTTTCATTTGCTTTTAAAAAGTCTCAATTTCTCTCTCCTCCCCAAAAGCTTCTGCACTGGGCCAAATCAGTGCCTGTGGAGGGTGGGAATCTGACCTGGTGTCACCCCCTTTCTTGGGTGTCACCCAGTGTGGCCTGCACCCCCCAGTGACACTATTGCTGGGGGGAGAGGAGAATGGGGGAGGAATCTTGCTTTTCTCTATAGACTCAAAACAAACTGCTCCAGCATCTCTTAGCTTCTGTGTTCTTCCACATTAATAACTTTATCCATATTGATCACATTATGATCTTGCTTGGTCACATATGTTCCAGTTTCCATTTGTGAAATGTTGGAGGGTGTGAGAATATAGTGGAAAGGTGCACTTGGTGGGCTTCCCAAAGGCAAATGGTTGGCCAATGTGGGAGCTGGATCAGATCAATATATGGTTTTATTCAGTTGGCTTCTTCATGCTCTCTGACAGATGAGTCTTCATAGGTCTATCTATCTGTAAGCTCCATTGTGTCCAGAGAGCAAAGAAGTAATTCCCCCCCCCATTCTCCTCTATTCATGTCAAAATAATGCAACTTAATCAGGCAAAGACCATTAGAATATGAATATAAATTGTCCAAGATAAACCTAACATATTCCTCCTTTTTTAAGGCAAATCTTGCTGTGTTGAAGTGCAGTGTAGTGGAGAGGCTGTTCAGGAATTAAGAACAGCAACAGCATAACACACATAAACATGTCATTGGCCATCAAAAACACTGTTTCCTCCCCCCCCCCCACACACACACCAATTAAGTGTGGAGAGCTTCAACCATATTTTCTAGAAATGAAAATGATAAGCAGTGTACAAGCAAAGAATATTTAATTTATTTAATGTCATTTTAATGGATTCAATTCATTTCACCCCTTACACAAGTGTCAACTTCCATTGCAGATGATAAGTCTTGGCTTTTATTGTTAATATATCTTTTGTGTAACAATTACTTGCAAAATGCTAATCAGGCTTATTTCCTGCTCTGTTCAATTAGCTTACCACTTCAAAAGTGTGGGGGCTCTGATTTAAAGACAGTTTTTGAACAGGCTTGCCCTCCTTGTGGCACTAGACATTAAACTCCCACTTCTTAAACCCATCTTTAGTGGACTATTTATTCTATCAGGGACAATTTGTTCTAATTAAGATGTGTATGTTCTGAGATAAAGAAGTGATTCAGTGAGGGATCCTTGCATAAATCCTGTATTAGCATAAAAAGAATGTGAACTTAAAATTACATTGAGAACAGAGGATTTGACCTGTGGGTCAAGTCGGCTGAGCTATCTGTCAGACCTAACAACTGCAAGTCACTACAATAAAACAATGTTTCCAGCATAAAACTAGTGCATTGAGACTTAGATGCTGGAATGACTCTTGGACTCTGCAAGTGATATATCAGCAGCTTACTGAAAATTTATGGAGAGTTCTAAACTATAACATGATAGAAGCATTTTCCTAGCAGAAACCACCACTGTAATTCAGTGTGAAATGGACCCAGGTTGTTGAAGGAATCACAGAGGCTTTATGTATGTTACAGCAGTACAGTATGCCAGCAGAGCTTTCTCTACACAAGCAGTTTTCCAGTAATGCAGTGGCACACATCACCACCAATCTGATGTTCAGACGCAGCTCCAGTTTCCAACTATGGGGAATGCAGACTATCTTCTTTGTAATGCCATGGTGTCACATTCAATAGGATTTCTGCTTGAGGGTTTCTTTCAGCTGTCTGAAGCATGATTGGGAAAGGGGAAAATGAGTAAAATGTGAATTGAGTGAATTTGCCAAAGCGGCACAGAGTCTAATTAGAAATACTGACATTCATTACGTCTTATGGAATGGAGTTTTTGTAACTTGAACCCCCCACCCTCCTGGAACTTCTCCCAAAAGAAACAAAATGTGAAGAATGTCATAATGGTATGGAAAGGGTAATAGACTAAGTCGTGCAAAGCCACCATTGCTTGAAAAAAGCAAAGCATATGCGCATGAAACTGGTTTATGGAGAAAGAGAACAACCATGGAGAGTTACAGTTGCAAAACTGAGAGTTAGAGTAAAATACAAGTTGAGTGTCTTCTATTTGGTATTCCAATATCCAAGATGTTCCAAAATCCAAAATTGTCCATTTGAGAGGCTGCAATGGCAACACCTTTGCTTTTTGATGGTTCAGTGTATACAAACTTTGGGCTTCTACAGACCAGCCCAAAGGACTGGCCTGGAGTCAGAGATGGGGAGGGGCAGCCACACGGCAGTTACCCCAACCTACGCCGGTAGCGTCCTGCCGCCGTGTGCCATTATGCATGGCGCGTGGTGTCAGGACATCCTTCCGGTGCAGCGTTTTGATGTGCTGCACTGGAAGGAGTGCGAAAGAGCTGTGTGCTGGCTCTTAGGGCAGCCTTTTGCTGCCCCTGAAAGGAGCAGCATTTTGCCGCTCTTTTTGGGGTGGCAAAAGGGAGGATCGGGGCTGCAGTGTGTGGCAGCAGCAGCCCCGATCCTCTGCTTCCCAGGGCAGCCTAGAGTCGCCTGTCTGCAGCCCCCCTTTGTTCCATATACAAAACTATTTAAAATATTGTGTATAAAATAACCTTCAGGCTATGTGTATAAAGGTGTGCATGAAACATAAGTGAATGCCATGTTTATATTTGGGTCCCATGTTCAAGATATCTCATTATATATGTGTGAATATTACAAAATCTGAAAAAATCCAAAATTCTGGTCCCAAGCATTTTGGGTAAGGGAGACTCAACCTGTAGTGTTAAATGACTAAATGAGATTAACAGTACATGACTTTTTCTTTATAGAAAAATTCTGATTGCTACCCCTTTCTTTTCGGAGAGGCTTCTTATGTTTAATCTCTACATGGCAGGCTGGTGCAACATCATCTTTTCCAAAATAGGAATAGCTGTAGGTACCTATTGATTTTGTACCAGATGACTGAGAATTTGGTTTGGTTTTTATAAAGACAACAAATGCTACAAATTTATTCATAAATTCACCAGAGGAACCTGAGTGTATTATTATTATTATTATTATTATTATTATTATTATTATTATTTTAAAAAAAAACACTTCCCAGACATGCCCAGTCCTGTATGTGATTTGCCACATCCTCCTTTACATGCCATAGAATGGAGATTGAAAACCTCTGCTTTTGATTTCAAATGGACCAGATTCTTGTGGTGCCTAAACTTAGGGAACTGTAGTTTGTTTGAACTAAGTTGAAAAAAAACCTGGGATCTGATAGTATAAACTGACCCTGTTTCTCTATACTTTAAACAAAACAAAGCTCCCAGAGTTCTGGGACACTGTGGCTTATATTATTATTATTATTATTATTATTATTATTATTATTATTATTATTATTATTATATTTATTTATACCCTGTTCTTCAGCCAAAAGGCTATCAGAGCAGCTTACAAATGATTAATTAGATGTTTCCCTGCCCTCAAGCTTACAATCTAAAAAGACAAGACACAAAAAGAGAAGGGAATGATGATGGGGAAAGGGAATAAGTCCAGCAGATCTTTCCCTCTAAAGCCTGGACCAAGCTAGATGGTGGATGGAGGGAGGGCCCTTCTTTTTGTTCAGGCTAGGCCTGATGGACCTATTGCTTCACAATATTGCTTCACAATATGAAGCAAAAACTTGCATCACAGAAGGAAAAAAAATTGGAATGGGGGCAGAGAAGCACACAAGGCAAAGTATTATGGCAGCTTGTTCACCATAGTTCTTCTAGATGCAATGTATAGTTGGTCCTAAACTTTCATGGGTGGTAAGGGGCACAGAAACATGAATATAGGATGATATTTTTTAAAATAAAACCTGGGAGAACATTTCTCTAGGCATTTCTAGGTTATCCAACATGATTCTGTAGTCAACCTCTGCTGGAGAATGACCATAAAATCAGACTGAAGGACCTAGAAATGCCTAGACAGGATATAGCTTTTTGGTCATGCATAAGACAGTAATGGAGGTGTCAGCAAATGAAGTAATCTGCAAATAATAAAATTTAAAACTCTTAACCTGCAAATGTGTAGGGAGAATTACATATTTCTCCCCCATACACACACCATAGTACTTTCCTTCACTTTTTGCTTATTAATTAGTTCACCAGCCTGTAGAGCAGCATTTCATTCTGTTCTTTGCTTGATACTATACACCACCTGATCCTTTTTTAATTTAAGAAATTAATAGCATCATCATTATTATTTCTGGAAGTAGGCTTCATTACTTCAAGCACCACTAAATGGTTTGGCAAATCCTTTCTTGATCTATACAGTGTATTAATCCCATCCTTGTTACAATTCCCTGCTTAGCTGCCTCTGTCACCTTCACAACTTTATTTCAGAACTTAGTTAATTACCCTTTGATCTGCTAATTGCTTGTTACCTACATATCCCTTGTTCCTCTGTGCATATAAAAAAGACTGTTCCTTTCAGGTGGACTGCCATGCTGGCATGAAACAATGGGACACCTGGCCCCCTATTTTCTCTCCAGCCATGAGCAATGATGGCTCTCCACTTTAACACAATCTGACTGTTCCTGCCCATCCTCTCACCTGCAAAGCCCCAGGAAAGCATCAGCCAGCTTTCCCCACACCTGCTCTCTTTGTTTTATCCTCACTGACAGCAGCTCTACAGAGAGCAGATGTCTTCCCTGAACTGTCCATGGTGATCCTTAAATCTTTTGTTTTCCTTTGTGGGACTACAATTAATTCAGAACATAGTAGTTAGAATACATGAATAGGTCAAATATCTCACCTCCATCCCCTAAAGGTTTTGTATGCTAATCAGGTAATGGAAATCTTCAATTGGTATAAAATCAGATACTAGTCAGCTTACGGCTCCTTAAAGTCCTGTGTTCTGGGATAAGCATCATTTTATTCTCTAATTGAACTGTGGGTGAGTTCTGTCATTTACTGTACAGTTCAGGATGGCAGAAACCTTTAACATATTTTGATTTACAAAACATGAATATAGGCATGACTGGTGAAGCAAGTAAGTTCTTTCCTGTTTTTCATCTCATTTTGACTCCTTCCTTCCTTTCCAAACATTATCTGAATAAAACAGAGCACTGAGAGGAGAGGAGAAAATAGGAATATAAGACCTTTGCTGCATTTTCTTGCCACCTAGTTTTCCTGAAATTCTTGGAAACAAGGCTTCAGAATTAATGCTCTACAACAAGTTTTGGAATGGGGAATGGTCATGACTTTGCCCTAAGCCATGTTGTGACCTGCTGATTGAAAGCCATCAGGAAGAGTGCCCATTAAACAAGCTTAGCAAGGCAGGCTTGGTTTTCTTTAATGATGTAAAGACTGAAAGAAGAAACTTATGGGGAGGAGATATGTGTTGTCTTCTGTGAACTGTGAGATTTAGCAATACATCTGGGGAAGAGAGAAAAAGGTTGCCATGTGCAATGCTGTGATTATGAGTTGCACATAGTTCTTATTAGTTTTGAACACTAAACATATATAATAAATGCATTCAAGAAATTGTGTTGCCATTCTGAACAAAGTTTGGAGAGGGTACAGCCAGTTGATTTGAAGGCCCTGTAAAATGATTTTGCTAGAGTTTTCATAAATAAATGTAACAATTTTTAATTTTCAAAAACAAAAAACCACACTGTTTGCTACAGTGACATTTCTTCATTTCTGCGGAGGAGGTTATTTTGCCTCACATTGTTTGGACTGGAAAGGAGTCTGTGAGGAGACATGCTTGCCTAGGCTGGAAAAAAAAACAGCCCATCACACCTTTTGGAAGGCTGAGAAGGAGAGGGCTAAGCAGGAAGATATATGAAGAGCTGTTTGACTTTTCAGTTAACAGATAAGGCCAGCAAAACAACAAGGGGCAGACAGGGGGCTAGTGATAGAGAGAGGGTTACAATCAAGATAGGGTCAGATGGCATATAGTCACTGGATGGGAGTTAAGGGTTTACTGAACTCTCAAGTTCAGGGAAAAGTTGAAACTTCTGTGCTAACCAAGGGCCTCTGCAGACCGGCCCAAGGCAGAATTGGGGTGGGGCAGCCGCACACCAGCCACCCAACCCCACGCCGATGCTGTCCTGATGCTCTTTCAGAGATGGCAAAAGGGAGGATTGGGGCCGTGGTGTGCAGCTGCCATGGCCCTGATCCGCAGCTAGCAGGGGCGGCCCAGAGCCACCCGTCTGCATAGCCCCCAAGTTGTTACGTTATAATGTTATATGAAGCCAGCTATATGTTTTACGTTTAGTCTGTATGCTATACAACAAACCTTTGTCTGGGCCTGGATATTTGTGTATTTATAGGAAGAATCACATATTACCAATCTGAACTGAATAGAACTCTCACTTCCTTGTACAGTGTTCAAGTCATTGTTGCTAAACCTACGAAGTGGTTAGAAAGTTGTGGGGCAATACAAGTGACAGGAATCCAAAAGTCAGTGTCAGAATGAGCAATCAGATGACACAAAGATGGGATAGAAATTAGGTAGCTAGACAGATAAAGCAAGTATCAAAGGATCTAACTGAGCTTACCCTGAGGCCCTTCGAGAGTGAAGGGCCACTTATATTCAACCTGCCTCTCACTGATGGCCCAGATTCAGAGCATAGAGGAGGAGGGCTTATAATCAGTCATGAAGGCTCCAGTCCAGCTTTTGTTGTCTAAGGGATCAAGCAATCAAGTGTCCTGCCTTTTCTTTCAAGGTGAGCAGGTGACAAAGATGATTGGTCAGTGGTACAATGGATTATATATACCTTACAGTTATAGCAATTTAGTATCTCTTTAATGGTTATGAGCCAGCATGGTGTAGTCAAGTGGTCTGATTACTGGACTACAACTCTAGAGACCAAGGTTCAAATCATCATTCAGCCATGGAAACCCACTGAGCGATCTTGGAGAAGTCACTCTTTCAGCCTCAGAAAACCCCATGATAGTCACCTTAGGGATACTGTAAGTCAGAAATGACTCAAAGCACACAACAACAGCAGCAGCAACCTGGGACTTTTTATTTTGGCGAGGCCTGTCAATTTCTCTGTTAAAGAGATTTAATGCACTTGTAAACCACATAATTCAACTGATTTAATCCTTAGCACAGATTTACCTTGCATTTTGAATGACAACAGACTGTCATTTGACATCTGAATTATGAAAACTATGGTAAAAAGTAATAAAATCTTCTAAACCAGGGTTTGAAACCATATTTCGAAGTAGTTTTCTCCTCAAAGCTCTATAATACTTCTCATCTGAGGCCACCTTGGAAATTGTAGTTGGGGTAGGCACTTAGGGCCTCTGCAGATGGGCTGAAAGGGGCAGTGGAGAGCCACCCCAGGAAGCGGCGGATTGGGGCCGAGGCTGTCGGACTGCGCAGCTCCAATCCTCCCTTTTGCCACCCAGGAAAGAGTGGCAAAATGCTGCTTCTTTTACAGGTGGCAAAAGGCCGCCCTAAGAGCCGACATGTGGCTCTTTAGCACCCCTTCTGGTGCAGCATGCCAAAAAGCTGTGCCAGAAAGACGTCATGATGCTGCGCACCGTGTGTAATGGCACGTGGTGTCAGGACGTCTTTGGCATGGGGTTGGGGCAGCCGGTGTGCGGCTGCCCCTCCTCATCTCTGCCTCCAGGCCGGCCTTTTGGGCTGGTCTGTAGAGGCCCTTAGATCTCTATGTAATTCAACATAGAGTGCCTTGTGATAGAACCATGATTCCTAAAATGCAAACACACTCCTGGTGTACTGAGTTAGTACAGAGGTGGGCAAAGTGCAGTCTATTGAGACTTACTTTTGTAGCCTCTGGAACCCCCACTGCACTGCCAAAGGCACCAACCTCCCACATTTTTTAAAAAAAACAGCATGAGTTGGGGACAATTTTTGCCCTAAAACACACAGAAATTCCCCCAATGAAAACATTTAAACACCCCAGCACCCCAGAACTCTGTAGTATCCCAGATACTTCCACTTTTCTTTTGCAGCAACTTTCTAAATGGCAACTGGAAGAGAAGGCATGTCTTTTCTTGGCACCATTTTGAGAGCGACTGAAGTACCAAATCAATATAGCTGGGCTTGATGTATGGGGAGGTGCAACTCACAGATAGCTGAGGAGGGGGAATTAGACCCTAATCCCATGCAGATTTCTACCCCTGTGCTAGGAGTTAGTAAGAGGCTCTCTTAGCTTTCATCTCAAATGATAGGGTACCAACACAAGAATCTTACATGGTTTGATTCTTATCCAGTCAGTTAATAACATTGTTGCCCTTGACTCCAATTATTGTCTTATGTCTTCATTGCAAACTGTGAAAATACTCAACATGGCAGAATACCTTGGGTAAGTCTGAGCAACAGGAATTTGGGGTGGGAGAATTTTCAATTTTCTATTTGTATTTCATGCTTGCTGGAGGAAGCCCCTAGCCTACACTGCACTTTTATCTTCCTTCCCACTTTCATCTTCTTGCAATCAACTTTGCCCTTTTGTGGTATCCAGAGGCAAACTGAGTAGCCAAAATGTCATTTGTAAAACCCATTACCTAATTTTTGATTACGCTATTACACTTTACCTTTTACATACCCATACAGCGACATAGTTCAGTCTCTCCTATCCACATTTCTTTCTCAACCCCATTTCACTTTCACCTTTAGTTATATAACCCTCTGTTCCTGAAGATGTCAAGGCACCAACAACATAACTAAAAAATGCTAGACATTTTCTTCCAGCAACTCATTTCAAATGGTATAAAACAAATGATTCCTCAGCTAGGGACTGAGAGTATTTTGTTTGGCCCTCATTTTATTTTTATTTTTTTAACAAATAGAGCTCATCTGCACTTCCAAAAGTAATATTTAGATTATAAACAAATTATCTTTCAGATTTCTCACTTCTCTGACTTTAGTGATGCAGTTCTCAGCTCCAAAACTGCCTACAAATCTGTGTATATTACAGAAAGTTGTGTATAGTTAAGTCTTGAATCCTAGGCCAATTTAGGGGGGATGCAGATGGGCAACCATGGGACGCTCTGGAAAGTGGAGGAATTGGGGATGAGGCTGCCTCATGCCTTGGCCCCAATCCTCCCTCTGCTGGCCCTGAAAGGAGTGCTAAAATGCTGGTCCTTGCAGAATTGGCAAAAGGGACGCATCAAGTGCTGCCGTGAAGGTGCTGTGCTGGGAGGATGTATTCATGGTGTGTGGCATGCATAATGGTGCATGCCCTTATGACATCCTCAGGGAGGGGTTGAGGAGGCCACTGTGTGGCTGCCCCTCCCTTTCCATGCCTCCAAAATGGCGCTTTGCACTGTCTGCAGAGGCCCTTAGGCAATGGGATTTATAGAAGTCAATGGACCCACTGTGTATCAAGAGTATCAATTGAATTTAAACTTAAATATTTACATTAGACAAAGTTGCACACATTAGTGTATTTGGGCAAATGGCATATGAAAATGGGTGCAGTTTTTCTTTTCATTCTATAAAATTCAAAATAGAATCCCTCAGCCTTTACGTGGATGATAACTGCTTCTGTTCTATTAGTATTTTTTGTATAGAATAGACTCATTTGCCAGCACAGCCATTATTATCTTTCAGTCAGTACATTTAAAATGTGACATATATGGCAAAAGAACAATAATTATGGGAGATTGGTTGCATTGGTATACTAGTAATCTAATCATTTATATTCTGTTTACACAACCTGGAGGAACAGACTAAGGGCCTCTGCAGCCAGCCCAAAGGGCCGGCCTGGAGGCACAGTTGGGGTGGGGCAGCCACACACCAGTTGCCCCAACCCCACACTGATGCCGTCCTGACACCATCCGCCATTACACATGGCACATGGCATCAGGACACCCTTCAGGCATTGCGTTCTGATATGCTGCATCCGAAAGGGTGAAGAAGAGCCCGGCCTGGCTCTTTGGGCAGCCTTTTGCCACCTCTAAAAGGAGCGGCATTTTGCCATTCTTTTTGGGATGGCGAAAGGGGGGATTGGGGCCATGGCATGGAGTTGCCACGGTCCCGATCCACTGCTTCCCAGGGCGGCCCAGAGCCGCCCGTCTGCACACCCCCTAAGATGTTTATTCTTATGTCACCTTAGGTGACTATAAGGGGAAGCAGACGGGTGGCCAAGGGTCACCCCGGGAAGCTGAGCCGCAGGGCTGAGGTATCCCCACACCTCAGCCCCGTCGCGCACCTTCACCGCCCCTGAAATGAGTGCTAAATTGGCGCTCCTTTCACAAGTTGATGAAGCTTGTGGTGCACCTTCGGCGACTCTTCCGCTGCAGAGTGTGTGGATGCTGCAGTGGGAGGTCCTCCTCAGAGCGCCGGCCATGCGGAGGGCCGGCTGCTCTGAGGATGACCTGGGGAAGGGGTTGGGGCGCCGATGATGCAGCTGCCCCTCCCCTTCCCTGCCCCCAAAATGGCCCAATTGGCCATCTGCTTAGCCCCTAAAACACCTTTATAGTTTCATATGGTTATCAGTTGTTTATCAGCCATGTGAAGGATGTATCACTTATTTATTATTCATTTTATATCTAGTTTTAATTCAAATACTGGACCTAAGAAGTCTAAGGGGCTATGCAGACGGGCAAAAAGATGTGCTTTCAGGGTGACTTGTAGGCATGGCATTTAGATGACAACCTAAAAGTCGCCAGAAAAGTGCCCTCTAGTTGTCATATGCTGAGAAAAGCTCCTCCAAAAAGGAGCTGCTTTTTTCTGCTCCTTTGGTGAAGATGCAAGCCTTCACATGTGTGTATGTATGCAATGACACTGGTGCACCAGAAAACAGCTGTATAAATGCACCATCGCACGTGCAGCAGAAATTGAGTCAGCGATCCAGAGCATGTGCCCTACAATGTAGGCTTTAATTTAAAGTGTCCTATGCTTCCAGGTGTGGATGCACTGGTGCAGGTCCACTTGAATATTAGAACCCTAACCCTAATTGTAACCCTATGCATACGCCCCAGCAAGTCCTCTGTTATGACAATAAATGCATTCTGTTGCATGTCCAATTGCTCTCAGCATGCACAGCAGTTTGCATGAAAGAGTCTTTTGTGACCTCTTCTATGCAGGTGTGCATAAGACCTGCACACCACTTCCTGGCATGATTGGGGAGAGGGGTTCCTGGAGTAATGTTTGGGGGGAAGCAGACGGGAGCTTCCTGTGCACCGCGGGTCAGAGCACCGGCGGAGCTCGGCCTCTGCACTGCGGCGCACCTCCGGCGAATCTAAAAGGAGCTCCAAATTGGCGCTCCTTTTAGATTTCAGGAAAAGTGCGCCCTAAAAGCGGCGGGCGCACTTTCCCTGACTCAAACGCCGCGGCGCGTGCGGTCGCCGCGGAGTGAGGTCATCCCCGGAGCACCGGCTGTGTGAAGGGCCGGCAACTCCAAGGGCGACCTCAGGAGGAGGAAGGGGCGCCGCTCGTGCGGCTGCCCCTCCTCTTCCAGGCCCAGAAGACGGCTCTATTAGCCATCTGCCGAGGCCCTCTGTCTGTATGTCCTGTTGACAATGTCCCTTGCATGACCACCAGCTACAGGTATCCAACCTGTCCACACAAACCTCTCCACACAAACCTGCATGTACCTCTCCTCTCCCCCCCCACCCCCGAGATCTATGTGGGACATGCTTTGTGGAGGACGACAGAGTAGGTGTCTTCAGTAGACCAGAGTGGCACAATCAGACAGTCTACGGCACCTACACTTGGGGGAAACCAAGGTCAATGAATCCTTGCATGATCTGTGGGTGTATAACAGGTCCTGCACAGGTACACAAGGATGCTGAACATCAGTCACCTTTATACGAACAAAATAACAGACGGTATACTAGCCTATCACAGGTCCTGCACAGGTGCACAGGTATGTGCTCCTGAACACATGTGCATGTGTCTGAGAGAACAAAAAAAAAATTAAAGCAGCCGCTGTCCACCCATGTGATTGCTTCGTTTCCCTTTGCGGCATCTTTGGGGCTGGCGGTGCAGTTGCTGGGGTTTCAATACAGCCTCAGAAAA
>JAIPUX010001232.1:38326052-38345345 GCA_020142125.1 Phrynosoma platyrhinos
TAAATGTTTTTCTTCTTTTCTAGACATGTTTTTAGTCATTATTACTGTTTTAGTCCGATTTATTTTAAATCCTGCCAGTCTTCCATATTCTTCCATTATTTTGAAAGCGCCTTCAACTTGTTCTTTTGGGTCTTCTAGTATAAGAACTAAATCGTCTGTGAATGCTTGTAATTTGTATTCCATCCCTTTAATTTTCATTCCTTTTACTCCTTCTTCCTTCCTTATTTTATTCAACAAAATTTCAAGAACTATTATTATTAATAGTTCTTGAAAGTGAGCACTTTTCTTCAGTCATAGTTTCTTCAATGTACACAAATGTATCTGTGAAAATCCAGCATAACTTCTATTTATGAAGCAAAGCACACCAGACACACACATACACATGCACACATGCATGCAAAGTAAGCACAAAAGAACCATCTGATTGATCAAAAACTTATAAACAATTCAGCTGGTTTATCTATTTTTTTAATGCCCATGCAACAAGACAGCAATGGCTGTAACTTAGGGGGGAAGCAGACAAGGGCGTCTGGGACGCCACGGGACCGTGGCATCTGCACCACGGCGCACCGTTGGCACCCCTGAAAGGAGTGCTAAATCAGCGCTCCTTTCAGAAGTCAGTGAAAGTGCGCCCCAAAAGCGTAGGGTGCACTTTCACTGACTTATCCGCCGCAGCGTGTGCAGACGCTGCGGCGGGAGGTTGCCCTCGGAGCGCCAGCCATGCGGAGGGCTGGCAGCTCCGAGGGCAACCTCGGGAGGAGGAAGGGGCACTGAGCGTGCGGCTGCCCCTCCTCTTCCCTGCCTCGGAGACAGCCCAATTAGCCATCTGCCAAGGCCCTCAGTTATGGGATCTGTGCTATGTGTACATGTTATACAATTAACACAAAAATAATCCCTGCAAATGTATATTTTTCTTGAGACCAACAGGAAATATCTCACCTCCTCACAGCAAACAAGAAAATAATTGTGACTATAATTTACTAAGGCAGTTAAATGTTATTCAATGAATGTGCAACCACTCTAGTTCCATAGCTTCATAATAACTCCCAGCCTGACATCCCCATCCCTGCTTACTGGACAGCTACCACTGTGATCCATGGGGGTCTGTTCCCCTGTCAATCAGGAAGCAGTTGATTTCCCACCCCCTTCTGTGTGCGATCTCTGTTGTGACAGACAGAAGCAGGAGATTGCTGACAGGAAGAAGGAACTAGGATCATCAGGGGAACAGACCCCCATCAATCACAGCAGTTGCTGCCCAGTAAGTGGGGAGTGAGGGACTTCCATGGTTCCTATGTATCACATAAACTAGTGAATGTGTAGGGATCATGGGGAAAAACACCCACATCATGAATGTATAACTAATAAATGCATTTGTAGGAATCTTTAGTGAATTCAAGCCTGTATGTTTCCCCCCCCCCCCCCCCCCCCCCCCCCCGCATGTGCAAACATGACAGAAAAGAGAACCTGGTGGAAGAACCTGGTGGGATGATTATACAAGGGGAATTGCAATAATTCTGTAATAACCAACACCAATTTCACTTTTAGGTCACAGCTGAAGATTGGTTAACACTAAGAGTCAGCCACTGGAAAGCAGCCTATGCTGTTATAGCTTTTTGTACTACAGTTTTTCAAAATTGCTCACCCAACTCCTGATAGAGTCCCTTGGTTTAGCCAAGCAATCCTCCCTTCTGAACCTGACAGGTAAGGAGATCCGAACATCAAGATGTGGTGTCCTGATCAAGCCTATCCTGAGATGAGTGAGTAGGCCCTGATGCCATGTTGTTATAAAATACAGATGCTCCCATAGAAGCACAGAATGATAGAGTTGGAAGGGGCTTCATGGGCCAACAAATTCACCCCCATGCTCAGTGCAGGATCTCTAGCCAAAGCATCCCCAGCAGATAGCTTTCCAAACTCTTTTTGAAGACCACCGGAGAAGGATACCCTACCATTGCCAACCATTCTTAGTGTCAAGAAGTTCATATTAATGTTCAATCAAAATTTACCATCCATTTCATCTGGTCTTACTCTCTAGAGCTTCAGTGAACAAACCTGCCCCTCCTCTCTGTGACAACCCTTGAGTTATTTAAAGAGTAGAATCATGTAAGCCCTTCTTCAAACTTTCCTCATATGTTTTGTTCTCTATACCTCTTATCAACCTTTTAATCACCCTTCTCTATACCTCTTCTCAGTCTCTGAATTCGCTCCACTTTGTCTACGCAGAGGGGCGGGCTATAAATAAAAATACATCTTTTGTAAAATGAGGCACCCAGAACTGAATGCAGTACTCTAGAAGAGGTCTGACCAGTACAGAATATAGTGAGACTATTAGTTTTTTTTTGCCTTGGAAACTATGCTTCTATTAATGCAGGCTAAAGGCACCAGATCCCATATGATCTTGGAAGCTAAGAAGAGTCACTCTGGTTAGTACTTGGATGGGAGACCATCATGAATACTAGGTGCTATAGGCTGTATTTTAGAGAAAGGAACTGGCAAAACCACCTCTGACTATTCCTTGCCTAAAAACCTCTCATGAAATTCATGGGGTCACTACTTGCAGTGACACCCCATGCAAAGGGCTGTTGGTGGGGTGGTGGTGGCTGTGGCCTGTTCCACCCTCTTCCACTAACTTACTCACCTGCTGCCCCCCAGCCACTGCATTGCCCTGGATGGACAAGTGAGGCAGTGGAGGGAACAGAAGGGGTGTGTTTGCACTTCTGCTCCTCCATCACTGGGCTTCCTCCTTAGGGAGAAAGCCTAATGATAGAACAGTGGGAAGGGCAAGTGTTTGCCTTTCCTGCTCCTCCATCATAGGGTTTCCTACCTAAGGAGAAAGCTTGATGATGGAGCAGACAGAAATGGTGAACATCTGCCCCTCCTGCTCCAACCGGGTGCCACCACTCCTCCAGGGTGTCAACTGGTGTGGTCCATACTTCCTGCATTCTCAGATGATGCCACTGAGAGTCACCATAAGTTGAAAGGCAAATTGAAGGCACATACACACATATAGACACACAAAATAGCTTTCAGCTTCTCCTATGTGTGAATTTGATTAAAAATCTATGAATTCTGAATTGAAATTGAACTGAATTAAAGTATTACCTTCCTTTATATTTAATGGCTAGGAAGACATCTGGGGCTTGGCCAGAAGATAGACAGAGTAAGCAAAATGAGTAAACGATCAGCATGCACATTCTCTCAAGGGGATAACTGGGTCTGCATTGGGCATTCTGAATGGGCTGCCAGGGAGACTTACAGTCCTCTTCCACCAGCAAAGACAAGGGTGAGCTACTCTAGGTCTGCTTGTCGGAATGATGATGCATTTTGTAAAGAAACATTAAAACTCTCAGCTATTTGGTCAAAATGTAAGGCCATTCCTTTCAGCCATTAAAGTCACTGGCATTCTCTTCAACTGTTGCAAGGGACAAACCACCCCATGAAGTGTGTTGTCCACCCAGGGCTAACATAACACCAAGTATTATGAAAACAGAAACCTCCAGAGATCTCTCCTTCAAAAGGAACCCAAGCTCACATATGTTTTTCTTGCTCTGCGAACTGGAACTGGTGAGGTTTTTATCCTTCTCCTCAGTGGTCTCTCAATAGCTGTCTGTTCTTGTTTGCTCACTGAATTTTCTCCAGCTATTTCTCCATTGGATCATCTGTGCCAGTTTTACCTCAGCTACTATATATCTGTCATGTATAACTACATGTAATGTTGACTTTTTTAAAATGAAAAGCTGCTGGGGAAGTGAGAAATGGGGAGGAATAAAGATTAGGAGAGGAGAAGAGTGCTTTCCACTCCACCTTCTCTCCAGCAGTCTTCCTCTTGTGGGTTCAAAACACATTTGCCCTATTACCAAAGCATGTGACAGCCTTTATTTGTTATCAAGCATTTCACCAGCCTTTGTATGACTTGTGATTCTCTTAACAAAATCATTGTTAAAAGAATGGCCAGAAATGATTCATTCTTTTATAGGAATATATTTTACACTTACAGTAAATATATTTTACTGTAAATATATTTTACTGTAATATATTTTACACTTACTGCTGCCAGGAAATCAGAAGAAGACTAAGGGGGACTGCTGGACTGTGAAGAAAGATGATAGGAAGAAAATCAGTGCATTTGAGATGTGGTGCTGGAGAAGAGTGCTGAGGATTCCATGGACAGCCAAAAAGACAAACAAATGGGTCCTAGAGTAGATCAAGCCAGAAATATTCCTAGAAGCCAAGATGACAAAACTCAGACTGCCATACTCTGGAAAAATCATGTGAATGTATGAATTGTTGGAAAAAACAATAATGTTAGGAAAGATAGAAGGAAGTAGAGATGAAGGCCTCATTCTAGATGGATGGACTTTATTAAAGAGAACATGAATATGAGTTTGCAGGAGCTGGGCAGATCAGGAGAGAACAGGCGGGCCTGGAGATGTCTCATCAGCAGATTTGCCATGGGTTAACACAAAGGCAGTTAGCAACAACAAACAAAAACATTTACTGTGGTTTGTATGTGAAATTTCTTTGTTATAAATTAGAAAGTGAAAAAGATTTACAAAGGATAAGTAAAATATACACTTCATTTTGCAGGGAACAACTCTTAAATGGAATTTAGAAAGACAATGTGAACATGCTGGGGAGGTGTGTGTGTGTGTGTGTGTGTGTGTGTGCGCAATGTATTTTGTATATGTTTGATAAAACAGTGATGGGGCAATTCCAACTCCTGTATGATGCTGTTGTTTCAATCAAGACCTGGCAAAATCTATAAATTTTGATGATGCTCAATCTTTTAAGATCTCATTTCAGTACCATTTTTAATTAAAAAACAAAAAAGTATTACTACTTGTATATATTTTTATGTGTATTTCCACTATATTACAAATTGTTGTACACAAAATTCTCTCTAATATAATGCAATTATAATATAATTATAATTAATCTATATATTATTATTTAAAGTGTAAATGAAGTAAGTTGTTCTTAACATTCATGTCAAATGATTTCCCCCAATCCCAATTAGAAGACTGGAAAGATGTGAAGGGACTAAGGACAGAAATATAGTTGTAAATTATGATTGTCCCAGAAATCAGTTCTGGCATATGGAGCATATGGGTCATCTATTTATGGAACCAATCTGAAACAAGCTACGAGTTGCTTATCCATCTCCAAGAATACAAGCCCCAAGAAACTGCTATCTCAGAAAAAGATCAGCACAATGTGTATTCAACCTAATTGTTGAAAGTGCATCTATAATAATGATAAAAAGAAAATCTTTAGCTTTAAAAGCATGAAATCTAGACCCTTGGGACAGATATTTAGGGAGCCCTAGAGTGTGCATCTCAAGGTTATTTTATATTAATGAATTAATATAAATCACTGGGAGCCTGCAATAAAGTGTGGGATATAAATATTTTAATTAATTAATCTAAGGCCAGTGTACAAATAAAACATTTTAATGAATTATTGAAGTTTAGTTAATTAAAATGTCCTTGTTGCCTACAGTGCCATATGTGGTCACTAAAAAGCTGCAGTTCTTTCTCTAGAATCCTCTACTTCTAGAATCAAAGGCCATAGGCATGGTGAAGGAGACAAAAAGGGAAGCAAAACTGGGAAAGACATGGGGAGAGAAAAAACATTGAGCTCAGTGGGAAAGAAAAACACACCAGGATGGGCCTTTAGGTGAAAACAGAGGTAGACTACATGGTTTAGTGAATAGGTAGGTGAGAGAAGAGAAAAAAAGATCTTCGAGAGGAAAAAATGAGATGGCAGAGGACTAAGTCATAGCAAACTTCTAAGGCAGGCAAAATGTGGTGCGTCTGCTAATAAGAATGTAAGAAAAGCTCTGCTGGATCGGATCAATGGCCTATCTATTCTAATATTATGTTCAAACAGTGGCCAACCATTTCCATGCAGTAAGCCCACAAACTCCGTAAGTGCAACAGTCCCCTCCTGGTTATACTCTCCAGCATGTCCCAGAACCTGAAGTGAAACAGAATATAAAGGATCACTTTATATAACTATGGGCCAATGCAGATGGCCCATTTGGGGCAGCTCTTGGCCGCCCCTGGGAGCGGCAGATTGGAGCTGTGGCAACCACATGCCGTGGCCCCAACCCTCCTTATTACCACCCCAAAAAGAGTGGCAAAATGCTACTCTTTTTTAAGGTGGCAAAAGGCCTCCCTTTGAGCCACTGCTGTGGCTCTTTTTTTGGCATAGTGTGTATGTTCGCTGTGCCACGAGGGTGTTCTGATGCCGTGTGCTGTACACGTGGCATCAGGGCACCGTCGGAGTGTAGTGGGGGTGGCCAGTGTGCAGTTGCTCCACTCCAACTCCACCCCCAGGCCAGCCTATAGTGCTGGTCTGTATCGACCCTTAGTGAGGGAAGCCAAATACCATCCCACTCTTTTCAGAAAAGAGATAAATGGTTCCATTAGCTGCATTTGTACAAGTTCTTTGTATTATGTTTTTCAGTTGTTTCAACCACAGCTACGAGTGGGATCTTCCCTATTTGTAACAGACTTGCCTAAAGTAAAGCTCCCCCAGTGCTTGATTTATTTTGCCTGTAAGTAAAAAGGTCACATGTAGTATATGAAGCCGATTGGAGAATCACAGCTTCCAAGAGAATCATCATGGCTAAAAGCATAAATATCTGTTCTACCCCTTTAAACAGGGACAAGAAGGGAAATAAATCTGCAGAAAAGCTGGTGAATACCAATGAGACAAAAGTACATCTAATGCACTAGTTGGAGAGAAATAAACAGTGTTGCTCACAGTTCCTTCATGGCTTTGAAACTACCTGACAATGAGAGAATTTCAAGACATGTCAAGCCTTTTTTTCCTGAGGCAGTGTGATATGTGGTGGGTTGCTTTGGAACCATATAACAGAATTACTTATGCTTTAATACAGCTAGCTACTAGCATATTTCGGTGAATTCCTATTCTAGTGTCCTGCTTCCAATATCCTGAATATTATGAAAATAAACTGGAATGTAGGGCGAGTGAAACTGTGGATTTTGAAGATGACCATTTGGCACAGCATTCCTGTTTTTGGCTCCTTTCACACCCTAATGTACTAAAAGTCATTTAATAAGCTTAAGGTATGGAGTATGTTGTTGTTATGTGTCCTCAAGTAATTTCTTCAAACCATTTCCTAAGGCAAATCTATCACTGAGTTTTCTTGGCAAGGTTTGTTCAAAGAGGGCTTGCCATTGTATTTCTCTGAGGCTGAGAGAGTGTGACTTTCCCAAGGCCACCCTGTAGGTTTTCATGGCTGAATGGGGCTTTGAACCTTGGTCTCCAGAGTTGTAGTCCAATGATCAAACCATCACACCATACTGGCTCTGTATGAAATATATATTATACCCCAAACTATGGGTGGAAAGAATATTAAAAATATATATTTTTAAAAAGGGTGAAAAGCATGGAGAAGCCCAGGTGACAAGAGCCCTGGGCTAATGAGAATTTCCACAGGTTAGGACTTATCACATGTTGTCGTTTTAAGTAGAAAATAACATTTGCTGAACAGGAAACAGTTTTTTCTGTGCAAGCAGTATTTCTTTTAAGACATATTATTTTCTGTGCAGAAAAAGCTCTTTCTTGCACAGAAAATGTAGTAATTGCACAGAAAATGTAGTAATTGCACAGAAAATGTAGAAAATGTAGTAATTATTTGCAATTTTTCTAAACAGTCTTTCTGTGCAGAAGATGATGTGTCTGCAGAAAAATGATTTTCTGTGAAAAAAAAAACCCTGTTTTCTGTGCAATTATTTATTTGCACATAAGTCCCTAATTGCAAATTGTCTTCAAAAACTGTAGTTTTTTTTTAAATAGTTTCTCCCAGAAGGAAGAAAATTGCTAAAATTGCCAATTGCTTTCATTGAGAAGAAAATTAGTAAAGAATTGCATCACTAGCTCAAGGCTGGGCAAACTAGAGTAATCCAGAAGTTATACTTCACCAATGGCTACAGTGGCCAAGGCTGCTAGAAAATGTAGCCCAATAATACCTGAAGAGCCCCATTTTGTCCATGCTTGTTTTGGTACTTATTAGGAATTCACGTATTTGCTAATTTCACTCTTAAAAGTAACATAAGAAATTTCAGCAATTTTCTTTCCACTACAAGAAAGTCTTCAAAAGCTCTGCAGTTTTTGTAGTTCAGTATTTATACCTCATCAACTTTTCACATGGCATTTCCACAGAACAGCATTCTTTGAATAGGAAACATCAATTTTTGTGCAGAAATATTCTTTTCTGTACACACAAATTTCATGCAGAATAAGTCTTGAACTGTGAAGATTTTCATTAGTCCAGAATTTTCCTTGCCACAGTTTCCTGAAACTCAAATAATATGGATGATTTTTCAAACGTTTTAAAATATTATTTCCATTCCTAGTGCTTAAATCCCTTTAAAATGAGGGCATTTTGCATCTCTGTAAGGCAAAAAAAAAAAAAATCATCATTCCACAACAAAACAGCTCCCCCATTTTTAAAGCAAGGGTAGTGGTCATGGGACACTGAATCTGTTGGTTGCAAGATCGGCCCAGTTCGAGACCCAGGTGCTGCATGATAGGGATGAACTCCTGTCACTAGTCCCAGCTTCTGCCAACCTAGCAGTTCGAAAGCATGCAAATGCAAGTAGTTAAATAGGTACCACTTCAGTGGGAAGATAAACACTGTTCTGTGCAATCATGCTAGCCACATAGTCACAGAGTAGTCTCTGACAACACTGACTCTTGGGTTTAGTAATGGAGATGAGCACCACCTCCTAGGGTTGGACAGGACTTGACAACCTTGTCAACGGGGAATAGCTTTACTTTTACCTTTAGTGGTCAATATTTTTTTTCCCCTTTCAAAGACTGTGTTCTCTCAGGGATAATAAATAGGACACATACTGAAGTTGTTGGTCTGGTCCATTCCCTTCTTTTATTCTATCATTCCTTTCTTCTCCTATCTCTTGCGTCTCTCGTCTGATCTAGTGACCAAATTTTCACAAATTTCCCATAGGGACTTTGTAATTAAGAACTAATTCCTAAATTTATAGTCTCCCTCCTTCTTCCTAATTCTCTTTCCTTTTGTGCGTTGTCTTTTAGATTGCAAGCCTGATGGCAAAGGCTCTCTTATTGTTCATCTTTACAAGCTGTGCTGGGAACCTAATTTTTCTTCTTTTTCTTTCTTGTGCAAGAGGGAGGTAAGGATGCTCCACTGAATGAATGAATCAATGAAACTTTGGCTGGTTTTCCAATTTTCCCTGTTCTGAAGTATATGTAATCTACTGAGTTTGAATGAGATGATTTTTTTTTAATTATCTGGGGACTTTCCAGTATTCTGAACATCCTACAGGGGAAGATGATGACTCTGATGTCAATGTGGCAATGAAAGTGCTGAATTTGTTTTGGGGACCAAGGACTTCGTCAACTCCTGTAGAATTTAGATTAAACACAGAGTTGTTACATATTCAGTGATGTTGTGGAATAATTTTTGTTCCTCCCTCCCACCAACCACCCACCCCAATACTCAGAGTAAGTGAATGTTTTAAGTGTTATTGAAACCAATGGAACTTGTTAGTCATGACTAATTTGCTCCATTGATTAGTACTACTAAAATATTATTACTTTATTCTGGATCCAACCCACCAAATAAGGGCTATCTCTGTTTTTCACAGCTGGGTAGAGATAGTGGAAAATTAGCTTTAACTCTGATGAAAAAATAATAAAATTTGGAAGAAAGAGTTAACATGGACTAGCTTTCGGCCATGATAAGGATTTGCACATAACAGTTTGACAAACTTCAGCAAAGTCTAAACTGAACAAGCTTCTGTTAAGAAGATATTGATTTTCCTCTCCTATAATAAATATTCACAGGTTTGTATCTTGGCAAGCTGGCAAATGATTCTCAGTTAATAATTACTGACTTTTACCCTTCTGTATTTAAGCAATCATTCTACTTGTAATGATTTCCACTAATACATTCACATTTATTGACTAATGTTTGTTTGGGCTGTGTCATCATAACTATGACATATTTTTCATCCTATAGATTAAGTGCCATCTTCACTGAAACTCTGCCATGTTGTATATTCTGCATTTGCTTCATTAGCAAGGCAACTTTGGCCAAACAAATTTAAGGTTGTTCCTTTCCCTGTTAGAGAAAGGGAGAAAGTCTTGAACAAATGAAGTTTTATCTTAGGAGTGGGAAATTGGACATTTAGTGGCCCACTATCAGGGGCCTTGAGAAAATGAAGTGTATTTGTGTTACAACCATAGGAAGAACTCAATCAGAGTTTAATGGTGAGAGAAATTGTGTGTGTGTCCGTCCCACAATTTTAATCGAAATAAAGTGAAACAAACTAGGTGAACTGTTATCTACAATAGATAGAGTCATTTTGTACAGAAGAAGAATCACAGGTATGTTAACATTCCTTGCCTTTTCTACTCTGATATATAGGACAGTGGGCAATGGCTCCGATGTCTTCAACAGAAAGATTAACATCTCGAGGTTAAACACAATCACCTTCCTAATTCTAGGCCCAAATGGCAATATAGTGCTCTCTCCTTCCCTCCTTATCTCCTTCCCCTCTTTCTTACATCTTCTGAGAAATGTTCAGTCCAGAAAAGGTAGAGCAGAGTATCAAAGCATGTGCTTTACAGTACAAGATCCCAGATTCCTAGGCATAATTTCTAGCAGCTTCAGTTGGAAGGATCAGATAGGAGATGATGGGAAAAGCCTTTATCTGCCTGAGATCCTGGACAGCTGCTGCCAGTTAGAGAAGGCAATACTTAGCAAAACTATCCAATGGTTTGACTCAGGCAGGTCTACATGGACAATTGAGGTCTTCTGTGTGGTGATACCCCAACATTGGAATGTCCTTCTGAGGACCCCAGATTAAAATCTTTCTATTTGTTCATGGATTTGAAATTATCATGTTGTCATGTGGGTCAATAAACACCATTCCTCTCAATTTTATTGCATTATTGATATCTTCTACAACTGCACTGAATTTAATGAGATCTAGACATGAAGGAAAGTGCAGTTTACCATTTTGTCAAACAAAAACAGAGACAGACCAGCATTTTAATAAACATGACAGCCTGGAAGGGGCGGATCCCAGGACCTAAGGCCAACAGGGAGCGTGTTCAGAAAAATCTAAGGTCAAAACCATCAAACAAAAGTATCACATTGTCATTGCTCTGCTTTCTTCCTGAATCAGTCTTTTATTTATACACTGTAATTCCTTATACTGGCCTTATATGTAGAATGGCTGCAGCGGTTAATTTCTAAAATGATAGGTGTGAGATTAGATCAGAAAAAGGGAAAATTACATTTCAGGACAAAACTCCACCATCAACTGGGTGATTCTCCTATCCAGAAAATGTAACTTTTCCAAGCTTTGCTCTGACTTGAAATCTCTGTCAACTTATCTGAGGGTCAAGAGCTGCTGGTGGTGAATAAAAATCAACCTGCCCAAGCTTAGAAGGACTCCTGTTGCAATGAAAATTTGTCTGTCTGTCTGTCTGTCTGGTGTTTCTTAGAACAAATTCCAAAATAGTTTACAAAAGACAGTGGTGGTGGTGGGAGAAGAATCTTAAACAACAACAAAAAAGGAAACAAAACTAATTTAAAAGACAGACAGCCACACAAGCCAATTTAACTAGTCTTTCTCTAGTCTTCTTGTTTAGTCTTTTCCCAACTGCTGTCTCTTAATCCTGGACTCATCACAACAGACAGGGAAACGTTTAGACAGTAGCACTAGGAAACAAATGAGAAATCAAACCCTTTCTCACTGCACAGTTATAGTGCTGTGATTCCACTTTAGCTGTGATGATTTCATCCTATGGAGTCCTGGCTTTGTGAGTATAGAGTTCTCAGCCAGAAAAGCAGTGCCACTATCATATCTTCAGTGATTCCTCTCAATATCTTCAGTAGTGCCATAACCAGTGATTATACAACAAAGTCTGTAATAAAAAGTGCAGTGTGAGGAACAGGGTGGCCATGTGTCCACTGAGGAAGGTTCGCTGTTTGAAAGAGTCTACTCGAAGTCTGGTTGTGGGTGGGGTTGAGCCATACATTGACATTTAGCCGAAAGAAAGCAAAAAGGGTAGAGAGTACCTGGTCACTTAGGGCTGATACAGACGGCCTGAAAGGGGTGGCACAGAACATCCCCTGGGAGCAGCGGATCGGGGCTGCGGCAACCACATGCTGTGGCCCTGATCCCCCTTTTTACTTCCTGTCAAAGAGTGGCAAAATGCTACTCCTTTGGGAGGTGTGTGGCAAAAGGGCACCCTTTCAGCCACAGAAGCAGCTTTTTTGTGCCCTTTTGGTGAAGCGTGTGTGCACGCTGTGCCAAGACAGTGTGTTGATGCCACACACTGTGCAAATGGGAACACAGTGTCAGAACAGGGCCAGGGTGGAGTTGGGGCAGCCAGCATGCGGCTGCCCCAACCCATCTACACCCCCAGGCCAGCCCTTTGTGCCAGTCTGCATTGGTCTTTAGTCACATTTGTTCCCACTACAGGAGGAGCAGGAATTGTGTGGGCCTCAGAATGTTGTTAAACTATGACTCTGAGAAATCCAACAAAATTATGTCAGAAGCCATTCTAAATACCAGATGTTTTAGGCCAGGTGTTGGCAACCTACAGCCCGTGGGCCGGGTCTGCTCCCCTGAGGTCCTTGTACCAGCCCCCACCAACCCCCACTGCCACTGCCACTGCCACCGCTGAGCCCCGCCATGCGCGTTGCAGCCACAAGTTTGTTTTCCAAAATGGCAGCCGCGACTTGTTTGCGCATGCACAGTATTCCTGTGCATGCGCAAACGAGCCGTGGCCACCATTTTGGAAAACAAAAAATGCGCAAACGAGTCATGGCCACCATTTTGTTTTCCACCATCACCCGCAGAAGACCCGGGGATCCCTGGACCCGCCCTAGGTAAGGGGAACTTGTCGACCCCTGCTTTAGGCTATGTTTTAGAGGAAGGCAATGACAAAACCACCTAAGAAACTCCTATGAAATTCATGGGGTTGCCATACTTTAAAGGTAACTTGAAGGCATGTATGTGCATGCACATGCATACAGACACACACAATTATGTCTGAAACTTCATCTCCACATATATATTAGGATCTGCAATTTTGGATAGAAGTTTTTGTCATCTTTTGTCTTCTTACCTCAGTGATGCTTCAGTAGTCACTCTAATGAAAAAAGCACAGGAATCTTTCTCTAGTAGTTTTCAAGCTTCCTACATTTGGAGAATGCTTTCTGGATCAATTTGACAGCTCATAAACTCCCTCTGAGAATTCTGGCAGACTACAGAAAATTATACATTCTTGGCTACTTCTTCAGCTTCCACAAGACACTAAGCATTTCTCTTCGATCTCATCAGCACACTGAATTCACAGTGAATATCTCAAATATCATATCATATCATAGGCATTGCTGTGGGCAGAGCTTGGGAATATTATGTTTTAGATGATAATTCCCATTGCTCCTAGCCAATATGGCCAGTTTTCCAAGGTCTGACAGGAGAAGAATGTATGTAGGGTTTGACAAAAGATCCTTTCAGAACCTCTTCCTTGACAAGAGACAATCTGAAGAATTCTTGATAAACTCTTAATTATAGAATTTCATCCCAGACCACCCTTACAATGAAACAACACTGTATTTATTAATCACATATATACTGCATTTTTTCTTCCAAGGAGCTCCAAGCAGGAGACATAGGGCCTTTGCAGACTGCTAGAAATAGTCCAAATTCAGTCCACTTTAACTGCCTTGGCTCAGGGAGTCATGGGAATTGTAGTTTTTTCTGAGACATTGAGCCTTCTCTGTCAGAGAGCTCTGGTGTCACAATAAACTACAGTTCCCATGACTCCCCAGCACTGAGTCAGGGCAGTTAAAGGGGACTCAATTTGCACTATTTCTGGCAGTCTGCAAAGGCCTAGTTCTACCCATCCCCCTTTTATCTTCACTCCAAGCTTCATGAACCTATTTAGGCATCATGCAGTGAGCTTTGTGGCATAGTGGGATTTGAAACTATGGGGGGTTGCAGACTGCCAGAAATAGTGTAAATTGAGTCCACTTTTAGGGTTAGGGTTAGGGTTAGGGTTAAAGAATCATGGGAACTGTATTTTATTGTGGCACCAGAGCTCTCTGACAGAGAAGGCTCAATGTCTCAGAAAAAAAGACAGTTCCCATGATTTCCTAGCACTAACCCTAACCCTAAAAGTGGACTCAATTTGCACTATTTCTGGCAGTCTGCAACCCTCCTATATCACCTCAGAATTCAGGGATAGGCAACCTTTCCCCTCTAAGGGCCGAGGGACTTCAGCTCCCAGAAGCCTCAGCCATGTTGGCCAATCCTGGGATTCTGGGAGCTGAAGTTCCTCGGCCCTTAAAGGGGAAAAATTGCCTACCCCTGCTTCAGATGCTCTTGAATGCTCTACATGGTAGCTGTAATATTCCCCAAGACTTAACTGCCTGACATGTAACTGATCACAGAGCATTCCCCAAATATTTTTGATAAGCTCTGATATTCTTCGTGTCTACTGCCCACCTCAATCAACCTAACTTGTACCTTGAGCATTTAAACTAAAATTGTTGCTTTCCAGCTGTCTCATTAAACATAAAGGTGTTTACACATGGCATATTCAGTTAAGTCAGCCTAAGGCTACAGCTGTGATGAAACTGTGTTCCCTTCTTGGATGACATCTACCTGCAACAACCTCCTCACTTAATGCTTTTGGGCAGATTTTGCACACCAGCTGTGCACAGGGGTGTCAAAAATCTGTCAGCTTTGTTTTCATTGTGTTCTTCTGAATCCTTCTAGCATAGTCATCCCATCCAAGCACTGTTACAATCTGAGAAGTTCCCCTCTTTTTTCTTGGGTTTTCTTGCATAGATATTAATGTCTGCTTTGTTACACATTCTTGGTAATATATGCATTTTGCTAACATGTTCTTCTTAATATATGAACTTTCTCCATTCACTAAAGAATGTTTGTGGGCATTTTACAAATATATACATAAGTGGGGCGGGAAACAGAGATTGAAAGTGATACACATGGGTTGAAATCCTGTTAGTCCCAATTAGAATAAAACCATTCAATAAATTGTTGAATGTTAAGTCAATGCATAGGTAAATCCAATTGATTCAATGGATCTGCTTTAATTGGGTCTAATGGTATTTAAGTCATGGCATCCTCAATTTCCATCAACATGAAACTAAAAGATACATTTTGTTAATGGGTTCATAGACTAAAAACTGGATGATCTCAGAAAAAAATGATTCATGCATTTTTTTTATCCATACGGAACATAACCCAATATTGTCTTATCGATGTGTATCCTCAATATAACATATCCCAAAACATTTTCATTTCTCAAATATTTACTCCCATGCTGCAAAATCCATGGTGGATAATCAAATACAAAATTTGTACTGGAGATCATCTTGAACAAAAGGACCTTAACAGCTGTGACAAGAAAGATGCCCAGTTACTTAAAACACTGTCATTAAAATCCCCAAATAAAAACCTTATGTATTTATTTAATTCAATTATAAACAGTACCTTCTGCATAAAAAGTGTGTGGGAGGATAAAGAATTTTTAAAATACCATAAAAAATGTCATCATAAAACAAGGCACCCAAGAGTATCGCCATAAATGAAATAAAATCTGAGAGGTAAAATTCAAATTAAAAATACAGTGTGAGATAAAATAACATCAGACTGCAATAAAAGTGCAACAGAACCAAACTGCACGTCTACAACATAGTAATAAGGAAACGTACTTCACTTCCGATGGAAGGGAGGTTCACAAAAGGAATGAATCTATTGATAATGATTTCTGCAATTACAAAAATACTGCAACGAAATGAGTGTCTATCAGAATCTATTTTATCTTAATCAAGATTCACCTACCCTGTAAATTTAATTCCAACTACTAAGGTGGAAACTACTATCTTAGGGCCTCTGCAGGCCGGTCCAAAGGGCTGGCCTGGAGGCAGAGATGGGGTGGGGCAGCCACACACCGGCCGCCCCTACCCCACGCTGATGCTGTCCTGACACCGAGCACCATTATGCATGGCGCACAGCATGAGGACACCCTTCCAGTGCAGTGTTTTGATGCGCTGTGCCGGAAATGGCACTAAAGAGCCATGCCCTGGCTCTTAGGGTGGCCTTTTACCACCCTTGAAAGGAATGGCATTTTGCCACTCTTTCAGGGGCAGCAAAAGGGAGGATCGGGGCCATGGCATGTGGTTGCCGTGGCCCCTATCCACGGCTAGCAGGGGAAGCCCAGAGCCACCCGTCTGCATAGCCTCTTACTTAGGATGACCAAATAAGGAGAGAACTCCAGTAATTCTCATAAATATAAACCAAAGAGTTCCAGTCACATTACTCCAAATGTCCAAAGTTAAATGAGAGACAGTCTCATGTGATTCCCTGTTCCATTTTATTGGCTGCTTTTAAAAGGTCCCAGTCTGTCTCTCCTCCTCCCACTTTCCCTCTTTCTAGTCAGCTTAGTTTGCTTGCTGCAAACTCAGTTTGTGGCAACTCAACCTACTTTGCAGCAGGGAGAGGAGAGGAGGGAATGAAACCTTGCCCTTTCCAATAGGTCCAGGTAAAAGTGAACTGCTACACCCACTGCTAGCTTGTGTGCTCTTGCTCATTAATAGCTTTTCCCATCTTGACTACACTCTGATCTTAATTGGCTACATGCAAGTCAGTTTTCATCTGTGAATGCTGGAGGGTATGCACTCACTGTCCCTCTTCTTACCATTCTATCTCCAATGCTGTTTAACATCTACATGACACTACAGGAGAGATCATCTAGAGGCATGGGGCAGCGTGTTATTAATATGACAATGATATCCTTTTGCATGTCTTCAAAAATAATATCACCTAAGGATAGTGTGTCTCCTCTGAGTAAATGGAGGAAGTAATGGGTTGGTGTTGTTACTGAGAAGCCCCTCCTCATTAATGTGAGGACCTCTTCCAGACAGCAAAGGGTTAATGGCTAGTGGGAGGTGCATGCTATTGAAGGTTGACATCATATTCTAATGCAGGGGTAGGCAACATTTCCCCTTTAAGGTCCGAGGGACTTCAGCTCCCAGAATCCCAGGAGCTATTGGCCAACATGGGACTATTGGCCAACATGGCTGAGGCTTCTGGGAGCTGAAGTCCCTCGGCCCTTAAAGGGGAAAGGTTGCCTACCCCTGTTCTAATGAAAGGTGACTGATGCAATGCTCAACTGGGCAGTCAGTGGAGCAGACCCAGGAACTTTGAGGTGGTCCCAATCAGAGGTTTTAAAAAGCCTCTCTGGAGACCATGCAGTCAATTCTCTCCTTTATTTACCCAGCTGTTGGGACTCTGTGGGCTTAGGGGCAGGCCTAAGGGATGCTAGTCAAGCCAGCCATGGATGCTGAGCTCCTAGCATCCAGAAACATCCAGGACTACAAAGCCCATCTGAACTTGTAAGTAGGTAAGTGTATGTTAGTTAATGCGACTGGGCCTTTTGTTATTTTACCAGCTTGAATGAAATGGCTGTATTCAATACTTTCTATATCTCAGTAACTACACTTCTCTGCTTGTGAGACAAGAAGGTCTCACATGTAAATGAAACTGCTGCTCTAAAATTCCTTTAGTTAGAATAAACACTTTCTTTTAAAAGCACCTGGCTTCTATCACACTCTTTTCATGTGCCTTGGCTCAGTTGTAGTTTAATTAAGTCAATACGAATAAGAATTACAAATCCCTAGCGAGTCCTAGTGTGTGCTCAGGGATCCATGGTAATTCACTAGGTGGTGGCAGCTGACTAGATGGTCTCAAGGGGTATCCTTCAGCTCAGCAGGAGTAGGGAAAGGTAATCGAAGAGACAGGAAACTCAATGATCTGCTGAGGGCAAAGAGTCAAAGACAGGGCTGCTGGATTGGCTGCTTGATCCCAGATCATCAGTTAGATAAGATAAGATGGGAAAGAACTGAAACTGAATCCAAGCAATGTAGAGGTGCTTACTGTTCCTGAACCCTAATCTATGGTTGGAGGTGCATCAACAACACTTGGATGGGGTTACACTCCCCCTGAAAGAATATGCTTGTAGCTTGGGGGTGTTTCTGGATCCACTGCTCCAAATGACAGCCCAGATAGGCATGATGGACAGGACAGCTTATTATCAGTTTTGGCTGATATGTCGGCTGCATCCTTCCTAGAGCTGGACACCCTAAAGATGGTAGAGCACATATGGATAACTTTAAGACTGGACTTCTGAAATGCACTGCACTTTGGAGTACCACTGTACCAAGTTTGGACACTTCAATTAGTACCAAATATGGCAGTCAGATTGGTTACTGGTGTATCTAGGAGTGTTCATATTGCTCTTATATTAAAATCACACCACTAGCTGTCAATTAGTTTCTGGGCAAAGTACACATATTAGTTGTTACCTTTGGGTACAGTTATCTATGGAATCACCTTCTCCTATATAACCTACCCTGTACACTCAAGTTTTCTGGGACCGTTTACTTCAGTCAGCCAAGACTACACTGGAAACTGTTAACCAGATGACTTTTTCATTAGCCGCCCCCAAATTGTGGAAGGATCTGATGAAAGAAAGCTAACAGATAATACACTGTGTTGAAAACAGTACTAAACACCAATCTCTTTCAGCAGGCCTATCCAGATGGATTTTAAATTACAAGTTTTCAAATTATGTATTGATTGTTTTTAATATGTATGCTTTTTAAACGGATGTTATGCTTTTTTACCTGGTTATGTATTTTTAATTGGTGTTAATGTTTTTAACTGTGTTATGTGTCTATTTGGTGATGTATTTTAATCTGTTGCTCCCTGTCTTGAGCCACAGAGAGCGGCAAGTAAGAAATCATCATCATCATCATCATCATCATCATCATCATCATCATCATCCCTATCTGTATTATTTATTTAAGTTACATTGAGGGCTGGGGGAGGAGATCAGGAAACATATGAGCAAATTATTATTCTCTGACCACTTTCACACACCTATGCATGTGGTGCTTCAATCTACGGATTATATGTTGCTCGTGTGTGTAAGGTAGCAACATGGGACCTTATCACACGTGGGCCACAAAGCAATAATAAAGTGAAATAAGAATAAATCCAGTAATAAACCAAAAGAAACTCCACAATACGTAAATGGCTATCACACGCAATTAGCATCATCGCGCTTTTAAGGAAAGCGCAATGAAGCGCTCCTGGGAACTGTATTTGCTGTTCGTACACAAGTGAGAATAATAATAATAATAATAATAATAATAATAATAATAATAAT
>JAIPUX010001232.1:38345445-38361357 GCA_020142125.1 Phrynosoma platyrhinos
CGAAATGATTCCTGTCACGCAATTGCAATTCCCCAAAAAAACGAAATTAAAAAGATCTCGGTTCTTGCCGCATTCTGTCGGGGTTCTGTGAGACGTCGTGTGTACACACGGAAAAATAATACGTATCAGGTAAGGATTTCGTTTGGGTTATGACTGCATTGGGCCCCGTGTGATAAAGTCTATGGCCATCTCACATAATGAAACATTAAATTATAAAAATGTATACCATAATTTACTTGTTAGCCTTTCAGGCATTAAAGACATTTTGTTGTTTTTGTTCTAATAGCTACCTATCTGGGTTGGGAGCATTGACACTGTAGAAATAAGGCAATTTGACAGTACTTAAACTGCTATGGTTCAATCCTACGGTATCCTAGGATTTGTAGTTTTGTGAGGTGCCAGCAGAGAAGGCTCAAGACCCTGTAAAACTACAAACCCCAGGATTCCACAGGATGGTGCTGAAGCACTTAAAGTGGTGTTAAACTACATTATTGTTACAGTGTAGATGCACTGTGGAAGTTGTTGTTGTTGTTATTATTATTATTTTATTTTCTTATATCCCACCTTCCTCCCAATACAGGGACTCAAGGCGACAAACAGCAGATTTGAAGCAATACAATTTAAAAACATTACAATTACTTATTCTTAAAATAATACAATTACTTATTAAGTTTATTCTCATTTAATAAATGTGGGTTGAGGATGGGGAGAAGAATTAGTCTTCCTGGAAGCTTGTCAGTGTCATACAGTAAAACATGGAATCACTCACATGGGGGGAAAAACCCAACATCCTAGAACTAACTGACAGACATGCTTCTTGCAAGCTTGTCACTCACTCAATGGAAGTGCAATCAATCACAGCACAATTCTGAAAGTAATATTGAGGAAAGGAGCTTATGGAACATCAACCTTTAGAAATCCACCTTTACGTAATGGAAGCCTAACTCTGAAGAAATGTAAATTTGAGGTCCTAACAATTGTGATTCAAAACAGCCATAGGCATCAACTATCACAATCCATCACAAATTCAGTCAGTGTGGATTCTGGAGGCGGGGGGGGGGGGCGGAGATCAGTAGTTTCTTTTATTGGGGAAAATAATTTGTTATACAGTTTTCTTACAAACTTGTACAATAGCAAATGGCTGGTTTATCTTGGGTAAATGCAATATAAATACAGTATAATGTTATATTAAAATACCTGCAAAATATAATTTAAACTAGAATTTGCATGTCCAGTCCTATGGCACAGTGCTAAAGGGAAAGTTGGTTTCCAGAATCAGGGCTTGCACATGTGAAAGTAGCCTAGGCTTCTAATTTTCAGCACTGATCTGATGTAATATTGGGCTGTTAATCTTCACATAGTGAATCCCCACATGCAGAATGAATAATTTCTGCAATTTCTCTCAATTCTGTGAGAATACAAGGGCTTCTTTGCAATTTTAAGCACTATTTGTACTTTGACTTTGTTGCAGGAAACTCAATGCACAGAAATACATTTGTGTTTTATTTTGCTTAATTTATATCTTACTTGTCACCCAATATGGGGCCCAAGATGGCTCACAATGCAAATTTGAACAAAATACAGCAAAAGAAAATCATTATAGTAAGAAGATTTTTTAAAAAAGTAAGGCAACATATTAAAATGCCTCCACACTGCAGAAATAATGTAGCTTGACACCACTTTAAATGCCATGGCTCAATGCTATGGAATTCTGGGAACTGTAGTTTTGTGGGACATTTAACCTCTGACAGAGAACTCTGGTGCCACAGCAAACTAGAATCCCAAGAATTCTATAGCATTGGGCCATGGCAGTTAAAATGGTGTCAAACTGCATTATTTCTGCAGTGTGGAGACAGCCCAAAAGAATGCTACTTGTAAAAAGTTTTAAAAGATTTCTAAATAAGAGAGGAGGAAGTTTTACATCCTAAAAAAAGAGAGGAAAAACCTCTTCTCTTCTTGGAAGGAGTTCTACAGCCTGAGAGCAGCCACTGAGAAGGCATTTTCCTATGTATCATTTACCTATGATGGTGTTGGGAATGAGAAAGAGTTCTGCTTTGAAATCTTAAAACTTGGAAAGACTCATATAGAGAAATATAATTTTTCAGATAATCTGGATCAAGCCATACTGTATTCTTATGCAAATACAGTTGTCCCTCCCTGTTCATGGAATTCAAGTCCACAGTTCTGCTCTTCACAGGAGGGACAAGCGGAGAGGAATATAATGGCAGTGCGCACCCACGCACAGCCCTGCATGTGTGCTACAGGCACATGCACCATTATTTTCAATGGGGCTCAAATATTAGCAAGTCACCATTTTCACTGCGGGTGTGTGTTTCAGAATGGATCCACCATTAATTGGGAGGGGCTACTGTAGAAGTTATTCAGTTGTGAAAAGTCACATGTTTCCTGTGCAGAAAAAACAACAACAACAACCTGCAGGTTTCCCACATCCTTTCTGTGTACAATTCAATCTGTGCAAAAATCAGTGTATTTTGAATATAAATACTTCTTGTGCCACAAAATGTGTTTTCTGCTCAGGAAAACCACATGTGGTTTTGCATAAACTATCCCTTCCAACAAAATCCCCAAATACGAAGAATTTCAAACCTGTTCTTCTTTTTCCTCAGTGCAAGACCTTTTTTTTCATACTGAAGATGCAAATATTAATACTTATTCTTTAAATTCTGAATGTAATGCCTGAAGAGGAAATCTTTGCTTATCATAGTAAATGAAAAATCTGATGGGATGGGGGCTTTGCACAGGTACTCAAAGGAATGGTTCCTTCCATGAAGACTGGGACCTTGTATGTGGGTTCAGGGCTGTGTGGAAGTCTTCACACATAGCAGTAGCAATAGCAGCTACGCATTTCTATACCACTTCATACTGAACTAAGCAGTTTCTAAGCAGTTTACAAGTAAGTAAGTAAGCTAATTGCCCCCAACAAGCCAGGTACTCAGTTTAGTGACCTTGGAAGGATGCCAGGCTGAGTTGACCCTGGAGCTGCTGGCTGGAATCGAACTCTCAACCTCATGGCTGTGAGTGAGTGGCTGCAGTACCAGCATTTAACCATTGTGCCACCAGGGGTCCTTCACACATACAGCTCAACCCTGAAAATTCAGTCCATGAAAACCATAGCCTGCATCCAAATATTTTAAGTCTTATTATTTAAATATTTCATATTTTAAATCTTTTGCTCCCCCCCACCCACAGCCACTAGGCTACAAAATAACATGATTGAATACACAGGGGATGAAACCCAAACTTTTAAAAGTTAAGCTTTCCAGGCCCAGATGCACAAATCTGTCAGTTTTGTTTTCTCCCACAATTGCTTTTTTTAAAAAGCTAAAGTTCTTTAAAAGGTAAAGGTAAAGGTATTCCCTATTGACAAGGTTATCAGGTCATGTCCGACCAGAGGGGACAGTGCTCATCTCCGTTACTAAGCTGAAGAGCCAGCATTGTCAGAGACTACGCTGTGATCATGTGGCCAGCATGATTGCACAGAACGCTGTTTACCTTCCTACCAAAGTGGTACCTATTTATCTACTTGCATGCTTTGAAACTCCTAGGTTGGTAGAAGCTGGGACTAGTGATAGGAGCTCACCCCATCATGCAGCACCGGGGCCTCAAACTGCCAACCTGCCGATCTTGCAATCAACAGAGTCAGCATCTTAACCACTTGACCCACCGCATCCCTATAAAGTTCTTTATATTCCTTTAAAAAAATACAAATTTTGGTTATTCTAAACCAAAGTGATTGGCTCCTTCCGAATATATATTTACTATATACTAATACATTCTGCAAAATATAATCCTGTTGTACAGAATAATACTTTTTTATGGCACAAAATACAACCAGTTTTGCTATTGCTTCTGCATACAAAGCATGCTTCAATCCCATGCAAACACAAAACAATCTTGTAACAATTGCCAGTGTTTTTGTTGGAGTTTCTCAAAGAGCTGGAACACCTTTTCTTACTAGGGATGAGAAAATTTGGAACATTCTTTATATTTCTATCGTATATATTGTCTTTGCATCAAGGATGCAATAAATTGCTTTGTGTTGGTGAAAAAAAAATCATCCTTTGCCAAGCTTTTTTTAAAAAAGAATTTTGCAAGCCATTCTAATAAAGTATATTGGCCTGGATCCAGACTTCAATCATGCTTAGAGTAAAACCAATGAAATCAAGAAGATTAGCTACTCATGAGTAAGGTGACATTTATTTAAGTAATAATTTAGGCACAATCATGGCTGATATCCAAACTATTCTTGGGGGGGGGGTAGATTCAATGGTGCTTATATCTAAATAAATAAGTGTAGAATTTTGCACTGACAGGCTGGATCACACCCATTAAATATAGTAGGAATTGGGGAGTGTGACGGACTCCTTTCCCTTGGGAGCCTGCTGCTCACCCTGCCCTTGTCTTCCTCACCCTCTTAATCTATTACTGGATTAGGTACTTGGGTTTCAGGGACAGCCTTTAAATGTGGACCTGTGGTAGGTTTATATTAGCATGTGTGGCCTGACTCCTTATAAATCTTGATAGAGATAGTCAGAAGCAGCTATAAAAGCAACAATAATAAGTAAAGGTTGAATCTCCAAGTTCCAGAATATTCCAAAATCCAAAATTGTCCACATGGATGGCTGAAACACTTTTGCTTTTGGATGGTTCAATGTAGACAAAGTTTGTTTCATGCACAAAATTATTTACAACATTGTGTATAAAATTGCATTCATGCTATATGCAAAAGGTGTAGACAAAGCATAAATAAATTTCATGTTTAGGCTTGGGTCACATCTCCATGCTATCGCATTATGTATATGCAAATATTCCAAATCGGAAAAAAAAATTCCAAAATCCAAAACACTTCTGGTCCCAAGCATTTTGGATGATGGAGACTCAACCTTCATACATTTATTGGAATACAGTAAGACAATATATGAACTTTTGAATCTTCTGATCTTTTATGCTTCCCAAAACTCAGAGACATTTCTTCCTTCTGACTGGCTAGTCTATCTCTCTTCAATCCAGACTCTGTTTCTGTTAAATTCAACCCTTCTCTTTTTTAGAAGCCACATGCTATCTCTCTCAAAGACAAATGCCATCTATAAGTCATCTTTTTCTTACCTGCTTCCTACCTGGCTTCTAACAAAGACACACCTCTGTTTTGTTACCATTCTTTTCAACCACACACACCCCTTCAAAGCTAAGAAGAGCTGCAATTGACTGCCCTCAATATGAGTCTGCCCAGTGCCTTCTTCATAGGGAGCTTTGACTCTCCAGATGTTTTGGATGTCGATTCACAGAATCCTCAGCCCAAACAGCTATTGGCAAGAGATTATGAAACTGTGGTCCAAAACATCTGTATAGACAAAGCTCCTCTTCCCCTAAAGTATAATAAATGTGAGGATCCTCTGCCAGAATGTGCAGCTGCAACTCTACTGGTCCCATCTACCAGGCAGCTGAAATTAACTTCTTTTCTTACAAAAGTATGGCATGTCTGTCTCTCAGAGCAGTGAGAGGTGCTTGTTGATATGAGCTGAATTGGTCCATGGATAGAGCACACATGAGCTCAGTTAAAGAGATAAATAAGTGATTCTTGTTTAAAGAGAAAACAAATTAGGAGATACTGACAACTGTTGGCCTCACAGTGCTATAGAAAAAAAAGAGTACTAGTTTTAGAGTGTAGATGAAATTCTAAAAGTAGAAGAAAAGAAACAAAAAATAGGTATTAGCTTAAAGCAGGGGTCCCCAAACCTTTTGAGCCGGGGGCCAGTTTGCCGTCCCCCAGCTCATTGGAAGGCCGAAGTAAAAAAAAATTGGCAGCCTGAGTCATGCGTGCATGTGCATGCAACTGCGGCCGCCATTTTTTGTTCCAAAATGGCACCTGGCGTTGCATGCGCACGTGCACATTTTTTTTTCCAAAATGGTGCCCGGAGTCGTGTGCATGCGCGCGCGACTGAAGCTACCATTTTTTGTTCCAAAATGGCACCCGGCATTACACGCGCATACACACATTTTTTGTTCCAAAATAGTACCGGGAGTTGGGTGCATGCGCGTGCAACTGCAGCCACCATTTTTTGTTCCATGCGCATGATGCTGGGTGCCATTTTGGAACTAAAAATGGCAGCTGCAGTCGCATGCATGTGTGAGAAAGGCGGCAATGGCGCGGCAGCAACACAACCAGCCACGGGCCAGTCAAAAAGCCTCAACGGGCCGGGTTTGGCCCTTAGGCTGTAGTTTGGGGACCCCTGGCTTAAAGTGATACCACACATAAATCTATACTGACACACATTTCACATTTGTTGTTGCCATCAAGCTGACTTTCATTTATAGTAACACTATGAATGAGAGATCACCAAGTCACTCTGTCATCATTAACTCAGATCAGGTCTTGCAGAATCAAGGCAATAGCTTCCTTGGTGTATTAATCTGGAATGTGGTCTTCCTGTTTTCCTATTGCCCTGTACTTTACCAAGTATTATTGCCTTTTCTATTGAGGCATGTCTTGTCATGACAAAGTATGACAGTCTCGGTCTAGTCCTCTTGGCTTCTAGGGAGCATTGAAGCTTGGTTTGTTCTAGGACTCATTCATTTGTCTTTCTACCAGTCCACTACCATAGAACTCTTCTACAGTAACACATTTTGAATGAGTTGATTTTCTTCCTATCAGCTTTCTTCACTGTCAGACATTCACAATCATATAAAGAAACACAAGGGCATCAATAATCCTAATTTTAGTATTTAATTATATATCTTGACTCTTCAGATTCTTATCAACTTCCCTCATAGCTACCCTCCCAAGTCCTAGTCTTCTCATTTATTGACTGCAGTCTTTGTTCTCATTAATGATTCAGTCAAGGTATGGAAAATCTCCAACTATTTCAATGTCTTCATCATCTCCTTTAAAGTTAGGTATATCATCTGTGGTCATTTTTTCCCTTTATGTTGAACTGTAAACCTGTCTTTGCTCTTTCTTTCTTGACGTTCTTCAGTAATCATTCCAAATCATTGCTATTTTCTGCTAGCAGTATAGTATTAACTGCAGATCTTAAACTGTTGATGTTCCTTCCTCAAATGTTCATGCTGTTAAAATGCAGCCTTGCTTGACTCCCTTGCCAATTGGAAAGCATTCTGTTTTTCCATATTCTGTTTTGACAGTAGCTAATTTTTTTTTGAAGTTCTTTGTTGCACTCTATTATCCAATATATGTTTACAATATGATTTCTTAAGCCTATTCCTTTCCTGAATCCAGATTGAATATCCGGCATTTCTCGCTCTGTATATGGTAAAAATATTTGTTGCAGAATTTTGAGCCTCACTTTGATTGCAAGAAAAAGTAATGTGTAGTCCTGTGGTTACTGCAGTCCCTGTGTCCCCTTTCTTGGGAGATGAAATGTATATTGAGTGTCTCCAGTCTTTGGACCATTGTTTTGTTTTCCATATTTGATTACAGATTTTAGTTGGAATTAGAGTAGATTCTGTCTCTACAGCTTGGAGTAGCTCTATTAGTATGCCATCTGTTTCTGGTGATTTATTTCACCCAAGTATTTTAAGTGCAGCTTCAACTTCACTTGCACTGGAGTATGATCTTCATATTGTTCTTTCTTGAATGAATCCATCTTTCTTTCATATCTATGTTTGCTCTACTTTAAATTATATTCAGCCTCTCTAGACTTGTTGTTTTTGTTTAACCCTGGAACCCAAGGTTATAAATAGTGAACTGCAACCCATTCTCACCTCCCATCCCCTTCCTGAAAGAATCAATTACATTACATACCACACCAACTGAGCATCCTCACTTTTTTTGTGGTCTTCATAGGATTTCATGGAACCTGTGTCTTATTTCTAAGTATATGACATAAGTTCCACAGAATCCTAAGAAGAAGCTCCCAAGTTCCATTCAATAATGCATAATTTCCATTAAGTACAACAGTAAGTGTCCTTAGAATTGAAACTTGGCAGTGCAATGAATCTTAAGGCTAATACATTATTTTCTCCTCCTTGTCTTTCCCCTTACCCCCAGGCTTAGAGCTCTGGTTCCAAACTCCTTGGATAAGGAGTAGAATACCTAACTGGAAGACAGAGTGGTTAGGGAGTGGTGGCAATCATGCACATTTTCTCCAGGTTTGCTAATCCAAAGCAAAACTCTCTTTTGCCCAAGACAAGGCTTTCCTGGAGTAAAAGTAGTTGGTACTTAGTTGGTAGACTGGGCTGAACTGTAAAAGGTGATGCAGACCACTGGATATGTAAATGATATTCTGAAATGTTTTCTCCCTCAAAAAGAGGGAGTGTCTCAAGATACAATCAAACACCCATTAAAAAGTTAAACTATGCAACATTTTTTTCATGTCAACACAACAGTAAAAAAGGCCATTTTTTATTTTTTAAATATTTTGCACAAAACGTTTTTCATTTGTGCAAAATTGCTTTCTTTTCTGGTAAATATAACCTTTTTGTAAAAGCAAAAAACAAATCCACTACCCTCCAAAAAAACAACACCACCTTGGGATTTCTTTTCCCCAAAAACCTCCTTGAAATGCAAAATACCACTGAAAAACATACAAAACCTCTAGTTATCTCACCTGGTGCAGAGATTTAAAAAAACAAAACAAGACAAAACATTTTTTTTTTCATTCTTACAAACAAGAACAAAAAAAGTGAAGGCTTACATCCCTAGAGATAGAGCCTAACTCATTGCATGTCCTGCCATGTGCAATATTTATTTTTATATTTATTGGCATTATATCCTGTCTTTATCCCAAAAGAGGATCCATAGAAATTATACATGATGTCAGACTGAGTGGCTTTTATGATGAACTCTTAATTTATGTTACATATTTCCTCGGATTAAATACTAAAACAGAGCTTAACCTTATGGTCTCGAAATCTCAAGAAGTAATTTTATGCTCACAAGAAACTAATTGCAAATTATGCACGAATTTCATTGAATTTTCCCATAAAGTGACTGTCATTACAATGGACAGTGTTTATGTGTGTGTGTGTGCATGCCCAAGCACACGTGCATGTGAGAGGGGGAGGTTGTTACAAGGACCCCTGGCAATTTACCACTTTGAATATTCTGCTAATGTAACTTTGCACCAGTATCTGATTTTACAAGGTTTATTCAGTGTATTAAAGTTTAATCAGATCTGCAAATCCTAACCTTCAAGAGGAAGTGTACAATTTGCTACTGTATCTGACACCTATCTGAGACTAGCAAACTCATTTTGAATTAATTGCTTTGCCCTTGCGTATATTTATATTGGATCTTATGCATTCAGAACTCTTGCATACAAGTCCAATTTGCCAGAGGGGAAAAATTACATAAAGACTAAATTTGCATAAGCATTGGCTACAAATAGGATTAGCATACAGACTACAAGAGATGCATTCAAAAACAGTCAACTGTCTTTTTGTGATCTTAAGCTGTCAGCAAATGAGCAACTAATTTTCAGATGCAGCTTCATTTGGATCATTTTCAAGTGCCTTTGTGCTAGACAGGAAGCTGTCTCCTCTGATTATTTTGTATTCAATTGGCCTTTGTAGTTTGGAAAGCCATAAGCAGCAAGGTAATTCCTTCCCTACACTCAATTTTAGGCATAAAATTGAGACAATTGCCAATTTATTTATTTCTCTCATGTGGTTTTTTTTTACTCATTGTTTTTATGCAGACTTGTAAAATACCAGTCATTATAATGGATCAAAATTGTAAAGGGAGGGGGGAGTTTTTTTTTTAAAATTGCAGCTCTCCCTGCAATATTAACCTTATAGAAAACACAGACACCATAGAGTCCCTTTTGACATTGATGAAGTAGTAGTCTTACCTCAACTATAATAATGCTCCTTAGTTTCACATGTTACTTTCCCCCAGAGAGGTGAAAGATGACAATTATTGTACTTATTCATAGCCCCATTTCTCCCCTAAAATGTTCTATGCCAACTTTTGGATAAAGTGTTGATGCACCTTTTAAAAAATTAGCATTAAAATAAAACACACAGAGAGAATAAACATTTTTAAATGCACCAAATAAAAACAACAAAAACTAGGCCTTATTTTTGTGACTGCCTGCAAGTTTGTCTGAAGAGAGAAGGATATTATGAAGAAGGGAATTCCAAAGCCATGGTTTCACCACAAACAAACAAACATCCTGTCTTTGATATCTACCAACTTGGACTTCCTTCCTAGTTGACAAGAAAACATAGCCCCAGATGGCATAGATTTTAGGTATAAAATAGTGGTGTGCAACTGCAGCAGGTCTGTGGACCACCTTTCTGTCCTAGAATGTTCCAAGTGTGATGTGGAATACTGAGCAATGAAACAAAACAAAATTCAAAATGGCTGAAAGTCCACTTCTGATTATCAAAACAGTATAGGGAGATGTTGCATCCTATATAAAATGTAAACTATTGCTTCCAGAGGCTTAAAGGAACAGCAATTCACCCTCTCTTTTGACCAGAAAGAAAAGTTAGGGGAGTTGCAGACTGCCAGAAACAGTGCAAATTGAGTCCACTTTTAGGGTTAGGGTTAGGGTTAGGGAATCATTGGAACTGTATTTTATTGTGGCACCAGAGCTCTCTGACAGAGAAGGCTCAATGTCTCAGGAAAAAAACAACAATTCCCATGATTCCCTAGCACTAACCCTAACCCTAAAAGTGGACTCAATTTGCACTATTTCTGGCAATCTGCAAGCCCTTTCAGTTTGCAGATTCTGGAGGGGTTGAAGTCCACATGTTGTTCCAGGGCCACACTTTGGACACCTCTGATGTAAAAGATATCTAGAATTTTGATAAGAGCAAACACTCTGCATATGAAGGGTCTAAGCTTACCCTCTCACTGCAGTGTCTATTATGGCATTGAGTATGGAGAGTATAGGCCTCGGCAGACGACTAATTGAGTCGTCTTCCGGGCCCGGAAGAGGAGGGGCAGCCGCACGTTCGGCGCCCCTTCCTCTCCCTGAGGTCGCCCTCGGAGTCGCCGGCCCTCCGCACGGCTGGCGCTCCAGGGATGACCTCACGCCGCGGCGACCACATGCGCCGCGGCGGAAAAGACAGTGAAAGTGCGCCCGCCGCTTTTAGTGCGCACTTTCACTGTCTTGAGGAAGGAGCGCTGATTTAGCGCTCCTTCCAGGGATGCCGCCGGTGCGCCGAGGTGCGGAGGCTGCGGCCCCGCGGCGTGCCGGCCCAGGGCGTCCTGGACGCCCTCGTCTGCTTCCCCCCTATGTCTTTAATAATACTAGAGAGGGTTGAATTTAACAAACTGGCTGCTTCATTCTGAATCATCTAGAGCAGGGGTAGGCAACCTAAGGCCCGGGGGCCGGATGCACCCCCCCAAGGCCTTTGGACCGGCCCCAGGCTGGTCCTGCCGCTGCTGGTACCACTCCCCGCCGCTGCCGCCGCCCGCCATAATGATATTGATTATTGTTGTTATTACTTGTTCTTGGGGCTTTCTTGGCAAAATCTCCACAGGGGTTTTGCCATGGCTTTTCTGGGGCTGAGAGAGTGTGCATGCATTTTTTAAATTTTTTTTTTCTTTTTTTAAAGAATTATTTATTTATTTATTTATTTTTGGTGCTTCAGCCCCCCCCCCATTGTGTGAGGGACAGCAACCTGGCCCCCAGCTCAAAAAGGTTGCCTACCCCTGATCTAAAGGTTCTGAACATTTTAAAAAGCAACCTAAAACACTACAGTGATTATAGTTTGAGGCATAGTTTTGCCCTCCTCTTTCCCTTGCTCAATTTATGCCCTGCTAACCTTGACATGGGGCCAGATCCTATCTGATCATGGAAATTAAGCAGGGTCAGTTCCAGTTAGTACTTGGATGGGAGACTGTCAATGAATACCAGGTGCAGCTGATTATATTTCAGATGAAGGAACTGGCAGAACCACACAACTTTGACCCTTACTTCACAGAATGTACCATAATCACCCCAAGTCTATGCCATTGTGTGAATGTGCCTTCAAATTGCCTGTTGACTTATGGTGACCGCAGGAATTTCACAGGGTTTTCTCAGGCAAGGAATACTCAGAGGTGGTTTCCTCTGTCTGAGAGTTCTCAAAAGCCACTTTTTTGCTGTATGTGAAAGGCTGTCCATTAGGGATGACATACTTACAAATGTACTTGTATTTGATGAGAAAGGTAATCTAAACATATCAAGATACCCTGCTGAGAAAGTGGCCAATGACCATAAGATTCATCACATTTGGGTGGCAAAAACATTTTTTGTGAAGGTACCAATGTCTTTTGTGCCAAAGAAACTGTTTTCTAGACAAAACTTTTGGTATTTGCTAAAAAGTATTTTTTTGCATTAACTTTTTTTTGGGGGGGGGGGCAAAGAAAGGGCTGATGTGAAAAATCATAAATACAGAAAAGTGGCCATCTTACAAGAAGAGCAAAAGCCAAGTGTAGAAACGAGCTAGCTAATTTGTGACAGTTGTGTTATAAACTAGATAGAGAGCAGAGACCTGGAGTACCCGTGCTTAGAAAGCCTTGGCTGTAACACAATCATGGTCTAATAAAAGAAAAGACAAAATGACAAAGATAGACACACAGACAGACTGACAATGAAAGAAAAAATAAAGCTTGTTTAACAGGATAATATATACACCTGTACCCCTAAGATCTCAGTTGGTGTTACTTATGCAATTCATGGCTAGTTGTATTGGGATTGCTCATGTGTGTGTTAAGGGTGACAATCAGAGTTTGGAAAGCTTACTTTTTGGACTATATTTCCCCATATCCCCCAGACACGTTGGCTATGAAAAAATTCAGGTTTAGGGAGATGCCTCTGGTACAATAACATATTATTTACAAACAACTTCCCTTTATTATTGGTATTTCATGAGATTCTCTGTAGTAACAAAACTCCTTTTGCTCCCTGTTAAAAGAATACCACACCTTGTCAATGTGTTGTTTCAGAAGAGAGCGTACAGTGGGAGATTAGTGCTGCCATCGTGACCCTGCCAGCATTTACTGATAATGTTAGCAACAAAGTTGATGTGGTTGACACTTGGAGTGACACAGGCCCACTACATTATCACAGATGGATAAAAAACATGCAGAGAAGGCAGAACAGACCATGTGTCACCCATTACCAGAAGGAGAATAGTGGGCACTGCAACTTAGCCAAATAAGAACATTTCAGGACTTCCCACAAATCTTGATTATCTAAGAATATCATCTTGAATAACACGTTTACAGTACTTTAACACTTTTACAATACTGTAACAAATTTTTAATCAGCAGAATGAACTAGAAGGGATTTATAGAAAGAATGTCAACTGGTGCATGATTTTTTTGCATGTGTTAAACCTCTGTCATGCTTCTGCTTAAAGTGTGACCTGTTCATTCTCCCACAAAGACTTTGCAAAATTGTATATTCCCTTCAGAGATGGAAGCCAATTGTGTTTGTGTTTGAGTTACTCTTCTCCTTCTATCCAGCAGGAACATCATGACCAGCAAATCCCAGAGGTGGATTCTTCTAAGATAGCTGCCAGTTTCTTGTCTTCAGAAAACAATTTTTGCCAAACTTGGGTCCTATGTGTTGCAGCCAAAATCCTATTATTCCAATTACCAAAGACTGATGTGGCTAGGTTGTAGATGAGGGGTAGGCAACCTTTCCCCTTTAAGGGCCGAGGGACTTCAGCTCCTAGAATCCCAGGAGCTATTGGCCAACATGGCTTAGGCTTCTGGGAGCTGAAGTCCCTCGGTCTTTAAAGGGAAAAGGTTGCCTACCCCTGTTGTAGATCAACAACATTGGAGACTTTAAGAAACACTGCTGCAAGTAGAACATTTTGAGTGTGAGACTCATGTGTACCTTGAATTTGAATTCAGAAAAAGGTGGTCTGTGCTTTCTGACATTTGGAAAAACAAATTTTTTAGATATTAATTTTCTAGTAGACTCTACAAAAGGCAAGGAAAGGATGAGGTCTTTATTATTATACTACTCCTGCCAGTTTCAAGGCTTTTGAAAGCCCACATTTGCAATCATTTTGCTGCCTAATCTCTCATCAGTGGCACCATGTCTTTTAACAAAGCATTATGCCAATTTTCTAGAGCACAGCTGTCACTCAGACATGGGCTTAGGTGATGAGGCACAGCCAGTACTATCTTTTCTCCAGGAGGGCTGCTGTTTACATGCACAATGTTACACTAATGCCAAAGAACCTGATGGGCCAATGTGTAATATGTGAACAATAGGGAAAGTGTTGGCGCTGCCAACCGTGTCCTGCCAAAAGCAAATGGAACTGACATAGTACCTGAGAAACCTATTAAGAACACAGGTGTCCAAGCATATGAATCCACAAATATAACTCCCAAATGCTCTAATGAAAAATGTGCAAATTGCAAACAAGTTATCCTCCCAGAAAATATGAAAACAAGACCAAGAACCACAAAACATCACATCCCAGAAAAAAGGCATTGAGTGGGAGGCCAGTACATTACTCCCTCCACTTTCTTCCTTGGCATCACATGTTTTTCCACAAGAACTAAAATAGGAAGATGAATTTACAAAATCTAGAAAACATGTCCAGGGTAGTCATGTTGGTCATATATCAAAGTACAATAACATTCAAAATCCACCAAAGAGTGCTATCTTTATTGAGCCAACCAAAACACACAAAATGCACGTTCCAAATTTTTGAAGCACCACTAGCTTCTTCATCAGCCAAAAAGAGTTAAAAATCATACAGGAGAAAGAAAAATAAAAGGACGATGTTAGTCATAGGCCTGCATTTTGTCAAGATATTGTGGTTGTCCACTGGATACTGGAGATTGGATCCCAAAGGCGGTACCTTTTTGTCTTGCCAATGGAATTGAAAACTTAAGAATCTCCCAGTACCACATGGCCAGAAGGAGGAGGAGCCTGCCTGAGTGAATATCCCTCCATACCATCTGAACTGAGAACAATAACCACAATGTCTTGACAAAATACAGTGCTATGACTAACATCATCATTTCCCCCCTTTCTCCTGTATGATTTTTAACACTTTTGCCTGGTGAAAAACCCTGTGAATTTTTAAAAGCTTGCAAAATGAATATTATCCATTCTGGTTGGCCCAACAAAGGTATGTTTTGTGTATTTAGGATGATATTGTATTGTACAAAATCTAGTAATCCCTGTGATCAATGTAAATGCTAGGAAATTTTGCCACCTTTTCTCCCTCCTTCCCTCCCTCTTTGGGAACTTTTCCATGCCAAATATTGTGAAATTTGCAAATTGAGGGAAAGTTTTCAAAAACATACTGAAATCTACACCAGCCAAATTGAGTAGATGCATCTATTCCCTCATGAAAAGAATCACATTGTACCTGATGGCCATATAAGTATTCAAGATAAAAAGTTCCCAGAAAAAAAAATGTGTGGCATCTCTAATTCACAGTGTCTTCCATGTTAATTTATTCTTTCCATCTTGAATGCAAAGGACTATATGAATTTTGATAAATTCTTCTAAAAAATGAAATGAAACAAAGTTCCCTGGATTTATGCCAATTATTTGCCTTGAATAAATCAGTAGAATTTACTGCCAGGTAAGAGTTCCTAAGGATTGCATATTTAATATTACAAATGAATCTCACATTCAGTATCACGCCTGTCCCAATTACTGCAGCAGAGTTCTTACTCACACAATCAGTAAAATTCATTTACGCCGGTAGAAGATGCCAAGAGAATGACACATCTTATAACAGAGCTTGACAGGAGTGCCATTTAGGAAGGTGGTGTGCCTCAGTTCTCCACCTCCACACCTTGTGTTTCAGACTCAATGCAATCATTCATTAGGAGCTAGCTGCTGACTACTTATACTCACAAAGTTACTACAGCTATGTACAATTAAAAGAGCTTATGTGTGCCAGGTTAAAGCAAAGATACATTCTCTTAAAAAAAATCAGCCTTTGTGCACTAGATCAGGA
>JAIPUX010001232.1:38382390-38396793 GCA_020142125.1 Phrynosoma platyrhinos
AAAAAAAAAAAGGAAAACTAGTAATAAAAGAGAAGGAAATAAATAAATATGAATATGGAAGAAATTCCAAAGGTTTGTAGGTAGGAAATATTGAGTAGAATATGAATGATAGAATAAATTTAAGGACAGAAAACCTTTAAGTTGGGTGAAATATATAGAAAAGTCTAAATTGAAGCCTATATAGAAGATAAAGGAAGATTTTAAAAAGAAAGACAACAACTAACAAATTGATGAATGTATTTATGTAAGTAATTCTTATATGTATTTTATGTTTTAATAAATAAATGAGAAATAAAAGATGAGAAGCCTCTCAGAAAAGGAAAGAAGTAGCAAGTCTAATTCAATAAAATTCATATAGTTGAACACACAGATATTCTGAGTAAGACTGGAAGCCCAACTTGGATGACCAAAGTTTATCACTTTTGGTTTCATCGACATCCATTTTTTTAAACCCTCAAATTCTTTCCTCTGTAATTTTTTTTTAAAGAGTGAATTTTGATAAATTGATAAATGTATTCTCATCCATGCCTATGTTTTGCTGATCTCACTATTAATTCCCCCCCTTTCTCCCAATCTTTTCTACATACGTAGTTGCCACCTTTGAGAAATATTCCATGTCATCTGAGAAAACATATCCATGTCTTTTCAAACTAATTGCAGGGCCAATGTGTTACTTTTAAAGATTCACAACACTCTTTATTGTTTATGAAGTTTCAGACTAACACAATTACCCCTGTGACATTATGTCCTGACTTTGCCTCACTGGCTGCTAGGTCACTGAATAACCAGCCTTACCATAAGGATCAGCAATACAGCATATTTTTTTGTGTGATGAAAGGCCAGCAAGTTGTTAAATTATTTAATTTTTTATTACTGAATTTGTATCACCAATGATGGAAAAAGGGCTTGTGGGATTTTCTGCATCAATTCCCCCAATAACTTCTCTCTGGGTACTATGATGTATAACCTAAATGATTGTTCATGTATATATGTTGTGTGTGTGTCTCTGTGTGTGTGTGTGCGCGCACGTGCCTCTGCACCATTTGGCACAAATATCTTGTGCCAAACCTCAGGCTTTTTCATACTACAGATATAGCACTATAATCCTACTTTTAAAATGAAATTTCCATCCTGTTGAATCCTGGGCTTTGCAATTAAAGGAGGGCATTTATAATTTTCATCCAGATAATTTTCTAGTACCGCTGACCAAACTACACATCCCAAGAATTTCATTGGATGCTGCCATGACAGTTAAAGTGGAATTACAGTGTTATAATTGTATAGTGTGAAGAGACCTCTGGTACTGGTTGCTGCTGGTAGCAGGAGTGGGAGACTGGTGGCACTGTGATAGGATGACCTGGTAAAATTATACCAGAGCCATGAGGAAGAGAAAAGGAATATTATATATGAAGTTGCTATTTTCTGGGATTGTGATATTCATAACATAACCCATATTCTCAACCAATCACAAAAATAGAAAAGGTAGTACAAGTTGTTATCTGGAATTCCAAAATCAGAAATACTCCCAAATCTAAAATTGTCCACATGGGTGGCTGAGATAGTGACACCTTTGTTTTCTAATGGTTCAATGTACACAAACTTTGCTTCATGAACAAAATTATTTAAAAATATAGTATAAAATGACTTTCATATATGGTGTATATGAAACATAAAGGAACTTGATGTTTAGACTAGGTTCTCGTCTGCAAGATATCTCATTATGTATATGCAAATATTCCAAAATCCAAAAACCTCAAATATCCAAAACACTCCTGGTCCTAAGTATTTCGAATAAGGGGAGCTCAAGCTATAGTTTAAAATGGCTGTTTTCTTGATTATTCCATTCTAGAAATCAAGGTTCTCCCCTGCCCAAACTCAGTCTTGTCACATCAGAGCCACTGCAGAGAATACACACACCTGACTGTGCAGCTCTTCCCACACTAAGATCAGCACTATTAATGAAATATACCTGTCAAGGTTTATTAAAATTCTTTGTGATGTGCATCTTGGCTCACAGAACCTCTATACTGTATTGATACTGCCTAAGGGGATGTCCTTGTTCTACTGAACTTCTGCAGATGGAATGACAGAAGAGCAATGTTCAAAACATCCTTCGGAGATCAGCTTATGGTGCTGAGGTTTGCCTTCTCCTCTGACAAGCATCTCCTTTTAATGCTGCTTCACATTGCTGCAATAATGCTATTGTTTGAGTGCTTACTGACACCGCACATCAGTACACAGAGGAATAAACAGCTTTGCAGATAAATAATGCCATTTTAAAATGTGAATAATGCTTGTCAATACAGTTTCAGAATCTCTCCATTCTTCTTCCCTCTCATTTGTATGTATACTGCTGTAGCTCTACGCAGGGGGAGACTGGTGAGCATAGAATGGATTGCTACTGAGATTAAAATGTTAGACGTCTGAACGTGTAGCTTGCAAGTCACATGAGGCACTTGGGATCCCATTCTGCAACCTTGAAGTGCAACAGGGGACTCTGAAAGTCCCCCAAAGACTCCCATTAAAACAACAGCAACAACAAAGGAATCTTTGTTGTGCACCCAAACACTCCCCAAACAGCTTGAAACTGCTGTAAAACATGGCAGTTCCCCCCTTACAATCCTGACTCCTCTAATGACCCCCAAAATCAAAAGGCAGAGAAAGGGAGGAGGAGGAGGAAGAGGAGGAGGAGGAAGAAGAAGAAAAACAGACCAACAAATGAAATGAAAACTGGAAGCAATGTGACATTACTTCCAGTCATGCTGGGTGCAGCCTCCTTGTGTGTGCATGGGGAAAGTACACAGTCCTTGCCTCCTTTGCAGTCATGCTAGTCCCACTAGGAAAACTCCTTCATCAATTGTTGTGGCTAGATAACCTGCCATACCTTTTACCCAGTGAAACACATACAAAGTAAAGTATACAGGGAAACATACACAATTCTATGCATACACTGGATGCACTTTTTTTTAACTTTTCCCCTTTCTTTTATAATTTTAGTTTATTTTACTCATTAGTTATATTTCCATCCTGTCTTTCCTCCAAAAAGCTCAGGGTGGCATATAGAGCTTTCTTCCTCCCTGCTTTATCAATACAAGGTCACCCAGTGACTATCATGGCTCAATGGGGATGTGAACATAATTCCCCTAAATGCCACACCAACACTCTCCTCACTACATGCCACAGAGAGATGTGTTCAATCAATGTGCTCAACCCATGTAGAAAAATGGTTGTGGATGTATCTCTACCTTTTATTTATTAAGCTTTGAGTCCAGGACACACAGTGGAAATGTGACAAGAATGCTTTTTACAAGGCATGGGAAGCCACACTGATATAGAATAATCAACAATCCACCTATTTATAGTGTGGCAGTCTTTCTCAAGTATACCACTGCTTGTAAGTACCAGGATAGAAACTGACAGAAGAAAAATGTGGGGGAAATGAAAGCATTACGCATTTCCTCCATGAAGTTTCCTTTTTTGCTGTTTCCTTCTTGCTGATTTCAGTTGTTTTTTTAAATCACATGCATTGCATACACTCTAACATTTGACACATGAAAACTAGGACACATGTGGCCAAGCAGTATCAGAGTGTGGCCAAGATAACAAAATTTATAAATGAGGAAAAACACACAAACTAGGAGATGGTGCAGCAGTTTGCTTTTCCCTGAGCTTATTGGGAAGGGCGATTCCACCCCTGCTCTCCATTCCCTCCCTCGCGTTAATTGAGTGGAAACTACTCTTGCACTTTGAATTCAGTTTGCAGTTGAAGTAAGCTGAGGACAAAGGAGGAAAGTGATAGAGAGAGAGATTGGGACATTTCAAAAGTACCAAATCAGGAGAGATGGGTTGTATGGCATTGTTGCATCACACATTTTTGTTTCTTTCTTGTACATTTAAAAAAACAAACCACCAACCAAATTCTGAAACAGTCCACATCTTCCTACATTTCACAAAGAAAAGTTGGAATACTTGTGTCATATGCACTTTTGAGGATATAAGTAGAGAAAAGTGGAAGTATTTCATTCAAACAAATAGCATATTCCTGATTCTGGTCAGCACCAAGATAATAAAGTTAATCCTTCCTCCCTTGCCATTTTTCAGTGCAAGCTGCCCCTTCTAAAATTGTTATTTGGTCCATTCTAGAATCGAGAAACAGTCCCAGCTCTTGATGTATTGAATGAGAACTGGATTTCCGAGGATAGGTAGCCTCTCGTAAAGTTTCTCTTATTAATACTGTCAGCCACATGAGGGTGGTCCCCCCTCCCTTCACTCTCTTCTCATTTTTAAAATGAGCCAAAAATGTAAAGGATGAGTGGAATTTGCCTCCATGTAAACATAGTATTAGTGCTCATAAATATTTTGAAAACTTTACTATAAGCCCACCCTCCTCTGGTAGTTGAGGTGGCAGCTAAAAGGGAAAGAGGAGATGCCTGTCTGTTTCTTTTCTCACACATGGAGACAAGCTAAAAGGGTGGGAGTAGCAGCTTCTCTTCAGTTTATTCCCTTTCAGCATGAAAAATTGAAAGCTTTGATGGAATGAATTGTACCACAGTAATAATGCATTCAATCTGGGAGTTCAGAGATTTTTGTAGTTTATTACACTGGGCGAGGAAATAGCCTGAGGACTCCCTATAGAGTTTCAGGCAGGCAGGTTTTTCTGTGGCGGTTTCTGACAGGAGCTAACCCTGTGGTCTAGCTTTTTCTGTTTTGTACTCTGGAAATGGGGGGGGGGGGATGAGAGAAAATTGGGAGGAGAGAGCAGGGAAGGAGAGATGATGAAAGACCTATAAGTGCTTATCCCTCCTAGTGAAGTACATGTCACGCATGACGGATGGGATAGCAAGAGCTTTCTACACATATCCTGAAAGCATTTGATGCAGAGGGAAGGTTGCTTCCTTGAAGGGTGTTTTAAGATCTCTAGAAAGTGTGGCAAGGTGACAGCATGCCTTGATTTTTCTTTTAATAGACCTTTGCCAAATGCTTAAACTAGCTCCTTATCTTATTGTTAGCCATCTTCTGCTTCTCCAAATATCCAGGAGGCCAGAGGGAATGCTAAAAGGCTTAGTTTCATTAGACTTCAGAGGTTCAAGATGCCTGTCCAGGACCTCTTTATTTACAAACATCAAGCCAAGTATTTGGGGAGCAAACAGATCACACAGGCACTCATCCTGAACCACATTTCCACTGTACCAAAAACAGTAAGAGGAAAGGAGTCTTGTAAAACCATTAAGACTAACTAGTTCATTTTATACCATGAAAATGGATTGCAATCCTACAAAAAAAGTCTCTTCTAATGAAACTTGATGCCAATGATGATTTTTAAAAAAAGAGGTAAATACCAGGCATGGAGTGGAGCATAGCCATGGGCACCCCACAGTACATGAGGAGGGGATAGTGAAGCTTTGCCTTATTAGCCATATTCTCAGGAAAGAGAGAAATAAAAAGTACACAACAATTAGCATTACCTCAAACCTTTCTTAGTCTGATTAAGTAATGGCTGATGCAGATGGCCCATTTGGGACGGCAGAGAGCCACCCCGGGGAGCGATGGATTGGGGCCACAGCAACCTTGTGCCAACAGCCGTGATCCTTCCTTTAGCTGCCCCTAAAAGAGCAGCAAAATGCAGCTCCTTTTAGGGGTGGCAAAAGGCTGTCCTAAGAGCTGGCACCACAGCTCTTCCATGCCCTTTTGGTGCAGCATGTCTGCACGCTGTGCCGGAAGGGCGTCCTGATGCTATGTGCAGTGCATACAGCTGCACAGCATCAGGACGGCGTTGGGGTGGGGTTGGGGCAGCCAGTGTGTGGCTGCCCCACCCCAACTCTACCCCCAGGCTGGCCCTTTGGACCGGTCTGCAACAGCCCTAAATCTCCCCAATGTAACTTCATCTGATTTTTTCTTTTTGCTTTATTTTATTTCTTCCTTTTGTTTGTAATCTAGTACACCACTAAGATTATATTCAGCTTCAATACCATAAAACCTGTCTATTCTTTCTCTATTTCTGTTTTCTAACATCACAGAACTTGAAATTTAGGTTAAGGTCAAGACAGTTCTAAGACTAGATTTTGTTTTTGGAAAAATGGGGGGGGGTCACCTTCTTATCATTCCTTCTTCCCAGCATCTTTGGAAGAGTTCCAGATCCTATCTGAAACCTTCTAAATTCTAGCTGAACAGCTGAACTCAAATATTTGCAGTGTCTTCCCACTTTTCTTCTGCTGTGGACATGGCCTTTGACATCAGGCAATTGGGTTTCAGAGTCCTTGTAGCATGCTGTCCAGTTGCATAGAAAGGCTTAATTTGTATTTAGTAGGTCTCACTAGATAGCTTCACCTTACCCAGGCAGTTCATAGTTTAGCAGCTAGGAAATGACTGAAGAATAAACTTTCCTGTAACAAATTGACATATATTGTTTTCATAGCTATTAGGATGGGTGATGAGTTATGCCTGTATACTTTGATTTCCTTTGTTTGCTTCTGCATTAAATTGAACTTGGGAGCCTATCTTCCATTGGCCTCAGTCTCAGGGGTGTTGCACTCCAGCCAGGAACTCCAGTTAGCCATGGGAGTATTAGCCATGGGATAGGCTCAGTAGAACCAGTTGCTTAGGGCTCAGTTCTACAACTTGCTGCAAGAGGATGCTGGAAACCATCAACTCAAGAATTGTGATGCTTCCTCTGGTTTAGGCCTTCTTTTGCACCATTTACCATTAATAAAGTTTAGCTCTAGCATTGATATGAGTTTTGATACCAAACAAAGTCTTGGGAGGAATTATGGAATTATAACCAGTTCTACTTCAGAATACCAGCTTAGATAGCAAATAAATTTAGACTCTGGCTTGCATATCAGCCATTCCTGCTCATGACTGCTTTTGCTTTTTGCTTTGCTTGATTTATCATCTTGCCTGATAAGGAGCCCTGGGGTCACAATGGTTAAATGCCAGTACTGCAACCACAACATTATGAGTTTGATTTCAGAGCTCCAAGCCTTCTATCATTTGTAGGTCAGTAAGATGAATACCTAGCTTGTTAGGAGCAATTGGCTTACAGTTTGTAAACTGCTTAAAGAGTGCTGGATTCACTATTAAGCGGTATAGAAATGAAATATTGATGACAAGCTTCAGAGAATCAAATCTCAGTAGTACTTGAGAGATTCTCCTTCTCCCCACATATTTTAAATGGTATACAACACATAAACTATCCTGGATGCCTCATATACAAATGCAGAACAACAGTGAAACCCAAGAGCAGGGGTAGGCAACCTAAGGCCCGGGGGGCGGAAGCGCCCCCCCGAGGCCTTTGGACCGGCCCCAGGCCAGTCCTGCCGCCACCACTGCCGCCGACCCCCGCCGCCGCCGACCCCCGCCATTATGATATTATTGTTGTTATTACTTGTTCTTGGGGTTTTCTTGGCAAAATCTGCACAGGGGTTTTTGCCATGGCTTTTCTGGGGCTGAGAGAGTGTGCATGCATATTTTTTATTTTTATTTTTAAAATTTATTTATTTATTTATTTATTTTTGGTGCTTCGGCCCCCCAATTGTCTGAGGGACAGCAACCCGGCCTCTGGCTCAAAAAGGTTGCCTACTCTTGCCTAAGAGGCATAGACTGAGTTTGCGACTGAGAATATACTCCAGAATCTTCTGTAGTTTGTGAAACTTTCATGGCAGGTGCTGAACTATCCTTGAATAGAAGATCAAAGCAATGGAAAGGGATCTCCAAAGCAAAACATTTGAAACCACTGATTTGAATTACACCTGGTTCTGCACTGAATTGGCAGCTGAATGGGATGCTGTGACATTAAGCTTGCATTCAGGCAACCTATATATTTGATTCCCACTACAATTCAAAATGAGTAACCTCAGGAAAATCTTTCACAGAGATAATCACAGCAGAAAATGTTGCCCAAGTCAGCTTCATTCACCTTCATTGATGCATAAAGATCCCTAGTTAACTGGTTCATATTAGGAAGAAATCACTACAAGAACAACAGCAACAAAACAGTAGTGGTCCAAAGAAATGTTGACTGACAATATTTGCAAACAGTGCCAAAAAGGAGGAAAGAGTTAAAAAAAACAGTAGCAGAACTGTTTTGGCTCCTTCAAAACCACAGTGTTCACTCCAGAATTGGCTGTGAGGAGACATTTGGCACAGACTGACTCTTCTTCACCTTATAGATTCTGGGACACCTGCCTGAAGTAACTGCTTCAATAAATGTGTTCAATATCCTAAATGTTCAAAAGAAATACAATATTACACAGATCAGATATTCTTTTGAATAATATGTCCTATCCAGACATAATGGCAATAATCCATTACTCCTTTTACTTCAGATCCATAGAAGAAATGAAATAAGGAGGGCTTATCAAAGTCTAGTTTGAAAACATTGCTTCTGTCAGGTGTGCTAAAATGATAATCAGTAACTCCAGTAGTTCTAAGAAGTCAGCATGTCACAGAATGATTTACATCTCAGAGTGCTGTTTAGCCTTCTGGCTTCTTAAATTTCCCTTTCCATCCTCTGTTTGATTCTTCTGCATTTCTCCACTTCATTCCAACCCCTCACAACTTTATTTCACCATGCTAAAACAGATTTTTCTTCTAAAGCTGCTGTAAGGTTAATAACAGAAGAACTATATTATGTTCAAATCTAGCACTGTCAGCAGGAGAGTCAATGGTGGGGATCAGATGAGCTCCAGCTCATTGGTGGTATGTTTATCAAATCTCTTTACCAAAAAATTTGGAGGCAAGGGAGAAAATGAATAGGAGGAGGAGGTCCTCTATATTGCCACTTCTTGGCTTTTACTATCTTTGCTCTAACCTTGCATCTAGCTTTCCATAAATTCTCAGGAAGCCTGGCTTTTGATATGTACTTTTCAGAAATTGTGCTTGATAGAAATGATTTGCTTAGTTGCAGCAATCAGCTTGGTCTTTTTCTACCATGACTTGGAGATAGAAGATACATATTGCCCATGAAGATGAGATGGATGAGAAATTGTGGGGAGGGGGGGTTGGATTCAGACATCTCTTGGCCAGAGATCTACTTAGGGCATGCTGCTTGCACTAACCAAATGGAGGGAACCATTTTAATGATTTTAATGATTCCCTGCTCTGAAGGACTTGTAGAACTTTATGGGAAGGAAAGTGGGGACTGCAGAGTGGAATGAGAGCAATCCACAATTGCTTGCCCCCTAAGAGGCTCAGCTGGAGCACAGCCCATTTCACAAATGGAAGATGTCCTTCCTTTGACAAACTGGCAAGTCTTGATTCAAGTCAGAGCATGTGCTACTTAAACTTTGCTAATATAGGGGGTGTCCTGAGACAGTTGGAACACACTTTCTGATAATAGCATGCAATATTTCATGCAGCAGTAACTAGAAAGAGCAATAAATCTTCTATGTTCACTCTACCTCACATGAATTGCTCTCAAATGTCTAAAGAAATAAGCTAAGAAATTCTGGAGACTTAAGTCAAAACAATTAGGCCTGGACACAAGTAAAACATGCAACTAAGGCTGCATCTGCGCCATAGAAATAAAGTGCTTTGATACCACTTTAACTGCCATGGCACAATGCTATGGAATTCTGGGTTTTCTACTTTAGCCTTCTCTGTCAGAGAGCTCTGGTGACACAAGAAACTATAAATTCCAGGATTCCACAGGATGGAGCTATGACAGTTAAAGCAATGTCACATTTTCAAAGCCTATTTGCAATTTGGGACTTATTCTGTGCAAAATTCATATAACTGTTTTGCACAGAAAGCTGCATGTTTTGCACAGGAAATAGCATTTTTGTGCAGAAAGTAATATTTCTAGACAGAGAGGTGTAGACGTAGCCATGACAATACATACCTTGCTTAAATCCTGGTTGGATTACTGTAATGTACTCTATGTGGGGCTGCTTTCTGAAATGGTTCAGAAATTTCGACAGGTTCAAAAAGCTGTGGCTAGATTGCTGACTGGAACTGGTTATAACAGGGGTAGGCAACCTTTGAGCCGGGGGCCGGGTTGCTGTCCCTCAGAAAATTGAGGGGCCGAAGCACCAAAAATAAATAAATAAATAAATAAATAAATAAATAAATAAATATTTTTTTTAAATTAAAAAAAATTAAAAAATGCATGCACTCTCTCTCAGCCCCAAAAAAGCCATGGCAAAACCCCTGTGGAGATTTTGCCAAGAAAACCCCAAGAACAAGTAATAACAACAATAATCAATATCATCATGGCGGGAGGCAGCAGGGTGGTGGTGAGGGGCAGCGGTGGTGGCGGAGGTGGCAGGACCGGCCTGGGGCCGGTCCAAAGGCTTCAGGGGGCCGCATGCAGCCCCCGGGCCTTAGGTTGCCTACCCCTGGCTTATAAGAAGCATATAACACTGAATCAGTTTCAGTGGCTGCTGATCCATTTTCAGGCAGAATTTACAGTGCTGGGCTTGACCTAAAAGTCCTATATGGCTTAGATTCAGACTATCTCCCCATATGAGCCTGCCCAATCCTTATGACCTTTGGGGAAAGGTTTGTCTCCGACCCATCAGCCTCCCAGGCCCAGCTGGCAGGGGAAGACATGGAAAAGAGCCTTCTCATTGGCTGCTGGTATGCTTTGGTACATCAATGGTGGCACCATTGTTGGTTCGAAGACAGGTGCAATGTACCCCCTCTCTATGGCTCTTTCATTGGCAGGTAAATACCTTCTTGTTTAAATAGGCCTTCAGCATTGGCTGACCATGACAGAGTGATATGCAATTGGGTGTGATATTTGTAGTAAGTAATGTGCATTTAATGTGTTTTAATTGAATGTCTGGTTTAATGCTTTTTAAACATTTGTATGCCATATTGTTTTAGATGTTTTGTTTTAATTTATACAGAGGGTCCTTTTCTTCTTTGGTTCAAGGAGCCCCTCCTGCATAGATAATAAATCCATGTATGTTCATGTCCAATTATATACAATGGTGTAGTACAGCACTCCCTATAGCAAGAGCTCTGAAGCCATAGCAGTATTAATGAGTACATTAAGTCTTCATGGGTTCAGCTATAGAAATATCAAGAGAAGCTTAACACTTCTTGTATACAGTCAGAGGAAACATACTGCTTGTCCTTGGTTTGGGCTGCATTTGCACTGCAGAAATAATGCAGTTTGAAGATTTGAAGACTTTTTCAAGACTTTGGAAGACTTTCCCACAGCAGGAAGAATAGTGCAAAAGTTATTCACTGTTTTCTTTGAGAAGAAAATAAGTGAAGAATTACATCCCTAATGGATAGCCAGGCATCCTGGTTTTGGAGTTCCTTGAGGTGATGTCACATTCAACTCATCCATAAGCATTTAATCTTACCAGGACCTTCTTTGTCAAATGGCACAAATGTTTTCAAATGTTTCTTCTAAGGTAGGAAAGCTAATGAGTCAGAATACTTGGAACAACATTTTATCAATTTATATAACAATTATATCAGGAAACCACTTTTTCTACAAACACTAGATGACTTGACCAATCTGGTCAATACTTCCCTCTCCTATAGCAAAATCAGAACCTGTATTTTAAAATGTCTGCTCCATTAGTCTGCACTGTCTCCTGTGACAGACTTTCCAAAATCTCAGACAGATGTCTTTCACACAACCAGCTACTTGATCCTATTGGCTGGAGAGTCCTTGGACTGGCCTTACGCCTTTTGTATGCAATACTATGCCCTTCTGGTGTTCTTCAGTCATTCCATTTTGGGAAATCATAGCTGTATCATATTTAACAACCTCCAAAATGGTCATAGTGAACATATCATTATACAGAAACCCTTTAGGTTAAAGTGCTTCAAGTTTTTAGGCCTATCAAAATTGGAAACTGCAATCTTATACCTATTTACCAGAGAGCAAGTCCAATTAAACTCAATGGAGTTTGCTTCTGGGGTGTGGTATGCTCTGTAAGTCTCTATGCTTATCAAGCTATCTATCTTACTTAAAAACTGCACATGAGTAAGGGGGGAAAATAGGCAGATCTCTTCTGCATGAGCCCCGTTCCTGTGGCAGTCACACTACTAGAATAAAATAGGAACATACTGTTCTCAAGGTAGCCATCATAACACCTTATCTCATTTGCATGACAGGACTGCTGCCCCATTGTGCTCTCTTCCTAACTCTCCCTTAACCCTGCCCCCCTGCCATATGCCCTAACCTGCATGCCTTTTAGGGTTTTTAACTTTTCCCCACCTTTTCTTGAAAATCTGGAGCTCTGCTACCCTGATTGAAGTCAGAAGACAGAAAGAAAAGACATGGGGAGGGGGGCAATTAAAGGTACAAAAGGAAATTTGGAATAGCAACGGGAAAGGGGGAGGAGGACACACTAAAGTGATTCACAATTGGCAACTACCCCAGGAATGATGTTTCACAACTGGGGACTGACACAATTGACAAGTCATTGACAGGTATCTTCAGTAAATGAAAAGGGATGGATTGGGGATAGCACAGTTATGGATCAGAGGCACCATTGTGCAATGACTATGGTTAAAGTTGCTTCTTTCCTTGTGTAATTGTGGTTTAAAAGCCACATGCAGTAATGTCCTGCTAAGCTTTTGTTTTTTGTTTAAATCTCTTAAATTGAATAATGGTATTTAGGATGTTTAAAGAGGGTTGAGAGAGTTTATATATACAAGTACACAAACTTACCCATGATGGAAATGATAAATGGCTCCCACCAACACACTTACCTCTTGGGAAAGGAGACAATTCTGACCTGCTTTTATTTTATACCTACCTACAGTGCCAGTGTTTTCCCTCCCCTGTGCAATAACTCCTTTTTCCATTCCCATGTCTATAACACTTTATCACTGTCTTCAAATTGTATTTTCCAGCATTAATGTACTATTTGTTTTGACTCCTAATTACCAACTTTATCAGCATGTCATATTTGTTCCCCCATTCCCAGTAATTATATTCTGAATCAGTGTGACACTTGATACTGACCTTTATTTTTAGCTTTCTCTCTCCCTCTTAGAAAAGAGGCTGAATGCTTATTTATAAACCATGAAAACAGAGTTTGTGAGAATATTGATTCAGTGTCTTTAAAAAGCAGCTGGTAGGCAGGCAGCAACTCAAAATGATCACGGGTAATTAGCAGGGCACATTTTTCACTGCTAAACTCTTGCCTTTACCTTTTCATTCTATTGCTGCATTGGTTTCACTCTGCCCAGAAAGCATTGGTGTATGCGGTTATGGATCAGCTATCTGTGTAATTTAAATAAAAAATTGATTTCATTAGGTTTGAAGGCAAGGCAGTGGCATAATTGACATCAGGTGCTCAGAAATGTTTTCAAATAGCCATTAAAAAAGATACTAATTTAATTGTTAAGTTCCTCTATAAGCATCGCAAGAGTTTGGCAGTAGCATTGAAATCTACTGTGATATGCATGCCCATGATAATTATTCTTTTAAAGGAGAACCTGAGGGCTTCACATGGATGAGTGCTTTCATATAAAGATATTGGAAATATGTTTTTGTAGCATTGGGATGCCCATGGACTCACTTTTCCCAACCCAAAGCAACCAGGATCAAAGGCTGGAGTGTTTTCTCTGTAATAAAAAGTTATGTTTTGGGGTGATGGTGGTGGTTCTTCTTCTTTATCTTCATATTCATCTTCCCAGTTATAATGGGGTTCCTCTTCTTAATTCCTTCTTTATTACTATCTTTATTTATAGCCCACCATTTCAGTCAAGGAAGCTTACACTTTTAAATAATAACAGTATAAATAAAAGCATACAAAAGTCAACATTTTAAAAAGAATTAAACAATGAAGCATACTAAAACAATCTAAAACAGTGGTTCCTAACCTTTTCTATGCCCCACACCCCTAGGAAATGTTTTATTGACAAAAGTAATATCACATTTGAAGATGAAGTCTAATTTCTAATTATTGAACGGCGAACTGAACCATATACAATTGGCCCTTAGTATTTACTGAGGTTCTGTTCAGGATTCACCCCCCACCCCCCCCCACCCCCGATGGATGCCAAAAATCATGAGACCTCCAATCCCATGATTTTTAATGGAAGCACACACACACTGCCATTAGGGCCAATGGGGCTTGCTATTTGTGGATGCTCAAGTTCACAGATGGCAAGCCCATGGTTGGGGCAGGCAGGCTGTACAATACTGTGGGTGAACAAATTGAGCGATTAGATTCTAATTTATTAAGAAAAATGAATGATGACACATGACTTGTCACTCAAGAACACAAATCACTCTTTGTTGCACCCCCTGAAATTCCATCTTGCATCCCTTGCGGGTGTGGGCACGCCAGGTTGGCAATTCCTAATGTAAAATTTGTTGTTGTTGTTGTTGTTGTGTGCCTTCAAGTCATTTCCAACTTATGGAAACCATAAGGTGAACCTATCATAGGACCTTATCACACCCTGGCCACGAAGCGAAAAGTAACCAAA
>JAIPUX010001232.1:38421094-38433686 GCA_020142125.1 Phrynosoma platyrhinos
TAGCAATTATAATTTGTCTTCATTATTATTAGTGTTAAATAGATTATAGAGGTATAGTCCTTACCATTTTATAGGAATAGTTTTTTCTGCACTATTTCCCTTTTTTTCCCATACTGCTGAACTGTCTTGTCCGCTATATACATTGATAACTTATCCATTATCATAAATTCATGTAATTTGTTTTGCCATTCACTTACTTTAGGTGTTTCGTCTGATTTCCATTGTTTTGCTATAACAAGACGTGCAGCAGTAATCATATATAATATTACACTTTTTTATCACTATTTAATTTACAATTTATCACATCAAGTATGTTTAATAAGTACAATTCCGGTTCGAATGGTAAATATTTCTGTAATGTTTCTGACATTATCTTTCTAATTTCTTCCCAAAATGTTTTACTTTGGTCACACTTCCACCACATATGGTACATAGTACCTATTTCTTTTTTACAATTCCAACATTTATTTTCATTATTACCTTTTATTTTAGCTAACTTTACAGGTGTAATACAGGTGAGATATGGCCATTCTTGAGGTCAACTTCTGTGACTCTATTATCTGATGCCCCCAGTATTGGTATCAAATGTATTTGTGTATCTTGTTTGCAACTGTCTTCTAGTCAAAGACTGGATTTCGCATCACAATGTGTCCAGCTTTTTACTGTGGCAATTAAGGGTTTTGGACTGGCGCAGAAGATGTTGCATGGACATCTGGTTGCAGATTATGAGCAATGTGAGAATCCACTACTTTATAATTGCTCATCTGGTTGCAAAAATAAATTCCACTAGGGTATTGTTGTTGTTTTTTCCTCCTGTTAGCATGTCATTGGATTTAGGCCTAGGGAAAATCGAATCAGATTCAAATGCCCACTCAGCCATCATACTTATTGTTGAATCAGATTCCCATCGCCATTCAGCCATCACACTTGCTGAGGGCCCTGTTTAACCAACTACACAGGATTGCAAGGCTTAAACAAGGTAGAGAGAACCTGGCACATTTCCTCAGACTTCTTGGAATAAAGATGTGATATACATGTGAAAAAAGCTTAAAATAAGTAATTCAGTTTCTGGCAGCAAGTGTAGAGGCTTAATGCTCAGTTTTGCTGTCTTGGAGAATTGGGAGATGTTTACACAGAAGTTGTAAAAACTATGCTGCAAGCTGAAAATCACACACACCAAACATAATGCAAACTGCAAATTGGAATAAGTTATGCTACTAAAGGGAAAGGAAACCAAAATAATGCCAAAAAGTCATTTTCATATGCCTCCCAGCAATGCTTATTTTTGACATAGTCCCCCAAACCTCGAAGCCAGTAAAATACTAGGTGCCAACTAATTACACATTTCTTTCTATATTAGCAAAAACTATCACCAGTATGTTATAATTTTATAGTACCCTACATGGCCCTAGATGTTAAATGCCACTGTATTTACCAAGCATGTAATTAAGTGCATGTTCCCATTAAGCAATATAATATCAGGGTTCATTATGAAATTATACTGTTCAGTCAACCTAACATCTAAAATACAGTTGTCACTTTCACTGGCATAGGCATAATTTCATTAGGCACATGCTACCTTCCTGGATAGCCAAATAGTAGTAATTCTCATTTGCCTTTAACTTTCAAGTTAAGCATTTTAATTGGTGGATATATTTTTTTTTCCTGTGATGTTTAACCATGGAAATAATAGCAAGCTGGACTAATATTACGTTGTGATACTTGAGACCTACAAGCATTACAGTGGTGATAAAGAAGATTGTGGGGGAAGAATGAACTGCAACACTTCAAATAAGTGGTGTCACAGATTTGAATATCCCTGGTTTTAAAATAGTACTAACAAGAAACAGTAAATGTCTCCCAAAGTGATATAGTTGTAGGCAGGGTTAGAACTGTTCTTTCCCATGTGCTAGGATGTTTAGAATGCTATGTGTTTATTTACAGATATACTTACAGACATAGCTATTCCCTCCTGGAAACTAGGATGACTAAATGGAGGCTGTCATACTTTGGCAACATCATGAGAAGGTATGAATCATTAGAAAATACAATAATGTTAGGAAAGGCAGAGGACAGTAGAAAGTGTGGGAGACCATATGCCAGATGGATGGACTCAATGAGAAAGACCACAGGACTGAGCACCTGAGCAGAGTAGTAGAGGACAGGCGATCTTGGAGAGGACTCATCCATGGGGTCACCATGAGTTGAGGTTGACTCGAGGACAGTTAACAACAACAAATGCTCTAGTAAAACAAATCAAATATTTCACACAAGCAAACAGTGATTCTTTGTTCTTGTAACATCATATCCCTACATTAAGAGTAGCAATAATTCTTCTCTTATATATTGCTGAAGTTCCTTTTTTACTTGCTTTGCATTGGAGAGCTTCCCATAACCCCCATCCATTGGAAAAAGAAAAAGAAAACCATGGGGAAGTCCAGTGCTGCACATGAGGGAGCCCTACCTTCACTGCATCACACAGCCCCACAACCCATTCATGAGGTGTGTGTGCATCCGTATGTAAATGTATATGCATTCACTCAGCATGTCAGGATTCAACTAGAAGTACAAAAAGTTTTCAGTTCTTTTTGTTTTGCTCTTACCTGCATATCCCTGGATATGTAACCAAAACTCTTTCTTGAAATATTCTGGGTTTCCTTCACTCTCCTCTCCCAGTGGAGTCACTAGGATTGGTGTCACCTGGTACAGTAACTCATGGTGTCACCCCCCACCCCACTGACCTCCTCCCATCTCACACCATACAGAATCCTTAGAAATGCTTTTTTGCAGTAATGTTACTTGTAAATCATAATTCCTGTATACCACTGAATGTAATGTTAACAATTGTGACATAAACAACTATCAAAATTAAAATTATAACTTCAAATTACAATATCATATGCACAACCTAAATGTATTTATATATACATAGTGATGACATGGGAGTACCTGGGATCAAACATTGATAGAAATGGGGACTGCAGTCAGAAAATCAGAAGACTAAGAATGAGGAGGGTGGCTATCAAAGAACTAGAAAAGATTCTAAAATGCAAAGATATAAAATTCAGAACAAAAGTTAGAATCATACAAGCCATTGTATTCCCTATTGCCATGTATGGATGTGAGAGCTGGATAGGAAGAAAATCAATGCATTTGAGATGTGATGCTGGAGAAGAGTGACATTTTTTCTCTTCTTGAGAGTTTACTTAATACAAATTTTACTTACTACCTTACTTTCTAAAGTTTGTTAATCAGTGATGTCTTGCTTCTCCCACAATGTAAGAGCTACAAATCCAGATTAATTAAAGTCTAAGGGGGGTTGCAGACTGCCAGAAATAGTGCAAATTGAGTCCACTTTTAGGGTTAGGGTTAGTGCTAGGGAATCATGGGAATTGTTTTTTTCTGAGACATTGAGTCTTCTCTGTCAGAGAACTCTGGTGCCACAATCAAATACAGTTCCCATGATTCCCTAACCCTAACCCTAAAAGTGGACTCAATTTGCACTATTTCTGGCAGTCTGCAACCCCCCTAAATTCCTTTTGTTCTTAGTTGCAACCAGACTCCTTAAGGGACCTTTATTTCCAATCCTCCCCTCTCTTCCTCTCTTCTCTACTCTGTTTTCCTTGAGTCTTTCCCCAGGTGCATGCCAGAGCTTCTCTGTCTGTCTTCTTTTGTCTGTCTTATTTTGTTTATCTCCTCTTGTTGCATCTTTCTCTGCCTATCTTCCTCTGTTCATCTCCTTCCTCTTCTCCTTCTTTGCTTCTCTATCAACTCTTCATCTCTCCTGTGCTATCTCAACACATCCATTCATCTCTTTCACCTCTTTCTCCTATTTCTCTCTTTTCAGCCTCCTCGCTTATCTCCTTCTCCCTCTCTTTCTCTGTCCTGACTCTGCTCTCTTTTTCTCTCCATTAAGTTCCATCTGGTTTGCCTCTGTTCTATCCCCACTTTTGTTTTCCTTTGTTTTTGTTCGGCTTTCTCTACCTGCCTCTAATTCTCTTCTACCTTGTCTGCTCTGAACCTTGTTTTTAGCCATTTTTTTTAAATAGTCCTTTATTAACTATCTCCTATCTCCATAGAGGGTGAGAGCTCCCCTTGTCCATTCTCTTTTTCTTTATTTCTTGCCAGATGTCCGTTTTCTTTCTTTCTTTCTTTCTTTCTCTCTCTCTCTCTCTCTCTCTCTCTTCTTGTTTTTCTCCTACAGCTATTTGCTTTACATTTTGCTTTACGTCAATTTTACCACTTTCTCCCTGTGGGTTTGAGTTTTGTTTTTTTGGTGTTTTTTTTTTTTTTGGTGTTTTTTCCATACAGAAGTTCTTTGCTGCTGAAGCTGCTGCTCATGTATCCACTTCCAACCACTTTATTATTATTATTATTATTATTAAAACGTTATTTTAAACAGACAAAATTGAGATAAAAACCAAATACTGCTAGGAAGGGATATATAAGGGTCTACTACAAACAGCCATATAAGTATAAACCATCATTATCATTAGGCTTCCATAAAAGTCCCAATCCAGAAATTCAAGTGCTGATCTGGTGGCTTTAACTAATTTGAGTACTTGTTAATATACTCCAAAAGAGGACACCATCTCTCCTCAAAAGAAGCATGGTAGAGGTTATCCATCCTGTCCAACAACTTTTCCATTAGCAAACTGTCCCATAGTCTATGCCACCAGTTGGCCATTGTTAAACTGCCCATTTTCCAGTTCTTAGTGATTTCAGTTCTTGTGATGGCTAGGAGAAAACAAATCAATGGTTTATTTTCCAAGTCTTTGTTCTCTCCCCAAAATAATGTAAGTAGTAAAAGACCTGGGCAGGGAAGTCTCTTGAATAGTGATCTCAGAAATAACAGATAAAACATTTGACCAGAACTGTATAACATTATCACAATATAACCACATATGGACATATGTTACTTTGCATTTACATCCTCTCCAGCATTCAGTTGTTTGCTTAGATAATCTAGCCAGTTGCACAGGGGTGAGGTACCATTTATACAATAATTTTAAGGAACACTCTCTAAGCTGGGTAGATCGTGATTTAAATGGGGGGAGGGCCTCCAAATCTTATTCCAAGCAGCCTCTGTAATTGATATATTTAGACCTATTTCCCATCTCCTTTTATATGCCAACCCATCACCATATGTTTCCTCTATAAGACAACTATAGAGTTTTCCCACAATAAATTTAGGGAGCCTGGTGGAGACCTTACAGAAACTTTCAAACATTGTAAGGGGGCGTAAAGTCTCCCCTTCTCTAACTAAATTTGCTGTAAGGGAAATAATTTGCTGTAGCTGGAGCCATGTGGGCTGAATGGGTGCTAAGGTCTTAAATAGCTCATTTGCTGATTTGGGCTTACCCTTGGGGGAAAAAACTTGTATTGTATAAAGCCCTTTATTTTCCACACACCAAACTAGGAAATGTTGTCAGGACTTTTAAATTTAGGATACAAAATCAAAGGCCTAATTGGAGAGGGATTAGGAGCTATCAAATAATTCAATTTTCTCCATATCATAAGAGAAGAATGGAAAAATGGTTTTGTGATTTCTCTAACTGATTTTGTGGTGGAACAAAAAAATAAAGTCTAATTCTGAAGAAAAATCATTTCCAATTTCCAGTTGAGTCCATTTATTAAAACCATCCCGTCTTATCAATTGAATAAGATGACATAACCAAAAGGCAGCAAAATAAAATTCAACACGAGGAACAGCCAACCCTCCCTTCTTGGAATCAATAAATCTGAAATCTTTTGGAAATTGAGAAGTCTGATTATTGAAAACAAATGTATTAATGGATGTTTGCCAGTATTTAAAATAAGTGGGAGGGGGAGTTAATGGTATTGTCTGAAAAAGAAAAAGTAGTTTAGGGAGTAAGAACATTTTGATAAGGAGAATGTGTTCTAAAAGGGATAGCTGCAGGCTTTTCCATGTTTCCAGTTTCTCTTTCATCCATGTATTAATGGGCCCGTAATTATTAGAGATCAGTTGGGAGACATCTTTTGTAATAACTATTCTGAGATACTTAATGCCTGAAAGCTGTCTTTGCCATTTTTCTTGGGAGTGAACAAAGGTATTAAGGCATAGCATGCTAGATTTCTGGAAATTCATTCGTATTCCAGCAAATCTATCAAAAACTTCTAAAGTTCTTATTAGGGGTAAGAGTGAAGAATCTGGATCTCTAAAAAAAACCAAAATATCATTATTTTTATTATTATTTTATTATCATTATTAATTAGTATTTTATTATTATTATTATTATTATTATTAGTCTTCTAATTCTCTTTTAAAAGATGAGAGACACTGATAATGCCTCCTCCAAGGAGGTTGCATTAGCAGGGTGTGTGGGCTCTTCAGTCCCTATAGCTCTCCTTATCACAAGCTGAGATATTACTCTCTTGCCCACTTGGAGAGCTAGACTGGACCCCCACCTAGCTCCATTCGAACCCCCTCTTACCAGAGGGGGTTCAGGATGATAGGATCTCAAGATAAACATCCTTCTCCCCCACTAATGCACTTTCAGGTCAGAAGCTACTCTCTGACTCATCCTCTCATGACGCCATCTTCACCAGAAATCCAAAAAGAGGTTCTTCATCTTTTAGTGTTAGATCACTAGTATATATAACATGATCCAAATATGGGAATAGATGTACTTATTCAGTTTGGCCATACACCCCACACACTTTTGAAATATACATGCATTTGAAATATTTCATACTGTATAAAGACATGGAGAAGCAAAAACAGACAGAATTTGGTGTAAATTGAAAGAGCAACTGAAACAAATGGTCTTCATTTGAAGCATTTTTATCTCTTGGATCACTCCAATTCTAAGGAATGTAATTTTTAAATGTTGCTATGACTGAGATGGCAAAATCATAGATGATATTTAAAAGTTAGATGCCAGGTCAAAATCAGTGTGGTATAGTGGTTGAGTATTGGGTTATGATTCTGAAGACTAGGGTTCAAATCTCTGCTCTATCATGGAACATAAGTCAGAAACAACTTGAAGGCACACAACAGCAACCCAGGTCACTGCCCGAATGACTGTTTTCATTCCCTTTGCAAATTAAATCTCCATAGACTAAGAATGAGAATCAATAAACAAACCATGCCTTCAGGTTCCCATTTTAACAATAGCCAGTGTTTTAAGAAATACTGTCACAAAGTAATCATTACCTCAAAGAAAAGGAAAATGAATGAAAAATTCAACATCTGCTTTTCCTGAAAATACCAGACTGCTTGACTTCTGTGCCCATGTTTTCATAGTAACTGCCCTGATTGTTGTATCTACTCTGTGTTTCTGTCTAGCTTCAATTTAAAACATACACACAAAGAGAGAAACAGAGAGACGGAAGATTGAGAGAGATTATGTTTCTCTTCTCTTCATTTGCTCCCTGACAAAAAGCCCTGAAAATCCTGAGGAGAGGAAACATGGGTCTTAGGGGTGGGGAGTGGACTCCAGATAGGAATAAGACATTTGTGCCTCCGTTGGGCTGTGGTTAAAAGGCCATCCTGACCTGGGGATAGAGGCAGCTTGTCTAGAGAATCTGCTTTCCCCCAAGTGTCTGTTTACCCAATCTTCCTCTGAATGGCTGATTGTAATGAATCTCCTTCCTCCAGCCCCAACTGCTGCATTCAGTTATCATCAAGCACAGCCATCAACTAGCTCTCTAATCTTGCTCTGATGGATGGAATACTAACCTTTCACAAGATTAGAGACACAAGGTGCTCTGGAGATAATAAAATTCAAATAGGTTTATTTCAAAGGGCAACTCAATCTTGATTTTGTTCACGGGTCACTTGACAGATCATTTGCCAATGTACTTTTCCCTCCTCCTTTCCTTTGGGTGACTATGTGCTGTGTGAAGTCTTCATGTGTGCCTTTCAAAACCTGCCTCCCGAGCAATGCATAACTGTTTCAGATTTAAAAAGCACTAGATGGGCAGATTGTTTTTTGGGAGGGCCATATCACTTTTTTTAGTATTCACCCATAAGGCCATTCTGTCCTGTTTCTGCCTAAATCTGCAATTAATTTTTAAAATGCACATTTTTTTCCATTTAAATAAGTATTTATACATGTTCTAAGGATAGTCTAGTAGCAATATTTCCTATCAAAGTTTTGATTCATTAAAAACATTGCTAAATATATTGCCCAATATACTTCAGTTCAATTGTGCATCAGTCCCTTCGCTGGCTCTGCTACTTGGGGTGCATCTACACTGTAGAAACAAAGCAGTTTGATACCACTTTAAGAGCTGTAGCTCCAACCTATGGAATCTGCCTGGTGGCGCAGTGGTTTAACCACATTTAACCACAATTAACCACATTTAACCACATTTAACCAAATGCACATTTAACCACAGCCCTGGTGGCGCAGTGGTTAAATGCCTGTACTGCAGCCACTCACTCATAGACCACAAGGTTGCGAGTTCAATACCAGCCAGGGCTGAGGCTCGACTCAGGCCTGCATCCTTCCGAGGTCGCTAAAATGAGTACCCAACTGTTGGGGGGCAATCAGCTCACAGTTGTAAACCGCTTAGACATCCCATGCGTGATATGAAGCGGTATATAATGAAGCTGCTTTGCTATCTTGGGATTTGAAGTTTTACAAGGTCTTTAGCCTTCTCTGCTAAAAAGTGCTGGTGTCTCCCAAAATGACAAATCCCAGGATTCTATAGGCTGGAGCCATGGCTGTGGAACAGTTTCCAGCCTATCCGGGGGTGGGGGGTGCGTCATCTGCCATGCCCATAGAGCAACCAGAAGCCACACTTTTTGGCCCATGTGTTACAGGCCTCAGTCTCTTCTAGCATAAAAAGGGGACACAAATGAATCCCGTAGCACTTCTGAGACTAACTGGGACTACAGCCACTTCATTAAATGCAAGGAGTGAACCCTCTGTGGACAAACACATATACGAAAGGGTGTATGAAATCAAGATCAGGAAAGAATAAAAAGACATTGGATGCAATACAGAAGTGTTATATAAAAGAGATTATAAAATGAAGGGCATGTGAAATGAAGAGCCATATGAAGATGAACCCCATATTCTAAAAAGCAAGGTGGAAGCTGCAATAACAGAAACAGGCAAAATATAACACCCCCCCCCTCCAAAAAAAAAAAAAAAAAATCAGGAGTAGATGATATTCTAATTGAACTATTGCAATCCACATTGACAGAATCAAATCTAGTGCTAACAAATACATGCCAACAGATATGGAAAACAAAACAATGGTCAACAGATTGGAAATGATGAATATATATCGCCATCCACAAAAAAGGAGACAAAATACTGCAGCACCTATAGGACCATAGCACTAACCTCCCATGCAAGCAAAATCATACTCAAAATTCTGCAGCATAGACTACAACCATACATAGAGAGAGAAATGTCAGAGGTCCAATAGGGATTCAGGAAAGGAAGAGGCACTAGGGATCACTTTGTAAACATATGAGGCCTAATGGAGCACACCAGGGAATTCCAAAAGAAAATCAGCATACACTTTATAGACTACAGCAAAGCCTTTGACTACATGAAAAGCTACAGAAAGCCCTTAAAGATATGGGAGTGCCAAAACGCCTGATAGTCATGATGAGAAACCTGTACTCAGGACAAGAGGCTACTGTCACAACAGAACACAGAGAAACAGAATGGTTCCCAATTGGCAAAAGGGGTCAGACAATGTTGCATCTTATCACCTGACCTGTTCAACTTATATGCAGAACACATTGTAAGGAAAGCAGGATTGGACACAGAAGAAGGAGGAGTGAAAATAGGAGAAAGGAATATCAACAACTTAAGATATGCAGACAGCACCATAATGCTAACAGAAAACCTCACAGACCTGGAACAATTACTAAGGAAGATCAAGAAAGAAAGTGCAAAGCCAGGACTAATGTTGAATCTTAAAAAAAAAACAAAACAAGAATAATGATGACAGAGATACAAATTCAAACTAGACAATGAAGAAATAGAAGTAGTAAAAGAGTTCTCATACCTGGGATAAAACACTGATAGAAACAGGGACTGCAATCAGAAAATCAGAAAAAGATTATGAATGGGGAGGGTAGCTATGAAAGAAATACAAAAGACTAAAGTGTAAAGATGTACAACTCAACACAAAAGTCAAGAGTTGTACAAGCTATTGTTTTCCCTTTTACTATATATGGATGTGAGAGCTGGACAGTTAAGAAAGAAGACAGGAAGAAAATCAATTCATTCGAGATATGGGGCTGGAGAAGAATGCTGAGGATCCCATGAACAGCCAAAAAGACAAACAAATGGGTGCTAGAGCAGATCAAGCCAGAAATCTTCATGGAATCCAAGATGACAAAACTGAGGCTGTCATACTTCAGACACATCATGAGAAGGCACAATTCATTGGGAAAGAAAATAATAATGCTACGAGAGGTAGAGGGAAGCAGAAAGAGAGGAAGGACACATGCTAAATGGATGGATTATAAAGAATGGATGGAATATGGACTGTTAGGGAGGTCACAGGTATGGGTTTGCAGGAACTAAGCAGAGCAGTGGAGGACAAGGATTATTGGAGATGTATCATCCACTGGATTGCCATGGGTTGAGATTGACTGGAGGACAGTTAACAAGAGGTACAAAATATAATGGAAATGCAAAACACAATGATGTTGTGATAATATATGAATGAACACTAGTTTTAGGAAGCACTGCTCCATTCAATTTGCATATGAAAACATGAAAGTCAGGGAAATTTCATAGGAAAATTTTAAAAATGAATATAATATAATAGGGAAAGCTGCACACACACACACACACACACACACACACATACACAATTAGTAAAACACTCTAGACCCAAATAAAAGTTGTTGTGTGTGCATTAGTGAAACTACATTTAAAGCAAGGCAAATTTTCATGTACTAATGAAAATGTGTGCACAACATCCGAACAATAGCAAATTCAAATTAGCCACCTTGTCAAAATTGGCATGCAGCCATCAAAATTCATCCTTATAGTGATAGTTGTGTGAAAAGAGTTGAAAGAAGAAGAGGAGGAGGGAAGGGAGAAAGAAGAAAGAATCTATAATTTCTTGTGCATCATGGTGGCACATGTATGAAGAGTAATAAGTTGTATTTCATTTGTACATATATGACAGCACAGGAGTAGATTCCTTATTTCTCTTCCTCTTTTGCTTCCCTTATAAAGGCAGTGATGTCTGAAGATCTCAGTACTGGTGCATTATACAAGAAAATCTGCACAAAGGAACATACTTGGTGAGACTTCTCAAAACTTGAAACACTAGTGACTTCTTGTGGTAACGGGCAAGGTGTCTGGTCATTGAAGACATAGCTGGTCTCAGTGACTAGCCTTTTGAGTCTTTCAGAGTTGTTAAAACTCTGAAATTCCTCTCCTGGTAAGGAGAAGAAGAATTGGGGCCTGAAGTGGACCAGTTAAATCCTCTTTGGATCAGTGGATCACGGAGGTGGCCCGTGGATTCGAAGAGGATCTGGTCGCAAGGCAGCTGAAACCTCAATATGGTGTCCCAAGGGACTGAACTTTGCTGGCAACACAAAGCAAAGAAGAACAAAGAGCATCGGTTTTAAGACTTCAGTTTGGTGAGACCACTTTAACTTCATAAATCTGCCCTGTGGAGACTAACTATTACATCTTAGACAACAAGAATAAGAGGATTATAACAAATAAATATTGATCTAGACTGTTTATAAGCCAAAGTAAAATTTCAGTAAGGAAAATCATCTGCCATATAAGTTTTAACTATAAATTTGATATTATTCTCTCCCTTTATCACTAATTAAATTATATCTGATAAAGATAATTTTGGTTTTTGGACTATTCTTTTTTTCTGTGGACTTTTTGGATTCCCTTTTTTTTTGGGGGGGGGGGAAACAAGCTAGAGAGATGAGAGGAAGAGGGAGAGAGGAGGATTAATGGCGATGGATTTAAAAAAAACAAATTGAGTAAGATTCAAGACCCAAGATGGATCTAAAATAAGTTCAAAGAATGGAAATTGGAGAATAAACCTGGCAATTTGAGAAAAATTGGTAAAAGTACTGGAGGTCTTTGATTTCCCTTTTGTTTTTTGCTTTTTAAGTTTTGGCTGGACTTGGCAGAGTTTCCCCCTCCTTTGCCATTGGTGATAACAATGGCGGTGGAGGCTTGATTTTTCCTGCTTTTTTTACTTTACTCCAGCGAAATTAGCAAAAGTTTACAAGAATGGTAATAACAGATGTTGGAAGTGTAAGCAAACTACAGGATGTTGGTTACATGTATGGTGGAACTGTGACAAAGTTAGGAAGTATTGGATAACTGTTCATAAGGTAATCTGTGAAATATTTAAAATAAGATATGACATGATACCAGAAATGACAAATAAGATCCCAGAAAAAATGGAAAGGAAATATGGGAGGATATTATTGTATATGATAACTTCAGCTCGGATTACACTAGCAAAAAAGTGGAAACAAACAGAAGTGCCCTCAACCAGTGAGTGGTTTACAAGGCTTATTGAAATGATGAGTATGGATATACTCACAGGTAGACTAAATAAACAAAATGTAGAGAGTATTGAACAAGACTGGATCCCGATACTGCAA
>JAIPUX010001232.1:38467624-38479333 GCA_020142125.1 Phrynosoma platyrhinos
GCCTCAATTTAATGTGCACTATTTCAGGCAGTCTGCAAAGGCCCTAAAACACTTTACACGTTGATTAAAAAAAGCCAAGCAATGCAAAGGCCAAGCTTTTTTACATGCTAGGCTGGAAGTGGAGATTTTCGAATGCACCAGAGTTTATGTTCTCATCTCATGTGACACAGCAGAAATTAAATGGCATGTATTAATCTTTGCATATTATAACACATGGCAATAACTAAAGTGGTTGTCAAAGGATGAAGTCTGAAGGTGGCATAATTATGTTGTTTTATCCTGAAAATGACTCCATGAAGATTGGAAAGATAGATCTATCCTTTTTCATATATTTGATGGTCAAGCCTCAAATATCTTATGTTTGGTGGCTGGACCATTGGTAGATTCATTATACTGAAGAACTGATGTGCTATGGTGAATATATGCACAGACACCTCTTTTTACAAATGGGTGGTTTCTCTTTTTCAAATATTTGTGCTTATGCAAATTACAGAGGATATAATCCAGACACTACAGTTCATCAGGAAGGTACCACCATATTGTCATGTCCACAATAATTGACACAGGGGTATCCAATAAATCCCATGACTGGTTGGAAATTCAAATCTGGATCTTAAAGTGATTTTAGCCTTTATTCATGTTGCACATGTTGGCCAGGGGAATAGCACAGTTAGCCCTGCCTCCAAAGTCGCACTGTTCCTCTGACTCTAACCATCCTGATATTATTTCAGCATGTCAAGGATTGGATTAGATGGCTCTTGTGGTCCTGTCCCCTCTCTATGATTCTATATTTGCTTTAACATTTCAAGTTGTATGTGTGGGGTGGGTGGGGGTGTCAATCCTAAATTTTTGTTAAACTGATTCCAGTTTGTTTCTGTGAATGTCATCAGCATGAAGGAAGGAGTCTTTCTGACCCCACTAGACTGTGAGACAATATCTGGCTTTGCAATGCCATAGTTTGAAATGTGCAACCTTTCAAATTCAAAAAGACCCAGGATATAAATATTGTTGCTATCAAAGGGATCAAGGCAGGGTTAACACTACTGGACTTATGTTATTAAAGAAGTACTTGAAAAAGGTAAAGTATTTATTATAGTTTAGACTAGCAAGGAAAGGAAATTAGGAAAATTTGTATGTGTGCTTATTTTGATGCTTCACCTGTAGTCTTCAAGGAATCCTAACCTCTTTCAAGGAGATCTACTCTTCTTAGTCACATTTTCTGCAAATAGAATACAGCTTTCTGGAATCACCACCATGGTTTTATTTTTGAATACGGGAATATCAGGAGATATATATAATTACGAAAATAACTAGGCCTACTTAAGGATATGCCTCTTGGATTATGACCCATGTAAGATATTACTGCATTAAGAGAACAGATAAATGTTTTGCAGAGAAAACAATATGCAATATATTTAACATTGTTCATGCCAACTCATTCATTTTCTATTACAATATATGCTTTCTGAAATGTTCCAATGAGGCAGGCTTCTGGTCTCATGCATTGTGTTAAATCACAAAAAAGTAATCCAGAAATAATGAGTGTGATGTTCTTTGGGTATTTTAAAATTTTATTTTATTTTGAAAAAACTGTTTGAAGGAGAAGACAAAATAAATTGCACAATCCTGTTTTGTGGAATAGTCTTGTGTGGCATCCTTCTTTTAAACAATTTCCATTTATATGTAAATTACCAGCCATTTTGAAGGGCAGGAAGACTTGCTCCATTTACAGCTTTTGGATGCCTGTTTTAAGCACACCTGAACCCACCTGACATGCACTTTCCATAATTCTAGCTGCCATGATTTGCAGATGGCTGCAACGTAGGCAATGAAACTTCAAGGGCACTATATGTGCAATTTAATTCATTTGTCTACAAGAAAATGTGTTACTGTCTTTACCAATGCTTTTTATGTATTTAACACCCACAGTTTGCAAAAATGTTAAATGTGTCAGGCATTGACTTTTGATTAGTGCTGCTTTCAGCATTTTTCAAAAAAAAGCTTTGGGTCATTTTGTATTCCTGATCAAATCTCATAGACCATAAACTCTGTGGCATATCAGAGCTACTCACATATAGGTGTATGACAACCTACTCCATGCGCTTGAATGTGTAAGCAGTACAGATTTATTGTTCCTGTGCAGACATGTCAAACACACATAAATCTATGAGACAATAATTTCATCAGATTTGAGTGCCAGATTAAGACTGGGATTCTGTCCACCATATATCATAAAGTGGGCTCTAATTTCTATAGCCTCAGAAGCATTTTGGTCTGGTGTTCTCCAGCTGTGAAGGTAGGTTTTGTAGGGTGGCATCAGTCAGATGATGGAGATCTGTCATAATTGGTATGATGATACAGAAACATAGCCTAAATATTTTAGGGAAGGAAGAAAATATGTCCCCTGGTTTGGAAATGGTGGAATTACCAAAAGAAATAAACACTAATCATTAAAAATGAATTCACCTGTCTGTGTATGATTTGTGTTATGAAGGAACAGCCGGGTCACAGCCTAGGACAAAATGCTGCCTGAGGTGAACAATATAGCATCTCACCTCCTAAATTCAAAACATGTACATGGCTGGCAACTGAATCTTATTTCAGTGTGAGTGATGGAACAATGTCCTCCACCACACTTAATGCAGGGTGGGAGAGAGTACAACTAGCAAATGATCCACAGTTCTATCCTTCAACACAGCTGCTGGCTAACCTCTAATAAATCCTTCTCAAGGTAGCTGTTACGTTCTGCTTAATGGGAAATTATTGCAGGTGCCTTATCCCATCTTTTCCCTGACAGGATACACACACATTTAACTGTCAATAACTGATCATACCGCATTCTCCTGTGGTCAGCTAAAGGATAAGCCCGTGTTGCAAATGGGCTACATATGGGCTGCATACACCTGGCCATGGGAGAATGTGGTAAGATCCGTTATCGACAGTTAAATGTATGTGTATCCATTGTGGAAAAGATGGGATAAGGAGTGTGCAATAATCTCCATGGTAAGGTTGGCTCTGATGATTTGTATCAAGTTATGATTTCCCCCAGAGTCCTTCAGCTACTGTAGACAAATTAAAATCACCACTACCACCACCATCACCAGCAACACTTAGGATGCGTCTGTTTCCAATGTAAGTGTTGCTGCTGGTGGTGGTACAGTGATGATTTTGATTTCTCTGCAGGTGATGAAAACCAGCTGAAGAACTAGATTTTAATTTCTCCACAGAAGCTGAAGACATCATTTGTATAGCCATCAAGTATCAAACCCCTACATTCACAAGCTTCAAAAACAACACAAACACTGTGACTCCCCCACCCTGTTATTTTCTGGTTTGGATTTTAGTCTGTGGCAGAGATTTTTAAAATATATTTATTTTCTTTATTTATATGTTTTCTTTCTTCTGGAGTTTTTTCCCCAGAAGTAGCAAATCAGTGACATCACAAGGGTTAACATCACAAGCAGAAGTTTATTAATATATAATTAGATCACACATTAACCCACGAATTATGTAATCATTCATAGCTCCCCAAAACCCTATTCAGTCCTTCCCCTGGCTGACTATCCCATTTCCATTACAATGGACCCTCCACATTTACTGAGGTTAGGGGCACAGGACCCCCATGAAAGTGGAAAAACCATAAATAAAAAAATCAACTCTTTTTTTTTAACCTGAGAGAATATTTCTCAGAGAATCTCTAGGTCTTCCAGAGCAACTCTATGGTCAATATCAGCTGGAAGCTGATCACAGAATGGAGCTGGAGGACTTACAAATGCCTAGAGATGTGTTTTCTCTAACAATCTTTAGGTCCTTCAGCTTGACTCTATGGTCAATTTCCAGCTGAACCATTCTGGAGGGCCTAGGGATGCCTATAGAGAATATATCAATTAAATTTGTGAATAACCAAATCTGCAAAGTCAAAGTGGAGGGCTGGCTATACATTTTTTTGTTATCTCTAGGGCATCTTTCTCCTAACTGCCTTCTAAAAGAGAGAAGCCTCAGTTTTATATCTGTTCTCCTCCACTGGCTCCTGTGTGGGTTCTCTAGATCCCCCTCCTTGCACCTGCCTGAGCTGGATAGGGCCCCTTGAGACCAACTTTTATCTAAACAACTTTCTGTCACCACCTGATGATTGATTCCTCCCACTTCAGCAACATGCCTGGACATTGCTAGGACCTTCCACTGGCACTTTCCATGCTGACCATAGTGAAGAACTGGGGCAAGCTAAGACATGTGAAAAGGAGTGCAAGAAAGGCAGAGTGCTTTTTAAAGAAAAAGGTTTTATTCTAAGTAGAGAAATTCTATAGCAAAATGCTATTTCTCTATGTGAAAAGCTTTCTTATTCTTCAGGCACAAAGTTGCGAGTTAATAAAATGAATCAATTCAGCCAGACCAAGAAAAGAATCAAAATATTGTAAAAGTACTGACTGGCATGTTCTCCCAACCTTACTGACAGATCAGATGGGATTCTCAGTCCTTGATATTTCTGGATAACTAGGAGCCTAGACTCCATTGTCCAGCTCTACCAGCTTCCCAATTCCAGAACTGCTGGTTAGAAGTCCCTCGTGGTCTGATTGGAGAGAGCCAGAGACAAAGGCAGACTCCTCAACTTTGTGGTGCTTTCAGGCTTTTAAAACCCTCTGCTCAGAACCATCTCAAAGGTTCAGACGTCTCCCTAACTGCCCATCTCATTGGACAGTTGCTATCTCATCATCTGTGTGATACTGCCTCATTAAAATGTCATTGTATCTCACATTTAATATTGACATGAATGTCTTGACATGAATATTTAGTCATAACTGATTGTAGGAGGTGGTGTTCATCTCTGTTACTAAGCCGAAGAGCCAGTGTTGTCTGAGGACTACTCTGGTGGTCATGTGACCAGCATGACTCTACCAAATGTTGTTACCTTCCCACCAAAACGGTTCCTATCTATGAATGCTTTTGAACTGCTAGGTTGGCAGAATCTGGGACTAGTGACAGGAGCTCACCTCATCATGTGGCACTCGGGGTTCAAACTGCTAACCTTCCAATCATCAGAATTGGTGTCTTAAGTTCCACATTTAACCCTTTGTTATTTGGGGAGAAGAATATGATAAACTGAGGGACTCCTATTTATCACAACATTTTCTGAGCTGTAATTGGTTGCCACTAACTAGGCTTGCTCAGCTCCTGCCTTCACAGGTGAAAAGCTGCTGTTGACCTGTTACATGTTAAAGTGAAATTCTGAGCTTGGCTGATCCAAACTAAAAAGTTCATTTTTGAAGTTCAATCCCAAAAATTATTTTCTGCACCTGTTTTCTCACTATGCACCACTACCATAATGTCTCTCCATACAATTATACAATGCAGAAGAGATCCCGTACTTTCTAACACAGTAATCTCAGAGCTTAGAACATTGTTTTTAAAAAGTGATTCATTACTCATTAATTTTTAAAAGCCACTCAGCAGTGTTGCTCATTCATCACTATTAAAAGGCTGAAATGTTACTAACATTTTACTAATGCACCAGTTTTTAGTTATTTCTGAATTATGTTTTTAAAGATACAATTAAAACATAAAAATGGCCTCAAAGATGAAAAGAGCCCCAAAATGACCTCCCAAAATGAATGTTTTATGAAAAGAATGTTAATCACTTGTTACACTAAAAATTATAATGTTGCTAGCAGTTACATTATTTTGCTAAACAATTTTTATGTCCCTGTCCCCTAAAAGGAATGTGTTATAAGCAACACCATAACTTTTAACATGTTACTTCTAAGCCCTGAATAAACATGCTTACCTAAGTAGACATGTACAGGATTCTGAAGGTGCACACAGGATTGTACTATGAAATAGTTTGGTGTTTGCTGACTTGTAAATAATCCAAACATCTAAGTATCTTAAAGAACAAAAACCAAAAAACAAGTACTGGTTAAGTCTCCCTTATCCAGAATTCTAAAATCTGAAATATTCCAAAATCCACAATGTTAAGATTAAGGAAGAATGGCTGAGATAGTGACATCTTTATTTTCAGATGGTTCAATAAACATAAACTTTGTTTCATGCACAGAATTATTAAAAAATATTGTGTACAAAACTACTTACAGGCTATGTGTGTAAGGTGTATGTGAAACATAAAAGAATTTCATGCTTAGACTTGGGTCCCATCTCTATGGATGTTATCACACGGGGCTCAATCCAAACAGAATCCAAATGAAATGGCGAATGAATCCAGATTATTTGCCCGTGTTTCCACACGATGTCACACAGAACCCCAACAGAACCCCGACAAAAAGTGGAAAGAACCGAGATCTTTTGAATTTCGGTTTCTTCAGAAATTGCAATTGCGCGACGGGAATCATTTCGCATTTACTGTAGGTCTGATAACCAAATACGTATTGTGCCGCATTTACCCGCTGTTGCCACAGTTTCAGCGAGCATTCCTCTCTCTGCGCATGTGCAGGAGGCTCATTTCGGCTACATTTACAGTTTTTTTTTCTCTTGTGTGTGGATGTTCGATACACTTACTGTAAATGTGCAACGAAGGTAATGACGTTTGCGGAAACAAGGGTTATTTCTCATTTATTTTCGGGATGCCTCGTTTCCACTTTATTTTCAGTTTCTGGGCCACGTGTGATAACGTTCTATGTTATCTCATTATGATGATGCCAATATTTCAAAATCCAAAATAAATAAATAAATAAATAAAAATCCAAAATCCAAAACAATTCTAGTCCAAAGTATTTTGGATAAGGGAGACTCAACTCGTACCAGTTAACCATACCAATGTTGAACCTCATATTAAATCTAGTTACGGGTGGTATAGAATCACTCCAACTCAAATGCATCCAGCAACATTAACTGTGTGGTTTGGGAATTAAAGGCAGGCAAGCATATTTCTGTGTTGTATTTTACATGTACAATACACTTGCAATACATTTTGAAAGTAATCTTGAAATCTCTGATTAAAGCAATGGAGGAAAAACAAGACAAAACAAACAGAACTGGAAGGGAGAACTAAAAAATAAGAATTGCCCATAACAGTTGGAAAATATTATACTCTGCATGTCTGACACAGACAAATAGGAAAAGCAGCTTAGTGAAGAGGTATGACTGCACTATTTTTTTCTGAGGGAAAAACACACATGACAGATTGATTTTGAAAGATTCTCAGAGACAGCAAGGAACATCCATTAAAGAAAAGGTGTATTATTTCTGCAGAATAAAGTTTAAAGATGGAGGATGGGAAGAGCTTGGAGAAGAAATAGGTTTGTAGCAGAGCTTTAAAAGAGGAAAAGAAGAGGCTTAATAGGCTCCAGGAGGGAAGCAGAATCAAGCAGAAGAAGCCACATGGCAGAAGGCACAAGGGCAAGCTGAGTAAGAAACAGAAGGGAGTGAAAGGCATGAGCTATAGGAAGGAAATGAAAAATCGAAGGCAGTTAAGATCTCCTCCAAATTACATTTCTTTCACACAGAACTACCTTACAGCTGCCACAAAAAAACCTTGGTGAATGTTCAGTTCGAAAGAGCTCATGAACTCAGAATGGGACTAATAAAGTGAATGGCTCTGCTCCAGGGAATGTCAATGGTGAATGGCACCCCAAGGAAGATCTGTTCAAAGGTGCAGGAAGCAGAGGCAGATGTGAGAAACTTTTTTCAATCTTCCCTTTGCTTGGGATCCACAACAACACTGAACTGGCATCCTATGAGATTTTCTGAGGAAATAAAAATAGTCTTAAAGTGGGAATTAGAGGAATAATTAGTTGAGGATGAAAGTTCAGTCAAGGATATTATGAATTAACAGCAGGTTTGGGCATAGTAAAACTTGCCTAGTAAAGAGAGGTCAGAGTTATCAGAGGCTTAGAAGAGGTTACTTGCCTTGTCACTCACGGGAAGCAAAATTATTGCTCAGTGATCCAGATACCATAGAGAAGCCATGCAAAATTTGATCCTTCAGGTGGAGAAGAATGGTATATATCAGTAATTTAAAATGCTTCAGGAATTCAGTCACTGAAAACACTGTTGTGAATGAATCACTTGAAACTGGATGGATTTATCTATCCCTACAAACAAGACTCTAAATGACTGTTACAGGTGTGAGTGTAGGCTAGTAATGATTATGATGAAAATATGATCCAAGTAGCTAAAACAGGATTTTAAACCAAATTGTTATTTTGCGTAAAAGCATCAAACATGTTACAAACATGTAGTGATAATACATATAATAATACTGAAAGATTTCTTTTCATGGATCTCATTCACATCAACTCCTGGTATGAAAAATAACTGTATTTTAGTTCACTACATCTCATCTATGTCCTACCCACAGGGATAACATTTAATGAGCCCTTTTCTGTTGTGATATCCCGGTTGAGAGATAATGACTGGCTTCAAGCAACCCAATAAGTTTTGAACAGAAACAAGAACCGAACAGAGGTTTTGAAACTTGGGAGATTATCACACAAGGCTTAAAAAGTGGGATAGAAGCAGGATAGTAGTGTCTATGGCAGAACCTTATCAGATGATGTTGTGAATGATCTGTAGCTGGTCTGTAGGCCATACATCACTGTCGCACACTTTTTCATAGGGAAAGCCCATCAATAATTGCCACTCATACTGCCATTGCATTAGCTCTCCTGTGCAATAAATTTCCAGCTGCATTTCAATGACTGGACAGTCACATGGTTTCAGTCTCCTCCACTCTCCCTCTCTGCCTACTCTCACTAGTCCCGAGCAAGCTGGTTTTCTCCTTTTTACACTTTCTTTTCTTCCTCATTTCACTAAATTGCATTGCCACAGTTGCTAAATTCGGTTAAAAATAGAAATAAAAATGAGAGTAGTCTGACTTCCAGTTGGGGAAGGTGCCGAGTTGGAAGGGTGCTCAAGTCGGAGTGCCAGCAACCTCCCAATATCATGGATTTAAAAAGTTCTGGAAAAGCAAGAACCTTGGAAGAACAAAAAGAAAAGTCTCTCTAGGTATAGAGAGGTCAGAAGTGCTCAAGAAAGCTTGGGTTCCTGTCTCAACCTCTGAAATATCAAACATAGGACACAGAGGAGACCATAGGGCAAAACTCATATATGCAAAGGAAAGCTTTGCTTACTTTGCTTACTCAGATGCGCCAACCTTAATATTTTTCTTTATAATGATATAGTTGTCAGGCTCAGTTCAAAGAAGCATCTACAGTGTCTAAAGTATAAAGGCAACATACTTTTTGTGAAGAATCTCTTTGGAGCAGTTTAAAGCTATTAGTTTACAGAGAAAGAGACTGGAGGACTGGGTGATGGTGAAAGAGATTGGGAGACAGAGGACGGAGAAGCAAGAGCAAGTCGCAGTGATGGAGAGGAGATGAGAAGAAGAGAGAAAACAGCTTCACAGCTTGAATCAGTAAGAGTAATATGAATTATATAAAAGAAAGAACAGTTACTAAACTAAAGTTAGGAAAGAGAAACAGAGGGCCTTTGCAGACTGCCAGAAATAGTGCAAATTGAGTCCACTTTAAGGGTTAGGGTTAGTGCTAGGGAATCATGGGAATTGTTTTTTTTTCCCTGAGACATTGAGCCTTCTCTGTCAGAGACCTCTGGTACCACAATAAAATACAGTTCCCATGATTCCCTAACCCTAAGCCTAACCCTTAAAGTGGACCCAATTTGCACTATTTCTGGCAGTCTGCAAAGGGCCAGAGACTTGTAATACCAAACAAACCAACCTGTAATTTGAAAGAGGAAAGAAAGGAGCCGCATTTGAAAAACTGTGCTTACATACAGGCGACTCTGGAGGAGGAGAACACCTCCACAGGATAGAGTAAAAGAAGACATCACAGGAAAGGGGCAGGGCAGATTAGACTGCTATTGACTGAAAAACAAAGAGTTACTTTAAAGCAAAATAAGGGAAACTCCCTAAATATTTTTAATCTGCTAGAAATGTTAATGTTAGAAGATGTGTGGAGATATAAATATGGCAAAACAAAAGATTGTACTTTTTACTCAAATTCCCAGGATTCTTGGTCTAGATTATATATGTTTTTCACCTCAGATCTAATTAAGACTAAAATTGAATAAATAAAAACTTTACCAAAAATCTTATCTGACAATTGTCCGGTAAAAATGACTATGAAGAAAAGGAAAACCAACTACTGTTGGAGGTTGGACAAAATATTACTAAGCAACAAAAAGATATTACAAAATGCCAAAGATAGTTTAAATTTTTGGATATCAATACAATTTGGGAGACATATGGATATCAATACAATTTGGGAGACAAGTAAAGCAGTGATGAGGGGATTCCTCATAAAACAAAGTTATGAAAGAAGAAAAAAAAGAGGGGAGAAGCAGGCAAAATTACTATCAGAATTAAAACAAGTAGAACATCAACTAAAAAGGAATCCAAGGAATAAAAAAATTAAATCACAGTTTAAAATACTTCAAAAGCAAATGTCCATGTTGTTAGTAGAGAAAGATGAGAAAATGCTGAAGTTTATAAAACAAAAGCAGTTCAAAATTTCAAATAAGCCAAGCAGGTGGATGGCATTAAGATTGAAAAAAAGAGAAAAACAAGAGATTAATATCAAAAATAAGAGGCAAGGAAAAGATCCTTACTAATCAAAATTATATCAAAATGTGCTTTCAAGACTATTTCAATAAAAGTTTAAAAGAAGTGAGGACATCTGAAAAAATCAGATTACTTAAAAAGACAAACTATCTTGAAATTTATGAAGGACAAAAGAAAAGAACTTAACCGTGAGATAACAATGATGGAGATAATAAGAGACAATTAAAGAAATGAAATCAGCTAAATCACCAGGTACGGATGGTCTTGGTGCAATATATTACAAAAGTCTATCTGGGATAGTAGCTCCAAAATTACAGAAATTAATGAATAAAGTATGGAAGAATACTGGAGTCCAGGAAATCAACCAATATCGCTTTGATATTAAAAGAAGGAAAATATCCATTAGAGATGGGAAGCTACTGTACCATCTCGCTCTTGAATGTGGATTACAAAAATTTTGCTAGCATTTCGGCCAAAAGAATTAAAAAGATACTGAAAACACAGATCCATCTGGACCAAAGGGGTTTTTTGTTTTTTGTTTTTTAACCAGGTAGACATATAAAAGACAACACTAAAAATTTAGCTGATGTCATTGAATATTATCAAAGGAAAGCGGACAAGCAAATCACATTAACTTTTCTCGATGCAGAGAAGGCCTTCAATAATATCAGATGGAGCTTTATGTTGGAGGTGTTATTAAGATCAGCAAGAGGAGGAAGTTTTTTTATATATAACTTGGTGGCAGCGTTGTATAAAGTACAAAAAACACAAATTATAATAAATGGGGAAAGAACAAAATATTGTGAAGTACAAAGAGGTAAACACCAAGGCTGTCCCATTTCCCCCTTATTGTTCATTGTGACATTGGAAATCTTGTGTAATATTTTCAGGGAAGATAAAGGAATTCCCATAATCAAAATTAAAGGATACAAAACCAAGCTGAGAGCTTACACAGATGATATGGTTATCTATCTCACAGAACCTTTAGAACAGGGGTCGGCAACTACGGCCCGCGGGCTGGAAACGGCCCCGTTCGACGGACTTACCGGCCCAGGCCGTTGGTTGCCGCCGTTGCCACCACTGCGCACCGCAGCCCGCACACGTTTTTGGCGGCGTGCTTGCTGCGGTCACCATTTTAGATGTCAAAATGGCGGCCGCGATGCGTTTGCGCATGCGCA
>JAIPUX010001232.1:38503731-38520052 GCA_020142125.1 Phrynosoma platyrhinos
ATTTAAAGTGGACTCAATTTGCACTATTTCTGGCAGTCTGCAAGGGCCTTAGACTACTCTCCTTCCATGACTGGACCTGAAGCTAGAATGATTTGTACTGTACATGATATACCTACATGTGAAGAAACAGAAGTCAGTACCAAAGGCATTCCCACTTTACTTCTTATTTAATTTCATGGAGAAAATTGTTGTTATTTCATAAAAATACAATCAATCATGAAGCCATAATATGTTTTTCAATATTTTACTTGACCTAAGAAAAAAGTATATGGGGTAAAGGTGGTGGTGGTGGTGGTAGACATAATTTAAAGAATTTGACTTTTGCACCAACCTGATTGGCATAGGGGACTTTTGACAGGGAAACAAAGCCATTGTTTTATGAATAGTGAGCAATATAAGTTACCCTCCAACAGGAGAGACTTCAAGCCAGCAACAGGGTGTAATAGTGAAGAACAGCTTTAACTATTCTCCACATAACCGGCAGTTGGACTGTGTGTGTAAAATAATGTACAGATTTCTTATCCATGGGATCAGCCTTCCACAGCTTCAGAATGTGTTTTAAAATATATAAAATCCAAAGAGCAAACCCTGATTTTGGCATGTTATACAAGAGACACAATTTTTATACACCATTATATATAATGGAACATGAGTATACACGGATTTTGGTATCTATGGCATGTCCAGGAACCAAAGCCCAGCAGATGTCAAATGCCCAATGTATAGCACTTTGTTGTTGTTGTTTTTAAAGAGAGGGTTGCTTTAAAAAAAAAAATGAGAGAGAGGCTGGATGACCATCTATTGGAACTGCTTTGATTGTATATCCCTGCCTTGTCTCTTGCAACTCTATGATTTTATGATTCTAGGATGTTGCATAGAACTAGCCTTATCATTAGGTTCAACAAGGCAGCTACAACAGCCAAATAGAGAAGGCACACCGTTTAGTGGATTTGAGGAGACAGTAACCTGTCTTGCAGTGTTTGGTGAAAGAAGTGAGAGTAGTTTAGAAATACATAGAGGTTCCTGATATAAAACATATCTGGAGGGCTAAAGGTTAAAAACCAGAGGGCTAAGTATGCAAGCAGAACAACCTAATAGTTGACCCTGTGGTTGAAGAGGGCACTACCACTGTTTGCTGTGATGCTGGTGGGGGACAAATCCACCAAGATATATTTACAGGATAGCAAAAGAGGGAAATTAAGCTTCATGTTCCTAAGTCCTGCTTTGAACCTGGACTGCACTGAAACTGTGCAGCCTCCAAACCGGGCTGTTTTCCAAAGCACTATAACACATCTTCTAGTTGTGTCTTTTCCTCTATCCTTCTTTTCCAGGACTCCACTCTTTTTTATCCTCTTTTTCCAGCCCCCTCATCTCAACAATCAACATTCAGCATGCTTGGTCCTCATTGGACTCCTGGATTGAGCCTATAATCCAAATTTCTTACTTGATGGACAAAAAGAATACAGAGCACCACAGAATACAAGAGAAGGAGCATTTCCCCCCTTCAGCATTGACCATTATCTGTACATAAAGAGAGACAGTTTGTCTCACCACAAAAAACAATATAGAGTCATTACTGTTACTGTGTCAATGACAAATGGACTCTACAGCACATTATGTCTGAGGGACTCGAGAAACTACTGTGTTTTCTGTACCAGAGAAGATAGCAATTTTAAAATTGCTACAGTCAGCAACACTGAAATTGAAAAACAGGAAATAACACTGAACATAGTATATGAGCAACATGAAATAACACAGAGATGCACTGAAAGGACATTTAAAAAACATCCAATCCTAAAATGCCATCAATAATCCATGCCACATTTCACATATAATTCACAAGCAGTGATTAGTTTTCAAAAATTCTCAAACATACAGGGATTTTCTTGTTTACTTTTTTAGTTATTGAGTGTGTCAGATCATTAAATTTTCACTCTGAAATTATTTCTATGGGCTGGCATTCTGCATTGCAGTTGAGTTGCAACTTAGATTTACAGATCTATAAGTGTTGCGTATTCACCTAAACTCTGTATTCACAATGGTGGTGCTATTGCCATGAACTTAAATACGTTCTAGACGGAATATGTGGCTTGTGGGGTAGGAGGGGACTATCTCCCTCTTTCTGAAGTGTCCGATTTGCCTGTGGCACAGATTTCCATAGCACAGAATTGCTCCCATGATTTTTAAAATGGGTTCCAGGGGTTGATTCCTTGAGTCATTCATAATTAAATAGCTACATTCATGTAGCTACACACAATGTAGGATCTTGGCCATCAGATTCACCTAAATAGATATAAGCAAATCTGTCACTTGATGTTGTATGTCATATTGTTTTGCCATTCCAAAGTCATAATTCCTATGCACTGTATTCCATTAATTAATTGATTAAAGAATCAGTTTCACTGAATTAATGAATTTTCTCTTTTCTTTAATCTAGCAATATGTTTTTGTTGTTGGTTTTTGGAGACTAAATAGGGGACATTATTTATTTTATTACATTTTAATCATACTTTTTACTCTAATATGGTCCATCTAAAAAGCAAGTCCTCCCCCTCCATTTTTATCTTTACAACAACATGTTCAGGAAGATTAGGCTATGATTGGCTCAAGGTCACCCAGTGGGGGTTCAGACCTGTAGTCTTGGTATTAATTGTTACACCATGCTGGTTCTGATATGTTCAGCATAAATGTATGCCAGCATAGTAATGTAGGCTCTCTTCTACAATGGTTTCCATAGTCTGTCCATCTGTTAGTTTTTTCTCAAAAATAAACATCCGCATTCATCTGCAAACAGTGTGACCCAATGTAATCACAAAGATTGTTCAACTTTTTGGCATCACAGATTTGCTCATCAAAGTATAGAAAATATTAAGAGATTGGCAAATCAAGAGCTTGCAAGAAACTTTAAATTCAAAGCATGCTCTGACAATAAAAGATGTATAGAATGTTTGAAAGCAAAGGCCACAAGAGCTCCATACCCTCCAGTTACTGAGAGACAATCCAACAAGGCCTTGGATCTTTTACTTCTTTCTGGACCAATGAATCAAAAGTCAGCAGGAGCCAAATCTTACTTTATGACTATTATTGATAATTTCAGCAGATACACATACACATCTTTTCAGAGAGAAGAGTCAAGCCTTTCAAAAATTCAAAGAGTACTTTAATTGAGTCCCTAACAAATTTGGCTATAAACTGAACAGCCTACACACTGACAATGGCAGCAAATTTGTCAATGCTGAATTTGATGAATTATTAAAGGAACATGGTATAGGGCATCAGACAACACAGGCATATTCTCCAGAACAAAATGGTGTGGCAGAAAGAATGAACAAAACTCTCAAAGAGATGGCAGTTACCATGCTTTTGGAAGCCAATATACCTAAATGCTATTGGTCTGAAGCCATCATGACTGCTACATACCTGTATAACCAACTGCCAACTAAATCCAAAGATGTAACCCCATTATGGCATGGAGTTAAGCCTAGATTAAACCATCTAAAGGTTTTTGGAAATAAAGCATTTACTTATATTCCCAAGCAGAAAAGAGGCAAACTTGACGGCAGGAGTGAAGAGGGGATTTTTGTTGATTATGCTAGAAATGGTTACAGAATTCTAAATCCAGATGGATGCACAATAAAATTAACAAGTGCTGTTTATATTGATGAAAGACTACAGCCCAAATCTAATCCAAACCAAAATGTCTATTTAGATTTATTTGCAGTAGGAGAAGACTCCACCAGCAACAAGAACACATGGAGTTCTTTCATCCTCTACAGCAGGGGTAGGCAACCTTTCCCCTTTAAGGGCCAAGGGACTTCAGCTCCCAGAAGTCTCAGACATGTTGGTCAATAGTCCCATGTTGGCCAATATCTCCAGGGATTCTGGGAACTGAAGTCCCTCGGCCCTTAAAGGGGAAAGGTTGCCTACCCCTGCTCTAGAGATTTTGCATCCAGAAGGGGCTGGATGCAAGAGGGGTTTGCTCCAGGCACTGTTGACAAATGTGTGTACAAGAGATTCAAAATTATTAAATGGATTTATATCACAAGTTATGTTGGTGATCTGATCCTGTGCAGTGAGAACAAAGCAGATAGTGAAAAGATAATCGAGAATATCAAGGAAGAGATTGATATCAATAATTTAGAAGACATCTCACACTATCTTGGAGTGCAAATACAAAGAAGTAGTGATGAAAGTTTCTTCCTTAATCAGAAGCAGAAGATAATGGATCTTCTAGACTGTCTTGACTTGAAAGACTCCAATGGGAGTAGATTCTTAAAGGACATTAAGGAGGGATGCAGACGGGTGGCCCTAGGCCACCCCGGAAAATGGAGGATCGAGGCTGAGGCTGGCAGATGCTTCAGCCCCAATCCTCCCTTTTGCCGCCTGAGAAAGGAGCGCCAAACCACTGCTCCCTTCACAGGCGGTGAAAAGGGTGTCCGAAGAGCCGCCACATGGCTCTTTTGTGCCTCTTTTGGTGCAGCATGTAACAATGCTGCACTGTGATGACATCTTGACGGTGTGCACTGTGTGTAGCAGCTGCCCCTTCCCTTCCTCCAAGATGGCACTTTGGAAACCTGAACCTTTGAAAAACCAAGACAAATATAGAACGGCAGTTGGAAAACTCTTATATATAGCCAATTTTCACCAGACCTGACATTGCAAATGCTGTTGGTATCCTATGCAGAATGGTCAACTCTCCTACTGAAAGTGATTTCATTGCAGTGAAGAGAGTTGCCAGATACTTAAAAGGAACTGCAAATCACAGACTGATGCTACTAGCCTATAACCAACCACAACTGACTGCCTACCCAGATGCAGACTGGGCTGCAGATTTGGCAGACAGAAAATAAACCAGTGAAAGCTGATCTTCTATGGTGGAGGAGCTGTAAGTTAGACAAGTAAGAATCAATCCACAACTACAGATTATTCTATGTGCTGATTGTATTTCAGCTATCATCACAGCATGTGATTTATTATTAAAATAAATAAATAAAAAGAACCCTTTTTTGTGCCTTTTGCATGAATGAAATTGTTGCTACATATGAAAGCAACAACGACAGCGAAACAACTCTCATTCTTTCCAGCAGGAATCAACTTTTGAAATACTTCATTGCTGCATGTGGGAATTAAATAAGCAAGGAAAGATTTTCATCCTTAGCAGGTACACAGACACAACTGTTTACAATCATTTGCAAAATACTAAAGGCCTAAGCAGACTGCCAGAAATAGTGCACATTAAATTGAGGCACTGCCCTGGCTCAGTGCTAGGGAGTCATGAGAATTGTATTTTTTTTCTGAGACATTGAGCCTTCTCTGTCAGAGAGCTCTGGTGCTACAATAAATTACAATTCCCATGATTCCCTAGCACTGAGCCAGGGCAGTGCCTCAATTTAATGTGCACTATTTCTCTCAGTCTGCTTAGGCCCTAAATGTCTCTGACTGGAGAGCAATGCATATTTCTCTAATTAAATGCATTTGCTTATGTTTATCAAGAGGAAACAGGATCCCAGACTAAAGGAACAGAAGGAAGTGTGATAGCTGTAGAAGACACACAATTCCATTCTGTGTGCTACTGAAGCAGGGTTACATGCAATTATTCCATGGGAGAATCCATTCATATCTAATTCCTAATGCTTTCATAAATAGTTCCAATCAGCTCTTTTACAAGCATAAGTCATCTACAGTATCAGACACAGCTAGGTGGGGAATTTGAAAAGCTTTTGGGTTTTTTTAGATTAGTATGTCAAACTGAAATCTTGAATTGATTAAAAGAAGAAGCTGCATTCCAAACAATAGGATACGGTGTTCTGCAAGAGTTCTAATAAATATCCTGGGCTCCATGTAACAAGCTGTCCTGTATTCTTTTATAAATTACAACAACATCCTGGAACCTTGACACAGATAATGAAAATGTGTGCACAAGACATTCCTTGACAATGAAGAAAAGGAAGTCTACAATCTCTTCACCCAAATCTACTCCTGGTTCTCATGCACATAAACCTTTATTTTTTCCCCCACAGCCTAATCTATAATTGAAGGCAAGGAATAAAACTCATTGGCTATCTTGAAATCTCTCTGAATACATCAAATGCATACATGTTGAAACAAAGTATCTGCATTCTAAGAAGAAGAGAGGGCATCCTTGCTATTGTTATGTTACTGGGAGACAGAACCCCTTGCAGATCTTTCTCAAACTACCCCCAGATCTACCTGTAGATCTCAAATCATCTTCTCCCCAATCCTGGATTACTTACTTTGTTCTTCATGAATGGCCTTTGCAAGTTAATAGCTGAATCCAATGCTACTTTGAACACAAAGCCAAAGACATGGTCAATAGGGAGGTTCAAAGTTGAACACCATTATCTGAAGAAATACATGCTTTTAAAGGCACAATGGCTTCACATCCAAGCTGAGTGGAAAACCCAGCAGCTTGCTTGAAACCCTTACAGACTTCATGTGATGGATTTCCAGGATGAAAAAGATCTGTAGATCTTTGTTACTGAGCACCCTGCTTATTGTATTCTCAAGTCAGACAGATATCTGTTAAGCATGCTGTTATACTGCAATATTGATTTAAAAATACCCTGGAATATTTCTCTCTCTTAGATAAACTCTGCACCCCTCCCCAAAACCCCCTCTGATCATTTATTAAATCAAGTAAATCAATGTATGGACATCATGCTATAATTTCCCATCTGCAGCAAAATTAAACTTCTGGGAGAGATTTTTTAACAGCAGAGAAAGAATCAATCTAAATTATTTCTGTTTATTACATTGAGCTTTTAGAAAATATATGGCACAAGCAACAAAATGTTCAAAAGTTTGATCACCTCTTTTTTACTCTAATTAAGTCTATATTGAAATTGCAACCATCTAGTCGTCTGTACATCCAGTACTAATATATATTCTCTTTATTCATTTTCAGAAGTAGGTACTAAACAACATTTCTACATGCTTCTTAGACCTTTCCTTTTCCATTCCAAACAGGTAATTCATAGTAATGGTAGAAAGCTGAGACAACTAATGCAGCCATGGGCTTGCTAAAATGAAACAAAAACTCATGGAGTTTTAATTTGTTTGTCAGTTTGATTTTCATTTCATCTTATTGGATATATTAGAAAAACCATTAGCATGGTAGCATGGCTGATGGGACAAGTCTGGTATGTAGAAGTAAATTTCACACTTGGGAACAACTTCCCTTCCAGGTTTCTAGTGTTATGGACAAATAACACTGGATAATAATCAATCATCATACCACTATTGCGAAAATCCAGAAACTTATGGATAGACTGGGAATGATAATCCTAAAATGACAGAACAAAACAGTGAAGTACCTTTTGTCGCCCTTACCCTAATTGCTTGCTATACAGTTATTCCTTTCTTTCTTCCTTTCTGTTAGATAGGCTTTTCCAGTTGCCCTTTTGGAATCTACATTTTCTAGGTCTGTTTGTGCCTGCTACCCTGTGGTACAGTACATAATATGCTAGAGTACACTAGACATGGGCAAAACAGTCTTTTCTTAAGTGTCATATTTGCATATGTGTTTCTTACTATCTTTGCATTAATCTGGTTTTTTAATAAGCCACACAAAATTTGCATTTTAATATTATTTAAAACATATTTCATCTCAACGTATGTATGAGATTATATTTATCAAGCCAAATATAGCTTTAGAGAGCTCTCTGTTATTTGAGGGGGCTCTAATTGGCTTTGTAAAAGTATTTGCATGAATAAGCAATATGGTTTTATATACTGATAATTCAGAGTCGCCCCCCCCCCCCATATTCTTCCACATAACACACCTGAAAATGAGATGATAATAATACTGACCTGCCTTAAGGCATTGATGTATGACTGGGTACAAGTCCAAAAACCCATTAACACTGGCCATGTGGCTTGGGGTTTCTAAGAGTTGTAAGCCCTGGTGTAGGAGCCCTGGTGGCGCAGTGGTTAAATGCCTATACTGCAGCCACTCAGTCATAAACCATAAGGTTGTGAGTTCAATACTAGCCAGGACTCAGGCTTGACTCAGGCGTGCATCCTTTCAAGGTCGCTAAAATGAGTACCCAGCTGTTGGGAGGCAATGAGCTTACAGTTGCAAACTGCTTAATCACTGCATGAAGCGGTATATAAATGAAGTTTTGCTAAGCCAAAGCCTCAGAAAGACCAATTGTGCCCCCACCTCTGTTGGAAGGATGATTAACAAAATGTATGTGAATGCTCAAAAGAATGTGACTGCTCATTTGGCCCTCCATGTCCATAGATTTATCCATGGATTCAAGCATCCATGGACTGAAAAAATATACATTCAAAAAAGCAAGCTTTGATTGTTCCATTTTATATAAGGGGCACCATTTTACTATAACATTGTATTTAATGGTATTGAGCATCCACAGATTTTGGTATCCATGGGAGATCATGGAAGCAAACCCAAGCAGATACCAAGGGCTCACTGTATATAAAACAAACCCTCTGGGATGACCTTGAGCAAGTGACAAGCTGTCAGCCTCATGGGAAGGCAATGGCAAACCTCCTCTGAACAAATCTTGTCAAGAAAACTCCATTATAGGTTCTCCTTAGGATCACCATAGGTCAGAAACAACTTGAAGGCACACAATAACAACAAAGGTCATCAATGTTCTGGTAAAATATACTTTTGCCTTGCTTAGTTTATATTCATATTTCATTCTTACCCACGCACTGTGTTATTTGATACCCTGTGTAATAACCTAAAGGCACCAGATCCTGTCCAAACTTGGAAGCTAAGCAGAGTCCACCCCGGTTAGTACATAGATGAGAGATTATCAACAAAGATCAAGTGCTATTGGCTCCATTTCAGAAGAAGGAACTAGCAAAATTACCTTTGAGATTTCCATGCCTAAGGAAACCTGATGAAATTCATGGTGTTGCTGTATGTTGACAGACAAATACACTAACAACAACACCTTTATTGTTCACTTCTCAGTTCATTAAAGATGAACAAACAAGGCATGTAGTTGTAGGCTGTTTTTTATTTAAGTTTATTTATTTACTTTTAGCACATGCTATCCATTTGATCAGCAGGGACATATTAAAAAGTCTTGGGGATACAGCTGTCTTTTGTTGCAAAGGAAATGGACCAAATTACCTATTCTACATGCAGCAACTTGAGATGACAGAGAACCAAGAAAGAGTGAGATGGGGCTCAATAATTTTAAAGAGCATTGCCTATTATTCAGTGCTTACCCTGTCTATTGATTGATTAAACTGCTGGTGGTGTGTAAGAGGATCAGCCTTGCTATTAAGGGCAGGGGGAGAAGGTGGGAAAGTAAGAGGAGGGGGTGATGTGAAGGCTGAGAGTTGCTATCAGGTTTGCAAGAGTTCTAGTAATATTGCCCAAGAAATACTCAGTATAGACAGGAACTTAAAATGAGGCACAAAGGTGAAGGTTTCTTCAATATTGATAATTAATTCTCATTTTGTATAGGCTAAATCAGAGAATATCACATGCTGTTCCATTACCTAGCCATTGAATGGACTCCAGTCTTTATTCCTTGCAATGTCTCTTAACCTACATCTTCTCTTCACTGCAATGAAATAATAGACTCACACCCCTGTTTTAGTTGTAAGCATTGGCATTTCTCTGTTTCTTGCATGAACAATTAATTCTTATGCTCTTGAAAATGTCTCCTGATTGAGACTTGAATTATGATTGATAAAATAGCATGAGATTTACAAGAATAAAAGTTGAGTATCTGCTTACATTCAAATGGCAAGGGGAACGTGCATGCATTCAGACGCTGGTAACTGCAACTCTGATCATCCATCACCATTGGTTATGTTGGCTCTAAATGACATTGGATGACACATTCCCAAGCCCAGAATTAGAAGATAGAACAAGAAAGGCAAATGAGGGAGGGAAGAGATGGAAAAGGCAAAAGTACCAAGGAGAGAAGATGGTTCATGTTTTATGTCAACAGGTGAGCAAAACTCCTGGATAGGGATGTTAATTAAACATAATAAGATAGCAAGAACAGTAAGAATCATAATGGAAGATGTCTCCAATTTGTGGTTGCAGAAAACTTAGCATAAACATAGATTCAGCTTGTACATACTTACAAAATATTGTTGGCAATCAATTTTAAAAATCACTTCCACACATTGGGTTATACTCAAGGCTATCTTCCTGGTAGTGGAATAGATACTTGCTGGCCCTGTAATCCGTCCTTCTTGTACTCTCACGTCTGCTTTGGAGAATTAGGAAATCACCAGTAAATGGGATGTGTATTTGGACAAGTATCCAGATATAGATACTTTCCATTCACATGGCATCATTTTTCATTTGAATTTGCATCAATGTGTCACTTCTACTGAAAACAACACAACATTGAAAAACAAATTCCTCTGGCACATGCATTTGCTTATATTTGTTGTTCTGAGCCCTCAGGTCAACTTCAACTTATGACACCTTCCATATAGTTTTCTTTATATGAATTCTTCAGAGGAGATCTGACATCCCCATCCTCTTGGGCTGAGAGGGTATGACTGCCCCAAGGTCACCCACTGGGTTTCCATGCCTGAGTGGAGATTCAAACCCTGGTATCTTTGGAGTTCTAATCCAACACTCAGACCATTACACCATGCTGGTTCTCTTGCAGATGTATACATGCACAGATGGCAAAAGATTTTATAACTCTATACTATTTTATTCTCCCCAAGCATCTGTCCAACTTTTACTTTTTTGCACATCTTATCACCACTGCAAGTTCTTCAGGCATAGAAACTGTCCCCTTCTCTGACCTTTCATTGCTCAAAGAAAACTTGCATTCATTCATAATCATCTTTAACAGTCATTATTATTTTTTTACCGCTGCTGAATTTTAACACATTACTCAATGTATTTCATAAAATGACTCTTCTAAATTGAGCAATGATTCAACTGGCAGATTAGCACAAGATTGTTTTTCTATCTCATTAGCAAGAGAAAAGCTTAATAGAAGCTATATAGCAACCAAGCTGAATTCATTTCTTTCCTTTCTTTCTTTCACTACTGAGAGCTTAAGAAAGCATATTCACTAGGTTATTTTAATTCAAATGAACTCTTTAAACTGTAGAAAGCAAACTATGTGAAGAGATTGGGGGGGGGGGGACCAAATCAGGTTGTCTATATTATAGGCAGCTTGAGGCAAACACTCCAGGCAGTATCCGCATAGCCATTGTTCTTTAGATTTTCTGGCTCTTCCCTTTGTTCCAGGGTAAACCTCCATATACCCACATGGCCTGTCCTGCATCCCTTTCATTAATCTTTGAACCTCACGTGTGGTTGAGGACACTGTCCTATTAATACCAGTGCTGAACTGAGATTAGACTGCTGTACTGGTCAGCTTTGCCACATGAATCTAAACCACTTTCAGCCTCAGGATGTTGAGTATTGCTTACGACTACCCTCATCTTGTTCTGAAATTGTTTCTGCATTGTTTCTGGATAGAGCATCATCTTATTCTTTGTCCCAGACAGCTGTACATCCTGGGCTGCCCCTCACCATGTAATAGAAGACATGGTGTACACATGATTCAACAAGTTCATATTCCTTCCATTGTCCTTTCTGGACAATGCCCCCCCCCCCAGACTACATGTCCAGCTTGCTAGATGAAATGTCATGCCTTCATGCTAGATGAAATGTCATGCCTTTCCTTTCTCAGACTGTCCACTCTTCTTCCATTTCACATATCAAAAGGCAGCCTAGAGGAAAGGATCACATTCTTTTTTCCTGTGTACATCATTATAACGTCAACACCCACAATAACATGTAAGCAACAGAACAAGCCTGCATTTGAAATATCCCCCCCCCATTCCATTTATGGAGATTACAGTTCTGTAACTGTAAAAAACAAAACAAAACAAAACAAACCCCACCAAAACAACAAGTTACGATAATATGTTAAAAGGAATGAAGTTATCCCTCTTTAAGTTACAGCCATATTGGTACCGTTGTAAGTAGCCAGAATGGCCAATCAAGTCAACACTCAGTCAGCTAAAGTGGCCCTGAATCTAAACCACTTTCAGCCTAGAGATGTTAACTATTGCTTAAGACTACCTTCATTTTGTCCTGAAATTGTTTCTGCATTGTTTCTGGGTGATAGGAGTTTAGATATGGCAAAATGCCTCTATTGTTCCACTTCTTCCCTTCCTGGTTAGTTTCCATCCTTGGGTCCTGCTGGCAGATCTCTGTGAGTAGAGCTGTTCTTCTCTGTTTGAGGATGGCAAGGATCTCACAACAAAAGAAATTCTGTCAGCAGAGGGACACTTCTGGAAGAAGGAGGAGGAGGAGGAGATCCTTCAGATCCCTATAACCACTGTATCTTTGCTAGGAGTGCATGGTTAGATATGCCTTGGTCATTGGGAAAGACAATTAATTAAAATGAACACATTTTTTGGTAATTAGTTATTTCCAAGCTCTGTGTCAAACCACACAGAATCCTTTTTTTGTGGTACTGAAATGCAGTAGTGGTGACAATAGTGAGTCAGGGCTACACTGGGTACTACTGAAGAAAGTAAGCTATATTTCTGAGGATTTTTTCCCCATGGAAGAAAATTATTCATAGCTAGAAATGATCCTTTTCCAGTACTGTTTGCACACTTGGTAAGACAATGACCCTGCATTCTGTAGCTCCCTTAAGCTATTTCACATTTGAGGCTTATTTCTCAAGCAGAGAGATTTAATTTGGAAAAAAAAATAATGAACTTACAGCCCATCTTGGCTTAAAATGTAATGCGATCAATGTAATAATCCTCCCACATTTATTTATGTGAAATTGATTTTGTTGTGAGATTATAAAGTATTTTTAAATTGTCAAACAGTATTTGAATCATACTCAATAGGTCTGTTCACACTGAATAAACAAGTAACAATATTTTGTATGTTTCCAGAAGAGAGTTGTTTCTTCATAAAAATTAAATTACATACATTTTGATAATTCTGCTACCAAAACAGTGATGTGAAGTGTATGAATTTTAATTGCCAAGATGGGATCCTACAGTTGTACACTGCTCTCATATCAGTTGTACAAGTGGTTGTACTATCTCTGTAGTCCACAGGAAAGTTGGGAACCAACACCACTGACAATAAGAGGACGCTGCTAGCATGGTGTAGTGGTTTGAGTGTTGGACTAGGACAAGGATAGGTAATCTTTCCCCTTTAAGGGCCGAGGGACTTCAGCTCCCAGAATCCCAGAAGTTATTGGCCAACATGGCTGAGGCTTCTGGGAGCTGAAGTCCGTCGGCCCTTAAAGGGGAAAGGTTGCCTACCCCTGGACTAGGACCAGGTTTTGAATCTCAGCTTGGCCATGGAAATCCACTGGATAACCTTCAGGAAGTCATATTCTCTCAGCCTCAGAAGATGGGAATGGCAATCCCCCTCTGAAGAAACTTGCCAAGAAAATCCCATCATAGGTTTACCTTAGGGTCGCCAAGTAAGAAATGACTTGAAGGCACACACCAGCTCCAAGCCAGATATTATTCAATTGTCTGACTTCTTGTATGTATTTCATCAGATTTAAAGCAGAATGGGATGGGTAACCTTGACAATCAACTGTACCACATAGGCAATTATGCAAGCCATCCCTCCCATACTGCTTTGGTTCAAAAGTAAAAAAGAAAGAAAAGAAAAAAAGAAAAAGAAAAAAGAAAACACCTCAAAGCTAGGAATTTGAGACAAGCAACAAGCAGAAATCTAGAAACAGGTGATTTGGAGTTCACTTATTCCTGCTACCATTACTCTTGCTCCAGCCTTTGGTAGCCAGAGCAACATTTCCCCCCTTATCACTGCCACTACGACAGTTGACGTAACAACCAACACTGTTGGTAGTGCTTACAGGATTCTGATCACTTTCCTTTTTTTCTCCCAGGATTCCATTTTCACTGCAGTGTAAAAATCAATACTCATTTGACATTAAAATGTACTTAACAGATGCAAAAATACATTACTTGTGCTGACAATGGCATTCAATATCTTCCCCTGTGACTATATCCATCCTTAAAGATACACTTACTTGTATGAATTTTTTTGTTTTGTGTGTGTTGTATACAAAGTATTGTTTTCTTTTCATTTTGGATTGCTTGAGATGTTATTGTAACTGTTTTTATGCTGTAAACTGCCCGTATTGGGCAACCATTGGGCGGTATATAAATATTATTATTATTATTATTATTATTATTATTATTATTATTATTATTATTATTATTATTATTATTATTATTATTATTATTATATTTTATGATAAGCAGACTAGAAATATTGTGTGTGCGCTTCCTCTTTCCCCACCAGGCCTTTTTAAGCCTATGGTCCATGGACCTTTGGGGTGTCAGGATGAACATCAAATGGTCCATGAAGGAGAAATGACTTTATTCATATTTCTTTCCAGTTATTTTGAAAATTGTGTTTAAGTGCTTTTGTCTAGGGATGGGGGTTCACAGATTCTCAAAGGGGTCTGTGATCCAAAAAAGATTAAGAACCACTGCTCTAAATACCCAAAAGCACGTACACATAGATTCAACTCAATGAACTAGGGATAAAATTCCTACATGAATTAAACTGTAGGGAGTAAAGATGATTCTTGTGTGTAGCATTCCAACAGGAAGTTGTGTGACTGTTGTGCCTATTGTACACAGATTTTTAGTACATAATATTTTTTTCTGCTCCAGTACTGTGAGCAGCAGCAGAAACAGAAAGAGTGGATAATGGATTAATTCAGTCATTCTAGCTTGGTCCCATTCTACTTAGAATCATAGAATCATAGAGTTGGAAGAGATCACAAGGGCCATCCAGTCCAACCCCCTGCCATGCAGGAACTCCCAATCAAAGCATCCCCGACAGATGGCCATCTGCATGGGGGACAATGTATGATTTTGGTGGCAATTGAGGATCCTTAAAGGACACAGCTTTAATATTCCCTTTCTGAGATGACACTTGTCAGCAGAAGGTTTTGCTATTCACTTGCTATATTGATGGTGAGGGATATTAAGTGCTCTTCTTAGTAATTCTTCATCAATTTATCCAAAAACACCTCAACATCTACCACTTCAGCATTTTGTGTATTTTCAACAACAAACTTGCAGTAAGCTTATTGCTTTGTATTGTAATATTTAAGGAGTGGATTTCTAAAAATGAAAAATATTCAGCTAAAATGAGGCATTTATCTGAAAAATGAGTCTTCCTCATTCAATTGTGCTGGCCTGCAAGAAGCAATACAGTGAGATTAGACTAGACAACTTTTATATCTCTGTCTTCAAAGAGACAAACTAATAAATTGATGTGCCATCCTTTTGCATGTGCATGTGCCATCCTTTTGCTTGTCTGGCTGCTTCTTCTTCTTGGTACCATTCTATTTTCACCCCTGAACATCCACTTCACTATTATATACTGGCCTTTAATCTTTGTTATCCGCCTCATTTCTTTTACTAATGTCAATGCCAGGCAAAAAGTTCGTGTGTGAAAGAGAGCTTTCCTTCACAGTAACTTCAGGATAAATTAGAAGGCAATGCTGGGGAATTATGTGTTGAATTTGGACGTGATGTGAAATGCAGCAGAGCTCAGGAACCAGCTTCTTTCATCAGCCTCTTCCATGCTACTTGTATGAAGACACATTTTGTAGTTCTAAAGTAAAGCTTTATTGTTCCATAAAGAAAACAAGAAAAATATACAGTCCATCTTGCTGATGGCAAGAATCACATCTTGCCAATGTTGTTGTAGAAATACAGCAATAGAAAAAGTTACAGATCCATGTTTACAGATCCAGGTTATAGATGTGGTAGATGATGAGTTGTACATGCAAACACATTGTATGCATATATAAACAAGGAGAACAAAGAAAACTCTTGGCCCTTGCCATACTCCCATCTTCTGGGTGTTAACCTTATGATGATTGGATGATGTACTTTAACCCAGCCTCTAGCTGTATGTCATCTCCCCCATGTGACTTCCTTCCCATGAGCTCATATGTTTATGTGTTAACTATCTGTTCCCAAGCTCAAACGTGTTTTTGTTATTCTGTCCTGTGAGCACATGTTTTGACTTCAATCCACCTGCTTAGCCGAGTCCTCTTTGTTTTCAGTAGACACTGTGCCATAGGAAATTTTCACACACACACATCTCTACATTTCCACTTTGACTGTATATCCCATCCATTTTCCAACATCATGAATCCAATTTTATTGAACACTCCAACACACCAGAATCTGAACTGAATGGGCATCCTGAGTTTAGTACCCATATAGTCTAATACAGATGGTCCCAGTGTTAAGATATGGATGGGATATACAGTCAAAGGTGAAATGTAAAGAT
>JAIPUX010001232.1:38535819-38549105 GCA_020142125.1 Phrynosoma platyrhinos
CATTGCGGATCCTTTGCCCCTGTGTTCACACGATGTCACAGAGAACCCTCTCCCATCCCCTCCCATCCCCGTCCCATTGCGGCATCATCCCCATTCTTTTGCATGCCGGTTTCATTGGGAATTACATTTGCATGACCAGAAGCATACCAGAATGATGCTGCTTTCATTCATTCCGGAATGATGCTAGTTGCTAGAGACCCACGTGTGAAAACGTCCATACACAGATACGAATGCTCTGTTTGTTTCTATTATCTTATAGGTTTACTGTTGTTGTTGTTATCATTATATCCTCATCAATATCATTTCCATCATCTTCCCCTTTCTGAAATATTTGTGAGTTTGTGAGTAGCAATTATAGCAATAGCAAGTGCATTTTTATCCTGCTTATTAGTGAATATTTCTGTACCACTTCACAGTGAACTAAGCTCTCTCCAAGCAGTTTACAATCTGTAAGCCAATTGCCCCCAACAAGCTGGGTACTTTTACCAACCTATGAAAGAATGAAAGGCTGAGTCAACCTTGGAGCCCTGCAGGATCGAACTCACAACCTTGCGGCTGCACTATTGGCATTTAACCACTGCATCACCAGGGCTCCTTAGTAATTATAATTACAAACACTATTTTGCCCATGAAGGAAGACTCCAAAATCTGAGAGTAAAATGTGTATGTGTGTGTGTACGTGCGCGCATACATACACAGAGAGAGAAATCAGTAAGGAGCAATAAAATAAAAGAAGAACTTCATTTTTTCCCCTTAGGAAAAGTTTCTTTCATTGGGCTGTAATTACTATGTGGTGTTAAAAGTTGTTCTTGGAAAAAATGTTAGAACTAGGGAAAGTTTATTGTGTTTTACACTTTAAGAAAAACTTAAAAAGCTTTATTTGGTTGGACTACAGTTTCCATGGTTTCTTAAAATCACTGCTTGCAGAGCTATTAAAAAGAGAATTAGGAAAAGTTTTTCCCCCCTTTTCCAACAAAAATCTTTAAAAATTCAGTTTTCTGTCTGATAAATATTTTCGCATCTGTTAAACTTTATTTTGTTTTGTTTTTAAAAGAAACCTGAATAACATGTTCTGGGCTTGATGTATCAAGGTTAATGACATCACCAGATCCCAGTATTCCTGAAAATATCAAGGGCCATCTCCAGACCTCAAATTTTGGTCCTGAAAGCTCATGGGTTGGGGTGACCCAGACCTGGCAACCATAAGCAGCCTGGCCAGCATATAATTTGAAAAATCCATGATGGCCTTCTTGTCTTATTATTTTTTCTAGCTCTGCAATAGACCATGTCTGCGCTACCAGTGAATCCATGGTCAGGAGCAGATCTCCTTTTATTACTAATAGTTTTGTTGATATTAACTAGAAAATATATCCTTTGTCCATATGTTTTATATTTTAAAGCTACACATATATGCAAATAAACTTGGAAACAGGGGGAAATCCTTGTTTGCATGTCTACTTCGATATGCCCCCCCTTCCTTTCTGGGGTGGTCCCAGAACCTATCCACATTGCTACATGCTATAAACATTGGCAGACTTGCATGAGGGGCTTCTCCACAGAGGTAAGAGAAGGAAAGAGAACGTAGGAAGGTTGCCAACCAAAAGAGTGGGGTGGGTGGTGGGTGGGAAGCACTTCATCGGATGGAAAACCATCAAAGATTGTTTTAGAGCAGCATAACATGATAGTGCTATGCTTAATCCCTAACACCCAACTACTTTAAATTTATGGATAAATGATGTTTAAAAATTCATGCCATCACCATAGGTGCCATGAACTATTTTGAAATATACAAACCTGTTTGCAGCAGACTTAGAACAGCTATATTTACTGTTGCACTCATCTACTTAATGTATATTGATTATGCTTTTGTCATTTGAATCTGGACCTTCTTCTGTAAATAATGTTACTTACCTCTACTGTCATCTTGAAAACTTGCCACCATCACATATAGAGGAAACCAACTGATGCATACATGTACATCTGCAACATTGCTTACCATTCCAGCTATATGAAGATATCCACTATATATAGTCAAGTCATGCACTATAACCACAGATATTCATGATTATGATGAATAACTAGATAAACTTAGGGCCTAAACAGACTGCCAGAAATAATCCATCTTGAGACCACTTTAATTGCCCTGGCTCAATTGCCCTGGCTTAATAGAATTAAGAGTGCTAGGGAATCATGGGAACTGTAGTTTATTGTGGCACCAGAGCTCTCTGATAAAGAAGGCTCAATGTCTCAGAAAAAAACTACAATTCCCATGATTCCCTAGCATTGATCCAGGGCAGTTAAAGTGCTCTCAAGCTGGATTATTTCTGGCAGCCTGTTCAGGCCCTAAGACAAGCTGTAAGTGGTCTGAAATTAGGACAATGATGAAGCAGATTTCAAAGCCAGATGATTACTTAGGCAATTGCTGCAATCTGTCTATTTCAATTGCTAAAATCTGAGCGCAAAGTGCAAAATCACTCAGTTAAATCAGCAGGGGGAGAGCAGAGGAGAAGGCATAACTTTGCACTTCCCAGCAGACTCAGGCAAAAGCAAACCGCTTCAGCCTATCCTACCTTCTGTGTTCTTCCTCAATAATAACTTTTGCCATTTGATGTTGCTTGGCCACATGTCCCAATTTTCATCCATGGAATGGATGATGGTATCTTAACTTTGTAAAGAAAAAGACCCCTATTTGCTTTGAGGTTAGAGGAACTAGGCAAAAACTAAGTGTCAAATGTATCCTTTAATTAGCATCAATAATGCATTATTGATCCTGGAGTGCAATGTACTGCATCTAGAGTTCTTACACCTGCATGTTTACTAATCTGTATACCTAATATTATGTATTATCTTCCCTATGGCAGTGTGTATTAGCAAATGAAACTGATTTTAAAGCAAAAACTGAATTGACATAAATCAGATACAAAGACTACTAACACTAGGAATGCCATTAGTGAGAATCTCAGCCTCCCTGGACACAAAGTCACAGCCCTCAAAAATTTTCCATGTTTCTATGGAAAATTCATTCATTCAATTAATACTCCCCCCCCCCCAAGAATGGGACTTACAACAACTAAACTCAGTTCAGAGGCACAAAAAGAAAAAGATTGCCGAACAAGAATGCATACTGAAGTGTGATTGCTTCAATCTGGCCTTCAGCAGAGACTGTGTATTTTAACTATTACATTTTTTAATAAAGATACTACATAGTTTTTAGATAAACCTCACATCTGTAAATTATACTAAATTTCATCCAGATGGGTTTTAAAAAACATCAACTTGCAAAGAATGACTTCTGGGGTATTTTCAGATCTCAGGGGATTTACAGTGCATTGTACAACAAGACAATGTGCACACAGATGTCTCTTTCCAGAGGACATAATGTCTCAGCATTGCAACACCATCACATTTTATTCCATTATTTTCTGGTTTACTTTGTATATACTACTGCAATGAATATTTATTTCTGAAGTCAACCAGCTGTTAATAAATGGTTAGACTTGTCCCTGGTATGTACCCCTTTTGAGGATGCCCAACAAACATAGTCTATATGTTTCAAAGGGTAGCCAGATTATCAGTGACTCGATTCTTCCTTATAGTCAAATTTGAAGTGACTTGTGAATTTGCAAAATCTCTTCATGTCCTATGCTCCAATCAGCAATTGACCCAGGAATCAGCTGGTTGGTGAGCAAGAGCTGTCAAGTAGTTTATCCAGTGAGCCACAGGCTATCCAGAAAGATGAAGGGAGAAAGAAGAGGATGTAAATTGGCTCATCCAGAAGTCATTACATCCAGCCAGTATTATAGATAAAGAAAGCCAGCAAGGAGTAAAACAGAGTTCAAGGGCAAAAAAACAGTAATGCAGAAGAGTACTGCCAGTCACCAAGATAGAACAGTTGCAAGCAACAAAGATGTCAGGGAATTCCTGGGAGAGTTATAGGCAGCTGCCTCAGGACACAAGGTGCTGGAATCTGTGTAGTATCACTTTGATAATCCTCAAAGGACGGTAGCCTGTCCTCAGCATTTGCCATCTCTTGCTGGGAATTGAGACCCCAACTGTTTCAGCCTCCCAGCCCCTCAGACTTGAGGAGGCCACTGTTATCAGAAGCTGTAAATTCCTGAAAATCTGACTTCTCTGTGTCTGAATCTTCCAACTCCAGAGGTTGAGTTATGACACACCAGGCTCATTGTTTCTTTGAAGTGGTAGTTCTGGAAGTTGCAGTTATGACAAGGTTTCACGTTATCCATGAGACATACATACTAGGAGTAGCATGCTCAGTGATGTCAAGAGGCTTTCACACACTTTGATTTTGAAATTCTTGCAGATCTCATTGTATGTCCTAAATATATTCTGTACCTTTCTATTTGATTCATGGATATTGTTGTAAAGAGTGCTTTCTTTAAAAGCATGCATTTACATCCTGTTTGACCTTAAGTCCTGAACATTTCCAGTTTCTGTGTGGTAAACTATCTGTGAATGTCCAAACCAGTTCTTTCCAGTTCTTGAATTTCATGATGTCAGTATCTCCATTTTGTTCTTGAAGGCAAGATCAGGTGAGTGTGCACTTCTTGTCTCTTACCTCTCGGTCTTTGCCCATTAAATGACTGGAACCATTGAATCCTACTCTTTTGCGTGTACCTGGAAGTACTTCCAAAATATGCCCCTTAACATGCTATGAGAGAATATTATCATCACATCCTGAGCACAGACCAGTATCTTCAGAGATCACTGCAAGAATCACTCCGAAAGAGCCATTCCAGAGCTTCCTCTGGGGTACAGTATTTTCATTTCAGAGCATGAAATATAAGAACAGCTATAGTGAGGTGTTTTGCTAAATTTGCCCATCCCTGCTATATATATGAACTGATTTCTCTCACACACCTATCTGTAGTAGATGTGGCAAATATCACCAGAACAGATTGTAATAATTTTCAGAATGTGAAGCCAACAATGAGCAAGAAAAGACAAAGCAAAAACTAGACTTCCTCAAACTATTCACTCTGAAATGACATTTCAGGAGATAAGATGTTTTTCTGTGAGAAACTATTGAGTATCTTCAGCCTAGTCATGAGAGACCTGGGTTTGGGGTGGGCCATACTGCTGTATCTGTTTCTGCACATAAGAGCCAAGTCCTAAGCATATTTACCAAGAAATTGTTTCCATTTAATATAATGGAACTTAAGGAAATGTCTATTGGACTGCATTCTCAATGAGACAGTGAGTGACCTACATAATTACACTACTTAAGAAATAATTTTATTGAAGATTTATATAAACACTTTGCAAACATTCATTAATAAAGTGACAGAAAGGGTGATTATCAAAGTAAATGAACTTCTATCTACACTTCCTGAAAATTTGCAAGAGGCTAAGCATGGACAGATCAGTTGCACTTCCTCCTTCCCTTCCTCCTCCTTTTCTTTCCATTGAATTTTATAAAGAAAATTGATCAATTGTTATTAAGAAGATATATACTAAATAAGTAAATAAAAATAAATAAAACAAAATTCTCACCCACATAACACACAATGGCTAAGGGCCGATGCAGACCAGCATTTTAGGCCACCCTGGGGGTGAAGTAGAGGCAGGGCGACCGCATGCCAGCTGCCCCAACTCTGCCCCAACGCCGTGTGCCCATCCACACGCCACGCAGTGTCTGTGCACACGGTGCTCCAAAAGGGCACAAAAGAGCCATGGCAGCACCTCTAAGGGCAGCATCTCTAAGGGGGGCTTTTTGTCACCCCAAAAGGAGCCGCAAAAAAAAAAAGGATCGGGGCCATGGTGTGTGGTTGCTGCAGTCCCAATCCACTGCTCCCAGGGGCAGCCCAGACCTGCCCCAAATGGTCAGGTCCTAAATCTGCACCTCAGAATTAATGCAGTTTGACACCACTTTATCTGCTATGGCTCAATGGCACTCAAATCTGGGGTTTGAAGTTTTGCATGATATTTAGCATTCTCTGTCAGAGCGCTTTGGTGCTACAACACCTACAAATCCATGACAAATAAAGCGGTGTCAAACTGCATTAATTCTGCAGTGTGGCAGCAGCCAATGTTTAAATAACGATGTAGTTATTGTATAGATAAAGACTTATGAATGATGCATAACAATACCTAATAGATTTTGAATGAAAAGTAATCCACATACAAGGGGAAGCTCTCCCCTCCCAGATCATGGGACACTATAAATATTTACAACATTGCTCATTTTCAGTGAGAAAGGCTTACTCAACACAGACTACCAAAAAAAAAAATAAAAAAAATAAAACCACCTGCCTGCTTCCACAAGTGTTCTTTCCTACAGGACAAAAATGACATGAGGAGCAGGGTTTTTTTAATCAATGTTTCTTTAATTTTGAGGGAGAGGGAAGTATCTATGCAAAATGAGTGCCTTTTCTGTTTCTGAAGCAAAGCACACAAAAAGTATAAAAAGACAGGCTGATTGGTGAAAAAGACTTGAGAAAACCTGATTGATGAAAAAGATCATAATTTTGTATAATCAACTATCACAGCTATTGTTCTGTCATGCACTTGTGCTATTGTGCGATTTGAGCAAAAGGCATTCCTACAAACAAGAGAACATTTTCCAAAAAGGGCAGAATTAATCTTGCAATCTCACAAGAAAAAAAACACAAAATGTAACAAAACCCTCTCCCCCCCCTTTTTTTTGTTTTTTTTTTTTGTTTTTTGTTTATGAGGATGAGATATGTTGGAATATCTATCTTTAGATCATGGAAAGTATACTCCCCAAAGCAACACCAATATTTAATCCACATTCTGTTTCCTGTTTGACCTCAACTGGTAGAACAGAGCAAAGTCTTATTATTGAGGAATGGTGGGGAATGAAAGTACAACATGCCAAGGAACATGATCTAATTTCTGCTAAAAGCAGAAAGCATTCCTTCTTCCTTTCCTTTCAAAATATAACAAAACCAAAAAGACTCATTGTAGTGATCCCTATGTCTGGCTAACCTTCTGTTCAGAGTGAAGAAGGTAGGAGAAGTTGATGTGATACTGTAGCCAAATGCAATTGCTATCAAGATGTTATATTGATGTCATGATCACTACAGAGCTATTCAGAAGATCTGTGTTTATCTGTATATCTAATGAATTGACAGGTTAGCATGACTGGATTTCCTAGTCCTGCCTTGTCCTGATATTTCCATGTTACCAGGCCCTGTTTTGAATGTCCATGCATTGAAGCAAAAACCAGCAAGGTGAGAGAGGATATGTATGACTTGATTTCCTGCTTCCTCCATACCACTTTAGGTCATTAATTCATTCATTTCTTTCTTTTTCATCTTCTTCCTCACTGATTACAGATTCAGAGATCAGAGATTTTCCAAAGTGCATCCTCCATATGTATGTCCAAGCATGGAGAGAATTATACTGTTTTCCCCAGTCTCTGTCATATGTGCATTGAACAGAACTTCAGTGTATATGAATATGCTTCCTTTCTCACATTTTTTTTTATGGCAGGGGAAGGCAACCTTTCCCCTTTAAGGGCCGAGGAACTTCAGCTCCCAGAATCTCAGGAGTTATTAGCCAACATGGGACTATTGGCAAACATGGCTGAGGCTTCTGGGAGCTGAAGTCCCTCGGCCCTTAAAGGGGAAAGGTTGCCTACCCCTGGTTTAGGAGAAACACAGTCCTACTGCCCCTCTGTGCTTTGGACCATACTTGGGAACTTATTGCTTGGGGTTTAAAATCAAATCAAGCCTCCTGGGCTGCAGCTGGGAGACGGGATGGAGATGGGGATTATCACATGCAAAATCACCATTGAATTGCTGGCCACAATCAGTCTGAGTCCCAGCTGGGCTCAGCCAGTGCTTTTTAGAAATCGGAAGCATTGGCTGAGCCCGGCTGGGACCCAGGATGATGGTGGCCAATGATTCGGCAGCAATTTTGCATCTCCATCCTGACTCCCAGCTGCAGCCCAGGAGGCTTGATTCAATTTAAAACCCCAAGCGATAAGCTCCTTGTAAAGGGTTTTTAAATTAACCTCCCTCATGTAATCCCTGATTGTTTGGAATCATTCAACAAAGAAGAAGCTTCAAAAGCAGCAGCAAATCAGGCCTGCAAACAGGTGGGAGAAACCATAGAAAGTGGGGGGGGGGAGGTTCATATCTTCTTAAAGGCTCATTTTTGATTTGAATGTCAAAATTTGGTGCAGCATTAGCAATAGCCAGCATTTTTCATTTTAATAACATTCACTGCAAAATTTGCTGTTAATAAAAAAAGACTGTTTTTTAGTTTTAATAAACACTTTTCTTTGATTGTTGACCTGGCTCAGTCTTTTCTTTTTTTCATCTAAGTAGCATGGAGAGAACCGTTTCCCCCCCCCCCCCCCTTGTTTCATACTATTAATCATTTAATAGCTCTGTTTGGTTTCATTCCCAAGACCCACTCAGATTGCAGAGATAAAAATTTGCTCCCACTTGCCTTCCACTTGACATCCAGAAATACAATCAGACAACTATTATCACATAAAGGATCTGCATGGTCTTCAATCTTTAATGCAACATTTCAGCGCTGGTATCTAAGTGTTGATCTTGTTCTGTGGTTTATCCTTTTGATCCCAGGACAACATAATACTCTCCCTCCTAGTTGCTTACCATGATTGCCATACTTTGACTACCATTTTGCCACTTTGCAACTGAGTGCTTAGGGTATTCTCTGCTTTTTAAAAAATGCCTGTCACTCCTAGATAAAATAATATTAGCAATATTTACCCATCCCATTTAATAAGGTGCAATGCTGTTGCAACACTGGATAAAAAGAAAGCATTTATAACACTTTCCTAAACAATATTTCCACATACTATAATTGCAATCCAGCCACAAAGGTCACCTTGTCATCTCCTGCTCTTTGTTTATAGTGAGTTGTAATGTGACTGATATGGGCTCATATGTTAGAAGTATTTAAGCACAGGGGGATTGGGACTGAGGAAGGGGTGTTAGAGTAGATGACCTTCAGACCTCCTTGATTTCTATAATTACATGTTTAAACTGAACAGCTACAACAAGATGAAATTTAGGAACAGCATGCAGCAAATTGGTCTAAGGTTGGCTCGGGTTCTTATAACATAATGATCGGTTCCCACATCCTTTTCTATTTTCCCACTCTACTGTTACTTGCTAGAAGAGAGACTTTAGACTGAAGTGCAGGATGTGTCATTTTCTCAATACAAACATATATACAAATAAAACTTTTTGTTTTGTGAAGCAACATTTTCTGCATGGAAAATAATATTTTAATATTAATTCCTGAACAAAAAATGATGTTTTCTGTGCAAATCAACCATTTACAAATTTTATGAAGAACAAATCCCCAATTACCTCTTTTTTTTCCTGCACAGAAAAACATTTTCTGTGCAGGAATTAATATTTCTATATCAAAATATTTATCTTCCAGCAAAAATGCTATTTCCCATGCAAAAAATCTATTTTATGCACTAAACAATGATGTGCATATTTTGTGCAGAATAAGTTCCAGACTATGAAGATTACCATCATTCCAGCATTCCAGCATTCTTCTCATCAGAGTTTCTTGATATGCAAAAAACATGTTTGTCAACCATTTGTTGAATATTTTGACTATTATTTGCATCCATACCACAGAGTCAGACAGGCATGGAACACAGTTCTGAGAGGTCCTTTCTCAGACACTGACTCAGATACAGGCAATCACCTAGGACATTTCATCAATAATTATGGGATCTAATTACACCTCAAAGTTAGGTGTTTTGGGCCTAGCTGGTTCCCAAGAGCATATTTCTCCAGAACAGGAGCACCAGTAGGGACTTTCTGGAAGGACAAAGCATTTCTTCTAGTACTCATTCACCCAAGGGAGATACTTAATTTCATCTAATGGACAGGAAAATGGAGGGGCCCTTTATATTTACTGACACAGAGACTCAGAGCTCCTCCATGCAAGGGTGAGCCTGATTAGCCCCTTCATGTGGAAAAGTTTTATATATAATAATAATAATAATAATAATAATAATAATAATAATAATAATAATAATAATTTATTTATATACCGCCTGGTGGCGAACCAATCTAGGCGGTGTACAAAGCTAAAATACATATAACTTAAATGACAAAACTCCCTCCCCCCCTTAAAAATTAATTAAACTACATAGCAATTAAAAACAGTAATTGTTTAGAATATAACAATAAACAAAAAACAATTGAATAGGGCCGACAATCCCATAAAACTTGGTACTAACAGGGGCTGTAGAAACAATCATAAAGAGAGAAATCCCAAGTCCCAGAGTCCCGAGGCTGGGTAATTTAGTCTGGAAAGGCCTGCCGGAAGAGATCCATCTTGACAGCTCTCTTGAAATTGTCTAAAGATGTCAACTGACGGATCTCATCCGGCAGGCCATTCCAGAGCCTGGGGGCGACAACCGAAAAGGCCCTCTGGGAGGTTGCCACCAGCCTAGCTTTTGAAGGCTGCAGGAGATTCCTCCCAGAGGAACGGAGAGCGCGGGAAGGATTATAGGGGAGGAGGCGATCTCTAAGATAGCTTGGACCCAAGCCATTTAAGGCTTTAAAGGTAATAAACAACACCTTGTACTGGGCCCGGAAACCAATAGGCAGCCAGTGGAGGGACCGCAAGACCGGAGTAATGTGGTCCCTCCTAGATGTACCCGACAGAAGCCTTGCTGCCATATTTTGAACTAACTGAAGTTTCCGAACCAGGGACAAGGGTAGCCCCATGTAGAGCGCATTGCAGAAATCTAAATGTGAGGTTACCAGCGCGTGCACAACAGTCTCGAGATCCCGTACTTCCAGAAAAGGGCGCAGCTGGCGTATCAGCCGAAGCTGATAGCAGGCACTCCTGACCGTTGCATTTACCTTTTTGACGAGTCCAGGAGCACCCCCAGACTGTGAACACAGTCACTGGAGGAGTGTGTGACCCCATCCAGCACTGGAGGTTGCAACCCAGTTCTTGGTTTCGGGGCCGCTACCATGAGCACCTCCGTCTTGTCTGGATTTAGCTTCAATCTGTTTTTCCTCATCCAGCCCATTACCGCCCGAAGACATTCATTGAGAGAAGAGATGCCATTGGAATTCGAGGCCAACGAACGAGACATGGAGAAATAGATTTGGGTGTCATCAGCGTACTGGTAACACCCAGCACCATAACTCCGTATAATCTCACCCAGCGGCTTCATATAAATGTTAACACTGGGGACAAAATAGCTCCCTGAGGGACCTCACAAGTGAGTACCCTCTTGCTGGAACTACAGTCTCTGAGCAGCACCCTCTGGGACCTACCCGAGAGGAAGGGCCAGCACCAATTACTATGTTGGTGCCCAGAGGGCATCTTCATGTTATCAAATGCATAGTCAAGCATAGTCAAGTCTAATTCCCTACTCAACACAAAGCACACATGAATGGATTGCACTGACCAGACTGAGCCTAGTCCCTCCCATGTACCCACATTGTACATGACTGAATGACTGAAAAGGATTGATGAGCAATAACAAGCCACTCTTTGATTTCTCCTGTTTCCCTCATACCTTGGTTAAAAGGTTAAAATAATTTACTCTTAGACCACTCATTTACCCACTGGTAATGGTAACTATAGACCTTTACAGACTGGCAGAAATAATACAGCTTGAGTCCACTTTAACTGCCCTGGCTCAGTGCTAGGGAATCATGGGAACTGTAGTTTTTCTGAGACATTAAGCCTATGTCAAATAGCTCTGGTGCCACAATAAACTACAGTTCCCATGATTTCCTAGCACTGAGCCAGGACAGTTAAAGTGCATTATTTCTGGCAGTCTGCAAAGGCCCTGTATCTCAGGGATTGTGATAAGCTAGTCAGGTAGGGAGCAAGCCATTCTATGAATAGCTATAAAAGAAGATAGAGAAGAAACAAACCAAAGCAGAATGACACAATATCTCAGCAGGAGCCTATAGATTAAATTAGGGCCTCTTTGAGAAAGTGAAAAATCTCTATCAGCCTGTGAATGTTGCTTCTAACTTTCACAGAAGAAAATTAGGTTAAAGTACTGCAGGTTATTGTACTGCAGAAGGCAAAAACCTGCAATGGACTCTGTAGAGATGAATGCAGTTGAGATCAACAATTCCAGTGATACAGCTACAATGCCTGTTAACCCATTTCTTTCCTTTTCTTGGGTAGGGCTGTGGGCATAAATATTTTTCATAGGCAGCTTTGCTTCCCCTCTGCATACAATATCTAAAACCTCAATAATTTGAAGTAGATATGATTGAATGTATATGTCCTAAATGGCTAATATGTGTGACAAGGATTGGAAAGAAGGTGTTGAATACATTCCACATGCTTCAAGGATACTTCAAACATTATATATAATGTGGGGGTTGTCCATATTTCTCTGTCAATATACATTGGCCAAGATCCTGTGTTACATGCTGCAATATGTAAATTTAAAATGATGTCACTAAACTTCTGGCATGATATACAAATGTGTCAGAGAACTGCAATGATGCACAATGGGACATGGTAACAGATCTTGTGTTGTGAAATAGTAACTTTCACTACACTACAGGCCAAGCATAGTGTATCCATGACTTTCCAATGCCTCCCATTCTGGATGACCTGTGGGCCTTTTGGGAACTGTTGCACATCATCTCCTAGTATTGTCATTATGCAATAGAGTCTTTCTCATACTGTGCTGTACACTGCTATAGTGTTGTGACCATTACACAAGAACCACACTGTGGTTCCAATGACACTGCTTTGACAGTGCTGAGATCATGCCTGTTACTCAATGCCATAATTCTAAACTGCACAATTGGAAGTTGATTTACTATGCTTTAAATTCCCAGTAAGTCTCCAAAGATCCCTAGAAACATGCATATGTGAATAGTTTTTTTAAAATATTCTCAGTATAATATGATTAATTTCTAAGAATTTGGGGGAATATGTATCTTGTAACAGTATTTTGTCATTTTGTAATCTGCATGCATGTTGTCCAGTCAATATGCATTATCTCCAAGAAATACAGTGGGTTCTCCAAATTTACTGGAGTTAGAGGCACATGACCTCTTTGAAAGTGGAAAAAAAAACACAAATAAATTTTTAAAAAATCTCTCTCTCAGAATCTCTAGGTCCTCCAGTACACTTCTATGGTCATCATCTATCAGACATTGAGCATAGAATCATGCTGGAGAAACTACAAATGTCTAGAGAAGTGTTTTCTCTAGTAATCTCTAGGTCCCCCAGTGGAACTCTATGGACCTTATCAAACGCGGGCCACAAAGCGATAATAATGCGATAAAAGAATAAATCCAGAA
>JAIPUX010001232.1:38567309-38578640 GCA_020142125.1 Phrynosoma platyrhinos
TTATATGCCGGAGCGTCTTATATGCCGAAAAATACGGTATATGTTCTTGATGTATGTTTTTATTTAGAGGGTTTTTTTAAGAGGGATTATTTTTTTATTGTGCAGAGATTTTTGGATTGCATTTATTTTATTGTACTCTGAGCATTAAACAAAAAACTTAATAGGGAACCTATTTTGGCCTTACAGCTGAACAAATTCAATGAGGACTGCATGCTAGCCCTGTCCACAGACCAAAGTGCATAGATCCTTAGTCCATTTGCCCAACATATATCTACCTTTAACACATCCAATACATATACAAAAAACAACAACCATAAGGCACCTCAAGGAACTGTTGTTCAAAGTACTAGTGGAATCCTGCACCACCTTTGACTTTTATTCTCTATCCAAACTGAGCAGAACTATCTCAGCCTGGTGAACACAACTCAGCTAGTAGTTTGAGGAATTACTCCTCTAGACATGGTCTGAGTTGTAGACCAGCTTTTGCTCCTCCCATGGCCAACTCAAATTGGACTGGACTTTTCTCCATTCCTACATGACAGGGCTGGCTCACCTAACTAAGAAAGTACCAAGGGAATAATGCAACATGCTTCCTATGTGTGTTCATTTCTACATTGTTTTCAGTGTTCACTAATAAAGATGTAGCCCTAGTTAATCCAAAATCAGTGTCTCACCACTTTATTGCATATGGAGGTCCAAGGCTTTTTGTGTGGGCCATGGAAGACAGATCCCAGAATGAGCTCCTTCCAGCATGTCAGAAAAAAGAACTGAGATTTAATGGAGGGAGGGGGAACCACACACACACACACCAATTTGCCACAGAGACTAGTGTGGGTGGATTGGGGAAAATGTCAAGAAAGCCAAACTTCTGGCATTGCTGTTGAAAAGTAGCAAAACATGTTGTCCACCATGCTATTTAGCTTGCAACTGTTCTGCATTTAAATTTTGCCATACATTTCCAATTTAAATTCTATTTCAGCTAAGCTTAGTTAAGCTCATGCTGCAATGATTATAATGAGCAAAACCTACAATAATGTGAATTGTAGCATTCATGAGTATTCTGCAAATTAGTGGCCCTGCTTTCTTCCTAAATTAAGCTTTCAACCTTTTAAAAAAAGATCGCCCTCTTCGCAACACAATTCAATGTAGCCAATAACCTTGTCAGCTGAAAGGTAACACTTTCTGTGAAATAATAAATTTTCCTCCTCCTCCCTCTAATTCCACGATTTCATGAAAAGTAATCTGTTACTAAAAGTAATTATATTTTTGTCTTTTTGAAGTGACAGGTTTATGAATGAAAAAGTTTTCTGGGATTATATTCTCATTATAAAATGATTAAAAACTATTTACTTTAAGCCCAGGACTATCCAGCTTCATGCTTCTGAATACATTTCAGAATCCAAAGCTGCCTCATCTACAGGGGGGCAGGGAGACTGGCACATTCGTATGATGATTTGTAATTTTCACAACTGAGAAACTTCTATTTTCTCTTACTTTACTCAAACTGCCTTCTAGTGCATTCCAATCATTTTTATGAGCTCCCAAAGCATCCTAGGTTCACAGTGGACAGTCCCTATCAGATACTGCCCATTATGCATATTTTTACACATCAATAAATACAACTCAAGCAATTAATACTGAATATATTCACATGCAACTGGAACTTTAGGGCCTCTACAGATGTGCCCTTTGGGTCGTCCTGGAAGCAGGGATGGGGAGGGGCAGCCACATGCTGGCTGCCTCAACCCCTCCCCAAAGACGTTGTAATGCCGCATGTTGTTACATGTGGCACATGGTGTCAAAACGTCCTTCCGGCACAGCCTTTTGACATGCTGTGCTGTAAGGGGCACCATAGAACCGTGCAGTGGCTCTTAGTTGTATTTTGCCGCTTCTTTCTGGGCCAGCAAAAGGGAAGATCGAGGCCACGCTGTCTGCCAGCCTCAGCCTTGATCCTCCACTTCCTAGGGCAGCCAGGACAGCCTATCTGCATCCCCTCTTTAGACAGCCTGATTTTCTATGGAATTATGCAGGTTAAGCATGCTGTACAGTTATTCTTACAAGAGATCTGCATGGGTATTTCTGATCACTTTCTAGGGGGTGGTTTGGGCTGCATCAATATTTGTTAGTATTGTTGTGACAGAATCTTCTTAATAGAATGCTTAATAGAATGCTTTTTACCATAGAATGCTTTTACCTTCCAACCACAAAAGCAACCCTGTCACTAACACTTGCCCTGCTTTTACCCTTTTAACACTCTCCTTAAGTGTGCAAGGGCTAGGGACCCAAGTGTCTCCACAAACCAGTCTCAATATTTTAGGTACTAGGTATGTTCTTCTTTACAGTTTATAGCAATCACTTCAGTCAGAGTCACCCACTGTAAAACAAACAATAACTTTCATTGAAAAACATACAGAAATAAAATATCTTGTGTGAGTTAACTTAAAGCTTAGTATGGTTACATAAAAATCAAACACTTGGCAGGCTTTTAACCACTCTTTTTCCAACTCCTTTTCTCTAAGTGCAAGTGTACTATACAATTATTTTTACAAGAGATCTGCATGGGTATTTCTGATCACTTTCTAGGTGGTGGTTTGGTGTGTGTCACTATTTATCAGTATTGTTTCTATATTGTTTTGAAGGATATGTTTCTCCAAGAGGTAGTCAGTTGAAGGGACAATATTATTCAAGTTTTGTTTTGTTTAGAGGAGATTCACCAATGATGTACAACATGTGTTTTTTGTTGTTCTTTGGTTTGGTATTTTAGCTATTTATTTAGTATTTGTTGTATGTATGGCTAAACAAACAAACAAACAAACAAAAAAACACTGTTGGACACAAGCAGACTGTGCTCTCTTACCAGGCAGCAGATCTATGCTTCATACAAGATAATTGGAAAGATACTTCCATTCTTAACTTTTTGCCTCTCTAATTGCATGTGAGTCACAAACAAATGTTAATCAGTCAGACAGTCATGGTGGGATCTGGACAAAGTCTCTAGCAAATACACATAATTCAAGTATGAGGTTTTGAACTGCAATCCCTGTTTACAGGCATTTACTATATGTCTAAATATCATCATCACAGTGCTAAGCCTTGATATGCTCTATGAACTTCATCTGAAGAGTCCCCTCCTGCTAAAGGAAAAGCATCTGACCCTGAATAATGAGGACTTGATTTCAGGGTTCCCTGCATAGTCCTCTGAGCAATCTTCAGAGTAGATTTCATTGGGACACAGGAAAGTGCAAGGGGGCGGGGGAGAGGAAATGAGGAGACAGTCCTGCTTACCAAGTGGAAATCCAACTATGTGATATTTAATTATGACCTATATACAGTCACATTTGTGGGGGTTAAAGTTGGAGGATCCCTGCAAAAATGGTAAAACCATGAATATGTTAGCCCTCCCCAAACATGAATGATAAAGAGTCCTCTCCCAAGAGCGCCATCCATAACTCTCCTTGCAACACATAGCATCCCCCACATTTCCAAAGTGTTTCTGCTTTCAACGTGATATTAACAGCTACTGCAGTGAAGGATCCACCTCCTCTCCTCCTCTCTATGATTCCTGACCAGACAAAAGCAACACCATACCTTTTCCTGCTTTGCCAAACTTGCATCCTTCTCATCTCCAAAGTCCTTCCTTTTGAATCTGATGTTTGCAGCCACTATCACAAAGGAAAGGTATGGTATTGCTTTTGTGTGGCAGGGAGAGAGGGGAGGAGGAGGAGGAGGAGGAGGGGAGAGAAGTTGAATCCTCCCTGATGATGGCTGCAAACATTGGATTCAAACTGGAAGGACTTTGGAAATGAGCAGGATGCAAAGGTTGGCAAAGCAGGGAAGGGCACAGTGTAGCTTTTGTCTGACCAGGAGAGAAGGGGAGGAGGAGGAGGAAGGGCGAGAAGCTGAATCCTCCATGACGGTTGCTGCAAACACTGGATTCAAAGGGAAGGAATTTGGAAATGACGAATGTGCAAAGTGGAGAACATACAGTTTTGCTTTTGACAGCCTGGGTGGGAGGGTGAGGAGGAGCAGGATTGACCTTGTTATGCAGTGGCAAATATTCAAAACCGCAAATCTGAAGTCCATGAATGTGAAGAGCTGACTGCATTTGTATTCTGGAAACTATAACATCACAATATACAAATGCAAGGGAGACTTTTCACAAGATATGTGTGTCACAGGACGTTTTCACACAGGCGGCTCTAAAGCCGCCTGGAAGCCCCCTGGAAGCCATCAGGAGTCATTCCGGCGGCGAAAACAGCAGCCGCCGGAATGACTCCTGATTGCCTCCGGCAGAAGCGCCTGTAATTCCTTTTTAAAAAAGGAATTAAAAAGATGGGGCTAAAGCCGGCTAGTGGCAGGGATGGCGCAGGGATTGCGCAAGATGGGGCGGGGCTTGCTGCGACGTCGTATGAACACGACAAGCAAGACCCCGGAGTGAGGCAGGGATGGCGCAGGGATGGCGAAGGATGAAGAGGGGCTTGCTGCGACGTCGTGTGAACTTTTCCTGCACAGAGCCGGAGTGGGGCCGGATGGAGGTAGGAATGACTCCCTTTTTTGCCCCATGTGAAAACGTCCACAGACTCCCAATTTTATATCGCATTTTAAAAATGAAAAACTGCCATGGATAACTGCATAAATTGATTAGAGTGATAGAATGCGGCACTTTAGTCCACATGGCCATTCTACCAAAGAGGCATTTCCCATTACCACTTTTTCCATTCAAAGACAATTACAAAGCTGACCCTACCCTGAATGAGGCAAAAACTTGGAAGTACTGATGGAGAAGAATGTTAGAGGAGAATGAACAAGTCAATTCCTTCCATTCAAAGACAGAGCTATGTATTTTAGGCACCATGCCCTGCAAATGCTAAGCCAGCCTGTACCCTCAGGTGAGACAGAGGATGCTCCCCCATCACCTGGGTTGGACTAATATTAAACTGAAAATCCAGCCAGTTTATACAGGTACAATGGGTGGGCAGTCATCTTGTACTTTGCCTGTGGAAGCAAAATATCTTGGATCAGACTAAGCAAGTGCTTAATCTATCTGGACCAGACTTCCATAGGAAAGGCTATAGGTTTGTCAGGGGACATCAGTCTCTGCAAGGTGTTGCTATCTTTAAAAAGAGAAGTCATTTTCATTTCTGAAGGGCTTGTCTGATAAATGGGAAGAGCTGATATTTTGCCCAACACACTTTTGACAAACACTGCAATGCAGTGTATATTTATTTAAATATTTCACAATGGTAAAATATCATCTCACAGCAAGGTTTATCTTTTTTTTCCTAGCAGTATTAAGAAACTGAAAAAAACACATAGTTAACAGACCTTATCTGAGCTGAAGCTTACTTCACAACAAAATCTGCCAAAGAAAAGTGATAGAAGTATTACATTTACAGTCACATGAAAGGTAATGTAACCAGAAACTATCAATATTTCCAGCTCAAACTATCTTATGACTATAAATATTATTCTTGTGGCCAAACTGAAAATAGAACTCAGGATTCCTGGCTCCTATTATCCTCTAGATTTAAACATAAGACAATATTTATAATCCATTTGAAGATATTCATGAGTGAAACACAGACTGCTAAAAACTAATGGATAAATGCAATGTGTTCTGTTAAAAACAACAAAAATCTTTATCCACCTAATGCAAGATAACAATGAGACTTAGAAAGAATTGAAAGAGAAGAGTATGGATTTATGCAAACTCCTTTCCTATGATTTTTGTATATATTTATAATGCTCTTAAGCAGGCTTCATATTAAGCTTCTTTTTGAAAGGAAGACAGTGGATTAGAATTTACAGATGCATTACGCAGGAAGGCTAGCATCCATCATCTCGGAGTTTGCTGTCGGAGAAAGAACACAACCTTACAATATGGCGCCAAAGGTTGCCATTCAGTCCCCTCCATTCTCAGCACTCTGCCTTTGTCTCCATCTTATTAAAGATGTGCATGTCTCAAACTCTTGCTGTGTAATAAAACAGGATTTGAGGGAATATGACTAACTATACAACCAATGCACTCATAAAAACATAATTGAAAACCAGGAATATATTGTGTGTGACTGTAGTATGCTGCTAATTTTCCACTAGCATTGTAAATGAACAGATGTGCAGCTGACATGAGGACATGGTAGAGTAGCTGATGCAGTTATTACAATCATACAATTATTTTCATTCCTTCCTGTTTGTTAAACACTTGCTGAACCCATGGCCTACAAAAAGAATTATTACAAAGACAATATATTTGAAAAGGCTGGAAGGCACTGACCATATGGGAACTATGTGCTACAACATTTACTACATTTCCTTAGCAGAATTATCTATAGAAATGCTTCAGTATCTATGTTCTTACAGAGCTGTTCAATCATTATTTGGTGCTGCTATTTTACCTGAAGTGAGATTAGGAACAGAATTGAGGGTTTTATGCTTCACTTACTGATTTTCCCCCTGATTTGCCTGGTGTGAACTGAAATCTCCAGGGAAATCTCTTATTGATTGTAGGTTCTTTCTTTGATTTACATTCTACCTTTCAGCCTAAACTGGGATTCAGGGTGACTCTTGACAAGATTAAAAATAGGTACAAATAAAAGCAGAAGTTAAAATGCTAAAATGTAAGTAAATAAACTATAATATTGGAACACAGATTTAAAAGCATTTTAAAACATATTTCAAAAATAGCCTCTCTTGTCCAGGAAAAGTTCCTTTTCAACATAATAAAAAAGATATTTCCTTTCTTTAAACCAGGGGTAAGCAACCTTTTTGAGCCGGGGGCCAGGTTGCTGTCCCTCAGACAATTGGGGGGCCAAAGAACCAAAAATAAATAAATAAATAAATAAATAAATAAATAAAATTGCACACTCTCTCAGCCCCAGAAAAGCCATGGCAAAACCCCTGTGGAGATTTTGCCAAGAAAACCCCAAGAACAAGTAATAACAACAATAATCAATATCATCATGGCGGGAGGCGTGGGGGCCGGCGGTGGCAGCAGGACCGGCCTGGGGCCAGTCCAAAGGCCTTGGGGGGCCACATCCGGCCCCCAGGCCTTAGGTTGCCTACCCCTGCTTTAAACTGTCACGTAAAGAAGGGAAGGACTCATATAAGGCCAAGGCCTGCTTTAGTATTGAAATGATGGAGTGGGGGGAAGCCTCCCATTCCCATCTAGCTATTTTGCCAGTATAGTAAACATCCCTTTACTAAGAAGTAATACTAAGATGTGTATAGTCCAGCAAATATTTTTACAGGCTCTAGCCATTTAAGATAAACTGTAACATGACACCATTCATAAGTCGGTTCTGGTAGTCCTTCTATCCCTGATATGGTCTCAATTTAGATCAAGCATCTGCTTCTGATTGTGACCTTTGAAGGAACGTTTACATTCCTGCCAATGGAATTTATCTTCTCAGTATAAATATAAGACATGGAAGCATGGGGTTTAATTCAGATAAAGACTACACTGCTAAGAATTAAAGGCTTTCTTCTCTTCTGTGCTCTAGGGATTGAGTTGACCAGCCGAACCTTGAGTCTGCTATGTATTCTCTTAAAAATATTTACTAGGTTGGTTACTGTCAATAGCTGTGTGAACATGTTCTAAATAGCTGTATGGGCATGTTCTAAATAAGTGCTACTGTATAGCCAAAATGGCCCTAACTACAAGCATCTTGACTGGATTGTAAAGAATTTTAAACTTAAAACCATCAGAAGCCACTACTGAAATGTGTGTATTAAAGCCTTAATGGAAATAAAGTGCTAATTAAAGTGGAATGAGATATTTTTTTAAATTGCCTATGAATGATTAAAAAAAACATCCAACAATGTATCATTTCAATAGATGATGACAAAAAGCTTATTTGAAAGAATATGTTGAAGTGAGTCACTAGCTATTATATTTCTTGACTCCAAGTGCTTACATTCAAAGAACACATTATTTATTTTTAACTACCCTGCCCTCCCCCCCAAAAAAAATTTTTTGCCAGTGTAACTCTGTATGTTCCTGAAAGGGCTTTTATGATTTTGAAACCTGATACAAACATCTCATTGAACAGAGGAATATAATCTGTTAAAATTTATTTGACAAGTCACCTTAATGGCTATGGATATAAGGTTTTTGTAAGGTTTATGTTGTAAGATAACAAAACACTGATATCTATTGAGTCAACATTTCTCAGAAGAATAAAATATTTGTTTTACCAGGCTGAATTCATTTTCTGGTCTGCATTATGGACTTATGGCAAAGGTCTAACCAGGTATTCAATGAATCTGTAATGCAAGCTCCCATCAGCTTACCCTATGAAAATATAATACATTCATTTTGCTGCTGTTCACATTAAATACTGACAAAAATTAAGACCATCATTTTCCTGACAGTTACATGCAAGTAAGCCTCACTGCAGTAATATTCACCCATGAATAACTACACAGGACCACAGCTGGGGAATGAAAGCTGTAGAAACATGAATATAAAAGAGCCAAAGGTACATTTGCACACATTTCACACCCTCTAACATTTCAGAAACAAAAATGGGACATAGTTGTAAGGGCTTATGTCAAATGCCATGGCTTACTGGCCAAGATGGCCAGTTACAATTACACATTGTTGAATGTTCTATTCTGCATACATTATTCCATGGTTGGGAACTTAGGGCTTTGTGGGATGTTTTAGAGTACAGCTTTCACAACTTTCACCACTATCATGCTCATTGGACCTGATAGGAATCCTAGGCACAAACATTTGGCAAAGCAAAGGTTCTTCACTGTGGCCATCTTCATTTATTCTGCAAAAGTCTTGTCTTCTTTTAGCTTAAAAGCAAGGAGAGGGTATGCTTCTTTAGTTAAGGATACATCAGAAACAAATTTCAGCAATATATTATCAAGAATTTTAAATGCATCACAGTGTGTGAAATGCCATGCTGTGCACCCCCACAATGTCTGAATAGTGATGTGCATATTCTTACATGAACTTGTGCTAATTAAAGGTACACAAACCCAACAACTCAGGAGATTTCATGTATAAAGGTCCTGGTGAGGCAGCGAAGCCCTCAAGCTCTTCTCTCTATTCATCATATTCAGGCATGAGCATTGTTGCTTTTGTAGACATTACACACACACACACACACACGAAGTTAAGCATCAAGAGGCTTGGTAGAACCCAATATTTGCTTATTATATATAATATTTGGTGGCAGCAATCTTATGTGGGAAAATATCCTTGAGGAGGGCAAATTTTGTTTTCATCTCACTAGCTAAATGACCATATTACCCAGATGTTAAACCATCACCTTCAAAAGAGGGCAAAATGGGGAAAGTGATTTTCAAAGTATGGAAGAGTTACATTTTTAGATTATAGTTCCCAGAATTCCCCAGCGAATATGGCCAGTTACTATGGTGACTGGGGGATTCTAGAAACAATTGTCCAAAAAGGTAGTAGAACAAGAAAAAGAATTCTCCTAAACAATGTTAATTTTACAAAGATAGGTGCTGAAAAATATGATTTGTCCTTAAAGGATAGGGACAGTTGGAGTATACCAGCTCCTTCTGCTGAGCAAACAAGATGAAGAACAACTGGGTCGTAAGAACTAGGGCAGGAAAAATCAGACGAAGCAGAGGTTGTGGCTAGGTCCTCACCTCCCCCATCCCTGACATCCCTTCCTCAGATCTTGACCTAAATAAGTGTTGACAACCTAAGCTCTAGCTAAAAGGTAGTAAAAACATGGACACTTAAGTAGTTATAGACTTGAAGTGTACAACATTTGATTATTCTATTTCAGGGGTAGGCAACCTTTCCCCTTTAAGGGCCGAGGGACTTCAACTCCCAGAATCCCAGGAGCTATTGGCCAACATGGGACTATTGGCAAACATGGCTGAGGCTTCTGGGAGCTGAAGTCCCTCAGCCCTTAAAGGGGAAAGGTTGCCTACCCCTGTTCTATTTGCTCCATTGACTGATTGGTCTCCTAGTTATGAAATCAATTAAAGACATATTTTCCTACAATTACAAAAGCCATGTGCTCTTCAGCTTTTTTCCTGGCCATGCTGCCTAAAGACATTCTTTCCATCTTTTGTAGAAACTCCTTCACCATTTTGAAGATACCGATCAAGTTGTCAAGTTCACCTTTAATTTACTGTTTTGTGCTAAGCATACTTTTATCTTTCAAGCTGAGATGAAAGACCTAAATTCATTGTCATCTTTGTACTCTTCTCTGAATACTGAAAGTTATTCCCAAAGAAAGATATGAATAAAGAGCAAACCAGCTGTCAGATTGGAGAAAAGTCAGTGTGAAGGGAAAGCAGTGACTGTGGGGGTGCTTTTCAGTTAATTTGTTCTCATTCACACTTTATTTTGTACAAGAATTCTGAGAAAATGTGGTTGCTTAGGGAGTTAGACCAACTTGGAGGTCAATGCAGCAAGCAGCTCCATGGACATTCACAGATTTAAATGTCATTGTCTTTAGAGGTTTGCAGTGAACCACTGAAAATATTTCCAAATATAGGACGACCTAACATAAAACCCTTTACCTTGACCAGTAAAAATAAATTAGTATGGGAGATGCAGTAAAAAACAAAAACTGATCAGTATGAAGTTCCCAGTAGACAATAGATCATTAATAAAATAGACACTAATCCTCATCCCATATCTTCCCACTCAGAGGCCTTGCCTCAAGTGAATAATACACAGATTTACATGCTAATCCTCTCAACCAAGGGTCACACAGTATATATACCTCACACACCTCTATGCCACCATTCTCAAGATGCCAGACACAGATGAAGGTGAAACATCAGGAAGACATTCTTCTAGAACATGGCCTCACAGCCCCCAAAACCCACAAAAACCTAAGTATGAAGTCTGTTGAACGATCTTTCTAGATTAATAGAAAAGAAACTGGTGGGATATTTAAGATGAATATGTTTATTTTAGGATGAATTTTCATGTATTACAACCCACTTCCTCGGGTGCACAGAATATTGTGCATCAATTACAATGTGAGGGTCCACCTTCATATTAACTGTTTAGAAACAGTACTGTACAGCTTAGATTTTGTTCTCCCAGTATGTCTTCTCAAGGGAGCCACTTAGGATGTCAAGGAGAGCAGTCTTTCCCATCTGATTCACTGGATGCAATCCATCACAATCTGTAAAGGGAGGAGGAGTTCAGAGAGAAAGAAGCCTCCCCGACGTGTCAGGAGGGGCTCACTGTTGCGTCAGCCTTGAAGGGCCTCGACGCATTGATTGGTTGAGTAGCCTGGAAGTCCCGTCTGTCCGGGCTGCTCAACCAATCAGGTCGTTTGGGGAAGGGAGAATCTCGCGAGGCTTGTAGTCTCGCGAGATTTG
>JAIPUX010001232.1:38578740-38595880 GCA_020142125.1 Phrynosoma platyrhinos
AGCACAAATTGGCTGTACTATGCAGGCGTGTGCTTCTGTGTGTGAGCAATTAGCTCAACAACATCTATCAAGAGGCTCACATAGTTCACAGGTTGTAGCTTCTATGGCTATAGCCCATTCATCTACTTCAATTCAGCAACCTGCAAATCTGGCTAATAGGCAAGCTGGCATGGCATAGAATTCCCCTGAGGCATCTGCTATGGAGATGGGACAGCCAACCATAGCAGATATAATGGAGGTATTGAAGAAAGTTCCAGGGGTGGAGCTTCAGGCTGCGCCAGCAATGGAGGTTAACCAACCTACGCTGGCTGATTTGTTTAATTTGGTTCAAAAAGCTGTCGTTTCAGGTCTGGGCAATGTGCCTGTTTCAGACACCATTGCGTCTTCTAGCAGCATCGGGCTGAATATTGGAGGGAGACACCATGACACCAGAGTCGCTACTGCTACGCTCTCGGTGGGAGCTCAACAAGCATCAATGGATGCTTCAAGCCAGGGAGCGAGCTCAGGTGCGTCACTTGTTAACAATCCTCAAGTAAACTGGCCTGCATCTGTTTGGGCTTCTTGTAGTCAAATGGAAACGACTACTGGATTTGAAACTTCTTCGCCTGTACCTTCACCAGCATTCACCCCAAATGCTGTTTGCCCCCAGGGCTCAGAGACACGGGTACAGGAGGGTGGGAATCAAAATAATGTTTCAGTTCCTAATAAAGAAACGGTTGTGGTGGGAGCATTAAATATTTCAGGGCCTGACAGGACCAACGAATGCAACCCATATACAGGTATGTCGACACCTTTGGGATCTCATCTTCCAATGTCTACCAAGGAAAGGATTTGGAAAGGTGAGTTTATCGACTTATTCTCACTCACCTTCCGTGATCCAGAGCCGAGGATCATGGTGAAGGATGGGGTGGTTTTCGCTTTGCCCAAAGAATTCCAAGTACATAAACGCCCAAAATTGGAAAGGAATTTCATTAATTGGATTATGGGTTTCACTATTTACAGGGGCGTTATTGAGGAAAAAGACCCCAATAGGGCTGCAGAATTATCTAAATACCAAGAAATAATAATTAAAGCTTATACAAATTGTCACTTCAATGCCAGGGGGTTGGCATGGCTGCAATATGACGAACAATTTAGAATGAGAGCGGCGTTAGACCGTTCCCTTTCATGGCGTCACGTGCAGTCAGAACTTTGGGCTGATGTTATGTTGGGGGCCTCCCCTACGAGCCGTTGTGACAATGGGTTTGTGCCCATGGTCATGCAGCCGAGAGGCAGAATACGAGGCCTAGCACGGGGGATAAAAGGCAGGTCGGTCTCTGCTGGGACTTCAACGCAGGTAGGTGTCGGAGGCAAACATGCAGGTATGATCATAAATGCAGTGCCTGCAGGGGGCCTCACCCCGGATCATCGTGTGGTAGAGGTAAAAAAGCTGGGGGCGGGGCTTCATATTCACAACCCGCAGCTGCGGGAAAAAGCGCCAACACCAATTAAATTAAACGTGTTGGAGAGTTGGTTAAGGATCTACCCAAAAGTAGATACCGCGCAATATTTATGGGAGGGTTTTTCCCAGGGTTTTCATATTCCTTACACAGGTGTTCGCGTGCACAGTTCGGCTCCTAACACACGCTCAGTTAGGGAACTCCCAGGGATTGTAAGGGACAGCTGGCTAAAGAAATTGCTGCAGGAAGAATTTCAGGCCCTCACGATCAATTGCCATTGCCAAATTTGAGACTATCACCCCTTGGTGTCATCCCTAAGAAGGCACCAGGCGAATTTAGATTGATTCACAACTTATCATACCCAAAAGGTGAATCAGTCAATGACACAATTGATCCACAGCTGACATCAGTTAAGTATGCATCCTTCGATTCAGCTGTAAAAATGGTAAAAAATTTAGGTGCAGGAGCACTTTTAGCAAAATGTGACATTAAATCAGCTTTTAGATTATTGCCAGTCCATCCGGATGATTTTGATTTGTTAGGTTTTCAATTTGAGGGTAATTACTATTTTGACAAAGCAATGCCAATGGGTTGTTCCATCTCTTGTGCAGCTTTTGAGGCATTTAGTACATTCTTACACTGGTGTGCCGCTAAGAGGTCTAATAATCCAGCAATTACACATTACCTGGACAATTTTTTGTTCGCAGGGGCTAGTGGGACATCAGATTGCTTTGATACTTTATTGGCATTTCAAAAATTAATGGAAGAGATGGGGGTTCCTTTAGCAACAGAAAAAACAGAGGGTCCTGACACTAAAATTGTCTTCCTAGGAATTGAATTGGATACTATAGAAGGAGTATCGCGCCTTCCGTTGGAAAAGCTCATGGCTATGAGGTTCCAAGTTAAACTGATGAAAAGCAAATCTAAAGCCACGCTTAGAGAATTTCAGTCCCTGGCGGGTTTATTGAATTTTGCCTGCAAAGTTATCGTCCCAGGGCGGGCTTTTTGTTCTCGTTTATACAAAGCCACCAAGGGTATCAAAGCTCCACATCATCACATTAGGATTACATCTGGTATTAAAGAGGATTTGGCAGTATGGGAAATGTTTTTAGAAAACTATAATGGGGTATCATTTTGGAGATCAGATATGTTATTAAGAGCTGATTTCCAAGTACAGTCTGATGCTTCTGGGGCACACGGTTTTGGTGTCTATTTTATGGGCAATGGGCAGCTGAACCATGGCCTCAGCTGTGGAAGGATAAAGGTTGGCTTAAAGACCTCACATTTTTAGAACTATTTCCAATTGTGGTAGCAGTTCACTTATGGAAAGAACAATTTCAAAACAAAACAGTGTGGTTTTGGTGCGATAACCAAGCCGTGGTACACATAGTGAATTCACAGACATCCAAATCCCCCAGGGTGATGACTTTAGTTAGGAAAATGGTGGCTCAATGTTTAAAGTTCAATATTTTGTTCCATGCCCAGCATGTTCCTGGTTTATTAAATCCCTTGGCAGACGCCCTTTCGCGTTTTCAGTTTTCCAGGTTCCAGCAATTAGCACCGGAGGCGTCATCCCAGCCGCTGGAGGTACCAACATGACTTTGGAGCCTTGGCGAGTAGAAATCGACAGGGCGATTATCCAGTCCATCGCTCCTTCGACACGCAAGTCGTATCAGCTCGCCTTGCGAGAGTTTAGATTTTTTTGTCAACTGTCGGGGAGGTGGAGGTTTGGCCATTAAATGTAGAATTAGTTCTCAGATTTGCAGTCCATCTTCGACAATCGGGTTTGGCGCCAGTAACTATAAAAGGCAGGATTGCGGCGCTGTCATTTTATTCTAGAGCCGTGGGGTTCATGGACCCTACAGTTGATTTTAGAATTAGAAGGGCGTTAGATGGTTGGGCGAGAGAAGCTGTTGCAGTTAGAGACAGCAGATTGCCAATAACTGGCTCTATTTTGTTAAAGATTTGGGACAGTCTTCCCTTTACATGTTTTTCACACGAGGAAGTGATATTATTTAGGGCAGTATTCGCTCTGTCGTTTTTTGCGGCATTGAGAATAAGTGAAATTGTGCCAAGTTCATGCAACGATGAGTCTGGCAGGGCTCTTTCGGTTTCGGATATTCAGATTTCAGAACAGGGCTTACATGTGAGAATTAGGTGGTCTAAAACTGATCAGATGGGAAAAGGCCAGTCTTTAATTTTGGCTAGGGCACCTAGTGGACAAATTTGTCCAGTGTCCGCATTAGGTGAATATCTGAAGATCAGGCCAAATGGGTTGGGTTATTTGTTTTTACATAATACTGGTCTTCCGTTGACCCAGTTTCAGTTCAGGGCTGTTTTAAACGAAGTGTTGAAGAAGGCAGGTTTACCACCAGCACAGTTTGCCTCCCATTCTTTTAGAATTGGGGCCGCGACATCGGCGGCCATGCAGGGTTTAAGTGAGGCAGCTATTCGTAGGATTGGATGCTGGCGCTCTCAAGCATTCAAGTCTTATGTGAGGAAATGATTTAACATACCTATTGATATGTTGTTTGAATTCAATTTATTTCAGCACAACGGTCGACAGAGGGCATTTGGATTATTGGTCACAGCTTAGTATTTTGGGCAGAGTGGCACATGGTTCAACAGCGCAGTGATACTAATTTGGGATGGAGAGGCACAGGACCAGTTAGATGGTTTGGATGCAGAGGAATGCTGTGGGGAGCTTTACTCCCTAGAATTCTGGAGCTTCTGGAAGCATACAAGCAGCCCAAGGACTGATCGTGCATCTGGGAGAGAATGACTTAGGAAAAGTGACTTCTTTAAAGTTAGCTAATATGATTCTGAATGATTTCCACGAGATCAAGAGGCTGTTGCCGGACTCCGTGCTGATTTGGACAAAATTACTGCCTAGAAGAATTTGGCAAGGTGTTCGAAATGAGACTGCCATCAACAAAACGAGACATTTTTTGAACAGATCGTTGTCAAAATCTTTGGGGGAGTTGGGGGTGTTAATTTTGAACTATGATGACATTCAAGTAGATAGGCCACATTTGTACAGGGGCGATGGGGTGCACCTCTCCCCAAGAGGTAATGACATTTATTTGAACTCGATAGAGTTATGCCTAAAAGGACTGATGGGGGGGGAGGGGATATCTAACTAGGCTGACCCCCTCCTGTGGCAGGCAGGGACCCCCCCCAGGGGTGGAAATAGGTCAATTGGGAATTTAATATGGGTATAATATTGAATAAATTTGAATAATAATTGATGTCATTGGGTTTAATTAAATTGAATGACGTAATTAATAAAATTAATGATGTTATTGGTTAAAAGTTAGTTTATGACATCATATCCGGTTGGGGGAGGGGGTGAATTGATAAGGGGTTAATTAAGAGAGTTATTAACTTGGTGCATGCTTGATTTGAAGATTGCTTAAAACAGTGGCAATATCATTTAATCGCAGGCACGCATGCGCCAAGCTTATTTGTTATAGATGTATACAAATACTGAATTGAATGTTACTTGATATTATGTTACGACCCTGTACAAATAAAGTTGTGGCCAAAAGCGTTATACCCAAAATAATGCATTCGAGTCCTTTGTGCCGATGCAAATCAATGAAACCTGAACCAACATTTTGAAATATGTAGAACTGTTGTTCAAGGTATCACCTATTTCATTTCATTATCCCATAGTTTCCATCCCTTCTGTACCCAGGGTTACCTTATTTCGGTTTCTGAAATCTATGCATCTAACGTACATATTGTGCTCATCATTACATAGCACATTGTTTATTTACATTCTACTTATGAAAATTTAGAATGCTAATAATTGCATTTTCTATTACTATGTTTCAGCTACTCCCCCCCTCTTTTTAAGCAGCTACACGTCTTAGAAAAATAGTAAAGGATAATGGTTAAAGTGATGGATTTTGAGTGGACAAAGACAAATTCAAATCTCTCTTTGCTATGGGATTAATAACAAGACATTAAAGAGACCATGTACATTCCTGGGATGATGATACTAATGCTAATAATACTAATACTAATACAAATAGGAGGAGGAAGAGGAGGATTAAGGTGTCAATGTACAATACTTCTGTATTCTAACCAGATCACCACAGAATTTTTCCCAATTCCTTTTTTTTTAACTAATGGGAAAATGGCATAGATCCATGAAAATTCCACAGGAACTCCTCATAGTGACTGCCTTCTGATTCACATGGGATAATGTAGAGGGAAATTAGGATGTACAAACTACACCTCTTCCCTTGTACTCCACTATGTCTTGTACCTACTTATTTTGTTCCTTGTGCCTTCTCCCTCCTTTCTTCTCATATCTTACCTCCTGCCTACACAAGCTTTCCTCCCATACTCTGTGGCTGTACTTCTCACTGTTCATTGCCTCATTATACATCTTCACCATGTTCCCTTCTCCTGCTTCTTGCACTCCAGTGCTTGTAACTCTCACCCTCTCTTCCCTCTTTGCTCCAGCTTTTAACACCAACTCTCACTCTCTTGCACTCTCATTACCTTATTCCTTCCATGATGCCATTGCACCTCATCTTCTCTCTTGACTCTTTTTCCCTTTCCTTATCACACAGCACACTTTCACCATACTTCCTTCCTTTGCTTCTTGCACTCCACCACGAGTATTGCCTTCCCTTCTATCCTTCTCCTCCTTTTCCTCAAATTTTGTGCTGATGCATCTCCTTTCTCTTGTACCTTGCATCCACCCATCATATACCTGACATCCTCCCTTCATTCCATACTAACTTTTTGCTTCATCTTGCCTCTGTACCATGCTTCTTCACTCATAGATACATCTCTAATTCTCTTTTTCTTCTCCCTCACTTGATTCACTGCAGGTCAGCAGGCACTGGAGGCAATGGTGTTGCCAATGTAGCAAGGCAAGGAACAGGGGTACAAGGGAAATAAAACCAGGTAGGAGTGGATAGTGGCAGGAGAAGCACTGGGCGAAGAGGGGTGGAAAGAGGATGGTAATAATGGGATGGCTCTTTTCATTCAGGCAGTGGAAGAACCCTAACTGCCTCTCATAATATATATTTTTTTTCACTTCCTGAATGCCTACTAAAAATAAATAATACTGCTATATCAATCAAGTTATGAAAAACAATGGACTCCATGGAACCTTAAATAATAATCATTGTGTTGCAACTTATTCTGCCTCATTGTTCCACTGGTTCTGTGGCTGAATCTCCAGTTTGACACCTGCCAGGGCTCAATGTTATAGAATTCTGGGATTTGTAGTTTGTTGTGACATCAGAGCCCCCTGAGAGAGAAGGCTAAATAGTCTCACAAAACTACAATGCCCAGAAAGGCAGTTAAAGTGGTGTCAAACTGGATTATTTCTGCAATGCAGATGCAGCCTCAATCATATTTACAAGGAGCTCTGTAATACAAACTTCAGCTGGACTTTTCTCCACAAACTAGAGTTTTCTGCATAGTTGCAACACTGGGACAGGAGGGAAACAGAAATTGAAATGGGAAGAGTACACGTAATTGTAGTTGTTATATATTACTCATTGACTAAACACACTAAACACAGTCACAGTAACTGCACATTTTGTTCCGTAACTCTGCTTCTACAAGGCTAGAGACTTTACTTTTTTAAAATATGAAAGTTTAGAATCATGGCTAGATGATGATTCAAACCGGCACCAAGTGGTATGCTTGGAAACCAGGTTAAACTCAGCCATTCAGGTGAACTGGCAATCCTAACCCTTAGCCAGTGTTTTGTGGTCACTAAGAAAACTTGATCCAAACAAGATTTTGGAGACTTCCCCACAATCCCCCCTCCCAATGATTTTGTATACTACTTTAAATTCTGGGTTTGGGCTATATACCTATGACATTTAGCTTGAGAACCAGAAATGATGGCAAGATCTCTCCTGCAGAACCAGATCAGTTCCTATTTTTTGGGGGGGGGGAGGGGGGACAAATATGTGAAAAATTGGTATGTTTTAGCAAATCCACACCCATATTTTGTCTGCTTACTAGTCAGCTTTTAAAAAACTAGATAAGCAAAAAATTATGGCATATCCCTATGCACACTAAAACTTTAACAAGGGCAAGCAAACATTTTCTCAGGTGTCTTATGGCAATTGATGGGCAGCAGAAAAGGCCATGCCATCCTCCTGAAACTGTTCCAGCAGCTGTTAACTCAGCAGGAAGAACAAGCTCCCTCAATTAAAAAAAACACCAATTACTACAAAGACAAACCACTTTCATTTCTCCAGCTGGTTTCTATAATAAAATTTATGAAGGGCTATTGGCAACTATACTGATAGCACTTGCAAAGTACTTGCAATACATCTTGTCACTTCAGTTTATCTGTCTGCCCTTATTTTCATACAGAAAGATTATGTTTACAGTGCCATCATGCATTTCCCAATATTTCAAAAAGTATTTAAAATTGAGTGATTGTAAAAATATGAATTTGGGCTCTTTGGTTTATTTCAGCCATACAGTCCTGTGTCTATAGAATTACCACATTCATTACTATCAACTTAACTGTATTCACACATTTTTAAAGCATACCACAAAAGCTCATGGGGAAAGGATAATTTAAAGCAAAAGAATTCATAAAATATACATTATAGCAAAAGTTGGGTTCTTTTCCAAATCAGCCACAAGCACAGGGTAAGATCCCAAAGTCTAGTGCTAGAATTATTCTAGGGAATAGTTACAAGCTAATTAAGTTAAAAAGTGCCAACTGCAGATAGACACAGAATATGTGGTTAGCATGCAGCTACAATTTGACAAAATGTTTTTTTAAGCTATATAATTTTCACATTACTAAATCATCACATAATCTAGAGCAGTGCTACTTAAAGTGATGTTCCATGGACCAGACCCTGAGGATTGGCTGCTGGTTCCCTTGAAAGTTTTTTGGAAAGAAACAATTACAAATAATGAATACAAATATGGTACTGGTCCCTGACATAATGGGGAGGAGGTGTTGGGGCCCCCACATCACATAGCTTGAGATGCACTGTTCTCGAATTCACCAATTCAGCACCCATATTTAACTTTCTTATGTGTATCTATTTTATTTGTACTGATCCATGTTCAAAGTTACATGAAAATGCAGCAACTTTATAAAATGAAAAACTAATAGGAGAGTGGAAGGAAATGATTATATTTTCCTCATGCATAATTTTGCTACAGAAAATCATTTTAAAGTAGTTGTCCTTTGAACAGACTTCCAGCTGTTTGTTGAAGATTTGTAAACATGGGACTTTGCAAAGTGGAAGTTGCTGTGCAAGTGGGTGAACTGGAGTCAATAAATGAGAGATGGACAATGGATTATACATCACCCTATGCCACTTCTCTGTGTTAAGTTTCCATCTCTGATATTGTCTTAACACACACACAAACAGAGGGAGAGAGGGAGTGGGAGAAGGCAGTGTGAAATTAAGCCTAAATTCCTCATAGGAAATTTAGAGTAAACCCACTAAATCAATTACTAAAAGGTATCTCACTTGGATGAATTCTGTTGATCCAATGGGGTTACTCTAGTTGGGACTATGGATAGAAAGTGATCCTGTCGAAGCCCTACTTGATCTCTGGAATAAGGAAATGGCTAGGATGGTGGACACAATTGCGCCTAAGCATCCCTTCCCACAAAGTGGAGCCAAATGTGCCCCCCTGGTTCACTTGGGAGCTGGTGGTGATGAAATGAGTGGGATAGAGACTAGAGCGATGATAGCACAAGACTCTGAGTGAATACATCCGAACATGGGTTAGAGTTCATTGGAAGGCCTATGCCACGTCGATGATGGCAGTGAAGAAATTATCCTTCTCTGCCACCATTGTGTCTGCATAGTGTCATCCAGTGGAGCTGTTCTGAGTAGTCAGGGGCCTTTTACATTCTGCCCCCCAAGAAGAAAACAAAGACCATTTGACAGCTCGTTGTGAAGCATTTGCAAGACACTTTGCAGACAAAATTGCTTGGATTCACTCTGACTTAAATGCTGTAGTTGAAGCAGGTCCAGTGGATATAACTTGGCACTTGCTTGTGCTGTATTATTGGATAGGTTTCAATTTGTGCAGCTTCAAGATGCAGACAGGATCCTTGGAGAAGTGAGTGCCACCACATGAATACTGGATTCTTGCCCTTCCTGGCTTCTGAAAGTAGCTAGAGGGAGATTGCCCGAGTGGGTAAAGGGAGTGGTGAATGCCTCACTGCAACAAGGGAAGTTTCCATCCTGCTTAAAGGAGGCTGTGTTGTGGCTGTTACTGAAAAAGACTTCCTTGGATCCTACCACTCTGAATAACAATCGGCCAGTCACTAATGAGTCTGGATGTCCAGGTTTCAGCAGTGGACAGAAGTGCATGTGCACAGCTAAAACTAGCGCACCAGCTGTGCCCATTCCTTGAGACATCAAATCTGGCTACGGTGACACATACCTTGATTACATCCCATGTAAACTCTATGTGGGGCTGACTTTGGAAACTGTTTGAAAACTTCATCGAGTTAAAAATGCCACAGCTAGAATGCTGACCGGGGCCAGTTATAGGGAGCATATAACTCTCTTGTTGAAACAGCTTCGCTGGCTACCAGTGCATTTCTGGGCACAATTCAAATTGCTGGTCATGACCAATAAAGCCCTACACAGTTTAGGTCCAGACTATTTGAGAGAATGCATCTCTCCATACAAACCTGCTAGAGCCCTATGATTATCAGGAGAAAGCTTTCTCTTGGACCCAGCACCATTCCAGGCTCACTTGGTGAGAACATGAGAAAGAGCCTTCCATGGGAGTCTAGGCTGGCCCTCTCCCTGCTTGTCTTTTGCTGGCAAGTAAAAATGTTTTCATTCAGGCAGGCTTTTTAAAATCATGACAAGGTGGTTTTTATATGGTGTATGTGTTTTAGATTTTTTTTTAACTTCTGTATGTTTTCAATCTTAATTTTATGCTGTTTGAATTAGGTTATTTTAACTGTTTTTTAGTTGTTTCTAAATTGTTTTTTATCTTGTGAGCTGCCTTGGGTCCTTTTTTGGGAGAACAGCAGCATAAAAATGAAATTAAATAAATGAATAAACACTCCATAGCAGAATAATGTCTTTTCTGACACTCAGGAAAATACAGCTGAAAACAAGGGTGCTTTGATGACATTCCATCAGAATCCTTGCACTTTGCAAAGTTTATTGGGAAATTATTCTGCTCATAAGAACATATGGTTTTCTGCATATATTTCTGCATTGTACAATTCCCAAACAAGTTGTGAGAGCAGAATAAGTGTATTTGTTTTTTCCTATAGCAGATCTTTCTAAAATGCAAGGATCAAGAATGTGAAAACTTACATCCCTAGGAACCACAATCTGTGAGATTTTGTATGTTTGTATGCATTTGTATGCAAGGGTGCATTTTGCTGAATATTCTCTGGGTAAAATAAACTTTTCCAGGTGATTGGTGGGAATTAAAATTCTCATACAGATTTTTATAATATTTTCTGAGAAATTTCAGGTCAACTAATATTGAATGCAACTACAGATGCAAAAAGGAGGTAAAGAGCTTAAAAAAGGAAGATAGGAAAAAATAGGGCCCAAGCTTCTTTTGGCAATATTAAAATGCCACTGGTTTGGAACCATAGTTCTGCTCAACAATACCCATATTTTTTAGGGTGGTGAAGCTGAGTGGGGATTGTACTACAGAAGCTTAATTAAGATTTTCTTTGGATATGGTGTGTGGTAAAAACAGAAACATCTCAGGAAAACAATCAGAATATTACCTTCTGGGAAATGTCATTCCAGCTCTAGGACAATGGACAGCATCAAGAGAAATACAGAGGGGTAGTATGGCCACGTATCCTCCTTTAAAGAGAACAGTCCTCTTTTCAAAGAGCTCTTAGAGGGAAGTGTACCATTTGAAGAGCTGCCCAACCCAAGTGTACGTTGATGGCAAGGATTTCTAAGGAAGTGAGAAGGTTTGAATTTGTCAATTTCTTCAGAATGTCAATTTACAGTTATTTCCTGGTAAGTGACCAGACAGCCTTCCCTCTTTAAAGTTAATATTTCTAGGTGGGCATTTTTCGATTAGCATGCACACATTTTATGCAACTGTATGACACATTTCCTCTGTTAAGTGGCCATCCTGCAGTGGAGATGAATATACTATGAGAGACCAGCACCAAGACAATTTTTTTCTTTTTATTTAAAAGACTTTCCATATATTAATTCTATTTGAAAATGTGTATCCCTCTTTTCAAAGAAAATGATTCTTAATGAGGATGCCAAGAAACAGGTGATAGCACAAGAACTTGTTTCTCACAATCTCTTTCTCTCTCACACACATACACATACATGTACTTCCTTAGGTCTTCTGGCTGATGCTTCTCTTCTGCTCTCCATTTGTAAGGCCACTGGCAGTCTAAATAGAGAGTGTTGTTTTTTTCCTTGCAGGGAGTAGAAATGAGTACATCAGGCCTGAATGTAGGCCAGCAGCATATTGCAGATACCCCTTTGAAATCCTAGAAAAGCAGCCAAATTGGATGGTCACTGTACACTGCATTCAGTGTTCAGAACTCTGAAAAATTAGCTTTTGTATGACAGCTTCCAGAATCCTCCAGCCAATGTGGTCAGATGCTGGGAGTTGAGTGAATGCTTGGAGCTTTACTCCAAAAGAGTAACTTTATTGAGTCCTGTGAATGTCAGTCAATAAATTCCTTTGTCTTTTCCTCTTTTCCATATAAAGGAGAAAATATTGTGCAATCTGGTCCTGCCCTGCCTGTCTCCCTTTCTCTCTCTTTTTTTGAATCACTTTTTCAAGCTGGAATGAATGCATTGCCACTATATAAAAGTCTGTCCTGTTCTTTTTGGAGCCTCATCTGACAAAAAAACAGTCAAAAGTCATTTAGCACCTGACATTGATGTAACTTTGCCATGAGCAACTAAAGCAATTATGAGGCCTGGTTTGGGCACAGCTGAACCACCTTGATAAGGAGGCAGTGAAAAATGACACATCACAGAAGCCGAACGGCTTCATCGGAACATCAGTAAATCAGCATGAATGTTTCCAGCATCTCTAATAATAATAGAATCATCTAACAAGCAAGGAGGTCTTTTACCTCTGCCCAGACTTTTACTGGCCAACTAAAAGGAACAGATGAAATACGCCTGTTTAGAATTATAGAATCATAGAGTTGAAAGATACCACAAGGGCCATCCAGTCCAACCCCTGCCATGCAGGAACTCCCAATCAAAGCATCCCCGACAGATGGCCATCCAGCCTCTGCTTAAAGACTTCCAAGGAAGGAGACTCCACCACACTGCAAAGGAGTGTGTTCCACTGTTGAACAGCCCTTACTGTCAGGAAGTTCCTCCTAATGTTGAGGTAGAATCTCTTTTCCTGGAGCTTGCATCCATTGTACAGGGTCCTAGTCTCTGGAGCAGCAGAAAACAAGCTTGTTCCCTCCTCAATATGACATCCCTTCAAATATTTAAATATGGCTATCATATCACCTCTTAACCTTCTTTTCTCCAGGCTAAACATCACCAGCTCCCTAAGTCATTGCTCATAGGGCTTGGTTTCCAGACCCTTCACCATTTTAGTTGCCCTCCTTTGGACACTCTCCAGTTTCTCCACATCCTTTTTGAATTGTGGTGCCCAGAACTAGACACAGTATTCCAGGTGAGGCCTGACCAAAGCAGAATAGAGTGGCACTATTACTTCACTTGATCTAGACACTATACTTCTATTGATGCAGCTATACTTCTATTGATGCAGACACTATACTTCTATACAGATGGTTCTCAGTATGTATGGATTCTGCATTCACATATTCAACCATCCATGGCTTGAAAATATTTTTTTAAAAAAATCCAAAAAGTAAACTTTGCCATATTTCCCATCTCTCCCTGCGGATCGAGGCAAGATTACACAATAAAATGTACAACAGTGTACAAAATACAACAATAAAATCAGTAAAATCAGATCATCAGTAATAGATTCTAAAAAAAATAAAATAAATAGATTGCAATAGAATAGAATAGAATAGAATAGCCAGTCGTCATCAGTAACTAGAAAGTCGATTTTTAAAGTCATACTATAGAGGTTCACTAAGAAGATCAGATGGATGGGCCTGCTGGAAGAGTTCCATCTTAAGTGCCTTCTTAAAGGCATCTAGCATAGTGATAAGACGGATCTCTTCCAGCAGGCTATTCTATAACTTGGGGGCTGTGGCCATGAACGATCTTTGGGAAGTAGAACTCAATCTGGTTTTATAATGATCTAATAAGTTCTTCACAGATGTTCTGAGAGTGCAGGGTGGATTATATGGGGAGAGGCTTTCCTTCAAGTAACTTAGGCCCAAGCCATGTAGGGCTTTAAAGCTAATAAAGCTTTTATTACTGTACTGTGCCCGGAAGCTAATCTGCAGCCAATGAAAAGATTTTAATACAGGTGTTATATGGTCTGACATAGATGTTCCGGTGACCAACCTGGCCGCCACATTTTAAACCAATTGAAGCTTCTGAACGTGGTACAGAGGTAGCTCCATGTAGAGCACATTACAGAAATCCAAATGAGAGATTACTGGGGCAAGTACTACTGCTTCAAGGTCCTTTCGGTCCAGGTAGGGACGCAATTGGTGGATCAACCGAAGCTGATACCAAGCACTCCTGGCCATCCCATCCACTTGAGATGACAACTGTAGAGATGAATCCAGGAGTACTCCCAAACTGTGTACTTTGTCCTTTAGGGGAAGTGTGACCCTGTCTAGGACTGGTTGACAAAGCTCCCTTCCTGGACTGAGGTTACCTATCACGAGTACCTCTGTTTTCTCTGGATTCAGTTTGAGTTTGTTTTCCCTCATCCAGCCCATTACCAACACAAGACAGGCATCCAGAGAACCGATGCCATCCTTAGTCACTGCAACAGTCAGAGACATAGAGAAGTACAGTTGGGTGTCATCATTCTATATAGGGGACACCAGTTTACTACCCCATTGTATGTAATGGGACTTGAACATCCATGGATTTTGGTATTGGTGGTGGTGGTTTCCTGGAACAAAAACCCAACAAATACCAAGGACACACTGTATTGTCATCTCATGAATGAGAGTGCATCTACACTGTAGAGATAATGAGGTTTGACACCACTTTAATCTCCATGGCTCTATCCTACAGAATTCTGGAATTTGTAGTTTTGTGAGGCATCAATACTCTTTGGCAGAGAAGACTAAAAAACACGTAAAACTACAAACCACAGGATTCTATAGGATGGAGCTACAAAACTTAAAGTGGTGTCAAACTGCATTATTTCTATGGTGTAAATGCACCCTAAGACACTGAGGCAGTGCGAAAATGAAACAATGAAACTTGGAAAAGAAATTTGGAGCTGCACACTCCAGTTCTCATTGAGCTGGTTATTCAGAGTATAAGTAGGGACCTACCACAGGTTGTAAAAGTGGACTACAGCACCCCAAAGCCCCTAATCAACATAGCTAGTAGCATGTTCAATTGCGAATGTTGTCAATTTTAGTCCAAATGTCAAAATAAAATAACTTTTCCAAACTCATGGACCTACATGATGGAAGTCTCTTTCATGATTTAAAAAAGAAAGAAAGAAAGAAAAGAAAAACAAATAAAGGCAATCTTGGCATGGAAACCAGGCATATCAGAGGATAGAAAATTTTGTTAATCATGAGTTACTCCATGCAAGGAATATTTTAAAATATATGAGCCTCCAACTTTAAAATGAAGTGAACACAGCATGGATGGAGAATGATGTTCTGGCCTACAGCTGCTATCAGTTCCAACAAATGTAGCTCTTAACAAAGGACTGGGAGAACTATCTTCCAAAACACTAGAAAGCCAAAGATTTGTCGACTTTGATACAGATCTGGCAAAGCTCTACTATTCCAGCAAAGAGGCCACAGGCCACAGACAACTTTACATTCCATATTGCCAGCATCATTTATGTATTTGTGGATTTTTTATTTCATTTTTTGTATGTATCTCAGAAGGGACCAAAGATGGCTCAAAGGTTTTTAAAAAAATCAAAAAAGCATTACAATAAAAACACAAAAATTGAAAACAATCTAAAAACTGTAAAATCATAAAAAATACACAAGCTAAAAGGCATGACCAAAACACACACCCCACACAAAAGCCCCCCTAGAATGACTATATATTAAAATGTCTTCTTAAATAAAAATGTCTTAGCTTACTGACAAAAGGCAAGCAGGGAGCCAGCCTAGCTTCTCAAGGAAGGGAGTTCTAGAGGGTGGTAGCAGCCACTGAGAAGGCTCTCTCTCTTAGGAACTGTACAGAGCCCCAAGGGGCGGCTCCATGCTAACCACACATTGTGGCCCTGATCCAGCACTTTGCTGCTCTGAAAAGAGCTGGCAAATGCTGCTCCTTTTTAGAGCAGGAAAAAACAACAACAACAACAACAACAACACCCTTGCCATCATGGCAGCAGCTTTTTGGCACTCCTTTGGTATAGCATGTATGAACACTGTCCCAAGGGAGTGCCCTGATGGGACCCACTGTCTGTTTGCATGGGCGGTGTGATGGCGGCATTGGAGTGGAGTTGGGGCAGGCTGCCCCAACTCCACCCCAGGCCAGGCCTTTTGGTCGGTCTGTGTAGCCCCTCAGTTCCTTACCAAGCAAGCCTTTGATGGTGCCAGGACAGAGAGGAAGCCTTCCCCTGAAGATACTAGTGTTCACATGAAGAGATATGGCTCTGCAAATAATCTGGACCTAATCTGTGTAGGGCTTTATAGGTCATGACCAACACTTTGTGCACAGAAACAAACTAGTAGCCAGTGAAGCTGTTTCAAAAAAGGAATTATATTTTTCCTATAACTGGCCCTGGTCAGCAATCTGGCTGCAGCATTCTGGACCCACTGAAGTTTATGAACAGTTTCCAAAGGCAGCCTGACATAGAGTACATTACAGTAGTCCAAACAGGATGTAATCAAGGCATGTTTCACCATAGCCAGCTCTGATCTCTCAAGGAATGGGTGCAGCTGGCACACTAGTTTTAACTATGCTAATGCACTCCTGACCTTAAAACCTGGGCATACAGCTCAGAATTGAGTCCAGGAGAACACCCAAGCAGCAAACCTTATATTTCATGGGGAGTGTAGTGTTTTGAGAGTGTTGAACAAGGGCTCTGGGAGACCCAGGGTGACCTGAGGCAAGTCACACTCTCTCAGCCTAAGAGGAAGGCAATGAGAAACCTCCCCTGAATACATCTTGGCAGGAAAATTCTATTAAAGTGTCACCATAAGTTGTAGTCAACTTGAAGGCATAGAACAATAACAACAACAATTATATCAACATTAAATTATCCTATGGTGAGTATGGTTGAGAAATAGTTCAGGAAAGCCCCCCCCCCATGGTGAAAATACCCCCTTGTCTCAGAGAGGGCATTTAGGGGCAAAAAGATGCTTTTTATTTTTTTAGCTTGAACAAGTGCAGCTGGAGTGAGGTCCTTCAAGGTCTTCTAAGGAGGGCAACAAGCCCCCTTCCCTTCTGCAGTTGCCTGCTTCAGCATAAAGTGAGTGTGACTTGAGGTTTTGCATTTTATTGTTAGGTTTAAATGGGATATAGAGTCAATGTTAAAATGTTGAAATGTAAAAGATGTGTGTCTGTATTATTTGTCCTTGCTGTGAAAAAATTGTTTTTCTGAAGCCAGATTCACAGCCCAGGTGTGTTCTTAGCCCAAACAAGGAGCTAACAAGCTTCAGT
>JAIPUX010001232.1:38595980-38623042 GCA_020142125.1 Phrynosoma platyrhinos
TTAAAAGGACTGTTTACAACACTTCATCAACATCAATTTCCAACATTTATATTATTTGATTTTGTTCTATTGTTACTCATGTATTTTGCCCTGTGACTCTAAGCTTAACTGCAGGTTATAACTTCAATTAATTAATTATTTGTAGTTTGCCCTCTTGCTTCTTACTCTAGAGAAGGAGATTAAAAACTCCCAAATGCTGGACAGAAATCATAAGGGAGAAGTGAAAAAAAAGGAGGAAGAGGAAAGTGGATGAGTGAGTGAATTGAAAAGGGAGTGAGCTAGCAGATCCACTTAACATCTTTCAAATACTTTATCACACACAAGAGGTGTGGAAATTGCACTGGATGTTGAAATAAATAAATAAGTGGGAAAAATCTATCACTTTCAGGAGAGTTTTGATAAAGATAACAAAAGGTGGCAGTATCCCTCTAGAACAATTTGTCATTTTCGCTCTGCACTGAAACTCTATTTCTCTCTTCTTTATCATGGTCTTTCCAGAGACACTCAAGTCATCTCCTGCTATCAGATAAGAAAGAATTTTGATCGGTCACTTAAATACAACAAGGTTAAATACGACTAGCGAGCATTAGATAAAGTGGCTAAAATTCCCCTTCCTTCATTTCCTTTCCTTTCCTTTTCTTCCTTCCTTTGGATCTAAAGTGCATCTTGTTAGTATAAAATGAAATACTTCTCTACAATACACCTTCTTTGTGCCTGACTAATGGCAGATGTTTGAAAGCATCTGCTCATTCTAAATTGCTAAAAAAATCAAGTGACAGAGGTTAGAATTTGGCATTCATTTTAGTTAAGTCAGATTACCAGAAACTTTTACTTTGATTTCTCCTGATTCTCTGGGAACTTTTTTTAAAGCTGGGAAAAGAGAGCCTTCTTCACCCTTTGTCTTCCAAGACAAGCTGTATTGGAGGAGTTTGAACAAAAAATGTGCAATTGTTTGGCTTAGACTATGGAGTTTATTGCACTACTAAAAAACCCAGCTTACCTCTCCAACTGCTTTTCAAAGTCAGGAGTTTTCCGACTTTGAAAAGCAACTTGCTGGGTGCTCCTGGGACCCAGGCTGCAGCTGGGCTGGATTTGGTGGCAAAACATGTCCAATAGGACCCAGCTACCTCCCAAATTAAAATTCAACTCGGGACAGGTAAGCCAGGCTTTTTAGAGGTGCAATAAGGTCCTAGATATCATGATATATAAAATGTATGTTTGCATGTGATCAATGTTATATGGAAGAGGTAAATTATTATCGTTTAAGATGCAATTAATTGTGTTTACGGCTCAGGCTTCCTTCGGGATGTTCAGAGCAATAAGCATAGGATGCAATAAAATCCAAAGTACAGTCGTGGTGATCACTTTATTGTCATTGTACACCTTCATGTTATTTCCAACTTACAGGTGAATCTATCATGGTGAACCAATCATGGGATTTCCTTGGCAGGATTTGTTCAGAGGGGGTTTGCCTTTTCCTTCCTATGAGGCTGAGAGGCTGTATTGCCCTAGGTCACCTAATGGGTTACCATGGTTGATCAGGGATTTGAAACATGGTCTCCAGAGTCATAGCCCCAATACTCAAGCCACAACAACTCACATAGGATTTTTATTTTTGTGCAGGAATCAGCATTTTCTGTGTATAAAACAACATTTTCTGTGCAGAAAACAATAAAAATATTGTTTTGTGAAGAAAATGCAGAAAATACTCTTTCCTGTGCCCAAAAGTGTGATTTTTTTAAAAAAAACAGAATTATATTATATTATATTATATTATATTATATTATATTTAGCAGCCGAAGTTCCCTACAACATTTTCTCTATACAAAACAGCATTCCTGAGCAGAAATGGGTAATTTGGATCCATACTGGAAGAAATGTGGGCTACAAATCACATAACTAATTTAATAAATGCTGCTTCTCTGCAGAAATATCATGTGTGAAGGTTGCACAGGATCAATCCTAAAGTGAATCATCTTTTAAATCAATGTATTTTTGGAGACTTTCTCATAGTGAAGAGAAAAATCCTTAAAGTGCTTCCCTTATAAACAAAATTAATGAAGAGTTCCAATCCATTTAACCTACTTATATCATGTTCCCATATGATGACATGTAAAGTAGTATCAAATTGTTATAATTATGCAATGTACATAACTAACCCAAGTGAAGACAAAACTATAACATGTTAGGATAAGGCTGATATTTTTCTTCCCAAGCTCAAAGCTGTTACCTGGGCACCCAATCCATGTAAAGTAGCCAACTGGACTGAAACTCATTTCTACACTGGTGATGCTGCAGTATAACCCAGTATTCCTGAGGGCAATAGACTCATTTACAAAGAACTACATAGCACACACAGCTGTTTCACCTAAGAAACTGTCACATGAAATAGCTGTCTCACTCTGTGGAAGAAAATTACAGTGAGTCCTTGTTATCTGCTGAGATTTGATTCCAGGACTGCCCACAGATACCAAAACCCATGGATGCTCAAGTCCCATTATATACAATTGCATAGTAAAATGGTGCCCAAATATAAAATGCTTTGCTTTGCAGATTCAGATAGATAGACAGACAGATAGATAGAGTAATAATTTCAGGCCATGGATGATGGAATCCATAGATGCAGAAACCATGGATAAAGATGGCAGACTGTATTCTAGAATAGAAAGTCACTGGAACAGGCCAAGGCCTCATTTATGGATAGGCAAGCTAGGTGACTGTCTATAGGGGCAGACATAAAGTGCCTTAGGCTTGGGTCACAGCTGTCTCAGACAATTTAGGGAGAAAAACAAATATTGGGGCATCTAATTTAGTTTTCTTTGGTGGTTTTCATACATGTCAATGTGAAGATACTACAGACTCACTGCGATTCATTTATAAGGAAACATAATATTGCAATCTGCCAAAACATAATTATTTAAACCCAATTTATACATTCAGTAGAATGACATGGCAGGGCTTGAGGTGATAGAATGGCTTATGACATTTTCAAATGCAGTGTGTGGAGCAGTTGGAGGCTGTATAGTTTGGTGGGAGTTAGGGTCTCAGGATCCCAATGAAAGTAAAAAACTGCAAAAATAGGATGCTATTTTTTTTAAAAAAAACAAACAAACAAGAAATAACATTTCTCTGGGCATTTTGGGGTCCTCCAGCATGATCAACGTCCATTTCTCTCTCTAAATACCATGAGAGAACATTATTATTATTATTTGTTGTTGTTGTTGTTGCATACCAGGTAGCAGCAGAGGTGATGGCAAATGCAATAATGCACGAATAATCAAATGTGAATGCTTAACCCATAAATGTGGAGGGAGGAATGTTTTTTTTCAAAATTTCCCCTTTTGAGATTGTCCAGAGTTATTGTGAACAGATCATGGAACATAGTAGTAGAACCTTTCTACTCTACTATTGGGCAGTGAGTTTTTACTCCATGGCAGTGATGTATTCAAGTCTCAGTTCCTTACAAGATACTTTCAAGTTAACTCTTGTCGAGTCTCAAGTCTAGGAGACAACTTTAATGGAAAAAATAGATGAGGGTGTATGTGGTGGTGGTGGGGAGAGATGGAATTTCAATAACTGTAAAATCAAGAAGATGTGCACAATTTTAGGAAAAGAAAATTAAATGAGATACCATGGGCAGCTCTATGCTCTAACACATTTCCAGACTGCTGTGCCCCTAAGAGAAATGCTTCCTGTGCTCTGAATGTGTTTGGAAATGGACTGAAAATCCTGAATAATTGGGAAGGGGGTTGGAAATCCAGTGAGAGAGCTGCTAAAGGGTCCCTGTGGCAAAGGAAAGAATAAGGAGGAGTTGGCAAGTGCAGGCAAGCTACAGAGATGCTAATTTGAGCAGCATCAATGGTTGAAGTGTCTGTCTGTGTGTATGTTTCTAACAGGTGGAGGAGGAGAAGGAGGGATCTAGATTTTTAAAGTAGATCAGCGACAGAGGAGGCTGGGGGAAGCTCACAAAAGAATGCAACAATTATTGCATTCCATGGTAGCCTGTGAGAAAACTTCCCCACTGTGGGGAACAATCTTACCTACTACTTAGAAAACGCTTTAGAGGATGGAGTTTATTAGACTGGGGGGGAGGGGAATCAGGGAAGAAAAAGGCATACTCCCAGGCAAAGTTGCATCATCATGCTGAAGATTTTCAGACGCTGTCATGTTTATCCAGGATTTAACCCATGGAAATCCAGGAATGCTCCAGCAACAAACCATTCCCGGGACTTCTCTGTGTCTAAAAATCTTCAGCGTGATTACGCAACTTTGCAGGGAGTATGCTTTTTACTCATAGCTTGCCTGCTGCTTAGAAATGCTTAAGAAGTCTCCTCCTCCTCCAAGACCAGCAAGTCAGCAGCTAAACATTTAAAAGTCTCAAGTCGAGATGATTCAGTGTTTCATTTGTGGTAGAATCGAGTCCAAGGCAAGTCACTGAAATGACTTAAGTCCAACTCAAGTCTGGAGTCAAACAACTTAAATCTACATCAATGCTCCATGGGGTAGGGGAAAGTCACAAAAGGTAACAGAATTCATTTTTGGATTCTGCTGCAAGTCTAAGCTAAATGCAACATAGCAGCTACTACTACTACTACTACTACTACTACTACTACTACAATGATGATTATTTCTACTAAGAGATGGTAAATAAACAGCAAACATTAGTAAAAAGAAGGTCTAAGTCTAAGGCTATAAATATTCTATATTTTTCACTTTATGATACCTTATAGAAGATGAAAACTCAGGCCAGTTCTTCTGGTGCTTTAAAAATTGTTCATATTGCTTTGGCCATCTTTGCTCACTTTCTAAACAATTAATTCTTGCAAGAAACGTATCATCAGACAGCACAGGTGTAAAATATCACATTGGCTCCAAGGTCCTAAGTACACTAAGTTCAAAAATGACTGATAAGTTTTCACTTTGTGATAGCAGACCAAATGGACTGAAATTGCTTTTTTTTAAAAAATAAAAAAAATAAAAGGTTATTTAAGGGTCTGAAGGAAAGCCAGGAAAATAAATCCCTACTTCCATTTCTTGGGTCTATACTTTTTCTGGATAGAAAATCAATGTGTTTAATCTCTCTTTTTCAAATTGCTTTAATCAATGCTGCATGTTATACATTTCCCCATGTTTCCCAGTGTCCACATATATCTATCAATCCAACATTGATATAATGAGAAACAAGTATATGAGCAACATTCCATGCAATGCCATCCAATTGGATATTTTTAATGCTATATTATATGGTCATTTTCTGATACATGAGTACAAAAAATCACCACATGATTTAGGGAAATTGTGTGCATTTCTAATCTGTGTCTTTCATATAAAGTAACAGGGAAACGGTTGGGATTCTTTTTAAAGTGTAAATTGTCTTATGTGTGTGTTTCTTATAAATAAATCTGAAGAAGGGAGGATATTCTGTGATAATAAACACATTATTGTATGGCTCTGAGGAGAGAAATGATAATGATGATTGGTTGTACTACATGTGTTTCATATTTATTTTTTTTATGTATTTAAATTTTGTGCCATAACTCCTGGAAAAACTCACATATGTGCACAAAGGGGGGGGGGGGCTCTTTCTGAAAATCTTCCATGGCTCCATTCAACTTAAACTTGTCTTAGCCTTTGCCGTTTAAGCTGTACTGAGACTGAAGGGCATTTAAAAAACAGTTGTACACTATGCATTGCTTCTATATTATTGTTTCTTAAAATAGTTTTAAACTGATTTTTGTTATGTTTTAATGGTGACTTTGTTTCTGTTTATATTTCATTGTTGTCAACCTCATTTAGGGGGTCTAAGTTGAGATAGAAATTTAACAAACAAACAAACAAGGGATTGTTTAATATATACTATGGATTTAGTTTTATTATGTGCACATTTTACTGTGACAAACCATTTTGGGATTCTTTTCAATGTGTGTGTGTGTGTGCCTATGCATGTGTGTGTACTTATGTTTAAATCAACACATTCATTTTCCAAAAGGAAAGGAACAAAATGAGGACTTACTCCATAATATTAACAAACATCTCACAAAAATCTTTACAAACTTTTTTTTTTGGCAATTTTTCAAAACTACAGCATAACTCAACTAAGCAAAGGTCAAGCGTGCATTAATTTCCTTTCCATATTGAAAATGATGCAGTAGCTGTGAGGGTTCATCAGTCTAAATGCTCATGACATTTCCATTTGAGCCCCAGCAATTTGAAGGCAAAAGTTGATTAAATTAAAGGCTTGCTATTATTTAGACCAAAAAGCATTTAATCTGAAGAAAAGGGTTATTCAAATCTGACCTAGACGCTGCTTAGGGATCTATTAATCAGATGCACATTATAATCATCTCTTCATTTTCCTAAACATCTGCTTCATGCATTTTCCATCCAAGCAAATATGGTGAAATAGTCTTGGAAACTGAAGCAATACACACACATACATGGACAGACACACAGCCACAACTTTAGTAGCACGTTGATCAGAAAAAGCACAGAAGGAATTTTACAGTTCATAGTTTAACCTCTACAAGATGAACACTCACATGGTAACCCCCACACAAAATCTATGGGGTTATCTTTATGTTTAGATCACTTGTTTATTGGATTCAACCTCTAAAAATTATGTGTTGCCACAGGCATGTCATTTAATAAAATATATTCTAATATTCTAGTGTGAATGGGAAACATAAGAAGGTAGGCTTACATTTGTCATTATTGTTGTGTGCCTTCAAGTCATTTCCGACTTATGGTGACCCTAAGGCAACACTATCACATGCTTTTCTTGGCAAGTTTCTTTAGAGGAGGTTTGCCAATGCCATCCTCTGAGGCTGAGAGTGTGTGACTTCCTCAAGGTCACCAAGTGGGATCACATGGCTGAGCTGAAATTCAAACCCTGGTCTCCAGAGTCATAGTTGAATACTCAAAGGACTACACCACACTGGATCCTGATAAGAAAATACTTGGTTTTCAATAGAGATACAGGAACAGGGTTAGCCTACAAAGCACTGTGTTCTCCCATGTCTGGGATAACTACTGGATATAATAAGGCATTGTTCTGTTTATGTGAACAGAATTGTAGTCAAGGTCTGACTTGCCATCTATCCAACTATGGATGCCGCCACTGCTTCACAGACACCTTTCTTGCATGCGGGTACTGCAAGTTAGGTTAGCAGGGTAATGCACGTAACTCAGGAGGGCTTGCAGGCACTATCTACTCATGACACACACAGCATAACGGGAGACATTTTACAAAGAATAATGATAATAATATCAAACAAACAAACAAACAAAATCAGGCCACATAAAACAAAATTATTATCTCTCATTAGGCAGTGTCTGTTAAAAAATAAAAAAAATGCAAAAACTTGCATCAGTCTAAAAAGAAATCCAGCCACTCATTATGATGTGGCAATATTAAATGGCCCCTACTCAAATAAATACATGAATAAATATCTAATCTGCAAGCCAGCAAATGTTGAAGGGGTTATTTTCGCTTTTCCTATGTTGACTGAAGGCCAAAGGGAAATAAATATTTCAAGACTTTAATCACTTCTAGACACTTTAAACTGCCAATTATCATATTAATGCAATAACCCTTTAGTCTTTTCTAAGCAGCTAAATATAAATGGCTAAATCAAAAATCTTTATGAAGTACATATGTGGCAATCAGCATGGCCTGAGGAGAAGAAAAGAGATACAGTTTAATATATTGGGTAATAAAATGATTTTTTTAAAAAAAGACTTAGCTACCCTTTCACTTCAACATCTGGAACCAGAGCCAAGTAAAAATTGTCACATCACATTTAACAATCGTTTTTCAGTTCTCTCTTGCTTCTTCAAAGTAATCTCTATTGATTTCTCTATACATTTATTGTTAACTGTGTTTTAAATGCATTCAAACTAACCTTCAAATTTGCCAATCATTAGTTAATACATCATAAAAATGTTCTTTTATATAGTGGTTTTGTCAGATAAGATATTTCTTCAATATTCCAAGACAGGAGGTAACTCAGCATGGCACAGACTGTCCACTATGATCACCCATTAACACAGACAAATATATATATGTACAGAGAGCCAGTATGGTGTGGTGGTTTGAGTTTTGCACTACAATTCTGGAAACGAGAATGCAAACCCCACATATGCCCATGGAAGCCCACTGGGAGACCATGGGCAAGTTATACTGACATAGCCTCTTATAAATTAAGATACAGTGCCTTTTAAAAGTATTTGCCCCTCTTGGACTTTTCCACATTTTATGTGGATTTTATGATGATCTTATTTTATATTATATGATTTTACATTTTATGATGAGGTGTCCAGTAAACCTGTTTTTGAGATTAAACTGGATCAGCTCGAGCTGGTGAGTACCGATGACGTGGACAAGATCCTTGGAAAGTGAAGAAGACGATGTGCTCTCTCGATCCCTGCCCATCTTGGCTGGTTGTCCAGGGGGTTGATGCCTTGATGGCTTTTCTTTAAAATGTCATCAGTGCATCTATTAGGGAAGGAATTGTTCCAACATGTTTAAAGGAAGTGGTTGTTAGACCGCTCCTGAAGAAACCTTCCCTGGACCTCCTGGATCTGAAAAAATTATAGACTGGTTTGTCATCTACCATTTTTGAGCAAGGTGATCAAGCGAGCTGTCACTTTTCAACTTCAAGTGATCTTGGATGACACCGATTTTCTAGAGACTGCCACGGTTGCTCTGCACCTGCACCTAAGCATTGACAGGGGAAGCGTGACCCAGTTCGTGCTTTTGGACCTCTCGGCGGCTTTTGATACAATAGAGTAGACCATGACATCCTCTTGGAACGCCTAGAGAGTTAGGGATGGGAGGCACTGTACTTCAGTGGTTCCGTTCCTTCCTCTCAGGCAGATTCCAGAGGGTGTCTCTCGGGGACAGTTGCTCTTCAAAAACAGAGCTTAAATGTGGTGTCCCTCAGGGTGCCATCCTGTCCTGATGCTGTATAATATCTATATGAAGTCACTGGGGGAAATCATCTGTAGACAAGGGGCGGGGTGTTATCAATATCCTGATGACACCCAAATATATTTTTCCATGTCTCATTCACCAGCCATGATGGCAGATGGCAGTTCTTCCCTCAATCAATGTCTCCAGGTGGTAATGGACTGGATGAGGAAAAACTGACTCATGCTGAATCCAGATAAAATGGAGGTACTCACAGTAGGGGGCTCCAAACCAGGAATTGGGTCACAACCTCCAATCCTGAATGGGGTCACACTCTCCGTTAAGGTGTTCCTAGACTTGCCGCTCACATGATAGAGTAGGTGAATGCAACAGTCAGGAGCGCCTGTTATCAGCTTCGTCTGATACGCCAGCTGCGCCCCTTCCTGGAGGTAAGGGACCTAGAAACTGTGGTACATACACTGGTAACCTCACAACTCAGCTTCTGCAATGCACTCTACATGGGGCTACCCTTATAACTAGTCTGGAAACTACAATTAGTACAAAACATGGTGGCCAGATTGATCACCAGGAAATCTAAGAGTGATCATATTACACCTGTTCTGAAATCTCTCCACTGGCTGCCTATTGGTTTTCAAGCACAGTATAAGGTGTTGGTGATGGCCTTTAAAGCCCTACATGGCTTGGGTCCAATCTATCTAAAGGATTCCCTTCTTCCATATAATCTGCCTCGCACCTTCAAGTCCTCTGGAAGGAATTTACTGCAACCTATAAAAACTAGATTAGCAGTAACCTCCCAGAGGACGTTTTCTGCCACCGCTACCAGACTGTAAAACGCCTTGCCAGAAGAGATAGATCAAATAACCAACTTGGATAGCTTTAAAAAGGCTATCAAGACAGATCTCTTCCAGCAGGCATTCCCAGGATAGACTACTCCACGTGAACTGTGCTTCTCCCCGATATACATCTCTGTTATACAATCCTATTGGTGTCCCAGAACATATGTTGTTTTAATCTTTATGCTTTTATTATTGTATTTAGTTTTAAGGAGGGTATTGTATTACGGTTTTATGGCATCTATGTTTTTAATCTGTATTTGTACTTGCAAGCCTCCTTCATTGCCAAGGCAAAATGTGGGATATAAGATATTATTATTATTATTATTAATGTTGCAAGGTGGAGTTGTAATAAATTTAATTGGCATTGGATATACCCAAGGTACTCAACACTGTGAAAGTGCTGAAGATTTTAACTTGACCTCAAAATGTAGGAAAATCCAAAAACCAAAATAAAACTTCCTGGTTGCACAAATTTTCATCTGTTTGACTGCTTGAAGCCACATGCTCTTCATTCTACATTAAACATTAACATTACAAACAAAATGGCAGCATATAGCATCTTGGGAGGTGCTTTCCAGCTTAACCACAGTTTCCCATCTCTACATTAAAGACTGTTTAGGATGGACAACTACAGCCCTCCAGAAGTTTTTGGCTTACAATTCTCTAGCCAGCATTAACCAATGGTGAGGTATTATGGAAGTTCTAATCCTAAAACAACTGAAGGGCAATATTCACCTATCTCTGCAGTATGCCAATACATGAATGTTGATTGTTGGTTTTTCGAAAAGGAAAATAGCACAATTCACAATGTGTAGATATATTCTCAAAAAGGAGTTTGTAGCTTCCTGTGCAAATGTTTTTCTACTCTCTGGTAATCAGGTTATTGGATTTTAATCTTCTTCAAAAGAAGGCTAAGCTTATCCAGTTTGATTTAATGGCTAGTGGTCTCATTTTCATTTCAAAAAGTTACTCTTTAAAGATACACAATTTTGTAATATAAATGTTTCATTTTTGTTCAGCTGAAGTCACAAAACTCCTGTGGATATATTGCATACAGCTATGGGAAATAATAATAGGCTGCATTAATAAGTGGAGCTGTATAAAACATAAAGGAGGAGGAAACTCTTTGACTTCATTCCCTTACATACTAAATTTACCATCATTCTGGTAAATGGCATAACTGTGATGATGCCATGAATTGCAACGCTTGAATTATTAAGACAGATCTATATTTCACAAGGGATCTTGAGCATGACTTGGACTAAATAATCATCACATCAGTATATGATGGGGGAAATGGAGAGTAAATGGGTGTTGGTAGTTTTTCCGAGAGAGTCTTGCAATAAGATAACCAGGATACCAGTTCTAAGCAGGTGCAGCACACCAATATATGCACATATAAGCAGGACTGAACTACACTTTAAAGGCAGTTATAAGGTCCTTCCTCTAGTGTATGCACATGCTGGAACCTGAGAAAAGCACACAAACCATCTTCAGGCAAGTGAGCAGAGACAATGAAATCACAGAGATGAAAAATTCCTTTCCATATGGTCACTTCACCACTCTCAAAAAGTATGAAACATTTTTATGGAATGTTTGTACTTCAACAGCTTCGCTAATAGAAAGTAAGGGTAATATATAGTGACTGGCATCCTGTTAGTGACATATGCAGGCATAACATACTATTATACCTGAATATGTTTATTTATGGTTGCTCAGAAGTTTAGTATTCCCCTCTTCTTGCCACAGAGATCAATGTTACCCCTAGACCTACGGTAGACCCACTGAAGCCCCTCCAGGGCAATTGCATTCTTGATAGGATAGAGGGAAGATCACAGAGATTTCTGGCTCTGCCCCAGTAATCAGAGAATCATGGAATGTTAAAGCTAAAAGGGACCACAAGGGTCATTTAATCCAACCTCCCAGATGCAAAATTATTAAATCAGCAGCTATGACCTCTGGAGAATCTCAGCAGATGAAGTAATCACTTCACATCTGGATAGGGGGACATAGTCAGATGCTTCAGCAATCCTGCTTGTTCACCACTAGGCATGGAATGACCATGGGGAACAAGGCATCATTAACTCTGTGGTAGATCTAGGGGTAGTAAATGTCTCACTGTAGTTGCAGTTCCACATACTATTAAACTACACTAAGCCATGTATTATTATGGCCATTATAAGTGCAAGTATTTCTTTCCTTTCCTTCCCTTCTCTTCCCTTCCCTTCCTTTTTTAAAATAACAACAGAATCCTGGGTTTGAAACAGTCCTGTTTGCATCTCTCTCTCTGTGTGTGTACATATATGCACATGTGTGTATTCTGGTGCAAAATTGTGAATGTCTCTGGCAATAATTAGTAACTATAATGTCAGTTAGGGTGGTAAATCAACACTGGTTTTAGCGTAACCCGTAAAGGACACATTGAATGTGCTGAACATCATACTTTAACACAGGGGTAGGCAACCTTTCCCCTTTAAGGGCCGAGGGACTTCAGCTCCCAGAAGCCTCAGCCATGTTGGCCAATAGTCCCATGTTGGCCAATAGCTCCTGGGATTCTGGGAGGTGAAATCCCTCCGCCCTTAAAGGTGAAAGGCTGCCTATCCCTGCCCCAATCCCTAAAACACAGTGTGAATTGACCAGCCTAACTGACCCTAACTGACATTGGAGCTACTAGCCACTGTCAAAGTCATATACATTTTTGCACCCAAACACACACACACACACACACACACACACACACAAACAATTTTTGGCTGAAAAAGCACTTAACATAATTTTAATATTTTTAAAACTGTTTTGTTTTGGAAAGACACTCCAAAACAAGAAAACTCTCACAGGATAGTCACAAATAGTGACCACAAGTAGCATGAAATTGTTTTCCATTGCTCAAAATAATGGCCATGAGAACCATTCAGAGGGGGGTTGCCATTGCCATCTTCTGAGAGCTGAAAAAATGTAACTTGCCCGGGGTCACCCATTGGGTTTCATGGCTGAGCGGGGAATTACAGATAGACCAATCAAAGATGCCCTTTCCAGGTAGACAGGGCCTGAGCAGACAGCGCAAAGTGCCATTTTTGAGGCCAGGAAGGGGAGGGGCAGCCTCACGCTGGGCACCCCAACCTTCCCGAAAATGTCATTGGAGCAGCCGGCCCTCCACATGGCTGGTGCTCCAATGACGCACTTCCGCTGCAGCGTCCACCTGTGCTGCAGCAGAAGAGGCACTGAAGGTGTGCCAGAGGTCTTTTGGGGCGCACCTTCAGCATCTTTCGGAAGGAGAGCTATTTTAGGGAGCGCTTCCTGGGCCTGGGATGCTGCGCCGTGGGGCCGAGGAGTGCAGATACCTCGGCCCCGATCCACAGCTTCCTGGGGCGGCCCCTTGCCGCCCATCTGCTTCCCCCCATAGTCCCCTCACTTGAGAACACACAAAGAACATCTCTCAAACTAAATGTTGAAGTACTGCTACATAGCTAGCTTGTTTGCAAGAATACCACGGGGGACCTTGACAAAGGCCTTACTGAAATCAAGATACACAATACCCACAGCATTCCCTTTATCTACCAAGCTGATAATTTTATAAAGAAAGGAGATAAGATTAGTCTGGCATTATTTGTTTCTGAGAAACCCATATTGATTTTTTTGTGTGATTATGGCATTTCTTTCTAAATGTTTACAGACTCTCTATTTAATGAGCTGCTCTAGAATCTTTCCTGGTATTGATGTCAAGCTAACCAGGCGGTAACTGTTTGGGTTCTTTTGTTTCCCTTTTTGAAGATAGGGACAACATTTGCGCTCCTCCAATCCACTGAGACTTATCCTGTTCTCCAGGAGTTCTCAAAGATTATTTCCAGTGGCTTTGAGATTACTTCTGCCAGTTTTTTTTATACCCTTGGATATAGTTCATCTTGTCCTGGAGACTTCAATTAATTTAGATTAACCAGCTATTCTGTACAACCTCTTTAGTTATTCTTTGCTGCATTTCCCCCTACTGCATCATCTGCTCCATTTTCCTCAGGCGAGCACTTTTTTTTTTTTTTTTTTTTTGCTTTTGTGAGAACATTGAGGAAAAACGTATGTTGAGTAGTTCTGCCTGTTCTCTGTCCCCTGCTAACATTTCACCATCTTCTCCATGCAGTGGTCCTACCATTTGCTTCTTCCTTTTGCTAAGGACATACCAAACAAAGCCCTTTTATTGTTCTTAACCTTTCTAGCAAGCCTGAGCTCATTCTGTGCTTTAGCTTTTCTGACTTTTCCCTTTAATGTACTATTTTTATTTATTTATGTTCTAAAAATATTAATCTGCTTGGAGGATATAATTTGGATTGGGACAACAATGCATTAGGAGCATAAAAACTATTCCCTCCCTAGCCATGGTCAAAATTAAAAAATGGCCTACCCATGTACAGAAATTACATACATTTTGATAAGCTCATATACATACATACATACATACATACATACATACATACCAATTTAATTCCATTCATGCTGGCCAAATTCAGAAAGTACAACTATTCTAAACAGAACAATGTTAGCCTGGAAAATCAATACATTAAGGGATCACATAGCACCTTTGAGACTAACTGAAAGAATAAAGCTGGTAGCATGAGCTTTCATCGACTTGAGTCAACTTCCTCAGATCCATTGGGCAAACAGGTCATCCCTGAGCCAGAGGATAAATGGACATAAATCAGACATTAGGAATGGGAGTACACAAAAACCAGTTGCAGAACCCTTCAGTCTTCCAATTCAGACCTCAGAACAGCAGTCCTTGAAGAAAAGAACTACAAAGGAAAATTGGAAAGAGAAACAACAGAACTAGAATATATCCACAGACTTCAGGCCATCAGCAATGGGTTAAACAAAGATAATGGTTTCCTAGCACACTACACATACTTCAACACTATCTAGCCTTCATCCTCATGAGGGTGCCCTTGACCACGGCATCCTCTGTTCCCCACACTACATTCCATTACTCATTCATATGGTTATCTACTCTCAATGGCTTTATGCAACAGCTTTCTTGCTGCCTCTGTCCTCAAATGACCATCATCCCAAAGTGATCATGTCATCTCATCTCCATATGAATTTTTGAATTAACATTCTGACACACATATAGCTTATACAGATCTGCCTCTGGACTCTCTACTCCAAACATTAATCTGAGGAAGTAGGCTCAAGTCTACCAAATCTCATGCTATCAGCTTCTTTCTTTCAGTTAGTTTCAAAGGTGTTACAAGATCTCTTTGTGTTCTAAACAGAGGAGGCTATGTTGTGTTTGGCTACAATGAAGCTGCTAAAAAGGAGGAGCCAGCCAGGAAATAATAAGAATAAGAATAAGAATTTCTATACCGCCCTATGGCGAACCAATCTGGGCGGTTTACAACAATTAAAAGAACAATAAAGATAAAACAGTATATTCCCTCTCCCCCTTAAAACATTATTAAATCAGATACTAATTAAAACAATGACAGATTAATTAAAATATAGAAATTCAAATACAAACCATTAAAAAAAACCCCAAAAAACCCACCACTTCCATTTTTTTGGGGGGGGGGGGCTGTAGAGGCACTGTAGAGGGAGAGGGGAGGAGAGATCCTGAGGATGGGATATTTAGTCTGGGAAGGCTAAAAAAAACATGCTGGCAATCCAAACAAGGCACTGCAAGTTGAATACACAAGGATTCACAGCCAGACATTTATGAGCTAAAAACCCAAAGACCATGGAACTTGGGAGGTGATTTGTCAGTTTTGACTGGTTTCCATGTTTCAGTTTTAATAACACAGCCAAGTTCCTTTCATTCTCTTCATGAACAGTGTCATAACTTTGTGTGCATTCTTATGGTTTTGTTGTTAATGCCTTATGAAAATGCATGTCTCACAAAATCCTCATCCATCCCTAGTTATATGTATGGCCTCCAAGTTCTGATCAGGTTATGAAAATCAGTTTATGATTTTCTTATTGTTGAAATTTTAACAGCTGTGAATGTAAATATATTTCAGTAATAGCAATTTGGTGCTGTGATGTGTAACACAACTGTGCTTCATCCATTGCTTGTGTTCCATGACGAGACTGTATTTAAACTTTTACAGTGTCATTCCTTGGTCTGAAAGCAATCTGGCATTTGGTGTTCAGAAGCTGCTATAACACCAAACCATCTGTACCACTCTGTTTCAAGAGGGACATTAATTTTTATTCTTTTTGGATCCTGAAGGAATAGATTTGCTAAAACTCAGCATGCTCACTAGTCAGATATAATTCAGCCAGCCAACTGTGGCCAAAATTGTGTGCCAGCCAGAAGGTTCCTGCTATAAGAGGTATTTGTTTTTCTGAGATCCTAGATGGCAAGGAAGTGTACTGAAGCAAGATAACTCTAAAAACACTGGCTGTGATAGATCTTGACAACATACACTGACCTAAAACATCAACATGCCAGGGAAAGGAACAAGGGGGGGGGGAGAAGAGAAAGGGAAAAAAAAAGAGGGAGAGAGAGGCTTTTAACTGCCTGAAATCAGCTTGAAATTAGAGTCCTCCTGTTTAGGTGAAAAAACCAAATTATGTTGGCAGATTGGAGTCTTACTCTAAGTCAGATCTAGTTCCAGTGTGGGACGGACAAGTTTGTCAGTTTGACTTTCCCTCACATTCAAATTTGGTGACATCTCAGAAAATTCTGATCCAAATACAAATGGAAACCAAATTCCTACCCACCCCTAAATGTGACTGAGATGGAAATCCTATGTCTGAAATATACAAATATATAAATTCAAGTTGCAAGATGAATTAACTGAATGTTCTTCCAATCCACCCACCCAAATTTCCACAGAGACAATTAGATTCCATTCAACTACCCTAGACTGTAAAGGAATTCATTAGAATCAAATTTCCATACAGAATTGCCCCCTTTGTACCACTCAAAATAGGCAAAGAACAGAACTGGCACTGCCTTGAAATCTGGATATTTGCAAACCCTGTGATACATTTTGAAAGAGGCAGCTGGGCAAAAAGCCATAAATATATCATAAAAAATATGCACAACTAATGTATATGTTATAAAAAGTGTGCTCAAGCATGTTAGTCAATGACAAGATATTAAATTTATGTTAGAAAAATGCACACAAAATACATATAATATGACATGTATAAATTTATGTGTAAAGCAAAATGAATATTTCTACCTGATAAAACAATAAAATGGAATGAAGATGCCTGTGGAAAAAATGATAAAATCAAGTGAGGATGGGACTGGCATATTACTTCTATGCATATGTACAAGTTTCCAAATTTTAAGTCCTTTTCTCTTAATTCTAAACAAAAATAAAACTACAGGGTATAACAAAATGATTTAAAGTTTGTGTTATCTAATAAAAACTTTCTTCTGAATTCTACTGTAAGGATCAAAAGAATGTGAAGTCAAAAGCTTTCACAGCTTGGCATCCATGGTTTTTTATGGGTTTTTCAGGCTATGTGGCCATGTTCTAGAAGCATTCTCTGAAGATGCCAGCCACAGATGCAGGCAAAATGCCAGGAATAAAATAGTCCAACAAACCCACAAAAAACATGATCAAAAGACTATTTGGCTGTTTTTGTTAAAAAAGAAATGGTTAAAAATGGGGTTGTCAAGTGTCAGGAACGCTGGCAATAAGAATCCTTAAAAGGTAAGAATGTTCACAATTTGAAACTTATTCCATGCAAAAATATGCATATGGAGTGTTCTGTGCAAAAATGATATTTCTGTGTAGAAAACAAGTTTCCTGTACAGAGGGGAAAAAACTGTTTTCTGGGCAGAAATGTTGTTTTGTGAGCAGAAAATGCTTTCTGTACAAAATGTCCCATATACATTTCTTTGCACATAGTAAGTCCCAAAGTGTGAGCAGTCTTCAAAATATGAACATGGTAAAATTATTCAGTCATGCATTTAAGAACAAAATAAATGAACGTCTACATCTCTATCATACAGTTTGCGTGTAATACCAAATGTGATGTTTCAGAAGGTCAAAGGTTGGTATTTTATGTATGATTTGGTATTTAGGTTAAGCGAGTGATGTTCAACAATTTTATCTACTAGGAAACCCATTCCACATTTGTCAGTTCAGCAACGTCTCCATGCGAATCATGGAATTCCTGAATATTGGAAAGGAATTGGGCCCATCCAGTATGTCATCAGAACTCAGCAGAATCTAACAGGGACCTGTTAGGTCTACCTAATACTGGTGCATTCCTCTACAGCCTGGAGCCAGGGAACAGGCAAAGCAGATGGCATGTTCGAAGGAGTCCCATTCAATTGCTCTCTGTATAACAGTGACGGTGGATTACTTAGAGCTACCCACCAAAGTGTTGTTGTTGTCTGCTGATGCTACAAAGAAACATGGTTGTCCACTGTGGAAGCACCAGTGATGAAAAAGTGAGACTACTAAATTACGTTTGTTTCAAGCAACTTTTGTCAGGAATTAGTGAATGGGATTTAGAGTCAGATGTGGAAATGTACAAGATGTATGGGGAAACTTTCCTGTCAGAAAGGCTTGGAGGGAAAGACAGGCCAGACAAACACCAGATGTCTCACCAGACATAAACAGACACCAGAGAGGGGATAAACAACAAGGTGTCTTGGGAAAGAAGAAAGAACTGATCATAAATGTCAGCATGTTGACACTTTGCAGGTCACATGGGCATTGACACAGACACCAGGGGATGGACTAAGGGTCTGGGAAATTGAGTCACATCCAATCAACAAAAAGGGATACGCCCAAGTGGATGGAAGCTTGGGGGGAGACAAAATCCTTTGTGTGAACATTGAGAGAGAGAGAGCTGGGAGGTGTTGGTCTTTCATCTGGCTAACGCTGTGTGGTATTGCAAGGAACTGTTTTGTAAATAACTGAGGACTGTAAATTAGTTTAATAGTTGTAGCAATAAAGATTCATATTATTTGCTTACAACTGGAGTGGTTTCTGACTGCGGAACAGCTGGAAGCTGAGGAAGGAGATTCAACAGTTTCCAGATGGGAAGAAAAGTCTGGAGGCATGCAGGAGAAGAGTCAGCTTTTCCTGTCAACTCTGCTGCATGGTAAACATTACTGCAACACACATCATCCACCATACTGACAACTTTGCTGCATGAGACAGAATAGGAAAAGGCACACCACCTAAGGCTTGAAGCAGACAGCCAGCAAAGAGTGGTCTCCAGCTGTGATTGGCCCATGATCAGCCCAGGACCATGACAACTGCATGGCCCACTTTGAAAGTGGGCCACCAGCTGGAGTACATTAAATCCTTTTTCTGGTGGCTTTGGCCCGCCTTTGGAAGTCTTGGAGCAGCTTCCAGCCACTTTGGGAGCATGCATTATCTGAACGCTACAACCCCAAAGAGGCCAGAAGCTGTTTCTTTCTAAAGGGGCATCTATCTCTTTGTACTAGACATTTTTGTTTTAATTAGTTCATTCTTGGGTGGTGCTGGGACCACAGACCAAGCTATAACAATGGCCCCTGCCTCCAGTTTCAGTATTCTATACTCATGTCAGACCTGCTCTGAGGAACATTTGCTTCCTCTTCAACAAAATTCAGTTTGGAAATAACTGTTTAAGCCAGCGATAGAGGGACCTGTGTGTGGACAGACTCTGACTCCAAATCTCATCATTCCCAGCAAGCACAACCAATAGTCAGAGATACTGGGACTTATAAGCAACCAAATCTGGAGAGTGACATGTTCCTCATCCTTGGTTTTGACAAGCAAACCTTTTTTTATCATTTGCTGTTTGGAGAAATAAAGTTTCTTCACATGATAATGCTTGCTTTTTTTTTTGTTCAAGCTGAAATCCCTGCCAGTCACGGAAATCCCCAGCAAATCCCTGCCACCCTTGCCAAATCCCTGCCAATCCTGATTTACCACTTATTTTATGAACCCTTGTTTCTCATGCTTAGTAAAGAAGTTTTTGCAGCAGGAAGTTATTTCTCTTCTGACTTTCAGGGCAACTATTTCCCAAGCAGAAATAAAATCTATGGTTGTGCAGACAATCCAGAGAAAGTGCATGTGTTATTGGGCCACGTTAAACAGATGCTTTTAGGGAGCCAATGGCACCCAGGGGATAAGTATTGAGGTTACAAACCATGAACCTCATTCATCACTGTCTGACAACCACTCAGATAAAGTTTGTAGTAGCTTCTTTAAATTCTACTCTGTGAAGTGTAAAACAGCCACAGTGTTACAATATTTGGGATATTACTATGTCCTTTTGAATCAGAGTTTAAGTATGCTGAGCTGTCGAATATATTTTTACTATCTTTTTCCTTTACTGGATCTATATTTACAAAAGTCTGTATATTTACCACCTGCAGTACATGGATGATAAGGGCACCAGCCTAAGAACATGCAGAGCTAGTGAATCTCAATGTTCCATATATGTATTCAACCCCCTTACTATTTATATTTAATTAGAAAGAAACTATAGCTCCTACCTGTATAAAACACAATAATGTAATCCCTTCCCACCTTCAGAAAACCACTATTTCTTTTACTAAATGTCCATGGTCTAAAGATGAAAGTCTATGTAAATGATAACAAAAAACAAACCTTAGATTTAAACAGTGCAAAAAATAAAAGAAAATGTAAATTGGAAAAGTAATTCAAGCTGCTATAATGTAAGTGTAGACAAAAAATACTATTTTTTCATGCTCACATGCACGATTAAACTCTAAGCGAGAAGCATTTACCCAATGTTAATCTACTGTTATTCCGTCTTACAATTGCTTCCTGGCCTAACTCCCAAATGTGTATGAGAATTCAGCATGAAGTGTTCTTAAATAAAACTTGTCATAATTTTTCTAGTTAAACATTATAGCATAGCTCTAAAATGTAAAACAGTATGAAAGGTTTTATTTCCCTGATATATCATAATATGAGCTTTAATTTTTGCATTAAAATGTACAGAAACATCATCTCTTTTTGCACAGAAGAGAGACGCATAAGCCTCCGAGACTGACACAGTAATTTTAGATAATAAGAGTAGATGCAATATACAAACACATTTATGTATATGGTACATAGGTGTGTTTTAGAGGGATATCAGAGGTCCTCTGGTTGTTGCCAACCTCATGGGAAAGAAAACTGACAGTCACTGGTGTACAAATATTCTCAAATAGTTAATGCTCCGATTGTCACAGTTACCATAGAGGATTGGCAGTTGCATTGAGGTGCAATTTACCTGCTTATATTTGCAATTGTTGCCATTCACAACATTCATCTTGGAATTGCCCACATGACCATGATTACTGACAACTGTACAATTTTGGACATTATCTACACATTCTGACAGTGATACACATATACACCCATATATTAGCTGTTACTTTTTCATCATTATAAATTCTACAGATAGACAAAGGTATAAATAATATAGTCCCATGTTTTTAAATGAGCAGTGGTAACAAAAAAGTAGGAATAGGAAAGTTGGTCAATTTCACTGTCTCCCACATTCACATTATCGTTATGTCTGAAATTCTTTCTGTCCCAGCTAGAATGAAGTGTATGAATTTTTATAAATACTTCAAAAACAAACTGAAATTCTACCCCATTCACTTTGGCCCAATTCAACACAATATCTCAAGACATTCAAGATCTATCTTGACATCTTCTGAAAAGATCCTTCTTGTTGTTCCCCAGCCTCCATAGGTATTGGAGGGAGGGCCTTTTTGGTGTCTGCTCTCAGGTTCTGGAACTCCCTTCAAAGAGAAGTTAGAGAAGTGTCATCCTTCCTATCCTTTTGGAGACAATTGAAAAGCATTTTGTTTTAGCAAGCTCTAAGGGCTGACTGCTCAAAGATAAAGTGAATTGTAATGATGTTCATCAAGGCACAATACATGGTGTCCCACTGAGCAACAGAACTCACAATAAACAACAGGACACCGTATGTCCTGCTCTCACATTGCACCAGTAGGCAGAGTGCCAGAAGTTCAGAAGCCAAAAGAACAAAAGGTATCCAGTTACAAACAGTCCCAGGTCAGAGGATAGAGATTAGAACAGAGTCTGGGTTGTGGAGGAATGAATGTTGAAGGAGCAGGTTTGTGTGTGTGAAGATAAACCCACTCAGCAGAGTAATCCTTGCAGCAGGACGGCCTGTAGCAGAGAACACACCAGCACGCAGGCAGATATCCAAGCTTCTAGTAGTAGACTTTATTATAGAACAGCATAGGCAAAGTAAAAACTACAAAGTCCAGTAAAACATCACTTTAGCCAGACGTGGCTAACAGGAACAAAACTATAAATTCTTAATGCTACATTGTGAAAATTTGTCAAGCTACAGCTTCTGCAAAAATAAAGAAAACCTAATCCATGCTGTAGAAAGTTTTAGAACAGATTGACTCCTATGCCCAAAACACAATTCCCAGCCCAACTTTTCTCCACCTCTTGGGTGTCACCCTTCAGGTTAACTGGTTGATCTGTACATGATGTATGTTAGCCAAACCCCTTGTTGTTCATCTTCTACCACGTGAGCTATTTTCCCAAAACAACTTTTATTATTGTAGTCACTGTATAAACAAAAACTCTTTCCCATGTATTCCAACTTGTTGACTTCCTTTGTTTTGTCTCTTCAAGCACCTGGACTGAGATGTTGTGTTAGTAGGCCTAGAAGCAGATTTCTCATCATGGAAAAATACAGACACACACATCTTTACATTTCAACATTGACTATATAGCCTATCAAAAATCCTGACATGGGTAGGATTAGTGTGGTAGCAGGTAGCACAGCCAACAAACAGTCCAGGGTTGTAAATCAATTATTCACAATAGTAGATGCAGGTCAAGAGGTGAGCCAAACATTTGCTTCCAGCAATTGGAAGAAGGCAAGACCCTGGCTTATAATGCCAACCTAATCAGCCACACATATCTTGCAGACAGTATTTCAAGAATGTGTTTTTCAGCCATGCATGTGTAGCTTCTCACTTCACCTGCAAGGAGGGTTTGGGTTTGTGCCAAACACCAAAGTCTGTGTCTTTCCCTGGGGACTTAGAGCTCTTTCTTCTAAATCCTCTTCTGGAGAGCTCAATTGACTGTCAGCCTTCTGTTCTTGCTGTGGTATGTCTGTTTCATCATCTGAAGATGAACTCTTAAGGTCAGGCATGAGACCATACTGCTATAGGATCACGGTGCACTGGCAGTAGTGCTGGCTCTAATTAGACAAACTTCTTGATAGCATAGCTACTTCTCCCCTCCTGAGAATATGAATGTTTCACAATGGCACAATTTAACTTTCTGTCATGCCCCACCTCCAGGATCCTGCTATGTCTGAATCTGAATCTGAATCTGAAGGCTCTGATGAAGTGTCTGAGAGCCCAGGGGACATGCCATGGCTGCAAGCACAACTCCAGCACCCCCCAGAAGGATAGCCTGCAGCCAGTAAAGGAACAGAATTCCTAGCAGCTGCAGAAGCAAAGTTCCTTGCAGCCACAACTCTCAAATGAAGAGACCGACTTACTGATACCCAGCTCCATGGAGAGATGCCAGGAATGAGAAAGATGCCAGTGCTCTCAGCATTTAAATAAGAAGCAATTTGCAAATGGGGAGCACCTGTGAGACCCAGATGGGCTATAAATAGCCCAGCCCCTCGCTCTGTCTAGTATGGCTGACAACCATCCTTTTCCTTGAGAAAAAGTAACATTGGTACCTTATTCTTTGATTGAAAGTTGCCTTGAACTCTGCCTGGACTCTGACTATTCTTTTGGATTATCATTTGGACTGCTTTCCTGGTCTGAGTACTGTCTCGTGAATGATCCAAATTAGACTACCTCTGCTTTTCTATTGACACCTTGATGAGCTTGGACTCTCTCTCCTTCTCTCTGCTTATAACCTTCACAAGACACTGAGACTTTTGTGCTGGGAATCTGGCTAGCTTCTTAAGAGCAGAACAAGACACTTTATGCAATCATAAGTTGGTTTATGATGATGTAGCTTTCCAACAGGATACAAGAGACAATCTTCTAAGAGCCAAACACTCAAACCTCAGGGCTTGGATGAATGAGCATGTCAGTTTTACCTTCTTCCATATTTGATTTCCCCCCAGTTTCTTTCCATTCTGAATATGAGCAAATATGTAAATGTAGGTAATTTTTCCCAACATGAAACTAATTTCTTATTCATTTCTAGAGTCCTGTGACCACTGTTACAAGATCATGTAAGTAAATATATGCATCTGTAATAGCAAGAAATCTGTTTACTTTTGTTGTTTGTTTTTTTAAACTTAATTTGCATTTGTTTGGTTTAACTTTTACCTAATTATCACTATATGAACAGAAACTCTATTATCATTCAGTATTACACTTCTCAGAATGTTGCAATAAAGTTCTCCAACAGCCATTAAGTGCCTCAGAAATACGTATCTTGATGAAAATAAAATTGCTTACAAAGGCTGGGATCCTTTTGGCTCCAGCCATGGCATAACTATGCCAGCAGAGGAGAAACTGAAGCTGGAAAAGTAAGTAGCAGCAGAAGGAAAGGAAGCAAAGGGTGGCATTTGGATGAGAAGGATTATTGCTCTGTACTATCTATTCTATAAATGCTTAGGCCTCAAGAAGATGGGGTGGCTTGAAGATGCAACTGTGAGTGCATCTTGAGTGGTGCAGGACCATGGTGACCAGATGCCACAGTTTTGAGGCCAGTTGGGCTGCTTTAGATAGATGCGGTGCAGCTTTGGCCCCATCCTGGGACATGTGTCATCTGAACGCCATGCCCTCATATCAGCCTGGAGGTGGCCCTTTCGGCCCGTCTGTTTCAGGCCTTAGTGGTTTTTTTTGGGGGGGGGGGGAAGATCAGTGGAACCAGAGCAGCATAGGAGAGTCCAGTGTAGCAATCAGATTTGGAAAGTGTCCATTATTTATACGTTTCAAATACGTGAAAATACATGGCAGAAACATGCCCAATTTAATATGGGAAAATAATGCAGTAAAGAAACAGACTTGAAGAGTGTTCATAATATTATGCATATTTTCCAGAACAAAAAAAAAAAAAAAAAAAAAAAAAAAAGAGGGGGAATATTTGTCCCATTAAAAATAGTTAGAAGTTGGTACAGACCAAAAGTGAAGGTAGAAGTCCATGGATGCAGATTTTAATCTCTGGCCCAATCATGCAAGGACCGTGGCAGTGATTGCTTGGCATGCTTCCAAAGCAGGCTGCCACCCCAAGACCCCGTGGAAGTCCATGGATGCAGATTATTTTCCGCTTCTTTTTTGGGCCAGCTTTTCCCCACTTGGTGTGGCCTCGGTATGGCCTCTGGCCTTTGGATTCATGCATCATCTAAATGCCATGAACCCAAAGTGACCAGAATTCCCTTTATTTGTCACATGCATTTTGGGCTGAAGTCTCATAAACAAGGTCCTGCAAGATGACTGTGTATGGAGACATCAGGACATATAGATATGAGTATGGAAACAGGCTGTAAGGAGTGAATCATGTGGGCATGAAACCATAGGTAGCCTCTGTGTGGACTTTTAAATTAATTTAATCTGCAATTCTATACATCCCAAATTGGCTCAAACAAACTAAAGTCAGTGGAGTTAAAGTAACTAGTATGTACACAAGGCTACAGTCCTGATTTCCCAAAGCAAAAGAAACTGAACATGCACTGAACTGTGGTCACCCTCTCAATGACTACCAATAATATGAAATTAGAGATGTGGAAATTTGGAGACATATAAGGGCACGTTTTGGACTGTGTTCTGCTGAACAATATGACTTAGTATTGGAATACTTGTACTAGAGCCAGTTACAAATGGACCATTTAGCATGTATATCACTTGTAGCTAGAAAGAGAGGGATGATGAAACAATGGCATGGTGCATATTCTGAACTAAGTCTAGTAGCTGTTATATAGTTTTTGATGCAGTATCTCTTAAAAAAATACAAGAGATGGATTTTCACTGCTGCAGTCCACTTTTTGTTGGTTTCTTTAATATAATGCATCTGTCTTTCTAAAGGTAAATCTAAACCTCAGGCTGTATTTGGAAACAAGCTCCATTCCAATCCCAATGTATTTTTCATCTGTTCATCTGTTGACAGTATATTATTTTACATTTACGATATCAATTTCAGTTTTTCCTTGGTTAGATGATGACCCTTGAAACATCATTATCCAAATTATGGGCATTTGACTTCTAAGGTGAAAGGTCTCCCCCCCTTCCTTTTTAAGATACTACCACCACTTCATGTAAATTTCAGAATTTAAAAATCTTAAAGAGCAGTTGCAATATATGAGAACATAATATGGTATGCTTTAAAAATAAATGTTCTTGTTAATTACTGTAATAAAGGGGCATATTTTTAAGATGAATGGCCTATTTGGATAACTGAGGGCCTCAGAGTGCTCAAAGGATTCCTTTGCTCTGTTAAAAAAGATAAACAGGTGTATCATATTAATACACCTGTACCCCCCAAAAGAAAGTGCAAGGGAAATATCACATATCTGAGAGCACACAGCAGCTAATCTACCTGAACATTTCTAAATTAATGCCAGAACTCAACAAACAACTACCATATATACTCGGCTATAAGTCGAACTCATGTATAAGTGAAGGGCAGGTTTGGGGGCCAAAATTATGGATTTTGATATGACCTATGGATAAGTTGAGGGTACAACGTAGGGTCATGCAACAAAGGATCTAAAGGAGAAAGAAGAGGAAAACAATGCCAAAGAACTTAGAAAAGTCCAACTGGCATAATTATTGATGCTCACCCTAAAGGCTCGATGGGTGAGAAAGTAGAGGTGGATCAGTGCTTCTAGAATAGATTACGCTCATGACTTTCACCAGGGGATGGTTACTTTTATTTAATAAGGATAAGTTGACTCAGTTTTTTTAGGGTCAATGTTTTGACTAAAATTTCTGGACTTATATATGAGTATATACAGTATATGAAAAAGGCCAGGATCCAATGGTTTATTTCTGTTTGGTTTTTCTGCCGGTGAAAGCAGAAGGGAGTTATCTCCCTTATCTCCTACTCTTAAATCCTGTCAAAAACCTTCTCTGGTTGGAACACCCTCTGAAGCAAGTTTTTGCTACTGTTGAGACTGGTAGAGGGAAGAAGCAGAGCAGAAAGTCCTTGTTCCATGGTTAGAAATGGCTAGATGTATTGATGCACACCACTGGATCCTGGCCAAAGCTGCTACTTTTTCTACACCAACCTCTAGGTCAGGCATAGGCAACCTTTTTGAGACCTGGGCCGATCTCCCATTGCTCTCCTCCGCCGCGCGCGACCCCCCCTGCACACGCTGCTGCCGCCGCCGCCGCCGCTGCCGTGGCGGTTGCGGCCTCAGCAGCCACG
>JAIPUX010001232.1:38637381-38668074 GCA_020142125.1 Phrynosoma platyrhinos
GGTTGGCAAAGCACTTTGTTGGTCTGTATATCTGTGAGTATTCAAGACGGATGTCTGACACTCTGTGTATCTTTGTAAATATTTGCAACAAAGATTAAAGCCCTTGTTGAATGAGGTCTCGCTGTCCAGCTATTCATTTCAGCAAGCTGAAAGCAGCAGCCTGCGTGTGGGAAGGTTTTTCCTGTGCCGTCTGGAGCAAGATTCTTCACAGAATACCATCTACTGGGTGTTCCTGCCTACGTGCTTCAACTCTGCATGGTGTATGCTAGATTCTATTTGTCTGCATACACCAACAATAAGTACCAAGAACATCAGTGATGTAGATACTTCACAGTAATGTTTGCATGAGTGCTCTTCAAAAGAGGATACTTTATTTACAATGTCAATGCAACTTTTCAGTAAATGGAATAATTTAGTACAGTTCTCATTCATTTATCTTAATAATGACCACTCTGCAGTACCAAAGTTAGTTTGAAAGATGACTCACCCAGCAGATTAACAACACAATGATCACTTAAAAAAACCCAGTCTTCCATCTACTTTCCCAATAGAATTTTGGGAACTATAGCTTGATATTGATGCTGAGAATTCTGCCCCTAATCTGGAATAATTGTTAAAGTAGTCTCTTTTAATCATAATATCAAGAAAGAACAACATTTTCAGCAAGCCCTTATCTCTGTTTCTTCATTTGTGTAATTCTTTGCAGCAAGAGAACATTGTGGATTTAATCTATCTGTTCAGCTTTCTTGGCTGGTGGAGCAAAATACAAGCAGAACTTAAGTTCAGTTATTTTCACACCAGATTCCTGAAATAACAACTCTTTGTTTCATCTTTGTGGACATTAAGGAAGAATCCCACAAGCACGTTGGCCAGCATAAGGTGACAAGGATGAGATCACTCACCCTAAGTTACCATGAGAAACCTTCCTAATTTATTGAATAATGCTGAAGTTGCTTCCATCACTAGACCTCTGCCTTTCCAACAATGTACATCTATCATAGTAAACAGGCCAGGGTGGAAAATGAATGCACTGCATCAATAAATCATCTTAGGAACCAAAGGTGATTGCAGAAGGAGGAAGGAGGTCCCTATTTTAAATATCTTCAATTTTACCACTGAAATTCACACATAAATATTCATCTGCGGGGTTTAATTTGGCAGAGGTTGGGGCTCAAATGCATATGCCACTACAAGCTGACTTGACTGTTGCTATTCATCATCCCATGGGCATCCATCCAATAGTGTGTGTGTGTGTGGGGGGGGAATCCCTGCTCCTGGCAGTAGCTAGTACCTTATTCTTGCCAGTACGAAAAAGAAAAAAAAAATAATGGCAGCCACCCCAGGAATCCAAGACAGGGGTTTAGTTTAGCTTTCATTCCCCAGAGACCTTAGCCTTGTTTATGCTGACTAGAATTTGAGCAGGTGTACCTCCCCTTCTCCAAAACCCATAGGTTGTTGCTGAATGTCTAATGGAAATTTCTAGAGAGCATAGAGTTTAAGCATAATTTATTTCCATCCTTACAGAAAACAGAGGTTGCCGGGGGACTGAATCCTATGATGTAAATGATTCATCTGTTCCTTTTACTCTAAAATATATTAAAAGATACAGTGAATGGAAACATCTGACAGGCAATTTGGTATGACAATGATAATTTATTATTATTATTTCAAGCAAACCTGCTTCCTCACCCAGTTTATCTCACAAACCAGATGCAGCTGCCATTGTTTTGTACATATACAAAATAACATTCCAGAATTACCCTCTTGTCATTTTTCAGGCTAAAAGATAAAGATGCACTGTGGAAGGAGTGTTGTGTATTATTTCATTTATTAGCATTTAAGTTTTTAAAAAGAAGGAAAACAGATTCTTTATACACTCATCCCTCCACATTTGCAGCTTTGACTTTTTCAGATTTGAGTATTCACACATTTTATTAATATGTTCTCTCTAGGAATCTCTAGGTCAAGGGTAGGCAACCTTTCCCCTTTAAGGGCCGAGGGACTTCAGCTTCCAGAATCCCAGGAGCTACTGGCCAACATGGGACTATTGGCCAACATGGCTGAGGCTTCTGGGAGCTGAAGTCCCTCGACCTTGACAGGGGAAAAGTTGCCTACCCCTGCTCTAGGTCCTCCAGTGCACTTCTATGGTCAATGTCTGGCAGATGTTGACAGAGTTGGACTGGAGGACCTAGAGATTCCCAGAGAGGTGTTCTCTTAGGTAAAAACATAGTGGTTTTGTTATTTGCAGTTTTTTCACATTCATGGGGGTCCTGTGTCCCTAACCCCATCAAATGTGGAGGGACAAGTGTATACTTATATTTGCTGTAACAAAAGAGTACCTCTTGTTTTTATATAAAACAGCAACAGACAAGGGTACTAAATAGCCAATGGTAAGCACGCTGACGTAACCGATATAAATGGACAACAGGGCACTGAACCAAAACCATGTCTTTTCACTGACCCTCAGTTTTTGCAGTCACAACTAGACAGATGGCATGTGGTTGATTCACACATCATGCAGACTTGTGGGAAGTTCCCATGCCATGCAATATGGGGCACCCAGCACCCCCCTGCTAGGTGGGCATAGGGTTTCTAAGATATTCTGAAAATCAGAGAATGGGAAGTTAGTTTTGAAAACTATATTGTATTTATTCTGATAAAACAGGAGTTACTGTTACATTCTGTTTGCCAAAGTAATTCGGTACAATGCTGGTAACATTTTTAAATATATGTTTTTACTTACTAATTTCTTGGTTAAACAAACAACATAAAAACATTCATGTCTGAATGCTTCATATGCCATAGACATGAGGTATGAAACACACAAGTAACTTAAGACAACAATAAAATGAACACAACCACATGAATCCATGGGATTTTAAAAAAATCCATAAGATTAATAAGAAAATGGTATAAATGAATGCCCACCCCAGCAACAATGACCAAGAAGAGTATACAAAACTATTTTTAATCTTGAAAATTATATCCCTTGAAATGCTGCTACAGTTTGCCTCATATGTTCAAATGATGCATCTGTGCTGCAAAAATAAAGCAGTCTGACACCACGTTAACTGCCATGGCTCAATACTATGGAATTCTGGGATTTGTAGTTTTGTGAATTATTTAGCCTTCCCTATCAAATATGGTGCCTCCATCAAACTACAAATTCCAGAATTCCATAACTTTGTGCCATGAAAGTTAAAATGATGTCAAACAGTATACAGTATGCACTCCACATTCACTGGAGTTAGGAGCACAGGACCCCTGTGAAAGTGGAAAAACCACAAAAAAACCTCCCTCTTTTTTATCCTGAGAGAATACCTATCTAGGAATCTCTAGGCTCTTCAGCACAATTCTATGGTCAACATCCAGTGGAAATTGACCAAAGAATCATGCTGGAGGACCTACAAATGCCTGGAGAAATGTTGTTGTTGTTGTTGTTGTTGTAGTTTTTCCCTTAGGACTCTCTAGCTCTTCCAATGTGACTCTATGCTCAACGTCTGGCAGAGCTATGCTGGAGAACGCAGAGATTTCTAGAGAAAATATGTTAATCAAATCCATGAATAATCAAATCTGCAAAAGTCAAAGCCATAAATGTGGAGAGATGACAGTAGTTCTATGGAAATTTTCAGATGAGAGGGAAAAAGCTGTGAGTAAAAGGCATGCTCCTAGCATTATCACGTGATTGCACTGAAAATTTTCAGACACATTGTGCTTATCTAGAACTTATCCCATGTTGTTCCAGCAACAAACCATTCACAAGGAAGTCCCAGGAACTGTTTGTTGCTGGACTATTCCTGGATTTTCACAGGATAAGTCATAGTTGAGCGCAACATCACCTGAAAATCTTCAGCATGATTGCACAATTATGCCAGGAGTATGCCTTTTACTCCTGGCTTTTTCCTCCCCCATCTGATAATCTCCTATGTCCCTTGCTGTACTATTCCAATTTTGCAACAAAAAAAGTGTTACTAAAACTAATTACTTTTTTTAAAAAAAACAACTTTCCAAGTTCTGATCAGAGTAGCATCTAGTATCTAGTAAAAGCTTTACCTTACCTGCAACAGCTCTTTGCTTTTACCTCCAAGGTCAGCTTGAGTAAGCAAAGCAAATGGCATGAAAGGGCTTGCTTGGATCAATAATGTCATGGAATTAGGGGAGAGCAGATTTTTTAGGCCTACATTATCTCTAGTCAAAAAATGATTTTCTCCACAGGATTGGATGTCTTGCAGGAATCCCCAAACTGCTTCTTTCACTTACTGTAGGGAGATTCAGCTATGGGCTGCTGTATGGACCAGAGAAAAGTCAATTTCTGAAATAATATTTTGGACAAGCTGGAAGAAGCTGATACTTTTCAGCCCCCATCCTCTTGGGGGAAAAAAGGCTGTAATTTCTTTAAAAAGACTCATAATAGGAAAACATACATTTTTGACATTTCAGTGATACAGAAATCCCAACCGCTCCCTTATTGGTGTCGGTTTGAATCTTTTGTCAAAGCCTAACTTGCCAAGTCAAGGCCACTAGCTAACATCCACACTGACACTGATGAAATTACCCAGTGGACTAAGAGCCTCTGGAGGCACACACTGTCATACGTAATAAAACAAGAAGAGAAGAGAGAAAAGTTTTCCTATTTTATGCAATTAAAAATTCAACGAAGAAATGTCAATATGTGGGAGAAATAGACATACATAAATTTCAATTTCCTGGCAACACTGTCAACAAGCCTGGGCTTGTATAAGCTAAAAAGATGCAGAACTAAAATATTGTATTCAGAACAATTGGGGGAAAAAGAAAAAAAATGCAGAGAGAGTCCTAAAATTGTCAAAATAATCTTAATATCTTTACTCAAAGTAAATACCACAGAGTTCAGAAAGGCTGAAGGTTAAATGGTTATAGGATTAGAACTCTTAACCTATTTAGGCTCCATTTGCACTGCAGAAATAATCCATTCTGACACCACTTTAACTGCCACAGCTCAGTGCTACGGAATTCTGGGATTTCTAATTTTGTGAGACATTTCTCCTTCTCTGTCAGAAAGTTCTGGTTCCAGAACAAACTACAATTCCCAGAAATCCATAGTAATGAGTCATGGGAGTTAAAGTGGTGTCAAACTGGATTATTTCTTCACTTCAGGTGTAACTTTAGAGTACAATGTACATGGTCATTGATAACTTTGTTTTTTTAAAAAAAATAAAGTTTATTATCTTTAAAAACACATTATATATACATAAACAGATGTACCTAAACATAAACAGAAACCACCTACAAACATATAATTACAAACAAATACATATACATATAACAAAACACACATATCTTGTAAATTCCTAAACACTTGTCCAAGTCATAAGTCATATATCTCAAAGTCATTGATAACTTTTGATTCTAAAAAAGCTGAAGGGTTTGGACATTATTTAAAGGTAGTCTGTCAAATACTAAATCCCTTCCTGCACACGTTTGTTTACTTTTAAATGCATCTATGTCATCTAATGTGGGCTTGAGTAATGTTACTTAAACATTCATCCTTGTGCAATAACATTCCTTTGATTTGAAGGGCAAAATCATATTCATCAGATGAACAAAATAGAGAGTGAAGATGATAAACAGCAGGTACTGCAGCAGAATATCAGTTAACAGGTGTCTTTATGACTATGTTTTTAAAAAAGACAAGGTCATGATCCAACACTCTGTCATGGTTTGTGCCTTCCAGTCATTTCCGATGTATTGCAAACCTAAGGCTACTCTACCAAGGGTTTTTCTTGGCAAGATTTGTTCAGAGGAAGTTTGCCTTTGGCTTCCTCTGAGGCTGAGAGAATATGACTTACCCAGGGTGACCCAGTCAGTTTCTTACACCTGGTCTTACACCTGGTCTTACACCTGGGCGACTCCTTTGGGCTTTGGCGGAGAATGAAGATGAGCTCCGTGGAAGGGGCACGACCGGCGGGGGGGGGGGGGGGGGGGGGGGGTTGTGGGAACTATCTCAGAGCACAGGCCGACAGAGTTTCAGCATGCACTTCTAAGGTAGCACGAGGTCCACTAAAATCCAGGGGTTCTTATAGGGAAATTCTGCCTTCTAGCCATGGGCTGGACAATAGCTAGACAAAGGCGTGATGGGCTTTTCACTGTTTACTTAAGTCTGGGCATAGTCTAAACAATGCATGTGGTATCACAGCAATCAAGGAAAGGAAGCTAGAGAAAGGTGGTGCCATAAAATCTAATCACTGTCTCATCAAGTGTGAGACTGAGACAAACAAACACTATTAGGTATCTTTTCCAACATAATGGGATATTCCCCAGGGCAACTCCCATAATCTACCTGTTCTGGTGGTCTTTTGTAACTTTACTTGCTTACATGACTTCACATCTAGGGGATTATGGCTTCTATCTCCCAGGGATCAGGCTGGGGTCATAGGGGATTCCGCATAGTCAAAATATATATGCAAAATGGAGGACTTTTACTAACACATAGTCCAGTGCTCAAACCATTGTTGTTGTTGTCATTTCCCCACACCATTTTTCCTAGTTCAAACTCAAAGCAGGTTACAAGAAATTAAAAAACACATTGTTAAAAATCCATAAGATACAAAAGTTAGAACCAGATTAAACAAAAAATTAAAACCATATTAATACAGACATCATTAGACACACCACAGAACAACAATTAGCAGATTCCTGTACATTGTTAAGGTGAGACAGGCCTTATACAGTTACTTATCAAATGTCTATCTTCACTTAAAATATTGTCTGTGCCAAAGTAATTACTCTAATACTACTCCAGTCTAATTATACTAATCTAATTACTCTGGGAGGTGAGTTCCAGAGCCTGGGGACAGCCACTGAGGGCCCTCTCTTGTGTTCCCACCAGGTTTACATGTGTGGCACAGAGAAAAAGGATTCCCAAGCAGACCTCAAAGCACAGGTTGGTTCATACGGGACAATATGGTCCTTTCAAATAAACTGGACCTGAGCCTACACCACACTGGTCCTCAGATTCCAGCACTAGTTCTCAACTTTTGCAACCAACAGCTGAATGGTCAGTCCTGTATGTAGCTCAACATCTACTTCAAACCCCTTTGAGACAGTCCCAAATATGTTGCTACAATCATTGTTATTGCAGATTTGTGCGAAGCAGAACTTGCACAACAACAATGCAAACAGTGGCACAGGAACTGATGTTAAACAAGTGGTTAAAAATTATCTTTAGTGTGTCTTTGTGTTCTTTTTGTGTAGCACTTGAGAGAGAGACAGTGAGAATCAGCATGATGTAGTGCTTTGAGCATTGGGTGACAACTCTGGGGAACAGGGTTCAAATCCTGGTTCAGACATGTAAACCCACTAGGTGACTTTGGGCAAGTGACAGTTTCTCAGCCTTGCAAGGAAAGCAATGGGAAACCCCCTCTGAAGAGACTTAGCAAGAAAACCCTGTGATAGGTTTGCCTGAGGGTTGCTATAAGTTAAAAACAACTTGAAGGCACATGACGATAACAACAACAACAGGACAGAACTTGAGGAAATGAATAATTATTCTTGGAAGTGGCTAGTCCTATCTCTACTGGAAATATTAGGTTTTATAGAAGAATTACTGAATAGTTTAGGAATGGAGCTTGATTTTTTAAAAAAAATTATGACAGGGGTTGGCAACCTTTTTTGCCAATGGGCCGGGAGGGGGGGGGGAAATGGTGCTGGGGACCGGTGTGCGCATGCACGCTTGCCCCCACACATGCGGGCAGGTGCGCACCACCATTTTGAAAGCAAAATGGCACCCCCCTGCATCACACACGCATGCGCATGGCGGAGGCCCCCCCCCAGAGGGCTCCCTCAGCTGCGCTGAGCCTCCGAGAGGCCCAGTGCCACCTCTGGGGCCCCTCAGGATGCCTCCCTCAGCAGCACCGAGCTCCAAGAGGTCCAGCGCTGCCACAGGTGCCCCCCAGGAGGCTTCCTCAGTGGCCCCGGGCCTCCAAGAGGCCCAGCGCTGCCACGGGGCTCCTCTGGGACACCATTTTGCATTCCAAAATGGTGGCCAAAGGAGCCCTGTGGCCTCAAAAGGCAGAGGAGGTGGCGCGGCGGTGGTGGCGGCAGGACCGAGCAGGGGCCGGTCCAAAGGCCTCTGAAGGCCACATCTGGCCCGCGAGCTGTAGTTGCTGACCCCTGGTTTTTGTGATAGACACTGTTCAACATGAGCCTACAGATGAACTGAGCAACTACAGATGGTGAGGAAGTAGTAGTAGTATCTTGTTGATCTGGGACACAAAGCAATTTACGACTTACAAGGCAAGGCCCAAATTGAATGGGACTTGACACAACTTTTAAATTAAAATTATTACAATATAATTAAAACATACAAAAAGTCAATATTAAAATAGAATAAAACTATTTACCTTATTAAAACAATTTAAAGCAGGTGCTTTATTTAGAAAGATAAAAACAGACAAAAGTAAGAGTTTACAGCACCCCCTTACAGCCCTTTCTTTAAAAGTATTAAGTTCTACAAGCCTGTCTAAATAATAATAATAAAAAGTTTCTGTTGTTGGAAGGACTGTAGCGGTATGTGTGGTATTTTAGCTTCCCTAGGGAGAGAGTTTCTATACTAATGCCACACTAGTATTTGCATTCCTTTTGTTTTGCCATGTTATTTAAAGGATTCACAGACACCCAGGAGATATACCCCATCTGCAGACCAGGGCGTTTGGGACGCCCTGGTCCGGAGCGCCGCGGGGCTATGGCAGCCCCACCGCGGCGCTCCTAGAGCGACCCTGAAAGGAGCGCCAAAAAGGCACTCCTTTCATAAGTCAGAGAAAGGGCGCCCTAAAAGTGGCGGGCGCCCTTTCTCTGACTTATCCCCCGCAGCGCGTCCGGACGCTGCGGGAGGAGGTCGCCCTGAACGCGCCGGACGTCCGGTGGCCCGGAAGCGTTCAGGGCGACCTCAGGAAGAGGAAGGGCCGCCGCGCGTGTGGTGGCCCCTCCTCTTCCTGGCCTCGGAGACGGCTCAATTAAGCCGTCTGCCGAGGCCCATAATCGTCTTTACTAAAGCTCAGTTAAATCTCGCATCCTCAATTGTGTTACAAAGAAAAATACTTGGCCATATTTGGTCTTTGTTCACAAAATGGGTTTCCAACAGCAAATACTTCAGTAATGTGGATTTGGGAATATTCTTAAGAAAAATGATGCATGTTGGCAAGATAATTTAGATTTGAGCTAATTATAAAATTTGATCAGCATTTGTATAATTATTTATTTACCTCTCATGTTAAAATAGGGACAACACTTTTAAAGAATTACCAGACATGCAAAATGTTTGGTTTATTTTATATAGTTTGGGTTTGTGTCAATGCGACTGTGTTAATTCCTGTATGGCCTGATGCCTAGATAGAAATAAACAAAACTGAACATGAACCTATTGAATGTGAATTGGCTCAAAGTGGAGAAGATTGCTTTGGTCTGGCAATCTGTCTTTCTGAATTTGGGCACATGAGATTGAGATTTAAAAGAGCACACTCAGAAAGCTGAAGCATTACACCTGCTCCATCATACTGCAGATGCTTTTTAAAAGTCTGCCTTTTGAAACTTGCTGCCTTGCTTTTTTTGTTTTGAAAGCATATGTCTTAAAAAAAAACAACAAGAAACAGAAACAGAAAACCCAAAACTCTTATCTATCCCTTGCTTTCATCTGAAGAGACCAAGATAGGTTTTAACCTCATACAACAGCTCTGCTGCCTAGTTGTCACTGAAGTGATAATCTTGTAGGATGTACTATTTCAGATTGCAGTTGAGGCTCACATGGAAGTCCTCAAAGTCTCAAACTACAGTGTTTTCTGTTAAAAAAAACACCAAGCAAAAAACAAAACAGCATTTCCTCCATAGGGATATTATTTTCTGCACAAAATGCTGTTTCCAGTGCAGCAAATGCTGTTTTCTGGGGGGGGGGGGGGAATGCACAAAATACTCTCAAACTGTGAATAGGTTTGAAAAATGCAGTTTTTAAGGACTTTATCTCAGTGAAAACTGCTAAAACTGCTAAAATTATTTGTTTGCTTTGTTGAATAATGAAATTAGTGAAGAACTATTGCACAAGACTGACTGTCTCGGGTACACAGAAGTATTGATGTAGTGCTTTGAACTGTGGCCTTCCTCTGTGTTCAACAAAGACAGCATATTGTGTATATCCCCGTTCTGCCTTTTGCGAGTGGGAGACCTTATTGTCTTTATATTGCTGAAAATTCAGAGTGCAGAATAAATGATTAGCATCTACAATGAATAATGGGATAGATTATTAGTCCCCTACACCTCCAATTTAGCAAGAACTCTTAGGTACGGTGCAGTCTGAAAATTGTTATTTGAAGTGGGAATAGGAGACTTTAGTACACTATCTGAAATTCATTCAATTAAATAATACAAAATGATGGCTCATGTTTGGATAGTTATTAGACAACTGGGGGCATTAATGCACAAGCCCAGGGATGAATAACTTCCAGCTATCTCATAAACATGACAATTGCTTTGAAATTTATTATCTGCAGTTTCTGCTGCACTGTAATACAACAATTGCAGCTCCCAGGCTATGGAACTCCTTCCAGGGCTAAGGGAGGTCATTCTGTTTCCAAATCTACTTTCCTTCTGCTAGCAGGCAAAATAAATAAATAAATAAATAAATAAATAAATAAATAAATAACTTTTCAAGAACCTCTGACAACTATTATGCTGTTGAAGAAGGGACTGTTCATCTCGAGGCACTGTGTTTTTTTCAACATGTTTTTTAAATTGATTTTTAAATCCCATTGTGTTTTAATATTGCAATTCCTTTATGTTTTAAAACTTAAACTTTTTGTGGTTTTTCTCTTTATGCACCTTAAGTCCCAGTTTTACAAGGGGTAAAATTCAGATTATAAAATCAAATAAATACATTATAAAGAAAATGATGAACGGCACAGAGGGTCACTGAAATGAATCATACTTCAGAGGTTTTACTGTTTTGTATCAGGAAGTCTTGATAACTGTTGAATACCATTTGTCTTCCCTGTTTCACATATCAAAAAAATCTTCTTCCATTGACTTTCAGAGACAATTTGAGTATTCTGAAATATTGTAACTCTCTGGATGTAAGAAGAGAGACCACAGGATTGGATCAACACCTTCAGATACACACACACACAGAGAGAGAGAGAGAGAGAGAGAGAGAGAGATTTCTTGACCATAGAAAACTAGGATTGAAGTGAAAGCTAGGTTAACATGCTAGCTTTTCATTCACAAGGCATCTTTTTATGTGGAAAAACTTACAAACATATGATGCAGGGTGGAAACATGTAGTATGAGCCTATCAAACTTATGACCCACCAAGCAAAATCATCAACAATATATTGTCTACCAGCTTCTAGAAACACTTACAGTTCTAGATTATCTAAATTATCAGGTTACACACTGTTCAAGTTTAAGATAATGTACAGCTGGTTCTTCATATCTACATATTTACAGAATATGAAAAAGGACAGTTTTCAGATCCCATTACAAAAGGTAGTGAAAATCCCTTATATGTAGACTGCATGATATGGTTAAATTAACTTGTTTGAGTTAAATCCTCCAGCTTTATGGGTCTCAATAAGAGATATACTACTGTAGCATGCCTAACACCTACATCCTTATTTATCTTTCAGCAGCTGGTTCTGAAGTTTATCACACAAGGTAAGAAACGTTAGAAAAGAGCATTGTTCCAATCATTATTGTGCAATTGGGACAAGGATTTTCACATGATGTCATGCTTCTATCATTCTTGTATCATCATGGAAGCGTCATGCTAGTATAACAACTCATTGAAGATAAAAAAAGTCAATGGCTTGCCGTTCATCATTCATTAGCATTATTGCAAACGTGTGAAAGGCAGCCACATTTCAATAGCACTATTGATATGTCTTTGAGTAGATTACTGCACTACACTCTTAAAACAGGAATAATCTACTTTTACTTCTCCAGCTGCCTCCTGAGACATTTAAGGGTTTGTAGTTCAGTCAGCTTAAGAGCTCTCTGGCTGAATATTCTAAAAGGCCCTTCCTAAACTACAAGTCCCAGAAAGCAACAGGAGGATAATCTCCTACATTGAATCTCCAGTCTCCCAGTATGCCTGGGAATGAATTTCTGTGTTGCAATTGTGAAGCGAGTCCCTCAGCAGTGAGAGAAAATCAATTTTTCTCTCTGCTAACTTCTGCCAACGTGTGGAATATAAAAAAGCGTTTGTACTTTTTACTGCTTGTGAATCATTAATGCCCCATTATCGCAACCAGTGTGAAAGTGTTTTAATACTGCCATTGAACTGTTCTTGCTTAATAATGTTAGAATAACATTTTAAAACTGTAAAATAGCCCTTGTGTGATAATCTTCTCTGTTTTGAAAGTGGGATCTAGAAACTACAGCAACAATGCTCAAGTTCTCCTTATGCTGAAAATATAAAGGAGACCAAAGAAAAAGAAAGACACAATACCAGCTGCCTTTGGACAAAGTCAGGTACAAAGTAATGACATTCCTTTGACTACACCCATCATGTTTTCTAATCACATCTGTCACTTTGGTTAACAAGCTCTTTAACAAGATCTACTCATAACTGCTGATCTCTTGAGTGCCCTAAATTCTTGATGTTATTCCCCATTTTAAAAGTAAGTTTTAAAAGTAAACATAAACATTAAGAGAAAATAATATTGTAAGAAAAAAAGAGTATTATTTTGTGTGCTTATTCAGCATTGTGGTTTAAAAAAAAATCTACTACATGAAAAAGTCATGAATTACTGGTGTGTGAGAGAAAAGAGCAGACTAGATGTAGAATAAATCATAACATGCTACATCCCACAGCCTTCATCAAGGGGATCTTTTATGTTCACTTTGTTAAACCTGGGTGGGGGAGCGAATATTTAGCAATATCCTCTCAGTCCTAATTTATTTCTGTTTGTTTCATTTGATAAGAGTCCTTCAAATGACTCTTATGGTGTTCTAAAAATGACTCTAGGTTCCAAATGACTTTAGGTTCTAAAAATGACTCTTATGGACTCAAATGGTGGTGCAGTGGTTAAATGCCTGTACTGCAGCCACTCACTCATAGACCACAAGGTTGCGAGTTCAATACCAGCCAGGGCTGAGGCTCGACTCAGGCCTGCATCCTTCCGAGGTCGCTAAAATGAGTACCCAGCTTGTTGGGGGCAATCAGCTCACAGTTGTAAACCGCTTAGACATCCCATAGCATGATATGAAGCGGTATATAAATAAGCTGCTTTGCTTTGCTTTGCTTTCATACCAAGAGGTTTCAAAGGCAGCAGGAAATAACTTGGCAGATGTCCAGACCTGTAAACATCTGGAAGATCTAAAAGAAAGGAAGCCATGAAGACACATATTTCACAGTTTATCCATTAAATGGCCCTAAACTGAACCCTATATGGTGGTCCAAGTGAGGAAGGTTTTTTGTTGAGCTTCAGGGATCTGACACACTTCAATATTTGCTCCAGCATAAGGGACAATTTGCCTCTTCCCCTCCAGAAAGCTTCTACAGAAGGCCTGAACTATTTGTATTCTATCAAGACTCATACAGCTAGCTAGCACAGAACTATATAGCAATAAGGGCTTTTCAGTCTCCTAGGCAGTCACTCAAATAGGTTTTTCAGTCTTTGCTAGGCTGCAGTTTGGAAAAGTTACTTTTAGATGGCAAGCCCTTCAATTCCCAGGCAGCATGACAAGTAGCTATGCTAGTTGAGGACCTCTTGGAGTTGTAGTATAAAAAAGTGACTTTTCCAAGGTCTGGCTACCAACAACTGCTTCTCTAATTATCTTGGTATTTGCGTGCCACATTGTGTTCACTAGAAGAAGTCTTATGATAGGTACAGAAATATTCACCTGAGAGACTTTTTTTTTAAAAAAACAAACTATATCACAAGATAATAAGAGCAAGATAATGATGAGGTAACAAGGAGAATCTTTCATTACCAATCCAGTTTCTGCTTGCATTTCTGAGATATTCACAAACAGGAGATGATTTTTACTTGTGACAAGTGTTATTGTGAGACAGCATAGTGTCCATGAATCTATCTATCTATCTTGTTTGAATGATTTTGTGAGGGCCATTTCTTAATTTCCTATTTGATTCCACCCCATTTTGAAGACAAATCACCAAAGTAAGAGCATCAAATGTAGTAGAAGTACAGCCGCCCTTCATTCCCAGAGGCCTTTCAAGCTCTCTCAATTTCATGCTTCCTTGCACCACTTATTTACACTAAAACAATTTCTGCTATGCACTTCAGAACAAACACTTGGTCTTCATCTTACGGCAAATCTCAGCTGTATTTTTTTTCTTTTGGGTGCACTCAGCAAAGACCCTGCTATAGACTCCTGGATGACATCTCAGGTGAGATACAAGTGAACTGTCTAATGGAAGTTAATGTCGCATCAAAATAAGGTCAACAAAGATGCAATCAAATGTGCGTGTACATCATCCATCCATGGCATAAATGTTTTTTGTTCAACCATTTAAATCTGCTGCAAAAACTACAACTAGTCAGTCAGTGTCTATGCTTGCATCTTTAGTCATTTGTTCTACTGCAAATCCTTATATAATTAGAATTGGGATCTTTCATTTTCTCTCACTGGATTTTCTCTTTTAACTATGCAAGTAATGGAATTTGCATCGACATTTGTTTCATTTGTTTCAGCAAAAGTTATCACAAAAATTCCCAAAAGAAGAAAATCCAGGGAATAGCACAATAATCACACATAGGGGATTGTCGCATCTCCTCCCAGACTCGGCTTACCTCTTGCAAATTAGAGCCCAATTTGGGCTGGATCCAGATCTTATCGCATGCTTTTGCCCCTAAAAGAGCTGTCCAGTGCATCCCCCCTCCAATGAGAATTGGGAAACATGCTCTGGCGACCATTTTTCCAAGTCTTTGGAAAAATAGACGCTGGAGCACGTTTCCCAATTCTCATTGGAGAGGGGATGCACCCAGATAGCTCTTTTAGGAACAAAAGCCATGCAATAAGACCCAGGTCCATCTCAAATTGGGCTCTAATTCCAAGAGGTAAGCTTAGTCCAGGAGGAGGTGTGATAATCTCCATAGACAGAGCAGCTTTGAGAGTTCTTCTTTTGGGAAGCAATGTTTCATACAATTTCCCCTGCAGCATAAATCTGTCCATAATGTTAAATGGTATGGTGTTTTGCCTGACACTTAATTAGAAACCAATATATCATGAAAATGTAAAAGAAACTAGACTTTAAACCCTAGCTAACTACTGGCTGACCAAATTAGCAAGGCTCTCCTTATGCACAAACTCTTTCACATAATTAAAGCTGTGTCCAAGGCATCACATATGCCATAATTTAGCACGGAAACTGGAGATTTTTCCTAATCTTGGGGAAATTCTCCCTAATGATCTTGCAGGAAGGTGTACTTTGCTGCCAGATGTGCCAATGAAACACAATTTTACAATGGTCTAAAAGGCTGTATCTGTACTTTAAAAGTGCAATTTGCATTTTAAATAAGGGGTGTGTTCCCCATATCTTGCAGGTAAGTTTTCACCAGGAACGTGCTCATTTATCTTGTTCTCACACATAAGAATAAAAACAATCAAAAGTCATCTCTTCAATGGGCAAAATTATGAGATTTTGAGGGGACATTTTAATGATTTTTCACTTTTTACAACCTGTTGCACTTTTAATGAATTGTAATGTTTTTGCTACTAACATGGTGGTGGTTGTAGGGCTGTGTGTATGCTGGTCTTTTCATACTTGTGCAGGGATTCTTCCTCATTTATAACTTTTGCCATCTTAACCACAGTCTGATGTTGCTTGGCCACATGTTTCCCAGTTTTCATCTGTGAAATATTGGAGGTTAATCTCTGAGTCCAGCACATTGTTTCCTCCCTGCTTTAGTGTGAGGAGAATTATCTACATGAGGATATGCATTCAAATACATTCCCTTCCCCACTAGCTTTCCAGTGGCTTCACAAGGAGGAAGGTTCTGCATCTTATTCCCATTAACTACACATTGGTACTGTATTTGACTTGAATGCAGGCCCACATTATGGTTAATATTAACGACAATTCAACAAGGCAGTTTTATAAGCCATAGTTTGAAGTTGACATTATTCATTCAAAATACAGTTAAGATTATCCAGTGGGTATGGATGATGAAACAAGTTACAGATAATTGGAAGTAAAAGCCTCTAGGAGGCATTCACACTCACTGTTTTGTCCTGAAGAGATCTGGATCACTGTACTGATACAATACTGGAATAATAATAATAATAATAATAATAATAATAATAATAATAATAATAATAAACTTTATTTTTATATCCCACCTTTTGCCCAAGCAATCAAGGCAGCTGACATCATTATATAGATAAAAGAGGCCCTACAATAAACAATAGTAACATAATAAAGCAGATTACCCCCCTTTAAAATTTTAAATATAATACTAAAATAAATTAAAATAACTGGTGTTCTAACACCAGAAAAGTATAAAAGATATAACAAATATAAAAGTATAAAAATCTAAGATTATAAAAAGAGGGAGAGACATCACGTACATAGGTCTATTCTATTTGGGGAAGGCCTGCCGGAAGAGATGCATCTTGACAGCTATTTTAAAGCCATCCAAATTGGTTATTTGATGGATCTCCTCTGGTAAGGCATGAAGTACAGTGCCTCCAATCCCTAACTCTCCCAGACGTTCCAAGAGAATGCTGTGGTCTATCGTATTGAAGGCTGGATTGACCAGATTGGTGTTCCCATTAAATTTTGGGTTACCGAATCTCTCTGAGGCATTTTAATCCTGTTGTTATTCACACATGCAGACACCTTTTCAAATGCATTTGAGCCTTCTCAGGTTTTTTTTTTAAATGTCAATCAAATGATGTGGATCTGTGCCAGATTTCCCCCCCCCCCCTTTATTGAGCTATAGGAATCACCCATCAGTGCCTTGCACTCTCTCGGCCTCAGAGCATGTCCCTGGGGGAAAACCTTGTGAAGCAACTCTTACTAAGAAAACCCCATGATAGATTCACCTCAGCCTCAGAGGATGGACATGGGCAACAGATGGGTGAGATGTGTATGTTCTGCCAATGTTTACTAAATCCCTCCCTTCCTGTTTGGGAAGGATCCGTTCATGCTCTGAATGGATTCGATAGTGCATTCAGACTGGCAACAATGCAGATCTTTCAAAAAGACATGGGGGGAAAAGCCCAGTATCAAAGGTTAACTGGGTTTTTGGGTAGCCCCCTCCCCGCAAAGTGCACTGAGTGCATTTGATGTAGGTGTGAACACCAAGGAAATAACCCAGTTTCACACCAGTTTATTTTCATAATGTAATTGCCCACTCAACCTGCTTTTTCAGCTGCACCAAAAGGGGAGGGATAATAAGTCTCTTTGCAGCAGTTATTTTCAGATCTGAGGAATGATTCCAAAAGGAAAGAATCATTGTTGTAAAATGATAGAATTATCTGCCAAGCTATTATCTGTCATGTTTATGCTGTCTATTAACTGTGTTCTCTGATTTTGCCACATCAAAGCTGAAGAACTGGGTCACACAGAATCATAGAACATAGAATTATAGAATTGGAAGAGATCACAAGGGCCATCCAGTCCAACCCCCCCCCCCACCATGCAGGAAATCAAAATCAAAGCATCCTCGACAAATGGGCATTCAGCCTCTGTTTAAAGAACTCCAAGGAAGGAAACTCCACCACACTCCGAGAGAGTGTCTTCCACTGTCAAACAGCTCTTACTGTCAAGAACTTCCTCCTAATATTGAGGTGGAATCTCTTTTCCTGTAGCTAACGTCTACTGTTCCGTGTTCTAGTTTCTGGAGCAGCAGAAAATAAGCTTGCTCCATCCTCAATATGACACCATTTCAAATACTTAAACAGGGCTATCATATCACCCCTTAACCATCTCTTCTTCAGGCTAAACACCCACTAAACCTTTCCTCATAAGGAATATTTTCCAGACCCTTCACCATTTGGGTTGTCCTTCTCTGGACACATTCCAATTTGTCAGCTTCCTTTTTGAATTTTGGTGCCCAGAACTAGACACAGTATTCCAGGTGGGGCCTGGCTAAAAGAGAATAGAGTGGCACTGTTACTTCCCTTGATCTGGACACTATACTTCTATTGATGCAGGCTAAAAGTGCATTGGCCTTCTTATCTGACATGTAATACTGTTGACTTATGTTCAACCTGTGCTCTACCAGGACTCCTAGATCCCTTTCACACATAGTCACATTAAGTCAGGTGCCCCCCATCCTATATCTATGCATTCCATTTTTTTTGCCCTAAGTGCAGTACCTTACATTTCTTCATGCTGAAATTCATTTTGTTAGCTTTGACCTAACTTTCTAATCTATTAAGGTCTTCTTGAATTTTGATACTGTCCTCTGGAGTATTAGCTACTCCTCCTAATTTGGTGTTATCTGAAAATTTAATAAGCATGCCTTCTATTCCTTTGTTCAAGTACAGTTCCTATGTCTGACAATAGTGGCTTTTGTCTAAACACCATATGTAGTTGAATAGTTAGCTATCACAGAGATCTTTCTGCTATCAATTTTCATATGAGTGATATGTGTGTTATTTTACTGGGAAACTATTGTTATGTTTTGTATTTAAAAAATGCCAGCTGTGGCAAAACTATTTTTGAAGGCATATGTTATTTATTTTAAAAAGGCATCTGTATCCACTTGCCTAGACAGCCAGTGTGGCATAGTGTTTGAGTGTTGGATTATGACCCTGAAGTCCAGGGTTCAATTCTCAGCTCAGCTATTAAACCAACTGGGTGACCATGGGCAAGTCATGTGCTCTCAGCCTCAAGGGAAACCAATGGCTAACATCTTCTGAACAAATCTTGCCAAGAAAATCCCATGATAGTGTTTAGGGTCACCATAAGTCAAAAATGACTTGACACCACCACCATCACCCCTCTGCATGAGATAGTTGCTTGTGTATGGTAATATGGCTTTTTATTAGTGCCTTCATCATTATCTTTCTCCCTCTTTGATTCCATCCCTGAACAGAAAAATCTACTTTAATAGCAAGTTCCACCAAAATAACGAATAAAACCTGGACCAATCAAGTATTGTTAAGGCTGGAAACTAAATCTTACTAATAAGCACAACAATGGGGAAAAAACAAAAAAAGAATAGACTTCCTCTTTAAATAATCATCATTCTGAACATACAAGAGAAAAAGGAAACCATTCTCAAATGAAGCTGAATGGTTTTTTCCTACGTTATGAATGATATTGCATACAAAATGCAAAGAACATAAAGATTTGGTTTGGAAGTCTGAACCTATAAATGCTAGCTATTTAGATAGTTAATCCCTGCCCTCATGCAAATTGGTACATATAGCAAAAGAAACACTGGAAAGTTATTTTTCAACAGATGCACGAATGTCTATTCAAAGATAAATATTTTACCACACTATTTTTGCATTCCAAATTATGCAGCATTCTATAGATAAGGAAGTGGATTTGACTCATTGATAAATTTGGAATCGTAGACAAAAGGATGGTGTCTGTCATTATTTTGATCCTGAGGCTTCCACATATAGTTTGCCCACGGTATCTGCGGACTTGTCATCTGCGAATTCAACCATCTGTGGATTGCAAGCCCATGTTAACATGGTGCCAGCAGTGGAGTAAGAGGAGGAGGAGGATGGGGGGGGAGAGAAAAGTAAGTAAGTCAAGTAAGGGGGAGGGGTGCAAGATCCATATGTAGATGTCAAGGGGGGGGGAATCACAAGACTAAAAAGTATGAGAATTACTGTTAAATAAATTAAATAAATAACTCATTATTTTTATGTATTTTTAAAAAAAGCAGAATAATATATACAAAGTACATTAAAAGTGCTTTGCAATTGTAAATAGTAGACAGCCAAAGCTGATAGTACAACATTTATATTGTACATTTTTTCAGTTCCATTGTTGTGATCTCCTACAAATCATTAAAACCCTTCTGCCTCAGTGTTGTTGTTGTTGCTGTTACATTTAAACTTCCCCTTCCTATATTTTGCTTATGAACTGTTACCTTACATGATTTTTCCTGTATTTTTCCTGTTTGGTTCCTGAGTGTTATAATGAAAGTTAGCTGATCCCAATGCACATATAGACATATTCATGTATATCAGACTGATGAAATAATTGTAATGATCTATCTATATGCAACGTATTCTAATGGTGGTTTTTTGGTAGGTTTTGGGGGTTTTTTTGTATGTGAGGGGAGCAAAAACATAAATTAAATTAAATCTAAAATACTTCAGTTCAAAAAAATTCTCAGAAGTAAATTCATAAGCCTTACTTATGAAATAATGAAATAGATCTTACTATATCGTGAGAATCAAAAACTAATTGCTATTGCTTAGAAGCATTTTCAATCTGTCATGTGCATATCATCAAAACATAATATTGATAATTGGCTCCATCTTTGTCTCCAAAAATGTATTAGTTCTTTCCAGTCCTCACCATGTCTGTCTAATGTTTTATTTTTCATCATTGTTAGTTTGTCTAAATCAATCATGCTATTATCTTTAGCAAATAAGAAAGTTGAAGACTGTGTGAAATGTATGTGTTGGTGGGGATGGAGAGAAAAGAGAGATGCAGATGAGTGACAGCCAGAACTAATGAGATTGTAACTTGAGACACCATGCTTTGGCACAGATTTTCTTAACAGTTTCCAGGGGCATTGCACTTCCACCATGTTGGAATATGGATGGGTTATACAGTCAAAGGAGAAATGTAGAGATGTGCATGTGTGGAAATTTCCTCATGGGAACAACATCTACTGAACACAAAGAGAACTCAACAACAGGTGGCCAAGAAGTCAAAACAAGTACAGTTTTAGCTGGAAAAAAGATAGTCAGTACATAAACATCTGAGCTCATGAGAAAATCAGTCGCATGGGGGATGATAGACAGCAAAAGGCTGGGTTAATACACATCATACAGGCATTATCCAATCAGCGTAAGGTTAACACCCAGAAGGTGGAGTATGGGAAGGGCCAAGGGAGTTCCTTTGTTTCAGATTGTTTATATTTGCAAACACTATGTGTGCGTGTGTGTTCGGCAGTGGTTTTAACTACGGAGTTAGTTTTTGGCTTTTAGTATGCTTATATTGTTTTTTACAATGTAGCTCCTGGATCTGGAAACATGGATCTGTAACTTTTCTTTTCTACAACATCAGCAAGTTGTGATCCTATAGTGAATTGTATGTTTTTCTTTTCTTATTTTACTTTATGGAACAATAAAGCTCTACTTTAGAGCTACATGATTTGTCTGCATGATTTTAGCATGGAATGCTAAATGATGGAGTAAGCTGTTCACTATAATCTGCTACACTCTGCATACCACAACCAAATATCAAGAACTATGGCATACCATTCTCTATAAATCCCATAGCTTGGACCCACACTAACATCTCAATCAATGTGACATTTAACAAGATCATTATGGAGAGTTGCCATTACTTTATGAAGTTTATTTTATTGGTGCACACTTAATCATAATCCTGGGTTTGATCCCAAAAAGCTAGTTTGTTTACTAACTCACTTCCAGAAATATTGCATGCAATCACATGTGAGTCATCCACATCATTAGAAAAATAGCAAGTACAGTTCTATACCACTTATCACTGCACTCATGCACACCCTAAGCAGTTTACAATGTGTATGCTAATTGCCCCCAACAAGCTGGGTATTCGTTTTAGCAACCTCAGAAGGATGCAAGCCTGAGTCGACCATGAGTCCCTGGCTGGCACTGAACTCACAACCTTATGGTTTGTGAGTAAGTGGCTGCAGTACAGGTATTTAACCACTGTGCCACCAGGGCTCTTTAACACCAGGACATCATTAGTCCTCCTGACCTAGGATATTGTTACATGCAAACATGGCCTGTTCTAGCTGTAGAGGATTTACAGATATTCCTCTGTAAGCAATTCATCATGTTAGCAAGCAATTCATCATGAAAGGACTCCTCTGCAATGAAAAAGGATTTCAGATTGGAGAAAGCATAGCTGAGAAAAAGACTACATACCCTCCTCGCCTCTACTACTTATTTGGTATAAACTCCTCTTCATTAAAGCAACTTTGTTTCCTCCCATTTTTATATAAAAAAAAGGTGCTGGAGACTAATACATGCATTAGTGCATGGTGGGGAATTGTGGCAAGGGCCAATTTTCTTCCATCCTGATCCACATTCCTGACAGGCTACACAAGATTGTGAGTTTTCAAACTTTTTTTTTTAATTCTAAGGTTCTGGGGTTTCTTTGTGGGCCAGTGAATCACAATTAATTGTATTACTATTAATTTTATTCATAGCCCACCTCTTCCACAAATCTAATATTAATAAAGTTAATAAATAAAAACTAATATTAAAAAAGTTAAACTGACACTTCAAAAACAGCAGTTTGCTGCTTTTCTAGCAACCATGATGACTTCAGGGCAACATATAATCTGAAAAAATAAATGAGGAGTGTGGTCCTTGGGGGTTTTTTAGGAGGAGGAGTAGCCTGTTGGGAAGCACACATGTTTCATAGGTCTGATTAGGTGTTTTTTGTTTGTTTGTTTGTTTAGGGGGGGGAATCTTTGTTCTCCTAGAGGTTAATGCATTACCCTAACATGACTCACAATTGGTAAAGCAAGATAGGTGTGATGGGTATTGGAGTTCAACAACATCTGGAGTGCCACAGGTCCCTCAGCCCTGATGTAAAGTGTGACTAGCTTTTTAGAAACCTTTTGACATATATAGTAAGAAAAGCACCTCTAAACCTCTTCTTCAGATCAGTATCTGGTTCTCCTTCAAATAGTATAACTGGTTGCTTTCTACAGCGCTGAGCAGAGATTTCCCCACAAGTTTATTACTCTATTAGAAAAGAAATTACTCATTTTATTTATTTTAAACAATTTATACAAGATTTTCCTCTGCACTGTCACAGCCTATTTTAAATGAAACTCCTCATGCATACTAACATTTTTATTTCCTGATGCATAGCATATTGATTTGGATTTCACACTTTCTTTTCCTTTCCTCAGGACCTTCCAATTATTCTTTTAAAATCATGAGGTTAAAAAATATGGCTTTTCTAATAGGGCATAAGAAAAATATTATTGATACAGTGACATCAATGTGCTTAGTGTTGTTGTGGTTGTGGTTGTTGCAGCTGTTGCTGTTGTTGTTATGTGTCAAGTTGTAGTTGTTGTGTTAGTTGTTATTGTCATTGCTGTATGCTTATAAGTCACTTCCAGCTTATGGTTCCCATAAGGCAACTCTATCACACGGTTTTCTGGGGCTGAGTGTATTTCATTTGCCCAAGGTCAGTCATGGCTGAGCGGGAAATTGACCCCTGATCTCCAGAATCACATTCCAACATTCAAACCACTACACTGTACCAGGTCTCATAGCTAGCTTTAGAAGATGAAAAAAGAAGGGGGGGGGGCAGGGAGAGGAGAGGAAGAGACTGGGATTTGTAATTTTACAAGATCTTTTGCTTTCTCTGCCAGAGTGTTGGTGCCTCAGGAAGCTACAAATCCCAGGATTCTGTAGAGTTATAATGGTGTCAAACATCATTATTTCTACACTGTAGATACATCCAGTGATAATGATGATGAAAGAATGTATATCCTGTCTCTTCCTCCAGTCAGGGACTCAAAGCAACTAACAAAAAGCCCAGAAACAGCAAGAAGATAGTCACTTCATGCCAAAGTTAAAAATATAATTAAACTATCAATTGAGGTAAAAACAATTAAAATCATGACCATTAAAAAGAAAAGCAAACACCAACAATATCACCAACAGGACCCCCTCTCCCTGATAATAAAATAATATGCTGGATCCACAAGGAATTATTTGAACCTACATCTAACTGAAATCAATGGGATCTAAACTTTTTTCAGGACTGTGTTCACTTGGCCTCAGGTACCATTCACTTACAGTAAGGCTTAATAGCAGTATGGAAGAAAAGAAAAGGGAAAAGGTGCTTAGCTGACTTTGGACATACTCTACAACATTTCACAAAACAAAACTGGTGAACAGGTAGCCAATTAATGTCAGAGTGTGGTCAAGATGGCAAATGTTATTAATGAGAAACAAACATGCAAGTTAGAAGATGCTATAGCCATGTGTTTTTGCCTGAATGGACTGCAAAGGGCAAGATTCCAACTTTCTTGCCTTCCTGCTGAATAAACTGAGTACAAACTACTTTTGCAGTTTGAACTCAGTTTGCAGCAACTGAAGTAAGCTGAGAGCAAAAGGAGAAAGTTGGAGGAGGAGAGAAAAATGAGAACATTTTAAAATAATCTGAAAACATGGTAAAACAGAGAATTAATTTGGATTGTCTGTACCAAACCAGGGCAGTTGGAGGACATGGCTGGGTACGCATACACTTTTAGGAGAGTACGCCTAATAGTCTCCCACCCCAGGCCATGAAAAATCAGTAAAATCAGCAGGTATCAGAATGTATCCGTTTCTTGCTCTCCATTTTTACATTTTCCCATTTTGTCTTGAAACACAACCATAGCACATCAAATTACTGTTCATAGACCTCACAATAAATGATATGAGTCACCCCAGTTTTTGCCAGTGGGAGCTAGTGGTTTCCATGTCAGTGGGTGTTGAATCAGCACTGGGTTTTAGGGGGGTTGCAGACTGCCAGAAAAAGTGCAAATTGAGTCCACTTTTAGGGTTAGGGTTAGGGTTAGGGAATCATGGGAACTGTATTTTATTGTGGCACTAGAGCTCTCTGACAGAGAAGGCTCAATGTCTCAGAAAAAAAACAATTCCCATGATTCCCTAGCTCTAACCCTAACCCTAAAAGTGGACTCAATTTGCACTATTTCTGACAGTCTGCAACCCCCCTCAGTCTGAAATTCATGATATATTGGTTAGGGTTCACATCTTGGATAGTGTCTTTAAAGTTTGGATTAAAAAACAGGATCAGATTCATCACTCCAATGAAATGGAAGCTACCAGCCAGAACTGGGTTGTGCTTCCTTTGGCTTGTTTAATAACTTCAGTTTATGTCTACCATCTGCCTTTATGCTGCCCTTCCACTAATAAAGTTTCACTACTTTTATGACATTCTTTTTCTAAGATATTATTGTGGCTAAACTGGCAAGGCAGCAAAAATGAATGGAAATCATTCAACAGCCTGAGCAATTCATCTTTTCCCACTTTATGAGAAAAAGGTGACTCACTTTAATTATATTTATAATTAGAGGTTACTCCTAGCAGCATTTCCATAAGACACATTTATGTGACAATTAACTTCTTTACAATGTCTTTGTAAAGTGGAACCTTTCACTCGTTTTTAAAAATATTTGATGCTATCACTTTTACTTTCAATTTCTAATTCACTGTCTTGCTGTGCTCTCTATTTTTTTTTTTTCATAGAAGCTCTGAGTATTCAATTCTCCTAATCAGAACCCCAGGGGTAAAAATGAAGTACAATGTGTTTTAGAGGGCTGCTATAATTACATTTCTTCATCTTCATTTACCTAGTAAAGTTCTGGGCTTTGAATAAACTTATTTGTGCTTTGTTCATTATTGTTAGCACCTGATGCAGTAGACTGGAATGTTTCAACTTTATGCAATAGCATTATCAATGAACTACTTAGAAAACTTTCTTCTAAGTAGAAAGGAAAAGCTGGATCATATCCACTGATTTTCCACTGATTTTCTAATAAATAAATAAAAATGAGTTTCTTCCCAATAACCATATGAGCACAGCATTAAATGTTAGAATATGGATGGGCTATATAGTCAAAGGTGAAATGTAGAGATGTGTGTGTCTGTAATTTTCCTCTTGAGAACAGCATCTAGGCAAACACAAACAATTCAGTCCAGATGGCCAGAGAGTCATAACAATAGAAGGTTCTAGCTGGGAAAACAGGCTTGTTATGATAACAGAACTAATAATAAAAGCTAGGATGGGAAAGTAGATCACATGGTTGATGATGGACAGCAAGAGGCTGGGTTAACAAACACCACATACATAACATCCAATCAACTTGGAGGATAATACCCAAAAAGGTGGAGAGGGGGCAGGAATGAGAAACTCTGTGTTTGGGATTGTTATTTTTATTTGCCACTTTTTTATTTCCTTCTTTTTCTTCACTTCTTGCAATGGATCTATAATATGCTTATATTGCTTTACAATGTAACCTTAGGATCTGTGGACATAGATCTGTAGTTTTATTTTTGTTCAGCCACATCAGCAAGATGTGATCCTATAGTGGACTGTGTTTTTTACTTTGCCAATAACAATAAAAGCTCTACCCTTAGAAGCTTGGATTTTTGTTCCCTGGTTCTGCTGGTTCTACAAGCATGCTACAACACTAAAACCTAACATTAAAAAGATAGCATAATGCACACTTGATACATGCACAGTGGAGAATATCACATGGGAGGCTTAGCATCCCTCTCCAGTCATTAAATCAGCTTTAAATAATCTTAATTGTGCAATTGGAGTTCACACCGCGCATGTTTGTCCCATCCTTCTCCTGTGTTTAAAGCATAATGGAGCCATCCTTGCACACTTATCCCATCAGTAATGTGTAATGGAGTTGCCATTTGGTAATAATGGAAACTTCCATTATCATCAAATGGCAGCTCCCTTATGCTTTACCGATGGGACAAGCACACAGGGACGGCTCCATTATGCTTTAAACATGGGAGAAGAGTGGGACAAGTGCGTGGGGGTGTGAACCCTGATCACGCGATTAGAATGATTTAAAGCTGGTTTAATGATGGGATCTCTAGGACAATTAGGGTTCCTGATGTTGAGAAGCAGCCTTCTGCATATACAGCTCCATACATCTTTTTCCCCCCCACCATTTTGTTATTTTAAGTTGTACAAAGAAAAGACATCACATCATATTAAAAAAAACCAACAATCCACACATTCTTTGTTCCACTGTCCCATTGTTCAATTTAATTTTTATTATACATTTAAATATGCCCCTTACTTATTTCATTTTACCTTACAGGATTAAATTTATACACTTTATTGTTTACCTTGTATCTTCTTTATCAATATTTCCTTTCTTGCTATTCTACCTAATGTCAAATTGTACAACATATCCAGATTCACATATTTTCCCCCTGTTATTTTACCAAAATGTTAATGCACTATGTACATCTTGTGTATGCGTCTTGATGTTCTTATTGCAAACCACTTAGGGAGTGCTAAAGTGCACTGATAAGCAGTATAGAAATGTACTTGCTATTGCTATTGTTACTATTAGCTAACTGGTATTCTGTCTCTTACGCCATTAAATTTTAACAGCTAGGTCTCCCCATTTTTCTCTCACGTATTGTCTTACATTATTTCCCAATCTTCTTTGATTTTTTTTTAGTGATTTGTCCTTGTTTAGAATTGATGACATATCCTTTTCCATCCTATCATACAGGGGTAGGCAACCTAAGGCCTGGGGCTCAGATGCGCCCGCCCCCCCGAGGCCTTTGGACCGGCCCCAGGCCAGTCCTGTTGCTGCCGCTGCCACCGCCACCACCACCCCCCACCATGATGATATTGATTATTGTTGTTATTACTTGTTCTTGGGGTTTTCTTGGCAAAATCTCCACAGGGGTTTTGCCATGGCTTTTCTGGGGCTGAGAGAGTGCATGCATATTTTATTTTTATTTTTTATTTTTTTATATTTTTAAAATATTTATTTATTTATTTATTTATTTATTTATTTTTGGTGCTTCAGCCCTCCAATTGTCTGAGGGACAGCAACCCGGCCCCCGGCTCAGAAAGGTTGCCTACCCCTGATATATATTTTAACATCCTATCTTCCATTGAAGGAGTCAATTCTCTTTCCATTTCTGGGTAAAAACACTCCTTGCTGCAGTCATCATGTAGAGAGTGACTATGGCATATTCTACTTGGTTCTCTAACATATTTAGTAAATACATCTTTGGTGTCATTTCCATGTACAGCTGTATACATCTAAGAGCCTTTCTTAACAATTCTATATGCACAGATTAGTGACACTGCATCCTTTATTATTGCACTTCTAAGGGCTGTGAAATTTATATACACAAATGTTTTCTATACCATGTCACAACCGCACAGCTTCTGATTTGACACCACTTCAGCTTCTTCTTAACCAGACCATTCCAACTGATCAGGGATTGCATAGTGAATATCATGGAATCCTGCTACCAACTGGGTTTTGCTTTGTGACAGCTCAGCTTATGGTAAATGTTCATCTGTCATCACACAGTGCCAAAAGGGAGAAAGCACTGGACCTGTTGATTCCTTCAAATATTGTCATGGTGCCAACATTTACAAAGTGGAGGCCATGATTTTTTGGTGCTTTATGCAGTGCAGATAGTCATACACATTCTCTCTTCATTACTGGAGACTTGGCCTGGCCTGATGATCTGAGGAGATAACAAGGGGAAATTTCAACTGGGACAATGCCCTCAATAGATCAGAATTCCTGTTTGATAAATCAAATGACATCACAGATCTGATCCTATGTTGCTGTCTGATATAAAGTTCCAAATTTGTTCTTCCTCATTCTAGACAACTTGCCATAGAAGGTATTGCTACAATTAATATTCCATCTACCAACAGCCTGCCAGACTACCTGATCAAATATTTTCCTGAAAGCACAAACAAAAATAAAATAAAATAAAATAAAGGAGGAAGAGCAATCTTTTCCTGATAAGAAATGATTGTCTTCTGAGTAGTTTATTTCCTGTTAAAAAGAGGCCGGGAAAGCCAATCTTTGGGCTCATTCCCACTAACATTTAAATCAGTTTGTGAATCGTATTGACACCAGTTCACAGATTTGATTGAGGCTGATACCTAGCTTCCACTATGGAAGTGAATTATTTCCAAAATCCCTTGCATTTGTGTCTTTTTTGACACACTTGTCATTCACACTAGCTAATCTTTTTTTATATATGTCAGTCATATGAAGCCACACGGGGCTGCTTCCCAGGGCTCCAGAGGTCTGGGTTCCCAAGCCTCCTGGGGAGCAAGGAGTCTGGGGGTTCCAGGATTGGTGGGGGGTGATGGCCAACATCCCTGGTGGAGAAGAAGCTGAGGGAGTTTTATTGGCCAGTTTCTTCAGAGGAGGCTTTGCCATTGCCATCCTGAGAGAGTGAGGCTTGTCCAAGTTCACCCAGTGGTTTGCATGGCTCAGTGGGGATTCAACCCTTCCACCTCCCACCTTTCTCCTCTTCCCCAGGTGTCCTCCTTTTCCAGGGGGATTATGCCAACCCTGCTGCCTCCAAGAGATTTTGGGGCTCACCCCACCTACCCATTGTAGGGAAGCCTGGCTGGGAGGCCACCCTTCCTCCTCCTCCTCCTGCAGCGGCTTCAGGAGTGCCTCTCTGGCTGGGGGAGGCTCAGCCATTGCAGTGGTGGAGGCACAGTGGGCAGGAAGTCTGGGGACTCCAGGTTTTAGTGTTGCACTATAACTCTTTGATCAGCCATGGAAATGTGCTGGGTGACCTTGGACAAGTCACACTCTCTTAGCCTCAGGAGCAGGCAGTAGCAAACCTCCTGTGAACAAACTTTGCCATGTGTGTTGCAATGGTTTTAGTGTTGGACTATGAATCTGGAGACAAGGATTGGGATAACCACTCAGCCATGTAAGCCCACTGGGTGACCTTGGCCAAGTCACACAGCCTCAGAGGATGGCAATCCCCCTCTACAGAAACTTGACAAGAAAACCCCATGACAGGGTCACCATAAGTCAGAGAGGACATGAAGACATAAAAGAGTGAGTGTGGTGTAGTGGTCTTGAGTGTTGGACAATAACTGGAGAGCAGGGTTCAAATCCCACTGGATGCCTTTGGGCAGATCACACACTCTCAGGCTCAGGGGAAGGCAGTGGCAAACCTCTCCAGAACAAATCTTTCATTTCACACCTTTCTTCCCCTCCTCAGGTGTCCTCCTTTTCCAGGGCAGGTCTGGGAGGTGTTGTGGGCAACTGCAGCACCTGAATCAAGTGGGGGGGGCTCTACATTTCCAGGGGGCCAGCCCTCCAAGAGCCCAACGATGGGAGGAGGAGGAGGAGAAGGAGGGTAAGCAGCTTCAGAGCCCCTAAAGGTCCCATGGTGACAGGAGCTGGGCTGCCCAGAGCATCTGCTGACCCTGCCTCTTGCCAGCCACGGCTTTGTTGCTGCTGTGGGACTGGGCAGGGAGGGTGCTGTCACTGGGCAGGGGCTCTGAAAAGAATGGGTGGGTGGCAGAGTTTAGCACAAGCACAGGAGGCACTCCAGGAAGGAATACCTGGCCCTGGAGGGAACCTGCTGCTTAGAGGATCGGGGCTGTCAACTCCAGGGGAAGCCAAGGGAGGATCCTGTTGAGCAGCAGGGAAAGAAGGCAGTGACTAGTGGTGCCTTTCTGGGCAGAGGCCAACCCTCTTTCATATAGTACTTTTTCCTCCAGTATGATGTGAATGATTCAAACATTGTTCACACTTGTTGGACATGGTTGCAAATCATTTCTTTCTAAAAGAACCACTTTTTGATCTGTCTTCAATTTATTTATTTATTTATTTATTTTGCATTTGCATTTGCCTTGCCTTAACGTGACATTGATTGAACGCAGTCGGGCCTGAAACAGTTCCAAGTGTGAACGATGCACTTAGAAATTGAACAGCGATTTGGTGTGTATCATAGGACGTTATCACACGGGGGCAAATCTGCTGGTTAATCCAC